>WOVY01012040.1:0-611021 GCA_013436015.1 Rhipicephalus annulatus | reverse complement strand
CCGCATTTTATATTTGTTCCATGAGGTAGGAAGCACTGCTAAATGCCATGGGTGTTGACCGGCGCGACACATGCGCGCTGTCAGTATGCACCCTGCATGCACTCTACGAACGGTTTCATGCATAGCATCATTACCTTGACTGATACGCTTGCTGAAAGAGGGCTTTGGAGCGGTGCCGCCGCTGTTGCGCTGGCCAACGGGGACCTACGACGATGACAGTGACAACAGACATCGTGCGTGCTTAAGGAGCTTCTCTCCTAAAAAGCCAAAGGGCTACCTACTTCCATGAATGATGTCAGCAGCATGGCATTGTGGGATATGAAAGTGCACTCCCTACTCTTGAAGAAGCCCTGTAACACCTTTCTAGGTAATTACAGGAATGACCACACTATCGGATTAGATTGCCTCGTGAATCTGCTGCTGTAAATTTTATTTGAATCTATCATGTGTAAGCGAAAGTACAGGTATGGTAGTTCTTTGTTGTCTCCATATGGTAGTGCTTCATTCTTTTGTCCCAACAAGCATGCTGGAATCTATTGACAGGAAATGGTATGGAGGGAGTTGTTCCGTAATTGGTTCTTACGGACCAATTACGGAGCTTAGTTGGGCAAGAGCAGGCAGCAATTTGGGCTCACTTTGACATGGCATTGTAAGTAACCATCTGCTTGTGGCACATTGGTAATTCACTCGCATGTTCTAGGAGCCTCAACAGATCAGTAGCATTTTCTCAATACGTCCAAAACGATGTTGCAAGGCCCCTCTGAGGTGTCATACATGAAAAAGTGACCAATTTCTTTCAAGCTTTCTGAAAAAAATAGTACTTTTGCCCCTTGAACTTTCTCTAGCAATGTTGCTATACAAAGCACATGTATCATTCCGAATGCTGTGCAACCACATGACATTGCAATACGCTGTCTCACAGCATCAATTCAAACCACACCGAGCCAGAGGACGGCCAGGAAACAGCTGTGTGACACTTGCACTCGGCGTCCATGCAACACCAGCAATGGGCGCCGAGTGGTCCCACCGCCATCACCAGCACCGAACAAGCAAGAGCCACGCAGTGTCCACATCTCTTGCAGTCAATGGTGACGACCACGTCGGATAATGATTGGCCAGTCACCGTGCTCGACAACGGCGAATTGTTGCACGGCGGCATGGAAGGAACCGGTGCTTGCGCCCCGTGCGTGGCGCTCACGGACTCCGCCTTGTCACATTTAATCTCCTGTTTGGTTCTCAAGGATAAAGCTCGGTCGTGCCAGCGTGATATGGGCGAGTGGCCCTAGAGCACGATGACACTGTTCACATAGCGAGTATCAAATGTGTGCACTTTTGCAAGCTTGAGTTTTTGGCCTGGATGAAGCCTTGTTAAGTTGAAGAAAAAGTGTCCGACCGTTAGCATCGATTCTCGTTTCTTCTTGCGTCAGACTAGTCCTCATGATAACTGTCGCCAGCAAGAGAAAAACTGCTCATCATCACTGCGGAAATTTAGTCACAATCTTAACAGTTTTAGCCTTGACGGAAGCTGAATTAGCTTTCAAATGGGGACATATCGCCAATTAGCAATTAATAGAAATTTGAGAAATAAGGTGCCTGGTGTTCATTGAAAGTTCTTGCCAGCAAGAGCATTCATTTTTGCTGCAGTCAAGCACAGGCGTGCAGCCCCATATGTTCCTAAACAATGTGAGAGTGCTTTAAAAAGTTGAGAGAGATGGTGTCATCTGCTGGACTTGCTTCAGATGTTTAGTATTTATAATAATGAACCAACTGCAACTGAGCTAATGCATTTTACTGCACAGTCTCGAAGAAACTGAAGCTGCATTGCAAGCGTATCCCGTTGTAGAGCATTGCGCTACGTTGATTGTGTGTTGGTGTGTATCGAATATCTTTGGATATGCCCTGCGATATTCTAACCTCATTACAGAGAATTATGCTTTCTTTACTTTGCAAGATGTATTTCAGAGTGCTTTGTGCACCTAGGGTGCATTCTATGCTTTTGTGGGAGATGGCGCCGAGCATCGTAGAAAATGCACAAACTAGAAAGAGTCTCCTACTTCTTGAAATTCCTCGACTGCAGTGCACGCCACCCTTCTCTCTTGGACACACATTGTAAGAATTCTTTGCAGCTGTCAATGCATAACCGAAAACCAAGCGAGCTTGGCATTTACTGCTTAGATGGAACATGTCTATGCACGGGTTCACAGCCAGTGCTACGATATTTACTGCTGCTTTCTGTGATGTCACTGTTTCTGATGTGCCGGCAGGGCCACCTTTGCCTTGATGCTGTGGCATTTCGCTGCCTAATTGCTTCATAGTTGTTCGAACTTGGTATACTGGTCCAATTTTTAAAGTCGAGCACCAGTATAAAAGGCAGATACAGCTTCAGGGAAAGGACCCTACTGCTTGAAACAGAATAAACATGCTACTCAGTTTTCAAAGAAACTTGTGCAGAAATGAAAAATTGAGGTGTGTAGTCGCTGCTCCAATCATACCACAGTGGTTTGTGTAAGCTAGCTACCTTGAAATGCCTAAATGTTCTCACCCTCCTGCTTGCGAATTGTCATTACAGTTAGCTGTGAAAGTTTCGTGCCTTTCGAGGCATTAATAGCCACCAGTCTGTAGTATTCATCCCTTGGCGTAGCACCTGTGAGCATAAGATTTTTTGCAGTAGGTCGTAGGGTTAAAAAAAAAAGCGCACTCGCTGAAAAACACCAGAGTAGTTCATGCTGTACAGTATAGCTGTCTTCCTTCCATTGAAGGTGCAGAAAGGCCAGCCAGTGGCATTGGTAAAGTGTTGCGGTCCTGTTGAGCAAATCCCCAAGGTAGATTCTAATTCTGTGTTCTAATTGTCTGCTTGTTTTGCCAGTCTGCTGTTCGGAGAGCTTTAGTATTCGGTCGACTGGCACATCTACAAGTGCAGTCCAGCGTGTTGCTGCTGTGCCATCACAGCCAAGTCCTGCGGTGTGGATTTTTTTTATCTTTGACATTTCTCTCTGTTTTGTTGGGTATCTGTTCTGCTCTTTACAGATGTAACTGGCAACGAGTGAACGTTGAGGGAAAATGTATTTTAATTATCGTTTTAGAATTTTATGCAATGAAATATCTTTGTTCAGATTATGCCTCTATCTCCAATGACACCATTCGGCTGGCACTTTCCTATTTTATTACGCAGCTGTGTTAGGTTCTGCATGCAGCTTTGTTAGTGCTGATTTATTTGAGTTGGAGATGAGAGTATAAAGTATAATAGCATGAGTTTCTATGATTCTACATTTTTATGAATAGGTTGACTGTGCTTAGAGGCAGCTGGATAAGTATGTGCGATGTTGCTGTGTTTGTGCATGTCACGAAAGTTTGGGGAGCTTGTTGTCATGGGATGTAATGAAGAAAGAAAACTAGGATGTGCATGAATGCTGCATTTGTTGTTGGGTTGAAGCTGGATGGCTTGTTCATGGTTATTAGATGGAGGAAATAAAATGCTTGTTCCACGACTTTCCTGCTCGAGTGAGTCTGTCAGAGGCGACGTTCTCCTGTGAGCAGCCTCTCATTGTCAAGGAGCCAGATGCTAATAGCTGTATTGGCTAAACTGTGAACTAGCATGGGCTCAGATATAATTGGTTAAAATTCGATGGATGTTTCAAAAACCTTGACAATATCTTCGAAAATTTCGCAATAAAGATGCTTATAAGCTCCAGATCAATTATTTGAGCAAGTTTAACTAAACTTTCCCAAACTGATTATAGGTTTCTTTTTTTTTTCACCATGAAAGTGTTTTTTGCCGGGGTCCATCATGACTTTCTTGCCTCATTTCCATCGTGGAATTGATCTCGGTGAACAGATGACAAAAAAAAAGAAACTACGTGTATAACTTGAGAATCAAATTTGCGACCTCTTGATCCTGGACGACATGTGCCCGCAACGCTGTACCCACAGCATCACTGACGCATGTGCACGAGGATTCGCAAGCGTGCCTTGTATCTCTCACCTCCCTACTGCTTGTGCTGCTACCACCACCGGCGCCACTGCATTTCCAAGCAGAGCAAGTGTTTTAGGGGCGAAGCTCTTTACAGCGGCACCCGTTCGTCCCTCGTAGCCATTGTAGTATGTAACAAGTATACCATTTTGACCTCCAGGTGGTGCCGGTGAGAGATTTCTTCTGTGCGTTGTTGAACAATAAAAAATAGTGCTCAATGTACATGCCAATGGCTGCTAATGGGGATTGAGAGACGGGAGCATTCGGCTTTTAGTTAACGCGCACGCTGCAATCCCCATTAGCAGCCATTGGCATGATTGGCATGTACATTGAGCACTATCTGACAGGAAAAGGTTGCTACGTTATACTCGCTGGGCGTAACCTCCTTGGTTTAGAAAGGTTTAGCGACCGTTGGGCCGCAATGCCATGAATACAGTGAACTAGTATATACCATGAACTCGAGGTGGTTAAAGGTGGGAAGTAGACTTGAAGCGCAAGCCGTAAGAAAGTGTGCGTGTGCGACCTTTCGTTAATCCTTGGAATGTCCGCTGGATGGCGGTGCTTCTATATGGGGAATATATGATGAAAAGATGCGAGATGTTGGTACTTGGAGTGTTGAATAGATGGACGAACGGACACACAGACAGATGCACGGATGGACGCATGAACGGACACAGGCGCGGATGCATGGACGAACGCAGTGACGGACGCACGAACAGACGCACGCACGGACGGGCGAATGGACGGTCACACAGACGGACGCATGGATGGACGAATGCTTCGCCCAATCGACGGAATCGCTCCACCTTCGCAGCGCCTCTGTACCTACGGACGCAACATTCCAATCTCAAGGCTGCTGCTTAGCGTGGTTGTTGCAACGAAATACGGCACAGTTTATTATTGTCGCTGCTGGCTGGCGTGCAACCATGGCACGTACCGCCTTTCCGCAAACGCAAATAAACTTCTCCGAAGACTTTTTCACGTAATAAAAATACGTACCGCGCACAAGACGCTGCTGTGTGTGCTAAGGAGAACGGCTTGCACAGTAGAGACGTGATGGTTCAGCGAACTGGGAGCGCGGGGGTAAACACAAACACAAAGCAAAGAAGAGGCACACAGCATGAGCTCTAAACAACTGGTTTATTCTCACGTTTGAAGGACATATAAGTACACAAGGGCGCGCATGTCAACAGAAATGAGATGATAGTGTGAACCATCATGAATTACCAACTAGCCCACCTTTCCATCCTGTTGCAGTAGAGACATTCGACACTGACGATGCGCCCGTTCAGTGACGATGGAGAGCGCACACGCAAGCCAGCAGGAAACGTAGCCAGGGGGTGGCACACCAAACACGTGCCTCCCCCACCCCCCTCGCAATTTTTATTTCACCATGGCATAGAGAGCGAAAAGTTGTCATTTTAAGGGGGTGCCCATCCCGAAATCAAAGTAATGCCCCCCCCCCCCCCTCCCCGCCTCGGAAAACATTTCTGGCTACGCGCCTGGTAGCGAAGTACAGCGCTCACCAATTCGTGAACGGCCAGACCGCCAAAATGGCGTCACAGCCCGGCGATGCCATCGCCTCCTCGCGGATCAAGGTTCAGTCCATGGATACCCCTTAATGTAATGTAGTCCGAGTCAGGATATCGAAAACGGACCGTTTGGGTGGCGCAAAAAGGTGTTCGACCGCACAGCTACGCATATACTTGTAAATATAGGTGAAAACAACTTTCATGTTTTACAAACACATGCGACCTGAATAAAGACTTCACAGTATACAACACGTAGTATAGTATCGCAGTAATATTGCGGTGTACGAGCGTAATCATTGTCATCGGGTGTCGGTACGTGATTATCATAACGACTTCGTTGTTTGATGCGAGCCACTCGTTACATAAGGAACGCACGTTCGAATATAAAGTTCGAAAAAAAAAAACATTTAGCGCGCATAATTATTCGTGGAATTAAAGCATGATACCCATTACAGAGAATGCAGCTATACGCGAAAACTTAACGACACAGGTTATTTTCAGCTTTATCGATTACCTGGTAGCAATCCACAATTTAAGCTCCTCCGGTAACACCATGCAATAAAAACGTATGCACTAAGTGGTTGAAGTATGCACTATGAACAGTATATAGCTATTGCGTTCAACTCTTAAAGCTTAAGGGTCTCCCGTTTTTTTTTTTATGAAACTTGTCATGTTACGCCTTTGGCTGCCCTAGGTAAAATGCAATATGCTTTTACTAATAGTTATGTAGGCCCTTCGATATCTATGATGTCAGGGCGAGTCGGTGCGGGGCGTCGCCATCTTTTATTTCCGCGCGTTTTATTCATTTCACAAAATGTCGTCGCGCGGGTTGTGTAGCACTTTTGGTACATTAAAAGGGGCAATTTATCGATGCAATACAAAGTGTTTTACTCTTTTGGGTGGGTGCAAAACAATAATGGCACCACTTTGCTTTTATTCTGCTTGTGTATAGAAGGTATACGTGTTGCGGGCAATAGCTAAATCGACTACGAAACTCGTCTTTCTCCGTCGCTCGTATAGCTTGCCGTCTTTCCTTCCGTAAAGCGATTCTCCCGTATGTTCTATTCATCGACAGAAAGGGAAACCGTTGCCGCGATCGACTTAGGCACGAGGTCTCGCTCCTATCACGAACACACACTCTCTCGACAAGAAGATGCGGCCGGCGACCGCCTACCGCGCCTACTGCTTCGCACTTGCGCTGGCAGTCGTCTTCGTCACGTCCTGTAACGCGTTAAATGGCACCTTTTCGGTGAGCGTGGAAGAAGGTAAGTGCTTTGCCTTAATTCAGCCTAACGCCCTCTGAAGATAATGTAGTGGGGGGTATTCTTCGAGTCCGCTGTTAGCGAATGGGTGACATTTACAATTTCTAATTTTTATTTTTTAATCCTTTCATCACCCTCATCATTTTGGGGGGCGAAAGCGTGCAAAATTGAAGTATTTTGTTAGAACTACGCGGTTCTTGGCCAATCCTCTAGCGCGGTGTATGCCACAGTTTCTAGGTTTTACTACTACTACTACTGCTACTACTACTACTACTACTACTGTACCCACCGCAATAAAGTACTGCTGTTCCGCATGCAGGCTGCGGGGTCGAATCTCGCGGCTGCATTTTCAATGGAGGCGAAAATGCTGTAGGCCCGTGCGCTCAGATTTGGGTGCACGTTAAACAACCCCAGGTGGTAGAAATTTCCGGAGCCCGCCACTACGGCGTCTCTCATAATGATGTGGCTGTTTTGGGACATTAAATCCCGCATACTGCTACTACTGCTACTACTACTACTACTACTATTTCGACAGGCACCGCCTGAGGCGGACAAGCTTGAGCGCCCTAGCCATGATGTCTTGTTGTACTCAGCTAGCTAAACCTTTAACATTGCTTGGTAGCAATATCTTCTAACTGGCCGTCTGTCATCACACATTTCGAACTAGTTAAAACAAGTGCTGTGAATTGGCCAAGCTGAAATTTTGGGCACAACTGAAAAACCAGTACTTCAGTGTTGGTCCCATGGTGTAGTTCCTCATTCTCTCTACTGTGCATGGCGTGTTACATTCGAGCCGCTGATATTACAGACGCAAAATGTAGATCTCGCTGCTGTTCCTTATCGTTGCGTAGCCTGAGGTCTGCTTCGGGGGGTTGGACCTCCCGCTTCCCCATATTTTTCTACGCGAAAATATTTTTCTATGCACTGGCTGAACGCACAACTACCAGTGTATTTACATGCGTTTGATGATGACCGCGTCGGCCGAAAAACCACCTTTCAACGTGAAACAAAAATGTGGAGCTCCACCTAACAATAGGGGCGTAGCCAGATGTTTTTTTTTTTATTGGGGGGAAGGGGAGGACATCATTTTAAAGGGACATTAAAGTCAAATAACAATTTACGTCAGAGTGAAAGCTCAATGTATGAAAACATCTAAAACGACAATATTATCAACAACAGTGCCCTACTTGCCGAGAAATTTAGGTAAATGCACAAGAACACAAGCACCGCAGTAGGACATTTTCACAATGGTCCCGATGGCATCAGACGAACCGCCTACAATTGATCACTAGTAATCGATCTAAGTGCACTAAATAAAGAACCTTCTGTGCATCACAAGACGCAATAAAATGCTGCTTATTCGTTTCTGTTTGATTAATGGAAAAAGAACCGCTGGACGTTACTATAGGGAGAGGCGCGAGTGGTTTAAAAATTCAATTTTGTGTGTGGTTACATGGGACAGGTGATGCCATCTAGCGGGGCGCAGTTGAAACAAAAGTATCTGCAATCTCGAAGCCAATGGCGGGAAATTGATCAATAGCCATTGTTGCTGCTGTGGCTCCCACGGCTTTTGGTCTGCTACTACTACCGCAGTAAAGCCGGGCAACGTCGTGCATGGCAACAGTGACGTGAGTCGGTCCAGTTGGTCTGCTTCTTGAGGCGGGTAATTTGAAGTTTGCTAACCCGGTGCGGAGCGCTAAAACGTGATTTTTTTTTTCAAAAAAAAGGCCCTTCCTTAGCACAAAAGTAACACTACGAGGTTTCTTGACAACCGTTTCACCAATCAACTTCGGCTTAATAGTTCACTTTAGTGTCCATTTATTCTGAACGGGGAATCGGGCAGGAAGGTGTGGTCGAGAGTCAATAATAATAAATAAATAAAATGAATTCAAAGGGTGGGGATAAACCTACACACGTAAAACCAAGTCTATATTCATGTTGCATGACACTGCATTACATTTCCTGAATACTAATTACAAAGTTCTATTAGTTTCTCGCTGTTTAGATTTTGACAACGTCAATCTTTACACGTGTATATATGTGCGTGTATTTTTCAATTATTCTCGCTTGATAGTTTGCGCTGCGTACGAGTGATCATTGCGATGTCCCTATTTTTTGTTTTTTTTTGTTTTGCACTGGATTTTACGACAACTATAGTTTGTTTGCTTTTACACTTCCGCGAAAGCGTAAAACTTAGCGGCGCGCCTAATCTGTTTTGAAGGATACTGCGTGCTGAACACGACATCGAACGAGCACGGTGTTGTGAAAATCAAGGATGGTGAAATTTTCGGTGGCGTCGACCCTTGCATGTCCTACGTGTGCCTGGCCGATGAAAAGACGGTCGTCACTGAGGGGTACGTGAGCTATACGTTTTTTCTCGGCAACTGAGGAACACTTGCGCATGTAACGTATTTACTCTATCTTATAGCGCGAGGGGCGACATTTCATTGCATCCAGGAAGAATGAAAAAGTTACTTCCGCGTTCGATTGTAACGTGAAGGGACTCGCGTTACAATTGAGTAAAACAGTACGTGATGGAGTGCTATTGACTGTCAAGTTTGGTCATGTCCACTTTGTCAAAGCTGATTGGCCCCAGAGAGCGGAGATGGTATGTGTGTGCGTCTGTTCTCCCCCTCTGTTTTCTCTTCTTTCAATCTCCCCTACATCCCTTCTCCATGTGCGGGGTAGCATACCGGTTAGGCCAAACTGGTTACCACCCCTGCATTTCTTCTCTCTCATTTTCCTTCCTGACATGTTGCACTGTTCTTAGTATTTTTTATATAAGTAAGGATTCCACTTTGCAAGGAACGTGTGGTATGGAGAGAGACGAAAGTGCTGTCAGAAATGTGAGCTCGAGCAAGTTCACACACACATTAATATCCTTGAGCCCTAGATGGCGTAGCCACGGGGGGGGGGGGGGTGTTACTTTTTTTCTCTCCCCACAAACATTACATCCATATCAGCACAATATAAACGTTATATCTATCGTTGGATTGAAGTAATTAAGTGGTGTCTAATGTTGGTATATCTCAAATGTAGGTGCGTTCCACTAGAAACACGGGGACCGCAGTGCAGAACAGAGCCCGGAAGGAAAGCTGCGTTCCCGGCCTGCTGTCCGGTGCCTCTGTGCAACTATGAACCTGGCACCTCGGAGGCAGCACCCGAGGGCGGACGTGACAACTAAACGTTCGCAGGCAGTGGCATAAAGAAACGTCAATCTTCCAGCCCTTTGACTAGACACTGGTCGAGTGTAAATAAAGTAACTGACAAGTCCATTCCGGCGTAGGTGTTATTTAAAAAAACCCTGAAACGGTTTGTTAAGGCTTTATCAGCGTATAGGCTAGATCATCATCAAACCATTCGCGCCACAAGTTTAGTGACAAGCCGAGCGTCAGGGCCGCTACGGACTATTATGTCATGCCCACCTTCTAGGTCATGCCGTGCCTCCTCAACTCACGAGACATGCTGGCGATCGCAGAGCTCTCATGAGCGCACTCAACAATTCGAGTTTTTACCAGTCTAGATGGTCTAGACCTCCGAGATCGCACGCTGACAGGTTGCGCGCAGTCTCGGACCATCACACAGTGAGCCCCATAGAGTTAACATATACAGACTCTGGAGAAAAAGCTCGCCATAGGAACCATACATTAAAACCTATAAACGTCAGGGTGCCGCCATGATACAAGGATACTCGGCTTTCTGGTGACGCCCACGCGAACTCGCCACTGCATGCAGCAATAAACACTGGCTTTTTAGGGGGGAAGCTCCTTAAGCTGTCGCTCAGTTCCTCCTCCGTAGTAGCCACCCCCTCCTCACAATGTTCACAAGATGACGCGGCGCTGTTGCAGTACGTTAAGTGATCACTAGGTGGCGTAGGAGCGCGTGCTTTAGTTTGATAGAATTATGGACAGACAGACAAACGGACGTACCTATAGACAAACAGACGAACGGATGGATAAACGGACGGACGAACAGCTGAGCTGAGAGCCTGCGAAGCTTCACCCCACTTATTACCATTCACTCGATGGATATGCTGTGAATATTTTTTTTCTGTTTCATGTACCTCTGTTGTGTCGCAGTAGTAGACTGTCACATGAGTCATCAAGTTGTGGGCTCATGTCAGCAAAAAACACGGACGACGAAGCACTGTATACGATTCACCAGGTTAGGGTGGCTAGAATTCACCAGGCTAGGGTGGCTAGAAGAAGGTTAGGGTGGCCATTCTAGCCACCCTAACCAGGTTGTGGGATAACACAGGCGCGCAAACAAGTTGGTGCAACCGGCTGCACACCGCGGTTACACTATAGGTCCGTTCGATTCACCTGCACCGGTCGGAACCGGTTCACGGCTGTGCACGCGAAGTTCAGAAATTGTGCAGCGTGAGTTCAGCGGTGCAGGCACAGCACGACACCCGAAACGAATGACGATGTGCCGACAAGGTGTTGGCCTTATTTCTTTTCGGTTAATTTACACCATTCAGCAAACACCGACCTATGGCGAAACGCACATGCGGACAGTTTATGAGGCGCAAACATCTTGGCAAAACACACCGCATTTGTAGAGGCGAGTACGGCGCCTAAGCCACCTACGTCTAAGTGCTGCGTCGTCTGCTCAGCTACACGCGCGCCTGCACCAAGCCGGCACCGTCAGCGAAGGAGGTACAGGAAAATTGTGAACCGGTGCTGCACCTCTTCTGCACCTTTCGAAACGAATGGCAGGGTTCAGCGGTCGTCAATGCTGCACCGCTGAAACGAATGGTAAGGTGCAGCACCTTGTGAACTGGTTCACGTGGTGCAGGCGAATCGAACGAACCTTATAGCGACACTCTGAAATGTTGACGCATGGATGGATGGATGCTATGAGCGTCCCCTTTATAACGGGGTGGTGACAAGTATGCCACCAGGCTCGACTGGTGGCATACTTGTCACCAGTCGACAGGTGCATTAGAAGGATGGTGGCGCCATCTGGTAAACAACTCCGCACACGGTTCGATTCCGCACACAGCAGTAAGTTGCATAAATAGCCATTGTTTTTTTAGTAAAGTAACTAATTATTTGAACACAAAACCATTTCTGTTCGTTTGTATTGCGTGAACGTGCAAGTTTATGATATATATTGCGAATAATTGAGTGTTTCAAACTGATACATTTAGCGCTTCTTTGAAGTATCGTAATGGCAACGATGCCAATGCTCTAAGATATCAGCGCTTTGACTATTATAGATTTTCCGGCCTAGCTTTTCGTCTGAATTCTGTATATTAACTCTATGGTGTGCCCGGCAGCAGGCAAACCGTCTGGCGACAAAGATGATAGCGTAGTGGTTCATATCTACTCCGACAGGTGCCGCCACCCTACCAGCCGATCTTTCGCGCATTCTCATGACAGCCAATCAGATCAGCTGCCACGGTGACGTCAAGTGGCAAGATCGTGTCGATCCATGAATGGGTGGTTGAAAACGCGTTTGGCCAGTAGCTGCGATCTGCAGTGATGTGCTGCGATTCATAGCTTTAAGACCTTGCAGTAAATTACCCAGTTTACGCAGAGAGCTGAAACCGACCTCTAAATGAACCTTATGACTCTTAGGACTTCGCCTACCAGCCCTGTGTGTTTGTACAAAATGGACAAAGCTGTTTCAAGGTCCCCGTAACAATTCCTGCCTGTCTTAAAGGGGCCTTGCAACACTTTTTGAGCATGGTCAGAAAACGCTACCGATCGGTGGTAGAGGCTCCCGCAAACGCGCGAGCCAATTATTATAGCGCAGAACATGGCCTGGACTTCACAATAAATTCTCAAAGTCAACTAAAATATTGCTTTCTCTTCTCTCGACAAACGACGATACAAGCTCGAAAATCACGTGCCACAGCCCCCGTGTCGGCCATTGCTTGATTCGAGCATGGCACACTCGGTCGTTACTGTGGCCGCTGTAGAAGGCCGTCACTCGTCCAGGCGTGCACGCACGATCGCACTGAAAAGCCGCATATTCAAATAAAATAAAAAGAGAGAAATATGCTCCAAGTCACGAGGTTCGCGTGACGTAAGTATCGAGGAACTATTGTGTTTGCTACGGACATACTTATCAGCATCCCACGACAACCGAGGTGCGTGTGTGGTATTAAATAACTGTAGAGTACGAGGAGGAATAAACTGCATTAAGGCAAAACAATGAAAAAAAATGAGGGGGGTGACCTTCCTGATTCTTTGCAATAGGTGTCTGGCGTCGGCGCACTCAGTAGTTTAAATTTAGATTACAAGTATGACTCAATTATTCGCGCTTCTCACAATTCACAGTTAGGTTGTCGGCACTCGGCTTTCGCGGTTAAGAAACCCTTACTAACCCCACTGCTGAAATAATACTGGGATCTGACGGAAACCCGAGAAGCTATGCGTGTGCTCTCACACGACATCGACGATGTTGACGTAACTTCTTTTAATGAGATCATCGCTGCCGCGCACAGCGCTTATGCGCAGGCCATCAGAGGTTTCTGCCAGCGATGGTGCTCGCGATGGTTGATGCTGCCTTGGCCGTGGACCTGAGGGCGTGCATGACGTGGTGCTCTTTGTCCTTCGGGTACAGGTAGAGCCAGAAGGCGGCCACCGATGCGAAAATGGTGCCGAACCAGAGCACCATGATCATGTAGAGCGCCACTCGGGGAACAAGGGCTCCCGGTGGAGGTCTCGGGACGTCCTCGATGAAGTAGACGATTTTGCGGCCCCCGCCCGCCGACGGGTGGACGGGAGACATGACGACCCTCGCGCCGTACATCTGCGAAGATGCAGTAAACGATGGTAGTGAAAAAATCAATGATTGATTGATTGATTGATTTGTGGGGTTTAACGTCCCAAAACCACTATATGATTATGAGAGACGCCGTAGTAGGGGGCTCCGGAAATTTCGACCACGGGGTTCTTTAACGTGCACCCAAATCTGAGTACACGGGCCTACAACATTTCCGCCTCCATCGGAAATGCAGCCGCCACAGCCGGGATTAGATCCCGCGACCTGCGGGTCAGCAGCCGAGTACCTTAGCCACTATAAACCACCATATATATATATATATATATATATATATATATATATATATATATATATATATATATATATATATATATATATATATATATATATATATATATATATATATATATATATATATAAACTATAAACCACTATAGACCACCATGGCGGGGCGTGAAAAAAAATCAAAATCAGCGCCTAATGTAGCCCCATAGTTGTGCTATTATCTAGTACTAATTCGGTGGTTAGCGTCGCGCTGAAGTAGTTCTGGTGTAGGTCCTGGTGTAGTTTTAAATCTCGCGCTAATTCTTTCGATGATGTTGTTGGATAGGCACTGGGGCAGTTCATTGACTACAGCAAGGCCTCCGATACCCTAAATCATCACATTTTACTGGAGAAGCTGGACACTTGTGAGGTACGAGGTGTAGCTAATTCCTTATTTCGTTCATATTTGTCTTACAGAAAGCGATGTGTTTCGCTCGCTAACTGTTTCTCTTCCTACAGAACAATCTCTTGTGGCGTGCTTCAAAGAAGCATTTTAGGACCATTGCTCTTCCATGTATACATAAATGATATTGTCCACATAAACAACGACGCTGCATTTCTACTGTACGCAGATGACACCAGTCTTTTTGTTTCCGGGAAAAAAATCATCTGAAATTATTGACAGACCCCAAAACGTACTTTCAGATGTGCTGTTGTGGTCTACTGCTAATGGCCTGCGTATAAATGCAAAAAAAACTATAGCTGTCTTTTTCAGATCTAGAGGAACGGAAACTATTCCTGACCATTCATTAACGTTTGACGGAATTTCTGTGGAAATGGCGGAGAAACAAAGTTCTAGGCGTTACTTTTTCCGTTCATATGACATGGTCATGTCATGTTGAATCGTTGACTAAATATATATTGCGTGCTACTGGTGTTCCGTCACGATGTCGGCATTTTTTCCGAAAAAAAAAACCGAAGGTGCAGATCTACCACGCTCTGTTTTCCTTCACTGCCCACTTGTCTGGTGAACCAAAACCTTGAACAGCATAAAAACAACTAATTCATTGCAAAAGAGAGCACTGCGCTATATTGCAAATGTCCCACACAGTGTATTTGCAGGTTTTCTGTTCCGCCACTATAAAATAATCAGTACGAAACATATGTACAACCTCCGACTAATTTATAACTACTTCTTGGCAAAGAAACAATTTCAAGCGTTAATAACGATTTGTCAAACATAAGTATACAACACACGGATTCACGCACCCGAAGTGCGGACAGATGGCTCGTTTCTCGTTGTCGCACAAAATATTTCCCACGCACCTTTAGATACACATTACTCCTTACTTAATAAATATGAGAGTATTGACCATAACTTCCCTGTGTTTTCAAAAAGAGAAGTGCATGGATTTCTTGTCACCCTTGCATAGTGTTCTTTGTGTGTTTTTATGTATAATACGTCACCAAATTGAAATTTGTGGTGGTGTATTTGCACCTTGTATCATAGTATTACACATTGTATCACGTTCATGAGTATTGTTTATGAGTGAATATACGGTTATTCAGCTTGCTCTATGTCTGTTTGTACCACCGTGCTTTTTTTGTATAACACTCTTCTAACTTTTTGTTCATTTATCCGGCTATAAATGCACTAGTTGTTAAAAGCTTGTATTCCCAAACTTCTATCATGTATCTGGGTCCTCAGGTATTCTCAAATATTTTTTAACCGATTTTCGCCCGAGGGACACCCAACTTGCTGAAAAAAAAACACGGTTGTAAATGTTGAAAATAAATAAAATAAAATGAATATGTCTTCACACCGGCAGCCAAGATCGTAGGGAACTGTATACAAACACAGAGCAACAAAACCAAATATTTAGCCACATTTAACTTATTGTAGCTATCCAATCAGCACTTGGTGTACATTATAGGCCCTCCCACACTATGTAACCAACATTTTCTAATGCTGACCAAATAGGCCATATGCACGTAATTCAGGGTTCATTGTACTGTTATAAGGCATCAAATAAGCTTTGGCTGATGCACAAGTCAGGCACCCGTCACAAATTGCGAAAGGTATGCAATTAAGATGTTGCCAATATAGATTATTTCAACCGCTGTTTCACTCAAACAACACGAACGACAAGGGGTGCATCGGTGATTGAAACTTGGTATTTGGTGAAAAGCGCTTATGACTTGTCACTTTTGGAGATAGCACCTCCAAGTCTTCCTCCTAATTTCACTTGCCTCGAAAAAATAATGCTGTTGGATTGTATGTTAGCGTTTAAAATAACATATAGTCTAGACTAACTTAACCTGAATCAAGTTAACCTGTAACGTTCCGAGAAGTGCATTAATTCAAAAAATCCCTTACCTCTGGGCTCAAAAACCCTCCGCCCGTCGCCAAGGTATCCATCCTTCTTTCACGGCTCTAGCGTTGAAGTGGGCACAACTTGTGATCTCCAGGTACCTGCGAGCTTCGATACAGGAGCTGCTAACAGTCGCATCGTTTTTCATTTAATTTCATTTATTACATTTTAAGGGCCCGAAGGCATTATATAAATGGGGGGGGGGATACACATGTTTGGAAACAGTGCAATAAATGTAGTTGTTAAGAAGTCAAACAAAAAGAGCGAATAAATGGAGCATCCGGTACACAAGAACAAGTCAACACACCATGGTAGGTACATATTGTTATAACAAATGGCAGGAACAGAGGTTTGGAAAAAAGTAGAATACGTGTGATTGGTATAGCAAAACAAATAAAAACAGAAAAGCGAGAACAAACAAATTTTCGTAGAATAATAGAAAAACAAAAGCAACAGCCATGGTACCGACCTGCGCTGTACCCGTGCAAGCGAAACACTCCGAGAGGAAAGCTAGGATGCAGTACTTCCTTCACAACAACAACGAAAAGATATTGCGAGAAACTAAGGCTTATGTACGCGGAAAGCAAAAAAGCACAATAAGTATAGTTTTCTTCATTGAATATTTGAGAATTAAGTGATATTCACAGACTTTTGTCATCTATTAACACCACACACCTTTCACGGCATGGTCATAATTTTATTACTTCTACGTTTTTAACCGCCTTAGCGCGAGGAATTTTATGGCCCTTATACAGCCGCTTATCACAATCATGGTCAATATCTCTAGCAAGATGAACTGGCGCTCTTTCGCAATGAAATGGCCCTTGTGCCACAAAACATCAAACATCATCATCATTGAGTGATATACAACTATTTATGAATTATAGGTGGAATGATCCATCCCGGGATGTGTGCAATTCACAGGGCCCCATTTACACCAGCCTAAACCCCGTATTCTAGAACGCCCCTTCACTCAACGCTTCACCTTCATTTGAAAAAGCCGATGGAAGTGCCCTCTCTAGGCACGGCGAGTCACTGCATATTAGCAAAAATGTGGTGCTATTCTCGAGCAGCGCAGCGCCAAGTTCAGCCGAGCAGCGGCGCAGTGCTCAACTCTGTCAAGTGAAGGGTAAAAGTCGAGACGAGGATTGTTTGTGAATACGGGGGTAAGACGGCTGGATGCCGAAAGCCGCCTTCTTTGTTATTGCAGTCGATTTTGCCAATCCTTGTGCGAATACGTAACCATGTGACGTCATCTTTACGTCACACGATAACGTCATCAGATGCTTTTTTTTCCATCACTCGTGTTGACGTCCGCACCGGCGGTTACTTTTCGCGTTTGATGAGACATCTGAGGGTGCCCTTTCGAAGAACGAAATCGCAGTAATAATAACAATATCTCACAGTTTTACGTTCCGTGACCACGATATCATTATGAGAGACGCCATAGTGGAGGGCTCCGGAAATTTCGACCACCTGGGGTTCTTTGACGCGCACTGACATCACACAGAATACGGGCCTCTATAGCATATTCCGCTTCCATCGAAATGTGACCGCCGCGGCTGGAATCGAACCCGTGACCATTGAATCGGTAGCCGAGCATCCAAATCACTGTTTCACCGCCGCGGTCAGAAATCCAGTAAGAATAAGGGGTGCGCGAATAGTCAAAAATTTCGAATGATGAATCGCATGGCACTCTATTAGATTCTGTACTCGAATCTCACAGTGAATATTCGAAATACCGAACATTGTCAAACTTTTTTTTTTCGAATAATCAGCAGGGAGGAAAATAGAGCCCGAAGGAAAAGCGCGTTGAAACAGCGAGGGTGAATGTTTCGTGCTGTCATCACCGAGTTACCCGGATTCATGCAGCCACTCACGGCAATATTTACGCGATATTTATTACACCATGAGGGATATTTTGTTGTGATGTGCAAATAAGTATACAAAAAAGCAATGGTGAATCGAATAGGGTCATGCATACTCGGTCTGGTACTCGAATCAAATAGTCCATATTCGAAATAGCGAAAATTTTTGAATCATTTTGAAATATTAGGTAAGATTCCTTGTTTTCAGTATCGAGTGACCCAGTCGCACGCAGCCCATGTACTTACGGCACTATCTATGCCACATTAACTGCAGGATAAAGGCGTTGTGTTCAAAACTTGAGTGTCACCGAAGCAAAGGTGCCAGGAATCATCTATTTTCACTATGCAATTCATGGTTATGTTATCAACTCGTAAAAGATAGCTTAATACATGAGAATTAATTCTATTTAAAAGCCGTTGAGAAAGTACTACATCGAATGCTGTAAGCAATTCATTACTTCATCCTGCACTTATAAAATATCTTGAATGCTCTAATCGCAGCTCAGTTTACATAATTGTACCATTTTTTTGTTGGTTAAAATAACCGCAATAGTTTTCTTCGTGAGAGTTTGTGAACATTTCTTCCAAATAGAATCTTGGGTAATTCTCGTGCTGGCTTGAAAATAATCGCTTTACCTGTATAAACCTGCTTTGAAAATTGTTGCCTTATTATTCGAAAAACATTCTAATAATACGTATTCGTATTCGATTTGGTGTCATCACTATTCGGCAAGTATCTAGGGCCTGGCCGACAAACGTGGGCATGAACTCTTCGTCGAAAAATGTACTCCACTATATGATCATTATTACGGGGGAGCGCAGACATAGGTTTCAGAAAAAAGAATATTTTTCTTTTTTTCTGCGTCTCTATATATACGTTGATCATCCCACATAAGACATCACTTCCACATACAAGGATCTACTCGATATGTTGTATATGGTGTGGTCATGTCTTATAAAGCTGGATTTGACTCCGTATGAAGACCAACGGCTGTATATATGGCTGTATTTGACCCCATATACCAACCGATCCCGCCAGATATACATCCATATAAGGTAAACGGAAGCTGCATAAGCTGACATATATACTTATGTGTGGCCACATATAAATTATATGAGTGCCATATATGACATTTCCGTATTAGGGCAGCCCTGCTTGAAGCCTGAGCGCGAAGGTGGTGTTGAATTGGTCGCAATCAGTGCTATCGCATTTCAGTGACCGTGTCATGATAGCGCTAAGCCATGCTATAACCACGCCACAGATTGCTCTTCCTCGCCGTAGAACTGGTCGGATCGGACTCGCAGCAAAGCGTACACACAGTTTTGCAGCTTCCTAAGCTTCTGCTGTTTGGCAAGCTTATCGGCGGGCCCTTTTTTATCGCGCAATCGGGACGATTCTGTTTCTCGCTATCGTTCACGTCTTGGCGCCATGACGCCACGTATACTATACAGAAAGACGCACGAGATATAGTTTACGCGGTGCGAAAAAATGGGAATCGCTGAGACAAGGAAGCATAAATAACGAGGAAAGTTACAAACACGGGGTGTCGGATTCAAATCGCAGGACGAAATGATGGACTGTATGGGTATCTCTGGGTGTGCGTGAACATTCGCATTCGGAACCCCGAAACTTGATCGATTCCGACATAACATTATTCGGGACTACCCGCCGCCATAGTAATTACGGTGCTCGACTGTGGACTCGCAGGTCGCAGAATCAAACTCCGGCCGCGGCAGTCACACTTTCGATGGAAGCAAAAAAGCTTGAAGCCGCATAATGAAACTTTTACGCATGCAATGCGAAGACGCGAACGAAAGGCTCAAAAGGACCAGCGCAGACTGTCAACTGACCGTTATTCAGTAAAGAAACACAATATATGCTTGTTTGATCGCTACACCTCAGCAGAACCAGCAAGTTCACCTTTCCGTATTACTGCGTAAGGCCCGTGTGGTTAGAGTTTAGTGAAAGTCAAAGAACCCGCGGTGGTCGAAATTTTCTGAACACTCCACTATGCGGCGTCTCTCATAATCATATCGTCGTTTCGGGACGTTGAACCACAATAATTATTTTTATTCGGTTTTCAAAGGGCTCTGCTCACAATGCCTCTTCACGGAATCGACTGACCACGACTCTTTAAAAAAATATATGGCTTGCATAGGTGAAGTACAGGGCAATAAAAGGATGCACGGAGTAAGAAAAAAACAACAGTTTCATCGTTATATCGTAGACTTAATAGGGAATAAAATGTAAGATATCTCAGAAAACGCAAATCATGCAAAATGGTAACCAGTCATCTGAGTGGTATTGCTCGTAGGAATTTCGCTAGACTAGAAAATGCGAATCAAGTGGTTCGTGCTGACGCATGCACATTCACATATTTTGTTAGGTAATTGCGCAATAACACTCTGGGGAAGTGATGAGCATTCTTTATATAGTACACGGCATAACAGGCCTAGCTGTTCCTAGGAATTCTTGCAAGCAATAATAATAATAATAATAATAATAATAATAATAATAATAATAATAATAATAATAATAATAATAATAATAATAATAATAATAATAATAATAACGCGTGTTTTATAGGGCGAAACCGCTATATGTGATTGTGAGCCACGTTGGAAAACGGACTCCCGGTTATTTTTAGAAAACCTGGGGTTCTTCAACTTACACCTATGTCTACAGGTGCGCGGGCGCTTTTGCGTTTCTCCCCCGTCGAAATACGGCCACCATGACCTACCGGGAATCGAACTCGCGTCCTCGAGCTTCATACAATTCTTGCGGTGGTATAGTGGCTGCGCATGTTGTGCAGAGAGATCAATTCCGATTCATGGCTTTTACGTGATATGTGTCAAACAAGTCAAAAGGTCAAGCAAATAACGGAGGCCTGTAATGAGGAAAAACTGTTGGACAGCTTTGGGGATCGGACAGAAAAAGTCATGGGTGTGAAGGTTTTGATAAAAGGGGGCTTTTATTCCTTAGATATGCCACGGTGGTAGAGTGGTGATGGTGTTGCACCGCTGACCAGCAGGTCGCGGGATCGAATCCCGGTCGCGGCGGTCGCATTTTCTGTCGAAAGGAAAGTGCTTGAGGCCAGAGTACTTCAATTTAGGTGGACGATAAAGAATCCTAGGTACCCGAAATTTCTGGAGCCCCTCCAATGCAGCATCCCTCATTATAACATTGTAATTCACTACCTTCCTGAGCAACGTTTACAAACACCTTTTGCTGTCTTCCGAGTTAGTAAGATTTTGTCTTTGTACTCGTACTTGGCTGGGGTCACATCGATAAAGAATCTTAATTCAGATAAAGCACGAAAGAACATAGCGAAGAAAATCTCATGAGACCTACCAAAAGATTTCTTGCGCGCTAGCCGACCATGGGTATGTAGTTGCTTCCAACCTGTACAATCGTGGTGCATATCCACTACATATATGCCTGATTTACTATGATTGGCTGGGGTATTGGGAAATGAAATCCACGAACGAAATCGCAGCACATGTGAAAATATTTTAAGGGACACCCGAAAGACGTTTTTACTGTTAACAACAACAACAACAACAACAACAACAACAACAACAACAACAACGACGACGACGACGATGACGACGACGACGACGACAATAAAATTCTGCAGGAATTGCCAAAAACCAATGACGGTCCTGGGAGAAAAGAAAACAGAAGGAGCTACTGAGGCGTGCAAAATCATGAAATCCATTAAAGCAACACAAAGATTGCCGGATTAGACTACCTTTATGTATTTATATGCTTGGCTTGTAAGTCGTAGTTACTTCCACCATGAAGCTTAGATGATCTGACCACTTGCTCAGTAAGCATTTTCAGTTATTCAACGTTTTCTTTTTAAAGAGATTTCCTGGCTTCGTTTTAGTTTTCACAGAACTTTCGTTTAAGCCTAACGTCGCCCGGTTCTTGGCCCATCCTGTAATGTGGGTGAGCGCCATTAGTTTGAAGTAGGCATCATCATCATCATCACCACCAGTCTCCCAGCATGGGTGTCTGCCACAGATACAAGGCTCTACAGCATAGAGTTTCCTAAAATTAACTAGAGGGGACTCTGGTGCTTCGATCGTTCAGAGATCATAGGAATGATGGGTAGTAAGTGGATTTGCATATAGTCATTATGCTTACGGGCTTCGAACGCAGTTGTGGCTTCGTTTATTGCAGTGCTCAGTTTTGCTTCGAATAAAAGAACAACCATATTGAAATTCGTCTCCCTATTTAAATTGGTGAGTCTAAAAGGTTACTGTGGTGAAGCGTAACTCATAAACTCTCAGTTCTGATTGTTGTTTCGTGACAAAGCAGCTTCAAGCCATGTGAAGCCAAACAGAGCATAAGGTATGAAGATTATGTAAATAAATTTACTATCCATCATTCCCATGCCCACTGAAGCGCAGTGTGTGGCAGCTCCCATAGACAAGGGCCAATTAATGTTCCCTGTATAGTGTATTTATAGAGAGCTATTCTTTACACAACACAGCGCAACTCCCAGAATGTAAAAGTGCAGTGTCTGCAAGATCTCTGAGGACGCAGCCTGCCATAGGAAATGGCTGGCAGGCTGCGTCCTCAGAGAAGTCCAACTAAACATGCCTTTTCGAGCGATTGCGTAGCCTTTTCCCCATCACCATAAGCCAGCGTTCAAGGTACCAAATGCCGAATTTCGCTGCATACCGCCTGTTTATCTATGCGCGATTTTGTCCATCAGTGTGATTTTATAAGAATGTGTCACAGATTTAGCCTTTGTCAGAATTTAGCCTTCAAAATTTTAGTACGAAAGTTTGTTAAATTTCTGCTACGATTTATCTTTCGCGTCGTTTTTTTTTTTGCACTGCACGAAGTTCTTTTGTATGGGGTGTGATTTTGGACGTTTAAAAGTTTACCATCTCGTACGCCACTTTCATTAGAAGAGGTCGTAATCCGTGCAAACATGGAGGCAAAGAGAACAAGGCACCACCTTACCTTCTCTCATCATAACTGGTTACCAACCAGCTCAGTTTTGTGGCCTTCTACTGAATGTAGGCACGAGTGCCAGGTACTCAAGCTCTATGATAACTTAAGCTCTATGATTGACTCAAGGTATTTAAGCTCCGATGACTCAAGCGCTCTGGTGTACTCAAGATACTCAAGCGCTGTGGTGACTCAAGCTCTGTGATGTACTCAAGGTACTTAAGCTCCCTGGTGCACTTAAGGTACCCAAGGTCTCTGGTGTACCCTAGATACTCAAGGTCTCTAATGGATTCAGTATATCGAGGCGAACTTGACTGTTTTATCATATTGTAGCGCCTCATTTCATGCCAATGCCAGCATCTCAACAGTCACCGTTTATCCCCCTTTCCTCGCAGAGTGTCTACTGTTGAATACCTCGCAGGAAGAGCCACATTGCGATGAAGCAGGCATGAAAAAGTTTGTTTGATTCGCCTAGTTCGTTTACGAGCCATTAATAACGCTTGGTCTACTAACTACTCCGCAGTCCTTCACTATAACGCTCGTTATTGCTCACTTGCTAATATTCGCTTCCTCTTCTCTCGACAAATGACGCAACAAGCTCAAAAAATGCTCGTCACAGTCATTCTATAAGGCACTGGCTGATTTGTATACGGTGCGCTCGGTCGTTGCCTGAGCCGCCGCAGGAGGCCGCGACTTGTCCATGCGTGTACGCGTGATCGCACTAAAAAGCCCCATAGTTGAAGACAAAAAAAAATGAAGGAAAAGTGCTCAATTTCACGAAACGTGCATGAGGTATTTTCTTGGTACGTGCCATCACTCGCTGCTTAGATTCCAGCGCTTTAGTCGGTACTAGAGAAGAGAGAATTCTATTTCAGCGAGCGACAAGTCTTTGTAACTTCGCTCATACTGAACGGATCGTAAAAAAATTTGTGGTGGTGAACTAGTGAGACCATAAGCTTTTTTGAAGAATCAATTGCATGGCTGCAGTGTTTCAACGTCCCTTTAAGCACAGCAATACAGCTGATGGAAGAGGCAAAATGCTTTCACATGGTGTGCATTAGAAGCAGTAAATGCATACACAACAGTATCAGGCACTATAGATGACCCCAAAGCAAACCTGATAATAATGGACAAATGGATGAAGATATGTGAACTTGTTAATTCGCTCCATTATTTAAGTGCCATAGAAAAAAAAAAAAGCCACAAGTGAATGTATTATTCAGTGACTATGTCAGTGAAGGGTTTATTCACTTAACACGCTCAACTGAGTGCTTAAGTAAGTAATCACCATTACGAGGGTTGCTTAACTTGTATCACATTGCCTGAAGCACCTCATATGTGCGCATGTACAAAAATACGTCACGGCCCCTCGGCCAAGGAAAGCCCGGGCTACCATAAAACAAACTGACAAGCGAGTTTTTATGCGGTACCTAATTACTTTTTATTTGATGGCAACATCGCTCGAACGAGCCCTTCCAAACTTTTGTTCCTCTGCCCTACTTGCAGAACAAAAGTAGCACCAAGTGTGCCGCGCCTCCTTTGCGGACGCATGCACTGACAATTCCTTATCATCGCAAATAACTATCTTGCGACACTAACATGTAGCGCTTTCTCGTATTCGGCGTCTTCACGTGCTGATCCCGTGTAGGGTAGTGACATTTGAAGTGTAGGCGGCCATTTTGGCTCCCACGTTGGCCTCCTTGAGCGCACGTACGGGGACTTGTAGCTCTAGCGAAATCTGCCTGAAAAGATTGAATACATGTGTATATCACATGCCGATCAGATGCCTTATGTGATTTTAGTGCTATTGTGTGCCTGTAGAAAAGATCTCGTCTGATTTCTACGAGCAATGACACTCAGCGTGAGGTAAATAGTTGTGCGGCTTAGTTATGGGCCTGCGATCAACTCATGCGTGACGCGTGTGAGCAAACGAGCGTGTTGGAGTCTGGTTGACTTACTCTTCAACCTATATAAGTACATGCGTACAATGTTAAGAGCAACACAAACTAGAACATGGTGGCAATGCGGGCACGTTGGTTTTGGCTCATCCTACTTTGGGTAACACAGCCACTTTGCAACATGGACAAAAGAAGGAAGTGAAATACCTCATGGGTTCTGCTTTTTATTAAATTTGAATAAAGCAGTTTCCAAGTAAGAATTACACTGTTGAAAAATATGCTATCTTATCAAAGTAACTGTGTTTCTTTTCCTTATAGATGGTTACTTTCGCACACTCCTCCGACAATGGTTAACGTCACTATTGTGTACGATGTTCATCACTACAAACATGACATCTTTGTACTGTTGAGCGATGTGCCGCTTGCGCTGTTCCTGCGTCACGGCCTGGCATAAGTTAGCCCACAAATGGGGCTTTCTCCGTTATGTCTGCTTGCAATATCCAGTGTTATATCCATTTCCAACAGTTTGTCATGGCAAAAAAAAACATTCATGACTGATTCCTATCTTTTTCCTCAATGCACTCATTTGACAGTTCGCTCTTGGTAATACACACGGAAAGCTGTAGCTCTTCCCTTCGCTGTGCCACTACGGTCGCGTCAGTCTCTACAAAGAAAATGTATCTCATCGCGACAGTCTCTACTAAGAAAACCAAGAAACAAGATATGGTTGTCGTAGCTCTTCGCAGTTTTATAGGGCCTCGAAGGTAAGCTGCTGCGCTATCTTGCCCTGGGAAGTCTCTAATCCCATGGGATCAAGCCGGCCGTTTCTCGGCGGCAGTCATCGCTTGACAACGCCTCCTACGTTGCTGTCGGTTGCTGCATCATCATGGACCACCAGCCCGTCTTGTCTTCGGCGTCTGAGAGCGTGAGTGTCGTTTGTTTAGTTTTATCTTATATGCACAGGGCATTTTTTATTCAGAATGTCTCCCCATTTCATAAGAAACAAAGTAGGGGGTGAGGAGGATGAATGCTGTGATTGGTGAAGCAGCGAACAATTATCGAAGGATATGAGCACTGCAACAAAATGGCACAAAAAATATAGGGTAAGCTATCATTGTATAGTTAAGAAGATGATTACGTTCCGGTGCGCATTAAAATGAACATACTGATGAATGCACATACATGTGAATGCAACCTATGTCGACTTGAGGACTTCTTTCTGCATATTAACGTCTAGTAATATTTTTATTGTTCGCAGTGAAGCTGGTGGAAATACTCAAATTTGGGTGCACGTTAAAGAACCCCATGTGGTCGAAATTTACGGAGCCCTCCACTACGGCGTCTCGCATAATCAAATGGTGGTTTTGGGACGTTAAACCCTACATATCAATCATCAATCGCAATGAAGCTGATTCCGGTTCTGCAAAATACAAAAGAATAACATTGGTAAAACGTCGGTAATAACGTGAGCCTGTAGACGTACATGAGCTAAGTATGTCACCATCGTCGAGCAGTATTCTCACGCACAGTAGAAGGATGAGGAAGAAGAAAACGATATACTTCTCGTAATACTAATCAAAGACACCGGACTGCTATTACAATAGAATAATCAAGGCCACAGGACAGCGCGCCTCCTGTTTCCTTCTTTTTTTGCGAGTATCTTTCGTTTTTGTTCTGGTCATCTATGTATGCTTCGATTCCACCTTGCCCATATTACGATACTCAAACTTAACTAAAGGTTGGCGGGCGAGAGTACACTGTTGCCCAGGTCACCTCAATAGCTTAGCGAAATTACATTCGTTGCTGGTCTAGCTTCACTGTCCTGGACAGCACCCAGGACAGGCGCTGTATTGAGCCCCGCTTCTGTACAACCGTATTCCTTCTTCGTCTTGTTCAATTTCGCGCAATCCAGTATTGAAAGCGACCAATGGACAATGGGTCCCTGTCCTGTAGCGTCCTCCACCCGCTTCAGGATCTAAGCAGCATGTGCTTCTAGGTCCGGGAAGAGCAGTGTGCCCTTCTATTGTCCAGGGAAAGCGATTTGCGAACCCTCGGTATTGAGTGGCAGACGTTCAGTTAGACTTGAAAGCCATGCCTGAATTAACGTCGTGTTTCTTTTGGGCTGAAGGAAAAGTTCCACCGTGTGAAGTAACGTTGAAGTTCTTTTCTCCTTTGATTGGAGGAGGCTTTTTTCTCTTTTTGTGTGTGAAAAGTTCACCTATATTGTCTCAAAAAATAAATACGAAAAGAAGGCGGATCAACAAGTGTTCAGATGCAAGGCAAAAGAATACAAACGTCCGATAAAGGGTATTCTCTGTCAGACATTGATTTTACAGTCGCGCGTACATTGCGAACATGGGCGTGATCCTGGCTCACAAAAAAGCAACATAAAAGTCGCTTTGTGGCGTTTCAGCAAGTGCGCTACAAGCGTTTTTTTTACATATTGATGCAGAAGTTTCGAAAGCAGAAAACGCTACTTGTATGTAGGAGCAGAACATACAACTTCGTAAGCTTTTACATCATTTGGCAATACTTGGTAATACTTCAGGATAAAGCATATAGCTGGAGAAAAAGGAATGTTCTGAGTGCCGTGGTCAACAAGATAACTTTGCTTCGAACTTTGGCTCGGGCAAGCGCATGTTGGTAAATGATTGCCCAATGCCAGTATAGGACGTCATATTGGTGTGTAATAGTGTTCCTCGACTGTTCGAGCTGATTGTTGGGGTTTTACGCGACAGAAACACGATATTGTTGTGAGGTGCATCATTACGGGAATCTCTGTATGGTCTTCAGTCATGGGCATCTTACAATAAAAAGTAATGGTCCAACAGTTACAGTTTCCGAGTTTCCAAAAGTAACCTCTAAATATGTAAAGGGAGCCTGCTTATTCTAAAATGTAGTGCTTACTCAATGACACGTACAAATTCCTTGATGGTAAAACGGAGCACGCGAGCTGTGGCCAAACACGCAAAACTGCATGCCAGAGCTCTCGATCAGATATGTGATTCTTATTTTACAAAATGGAAAGGACCGATCGATCGCCTGCTCATAAATTATGAAAAACTTCTCTGACACGGCACGCTGGCATAAATAATGATGATTATTGGGGTTTAGCGTCCCAAAACAACCATGTGATTATGAGAGATGCCGTACTGCACTGCAGGGCTCCAGAACTTTTGTCCACCTGGTGTTCTTTTAACCTTCTACTAAATCTAAACAGACGGGCCTCAAGCTTTTTCACCTCCGTCAAAAATGCGGCCGCCGCCACGCTGGCGAGTAGTTTTTGCACAATTTGGCCACAGCTCACGCGCCCCGTTTTGATTTTGGGCATCTGCATGGAACTTGATATCGTTCAGCGGCCACATCTTTTCTGCTGCTTGGACTTGGCCTCGGAGTTCGAAATGAGGCATTGCACATTGGCGCGTCTTGATGACCACCTTCCAAACAGCTTGTGTTCTATTATGGCCCTTAGAAGTGCGAAAAAGACAAGAAACACAAGGAAGCGACAGGTGAACTAGACAGAAAGAACACTCGTCTTGTATGGTTCACCACTGATTTTTTGTGTGTGTATCTTGTCGTTTTTCGCGCTTCCAAGTACCATCATATAGCTTTACAAACTAGCCCGAGTACATCTGTGTTCTAAGGCAGTTTCCGTTACATCTTCTACGCGCATGGCGTATACTTTCGATGCAGGTGGACTCGCCCTACGCGGCCGAAGTTACAGACGGCAACGATGAGATGCCACCTGTGGACGTCAACACGTACGCCACCAGGAAGACGTTGGCCCAGGGTTGCCTCGTCGTCGCCCTGTTCGCAGTGAATGCGGCGCAGCTGAAGCACACTCTGGAGCGGGGGACACGGCACCCCTTTTACACCCTCGTCATATCGCTTGCCAGCGTGTCCATCGCATTACAGGTGATTGTGCGGTCACGTTCATTGGACAGTGTGGCAAATGCCACTTATGAATATTGAACAGCGAGCACGTAACGCTTCATACTGAACGTTCGCTTCATGTGAGTTGAAAGTTACCTTCTCTTTAGTTCTCGTAATGTGGCGTGCTCGATGAACGCGATTCGACATGACATGAATTATTTGTGATACTTGTCGCGTACGTCACAAAATTCTTTATATTACTGTATTTATACTCCCCTTTCCCATTCCCCCAGTGTAGGATGGCCAACTGAGCATGTATGTGATTGACCTACCTGCCTCATCCATCCCTCACGGTACTCCTCCATCCCTCACGAAACCTTTTAACTTAGTCACGAGGGGCGCACACACGCCATACCATGGCCCATCGAATGAGCGTGTGGTTAACGTGTATATCAACTTCGGAACCATGATCACAGGCTGCGCAAATGTTGACGTGATAGCGTTAAGGAGCCTATATCTCGTGGGTGGTACAGGCCTGCATGCCTAAATCCAGCCACGATGACACATTAGTTGAAAGCTTTTATGATGACGTGAAATCGGCAATCAGTAAGGTAAAAAAAAACAGTACACTCTCCTGACGGGCGACTTCAATGCCAACAAGACAAGGCAGTAGGAGATTATGGCGTCGGTGCTAGTAATGCCAGAGGGGGGTGGGGTATTAGTGGAATTCGCAGAACGTAATAATTTATGGATCTTGAATACCTTCCATCGAAAGCGGGGAATCATAAGTGGACATGGAGAAGCCCTAACGGCGAAAGTACGAACGAAGTAGACTTTGCACTGAGTACAAACCCAGACATCGTGCAGGATTTGGAAGTGGTTGGCGATGTACTATGCAGTGACCATAGACTGGTAAGGTCTAGAATTCGCCTAGGCTTGAAGAAGGAACGAGATAAACTGATACGCATGAAGCAAATAAATAGCACTAAGAGGGAAAGTACACGAATTAATAATCTCGCTTCAGAACAGATACTCGGCTCTTATCAAAGAAACCGGTGCTATCGTTGACGCAGTGAATGATAATCTGACGGTTATCATTACGGAGTGTGCAGGGGAAGTTAGAGGTAAGGTAGTTACACATGACTCTAGCAAGCTGTCCCAGGAGATGAAGTACCTCATTAAGAAACGTCAAAGCCTGAAAGCCTCAAACACAACAGACAAAATAGAACTGGCAGAGCTTTCTTAAGTTGTTTAATAAGCTTAAGTTATCCGATGTAACATGGTATAACATGGAGAGAATTAAACATGCTCTAAACAACGGAGGAGGCGTCAAAGCGGTGAAGAGGAAACCTGGGATAGGCCAAGAAACCAGATGTATGCACTAAGGGGCGAGGAAGGCAAAGTAACTATCAATATGGATAGGAAAGTTAAAGTAGCGGATGAATTTTAGAAAGGTCTATACAGTAGCCGGAACAACCATGACCATAATGTAAGAACTAGCTGTAACCCAGATGACATCTCGCCAGTAATGACAAAAGAAGTCCGGAAAGCCCTGGAGGGAATTCGACGAGGTAAAAGCTGCTGGTGAGGATCAGGTAACATCAGATGTGTTGAAAGACGAAGGACAGATTGTGTTAAAGAAAACTAGCCACGCTGTTTACCAAGTGTCCCATGACGAGGAGTGTACCAGAATCTTGGAAGAATGCTAGCATCATTTTATACCATAAGAAAGGGGACGAAAAGGATTTGAAGAACTACAGGCCGATCAGCTTGCTCTCCGTCATATGCAAGCTATTTACAAAAGTAATTGCTAATAGAATTAAGAGAACGCTAGAATTCAACCAATCAAAGGAATGAGCAGCATTTCGGACAGCCTACTCAACAATCGACCGCATTCATACTCTCAATCAGGAGATAGAGCAGTAGTCAGAATACACCCAACCACTATGCATGGCCTTCATACGTTACGAGAAGGCATTTGATTCAGTAGAAATATCAGCCGTCATGCAGACACTGCGGAATCAGGGCGTCGATGAAGTATATATAAACATCCTGGAAGAAATTGACAGAAAATAAACTGCGACTATAGTGCTCCATAAATAAATCGACAGAATACCAATAAAGAAGGGTGTAAGACAAGGGGACGTGATCTCACCAATGCTATTGACCGCGTGCTAACCGGTGGTTTTCAGACGCCTAGAATGGGAAGAGTTAAGGATAAGAGGTCATGTGGAGTACCTTAGTAGCCTGCGCTGCGCCGATGACATTGCATTGCTGAGTAACTCAGGGGACGAAATGCAATTCATGACTACTGAATCAGACAAGGAGAGCAGAATGGCAGGTCCTAAATCTAATCTGCGGAAAACGAAAGTAATGCACATCAACCTAGGAGGAGAACAGTGCTTTGAGACAGGCAGCAGTGCACTTGAAGTCGTAAGTGTACATCTACTTAAGACAAATCGTAACCGCGGAGCCTAACAACGAGATTCAAGAAACTAGGAGAATAAGAATCGGGTGAAGCCCATTCGGCAAGCATTCTCAATTCATGATTGGTAGATTTCCAATGTTCCTTAAGAGGAAGAAATATAACAGCTGCATCTTGCCGGTACTTGTGTACGAAAGAGAAACCTCGAGACTTACAAAGATGGTTCAGCTTAAATGGAGGAGGACGAAGTGAGCGATGGAAAAGAGAATGATAGGTGTAACCTTACCAGACAAGAAGCGAGCAGAGTGGGTCAGCGAACAGACAGGTGTTAAGGATATTATAGTTGAAATCAAGAAGAAGAAATGGATATAGGGGCCGGGTACGTAGCGCGTAGGCTGCATAACCGCAGATCATTAAGTGTACCTGGCTGGATTCCTAGAGAACGCAAGCGAGCAAGGAGGAGACAGAAGGCTAGGTGGGCAGATGAGATTAGGAAGTTTGCGGGTATAAATTGGCAGCAGCAAGCACAGGACCGGGTTAACTGGCTGAACATGGGAGAGGCCTTTGTCCTGCAGTGGACGTAGTCAGGCTAATAATGATGATAATAATGATGATGATCTCACGGTAAATCCGGTGCCGGCATGGTCAGCATTGCCGGTGAGCGAACAGATGAATACGAATAATAAGAAAAAAATAAAAACATGATGCTTCGAACTGTAGTCGAACCCAGCCATTCGGCGCAGCAGGCAAGGCTTCCATCCACAGTCTTGACTGAAGAGCACAAAGACGTCAGGCCAGCTTGAAACGCTTAATTCAAAGCAACAACAAAAAATGGCAATACGAATGCTTCTCGTGACAACGACTCCAACAATGTGTTGGATAAGCCGGAATATTTTTGGTAGAGTATAGTCCAACAATGTAGTGTTGCAAATGATTGTTATCGTTTTTTAACCCTATACTCAGTACCGAAGCCTTGACAGCTCGTCTGAGAGTTTGATGTTTTACATATGAATGACTTTACGCAGCACGTCCTTTCATATCATGTTCCCAAGGTTGTCGTTGCAGTCCTGCTGATCCTGCTCGGATGTCTGGACCTCAGCAAGCCGCGCCATCGGGGCCCTGCGGTCGTACTCAACAACGTTACGACGGCGTTCGTCGTGTCAGTGACGATTGTCAACGTCCTCTGCGCTGCATTCGATCTGACCCACAGTGACTACGAGTCTCGGATACCAACGGCCCTTCCCGCAACCGAGTCGTACTTCGAGCTTACAACGCAAGGCATTTGAAACAGCCGCTCGTTCGTCTATCGTGAAGGGTGTATCAATAAAGTGAGGAAAAGAATAAACCTTCATTTAGAGCGAGCCCTCCGGGCGCTCTTGAGCGGCCTTCCTTTTTTCAGGTATCCACGAGCCATGTGCACCTCTTCAGCTCGTTCTATCAGGCAGCGCTGATTCTTCAGGTCCGGGTCTGAGAGCTCGGCCTACCAATGCTGTTAGGGTACGGCTTGATTGCATACTGTGCCAGGTTTTTCGTAATCACCCCCGTATCATGTAACATAGAGTGTCTGGTAGTACATCTCAGTACATGCCGATATAAGAAATGCTCAAAGATTTTGTATCCAAGCGGATGGAGATTTCACTGAGACATATGCTAATCTTGTGACGGCGGAAAATTGGTGCATCGATTTTGGGTGTCCCCGGCTGGAATTAGTTTTGTGTCGTATTATGACTCTGCCATATTTGTGCTCCAAGGTAATGGATGGAAACAACATTATTGTGCTCCAAAATAATATACTGTATGATTTTCACGGCTCATCAGTCAGCGTCTATCGGAAGTGACGCTTTAAGAAGCATCGTATACACTAACCGATTGCTGCTTTGGCGTTTTGAGCAGCACCAGAATGCATCATATAAGCGGCACCATATGAGCGGCTCCGGAATGCACCATTTTTCACTTTTTGACACTAGATTACAGATCAACAATGCAAATCAGTTCACCAACGTCGCTATATATAATACACGTGACATTGCGCAAGTCATACGGCACCTCTTTCTACGAGATAACTTCAATTATTCAATGACTCTTTGTCGGTCTTAAAACGCATGTTCACAATCGTTTTTTTTAATATTTTCCTTCATTCTCGATCTTTACGGAAGTCGAGAACGAAGGTTTGTCGTGAATCAACATTTCCCTCCGAAAAGAGGATATCAATGCCTGGGCAAACTGCTCCCAGAACTCCGTTCATTTACACACATCCCCAGAGAAGGGCTCAATCGTGAGTTTAGGTAATTTGGCTCCCGTCCTGTCAGATGGTGTAGCGATCGTATGGGTAGCCGTCACTGCTCCGTCTTCTGCTTGTGTATTCTCAATGTGTTTCTGCCTGCTTAGGAGTTCGGACAAGATACGCGTCGCGTTGTCCTCGTATTCTAAAATTGTATCGCACTCGGCTTCAAAGTTCGCGTCTGAGATGAGACTTTCCGATTCGGAGTTGATCGTGTTCAGCTCGTCGTTGTTCGTTTTCAGCTCTTGTAAATGGATGATTGATTGATAAGTGGGGTTTAACGTCCCAAAACCACCATATGATTATGAGAGACGCCGCAATGAAGGGCTCCGGAAGATTAGACCACCTAGGGTTCTTTAACGTGCACCCAAATCTGAGCACACGGGCCTACAGCATTACCGCTTCCATCGGAAATGCAGCCACCGCAGCCGGAATTCGAACCCGCGACCTGCGGGTCAGCAGCCGAGTACCTTAGCCACTAGACCACCGCGGCGGGGCCCTCGTAAATGGAACCGAGCTCCTCATGCGTCGCGTAGTCATTGTAAAGTAGGACACTTGCCTCCTTGATGATCCCGCTGTTCAGGGCTCGTCGCGATGCCTGTTTCGCCTTTATCTTCTCCATGTCTTCCAGGCTACTCGTAGCCGTCGGTCGGTCAATCCCAGGTCGGTCGGCACCAAAGTGGGGGATATGGCGTGGAGCAGCCTTAGAAGTTCTCGCATCCGTTGAGATAGTAAAAGAGGCTTTATTTACAGGTATGAAGCTTGGAGGACCCTGCTTTTTTTTTCTTCCCACGCAGAGTACCAAGTCAGCGAATTTTATATGCTGGCTAAATTTTCTGCTTATCAATAAAGAGTTCTCTCTCGCTCTGTCTTTTTTCACAGCAGCGTCACCAAAAGAGTTTCTAATATGTAGACAGTCGCGGAGTCACTTTGTCGGAGCCATAGGTCAGCGAACTCACTCATCATTCGACTCACTGATGTTTACTAAAACTCGGATTGAGCCGTGAGTCTGAGTGACTTCGGGTGAGTAATGCTTGGTGAGTCGGATTTTTTTGGAGGCGAGAGGAGGCAGCTGAAGAATTTGACTATTTGTTTTTTGCGTGTTTTACTGAAGTTAAGTCACGTTGTAAGTTTGAAACAGCAGAAACTCACTGCCGTTACGGAAATTAAGCGTTCGACAAGGTAGCTTCATGCAAGACACCTTGACCTGTGGACCTGATCGTTTGGGCGCTGCTGTTTATTGGGCTTTCAAAAAGGACACAGCAACTATCTTTCACGGCGTCAGTAAGGGAACCTGTGAAAAAGCACATAATACCACTTTTCTTTTACAATATTCACGCGATTTTAATGCGTAAGAATCGCGCCACCATGCGACATGCTATGACAGAGAAAATATTTACCAAGCAGCTTTACAGTGATGAACCAGCAAATACGCCAAGGTTCACCGTATGCAAGTGCACTCTCTAATTGACATGAGTTGTGCCGAATCACATGTGTTGAACAAAATAACTGTAGATTACGTGACATGTTTAGAGCGGTCCTTCAGTGCTGTGATGACGTCTGAGAAAGACTCGGAGTACGCTCGAGCTTCGCCTTCAGGAGTGTAACGCGATGTCGTATTCGGACCTCGTGAGAATTACCTTCTCAATCGGTATACGCTATCTTATGTCAGCGGTACATACCTCAGCCACAATAATAACGAATAATGGTGTTTACCGCTCCAAAACTACCATACAGTTATGAGAGACGCTTTAGTGGAGAGTTACGGAAATTGCGACCACCTGGGGTTTCTTAACGTGGACCTCAACCTAAATTACATAGAATACATGGAGGGGAAAATGCGGCCCTGGCGGCCACATTTTCCCCTCTATGGAAATTGGGGCCGCCGGGGCCGAGATTCTATTCCGCGACCTGCGGGTCAGCAGGTGAGTGTCTTAACCAGTAGTCTTAGCCAGAAGCAGCTGCTGGCTAAGACACTCAGCCAGCAACTGAGTGTCTAAGCCAGCAGCTGACTGTCTTAAACAGTAGTCCAGTAGCCAGTAGTATTAGCCAGTAGTCCAGACATGTTATGCCTCAAGTGTGACATGATGAAACGAATGACGCACACCTAACATTCCCCGTTTCAAGCTATAGGCTGTATACTGCAAGTACAGCTGTTAATTGTACCTACAAGTCCATGGTTAAAACCACTCCACCGCGGCCACCAATTGTTGGGACTCAGTTCCGGCGAGCCTCGTCAATTGTAGCCGACCCCGGCCTTTGAACTCGTCATCGAAGTTTTGCTTAGATGAGAAACATTCGTACGAGAGGACAGGTGTTGATTTACATAGTTGTATTAGACAGACTGAACGAATGAAGGACGAGTCGGCACAAACGTTCTTGGGATTTTGAGGGAACGTTAATTGTACTGTTTAGGTGCATCGGAATAGTTGCGATATAGATGTAAAATATCTGTTTGGACCAAAACACAACTTTAGGACGGCAAAAAAACCTAGCCTGCAACCTTCGGCACTCAGCCGGAGCTTATCCGAAAGCCACAGGTTCAGATGGTAAGCTGTGATTTCGTCAACTTGCCTTTCTTCACTCTTGTATCGTAATAAAAACAATACACTAGGCCCCGCCGTGGTGGTCTATAGTGGCTAAGGTACTCGGCTGCTGACCCGCAGGTCGCGGGATCAAATCCCGGTTGCGGCGGCTGCATTTCCGATGGAGGCGGAAATGTTGTAGGCCCGTGTGCTCAGATTTGGGCGCACATTAAAGAACCCCAGGTGGTCGAAATCTCCGGAGCCCTCCACTTCGGCGTCTCTCATATTCAAATGGTGGTTTTGGGACGTTAAACCCCACATATCAATCAGATACAGTACACTAGAATGTGCAAAATTTATGTTTCGCACACTTTTCTTGGCTTCATTATCTACTGGTTTGTAAAGAGGTTTCCAAAGAAGGCGTGACGTCCTCATAGCACGCGCGAACTCTATAGCTGACGGGGGAGAATGGGGAACGATAAGAAAGGGCACTGAACGGCTGGATCGGTCTTATCTAGCTGGCATCGAAAAAAAATAGGAGAGGCTCTGATTGAGCCAATACAGCGGGAGTAAAATGTCAAAGGGTGACGGTCATGACGAGGAATGCTATATAGGATTATTCAGGGCTGGGCAAATGTTACCACGTCGGGTTTCATCCGAAGCGGCAATTGGGAATGCTAGCTTGCGTTTTATATACTCATAAAAACTGCGTTTCGCTGTACGGCTTCTCAAAAATTCACGCTGTCAGAACGAGCGATGATGATAAGAGAAAAAAAATAAAAAAGAGGTTACTTACTGCGATTGCATTATGAGCAAGTTTGCACTAGATCGTCTTGAACAGCCTTGCTTTTGATAAAAACAAGCACAAAAAAATCGAGGCTACTCCATCACCTGTTTTGAGGTAAATGCCGGTCAAGGACATGTTTCATACAGCGAGAGCGCTCATGTAAGACGAATTCGTTGTGAAAAACGTAACTATTTACGGTTGAGTCATTCGGTACTGCGGAACAAATATCGATATACGGATGCTCGTGTTTCGTGCACTCCCTAGAAGCTAGGGCCGATGCCGTAGCCGAAATTCTGGGCACGAATTTTAGAACAGAGGTGAGGCCCTTTTGCGGGTAGACTTCATTACAAATATGCACCCTTCGTGTGTCCCAAGTGTGCTCTTCAATAATCGCGAATTTGACGTTTTGCCGGATTGAGATTCAAGGCTGATCGTTTTCACAATACATATATACTTTTAAATAATCCTACGACAGGCGGAGTCGTTTTGGAACATGAAATTTATGACGAGGCTGAATCACCTTGCCGCAGCTTAAATGCCACTACTGCTAATTATTAAAAAAACGGTTCATTAACTTTTTTTCACAATTTACTCGAAGGCAGTTGTTTTCATGAAAAAGTTGAAGTGCATGAGATATTATGGCATTCCTATGTTTGTCTTATAAATCTCAATAGCTGCACGCCTTTGCAGATACTAATGACCGATTTAATAATTTGTGTGGTTCAACTTCTGAAAACCGCGATATAAATATGAGAAATGTAAGAAATGTGATAAATGTGGAGGGTTACGAAAATTTAGACCACCCAGGGTTTAACGTGCTCCTCAATTTAAGTAAACGGGTTTCGAGCATTTTCTTCTCCCTCAAAAATACGGTCGCCGCTGCTAGATTCTATCCCGCGGCTTGAGTTTCAGCAGTCAACACCGTAATATGTAGACCACATTATCAGTCAATATTAACCATCAAACTTTAAGGATGCTATCCAAAATTATCGTGCCAGATGCACACGACAGGTATAGCTAAAACAATTCTGACAACTTAAGCCGGGCACTCGATACGCAAAGACAGGAACTGAAAGGACAGAAAGACAGGAACTGCGCTTGTTTGTATCATCTCTTGTGTCCCGTTAGTTCGTGCTTCCAATACTTTCATTACGAATATGTACCAACTAGGCCACCTACCAACTCCTCTTCACCAATTCTACAGGAACTGAGTCATGATGCAGTAGCTATAATGTGTTCCCAACGATGACTCAGTGTATTCCGAGTCGTGAGTTTACACAAGTGTACATGTATTAAGAATTGTGTGCACGTTAAAGAACCCCAGGTGGCCGAAATTTCCGGAGCCCTCCACTACGGCGTCTCTCATAATCATATGGTGGTTTTGGGACGTTAAACCCCACATATCAATCAATCAATCATGTATTAGGAAGCTGTACTAAATTATCAATGCAGTAAGATTTGGCAACAGCGCTTCTTTATTGCCTTACGTGACCGCCTTTGCAGACGTTACGTCATGCTATGGCGTCATCGCTTGAGGCGGATGACATCGATGCGGTGAGCAAGAAAGGGTGTGGAGGATCTGCTTGTCACGTTCCACCCAATGTTGACAAAAGCTATTTCGTCACACATCCTGGCAAAAGCGTCAGTCGGAGCACATAAGTGACGCGATAAAGGTGCTATAAGCTCGCGACCTTATGGAAACGCCTCTTCCTTGCCACGACTGATAAACCCACCGCATCTATATGAACAGGTGGCGTATAAAGTGGCTCCGTTCTTTCGAAGCTGCTGCGGGAAACTACGCACCGGGCGACCAGCGAGTATGGAGTCAAGACGCCCTTTTGCACTAAAAGACACGGTGGTGGTCGTCACTGGGGCGTGCATACTATTCACTTCCTTGTCGTCGGTTACAGGGCAAGGTAAGTACACGAAGCTTTGGATATTTTGAATAAAAAAACGATGAATGTGTAATGCGTAAAAAGAAGCGCGTTTTGAAATCTGTAAATTTTTATGTGTGCTCCCCCCCCCCCAAAGGCATGCATTAAATGTACTGAAAATTTTGAATATATATGTAAGAAAAATATGTGATAGCGTGTAAACTATTACCCCCCCCCCCCATTCCCCTTCCCCTGTGAACCACCGCTGAGGTGTCGCACTTAGCTGCAGACAGTTGCGGGGTTCACTTTTTTTTTCTTTTCAAATTTTAAGAACCACCCCCGCTTTCCCAAGCAAGCACCTCGTAGTAATGAACTGTGTATAATATGTGTGAAATTTGTCACCAATGTGAATTTGTGTATGTTACTGATTTGTAAATGTGTGTGCTATGTCGCTGGTGCATACTGTAATTACTTATTCGAAGGCCAAGACTTCGCCAGGCCGTCATGGCTTGACTAGAAGTCATGCCGGTCTTTGGCGTCCGCAGGAAAATCTTCTATTTTTTCGACAAAAATTGTTTTGAAGAATCTAGCAACCGTGTGAGAACGCCACGGTAATTCAATGCTTATACATTCCGTGCTGCGACTTGTTATGTCATGCAGTCCTACGGTTCCCCCACTAGAAAATTTATTAAACTACCGAGCGAGGCACTCTTGCGCTTCCAAGCGTTACTGTGAGTGCAAAGTACTGCATAACTGATTTGAGATATGTGGTTCTCTAAAAAGCAACACCTGTGCAAGCGTTGATTTTTATGTATTGTTTTCCATTCAGTTGAGTTTGATCAACTCAACGCATCTGCAAATCTCTATAAGGTGTACTGCATTAGCAGACCTCCTATCAGCCCCCCCAACCATCTGTTCATTGTCGTATTGGTCACAATTTCGGCAACGAAGAAAAAAAAATACAAGCGTGTTTCGAGGAATAGCGTGCCACAGTGAATTCACGCGGACGCGCTCGACATTTAATTCGTGAGAGCAGGGTGAGCGCACTTTAACATGCAGGTAACAACGCTTCATACAACAAAACGTAACCGCTATCCAATTACAGAGGGATCTGTGTTTCACCTTTTTTTAGCAAGCTCACTAAATTATTTTAAAACCGATTGTTAAAATATTTAAACAAATTTATTATACTTTCAATTGACCAATTTGGACTTAGATCAGGTTACTCTACTGATCTAGCACTTTACTGGCCTCTACTGGCCAACTAAAGAAAGCCATCGATTAAGGTAAATTGGCAGGTTCTATATTCGTAGACTTTACCCGGGCATTTGATACCATCAATCAAGACATCCTTAATAATTAAATAAATAATACTCAATTGGCATAACTGGTCCTCCTTTACTGCAACTAATTGACTACTTACGAGACAGGTGTCAACTAGTTAGTATATGCAATGCTTATTCCAAGCGTAAAATTACTAATCTAAGTGTACCGCAGGGGTCCATTTTGGGCATTTTGCTATTTTTAATTTTCATTAATGATCTGCCTAATTGTCTTACCTTCTTCAAATGCATATTATATGCTGATAACACTACTAGGAGATCCTATTTCAGTCTATACTACGGAACCTCCTCCTGTATATTCTGCCTCTGCACTGTATTAAGAAATAATAAAACTTGATTTGGTTTAATTTGATTTGACTTCATGTTACTGGCCAATTAATCACCGCAATAGGCCATGGCCGAACCAGACAACCCCGTCACTTCTGAAGTTATGGCGGAAGTGACGTCACATATTCGCCAAAAATTATTATAATAACTAGATCATCGGCACATGCTGCCACAGCGACGGCGTCTAAGAAGCTCTCACTGGTCGGGGTTATCAGAAATTAGGAAAATGGCTTACCAATATTATGCGAGGATTTTCCTCGCATAATATTGCTGTTCGAACACAAGCTCTGCGGTGGGATACGTGGGCCTGCAAATTGTGTTTTCGGTCTGTGAGCGGCAAGATTGAGGATCATTGAGGATCAGTGACGGAAGGCCGCAGGGGCTCGTTTTGACGATTTGGTGGCGCAACCCTATAGGAGAGCGATGAACATGGCACACTGCGTTAGCACTGTGCTGTGCTTTCGAATCGTCATTGCGGAACCATGCCAACTCCCCAAAGTGTCTACGCTTCTGCAGGGGCACGTCCGCTTCAATGAAGAAATGAATTCTGTGATGTGGGCCTCGAGCTGACGCCCATCAACAGTGTTTGTTCACTATCAACTGATGGTCGCATAGGAAGTTCGCAGCTCGTGTCTATTCCTCGAGGGCGAGCTGATTCGAGGAGCATGCAAGGAAAGATTACACTTGTGGCGTCAGAAAAACGGCGTCGTCCGGATCTCTCACGCTTCTTTCCGGTACTCAGTGTTTTGCACCTAAGCACTTGATATCTCCCTATATATTTTTTTCGCAGGTGTCAACAGATGCGGACCCGACTTGGCGAAGGAGTGCTACCTGAAGTATAAAAGTGCGGTATGGTCGGAACAGTTTAAGCCAAGCCCAGACGGAGTGTACGACGAAGAGGAATTCAGGATACTTTGCAGGTACTATTGTGCACCTGTTTCCATCACGCTTGTTATGCGCTCACATTTTCATATACAATGTGCAAAGTATATATATATATATATATATATATATATATATATATATATATATATATATACTGCAACATAGTCATTTGCACGCCTTCATTACTTCATTAGGGCTGGAGGTGCAAGGCGCAATACAGACTCAAGGGCTATATCAACTTATCAACTAACGATGAAGATGTGGAGAACACCCTCCAAAAACACTCCAGTGGCATCAACATTCACGTTCAAGTACACTTACGACGGAGTGAACATATTATTGAGCAATCATGCATTTACTTGTCTATGATTGAGATTATTGAAACGTGTACGGTGATTACGTGCCTAAGGAAAAGAATGAAGGTTTGACGCAAGGACACAGAACAGAGGCAGAGAAACACAAATGACAAGCGCAAAGGTTTCACCGTGCCAAGATGCTAGGTATAGAACAAATGTAGAATGGCACGTGAGCTTCTGAAAGAGTTTTGTAATCAAAGAAAAGGAGGAGTGGTTGCGTGAGTTAGACGTCTGGTGCGCACACACGCACACACACACACACTATATATATATATATATATATATATATATATATATATATATATATATATATATATATATATATATAAATATGAAAGTAGATGCGCTTTCACATAACAACTGTTTATTGTGCCGACGTTTCGACAGGAACCCTGTCTTTTTCAAGGCATAATACTATTTACACATGTTCCGTGCCTTTTTATATCCTGTCGAGACAGGAGGGGAGGGGTCAAATGAGAAAGAGAGAGAAAAAAAAAGAGGAAGGAAGAAACAGCGAAACGGGAGGACAAACAATAAATAAAATATAGAAAATCTAGGAGAAGAAGCAAGACCGACATGGCGTAATTAGAAAGGGGCAGCTTTTCAACAGAGTAGGGCAGAGGTAGATGAGGAGTGTCATCATTGTCAACAATACCTCCCCCGCACCCACACTTCCCCAAGTGGGCAGGGAGCCGCCGTTTTTGTATTTCACCTTTCCGTGTAGTCCGCTGGCGGCTCGTTCCTCTTTGAAGTGTATGACAAGTTAATGGGGAGGGCTTAAGCGCTTTAAGTGCATGCTGGTGGCATCGGGAGTAGCGAAAAAGCCGGTGAATGAGGCACTGCCATCGATATTCATTATATGCATTGGTTCCTTGTCAGTGAAGGAACAGAATGTGCGTTAAAGGATTAACGAAGGAAAAAAAAAAGAAGAACAGGGGGGGGGGGAGAGACTGTACAACTCCGGGATAGTCACCACACAGTTGAGGCGCACTGGGAAGATATGCGCGCATGTAGGAAAAAGTTAACGAAACCACCTAGCTGTCAGCTCCTTGTCAGTGAAGGAACAGAATGTGCGTTGAAGCTTGACGAAGAAAAAAAGAAAAAAAAAGCAAAAAAGGGGGGGGGGGGACCGTACGACCTCCGGGACCACTTATCTGTGCGTTCCGGCTGTGCTTGATGAGGCAAATCGTTTCTATGTTGTCAGATGCATAGGCCAAAAGCTTCGTTAGCGGGTAATATTATTGTCGTAATGAAACCGGACTGATTAGAGAGAAGCGTTTGCGTCTTTTAGCGGTCGTAACGCAGACAGAGTGCCTGGGTGTTCATTTATTCCGTATTTTATCGTGTTAAATTTGTAGATAAAATAAGATTCCCGTTGTTCCCGTTCTCTGATTGTTCGAAAGTTGTTTTCTAGTAGTGTAACCCTGATGTCATCAAAGCTGTGGTCTTTTAATGTGCAGTGTTTTGAAAGTGGAAGGCCTGGAAGAGATCGTACATGTGCCCGATGGTTGTTGAATCTAATTCTAAACGGAGTGTCTGTCTGGCCCACGTATTGCTTGTTACATACCCCACATTCCAAGAGGTATATGACATTGTCTGAGTCACAGTCTAGTGCACCTCTTATCCTGTGCTTAAAATCCGAGTGGGTGCTTTTCGCCACTGTCGTTGTCTGCATGTGTTTGCATACCCTGCATCTGCTTTTTCCGCAAGGTTGACACCCAATTTGAGGTTTCACACCTATCTTTGAATTTATTAAATGATCCTTTATATTTTTCGGCCTTCTGTATACAACACAAGGAGGAAAAGTGAAAATTTTGGATAGTCGCACGCTCTGTTCCAATATGTTAAAGTGTTTTCTTAGGACCTTGTTTATGTTCGGTGGGTTGCTCGTGAAAGTTAATAGCAAGTTTTTGTTGCGGTGTTGGTCGGCGTTTCTCTGGTGGTTGAGAAGAATCTGGCGGTCCAGATTTTCAGCTTTTTTGATGGCGTCATCGATGATAGCTGGTGGGTATTCTTGATTAAGGAGTACTTCGCGCATATGTGTGCTGTTTTTGTGGAAGTCCTCGGTGCGGGAGCAGATTCGTCGAAATCTGTGTGCTTGGGAATAGGGAATGCTGGTCTTGCAATGTCGCGGGTGGCAGCTTTTGAAGTGCAGGTATTGTTGCCTGTCTGTAGGTTTTCTGTATACGTTAGTTACCAACGCACCATCGTCAACTCGAATGAGTACATCAAGAAAGTTTATTTCAGTGTTAGAGTAGGTGTGTGTAAAATAAATGCTGGGGTGTACCTGGTTGAATGCCTGTATGAATTTGAGGAGCTCGTTTTCCGAATGTGTCCAAATTATGAATATATCATCTAGGTACCGTTTATAGAGTAATGGTTTGATATTACAAGATGAAAGAAAATTGGACTCTATGTGGTGCATGAATATGTTGGCGTAGTTTGGGGCCATTCTTGTACCCATTGCCGTACCGCTGATTTGAAGATAGTACTGGTTGTTAAATTCAAAGCTGTTCAACTCGAGTACAAGTCTTGTGAAGATTTCAATTACTTTTTTGCTTGGATAAGCGACAGGGTTGTGTGTGCCATACGATTCAACAAGTGCCCTTACACCATCGTCATGTGGGATATTTGTGTAGAGTGAGCTAACATCCAATGTTACGAGAAATGCACCGTCTGGAATTTTCACGTCTGCTATTTCCCGAAGGAAGTGGTTTGTGTCACGCAAGAAGGACTCATGTGTGGGTGGTATGTCTTTGATTAAAGAATCAATATAACTGGAAATGGGTTCCGTTAACGTTCCCGTGCCTGATATAATGGGTCTGCCAGGGTTATTCTCTTTATGAATCTTCGGCAGCATGTAAAAACGACCAGGCGCCGAATGTACCGTAATAAGTGCCTTTTTAAGCTTTGAATTAATGGCGCCTTCACGTGTGAGATTCTCTAGGGTTGTTACAATGATTTTTTTGTGCTCCGTGGTAGGGTCAAAGTCGAGGTGTTTGTAGAATTGTTTGTTATTTAGTTGTCGCTTGCCTTCCTCAATGTAGTCCGATCTATTCAGAACAACAATCGCGCCTCCTTTGTCTGCTGGTTTGATGACGAGATCTTCGCAGTTGCTCAACGTGAGTAGTGCCTCTTTTTCTCTTTTTGATATGTTATTCATGCTTGGTTTGTGCACTTTGTACGCATGTATAACATCTTTTTGAACCGCGTCTATATAGAGATCCAGATGTCGATCTCTGTTGGCGTCTGGGGTCCATTGCCGTCCAATTACCCCACGAAAAAGTGCGTTATCTTTTTCGGGTTTATCAAAGAAATATTCCTCCAATCTTAAATTTCGTGCGAAGTTGTCTAGGTCTTTTAGGAGCGTGAATTCATCATACCTTCCGTTGCCAGGGCAGAATGTAAGTCCGCGTGATAGTATACTCAATTCTTCTTTGCTAAGTTCTTTGTCGGAAAGCTTAATAACGTTTGGCTCTTTGGGGTGTGGTGGCAAATTTTTTTGAACATGAGATGATTTGGTATTTTTTCTGTAAGCAGCAGTGGGTATATGTGACACATTGTCCCGCGCAAATTTTTTCTTCTTAAGTTTTTCAATTTCCTCCGTTTTTTTGTGCTCAAATACGTCTAGTTCTTTAGTTTCCCACTCCGAAAGAGAAAAGTTATTTCTTAAATACCGCTCCTCGTCTGTCAGTGCGTTTAGAGTCTTTCTACAGTGTTCGATGGTGACCTTCGTTAGCTCCTGTGTGGCGTGATCGAGAATATCGTTCCACCGTTTCATTTCCCCTTCGGCAAAGTTATGCATCGATGGTGTTAGCGACAAGCGCAGCCCCTTCGGAGCCGTACCCGCCAGTACATATTGCTCGAGGCTTTGCACGTGAAGTTCATGCCGTATTCTTTTGTCAACCACTTTTCTAAGTTTAAGAAAATTTGGACCCGTTCTATGGCCTAGTTCATCTGAAACGGACGGAGTTTGCCCACTCACACAGCCAGTATGTCACTTTGCACAGACGCGGCGAATAGGGCCGCAAGGTGCCCGGAGGTCGTACCTGGTTTGGGTTGGAGCTCCATCCCGTTGTGCCTCCCGTGACGAGCTGGCCTGTAGACGCCTGCTGTTGGCAGCTGGTGGTTGCTGCTTGTTCGTTGATGATGTTGGCTGCTGATTTTTCCTTGCGGGTGGTTTATTCTGGCCACTCGTCGCTGTTGATTTTGGTACAGCTGGCCGTTGTTGTTGGCCCGGATTACCCTTCGTCGCCGTTTCCGGGGTGTGTGTTGTAGGCGTCGACGACAGCCGTGGCAAGCGTGATGGCTGTGTTGCACTCGGTGAGGGGGGTCCCGACGGGGTATGCTGGCCTGGAGAACGGGCAGCAACTGTTTCCGGGGCTGCTGGGTTCATATTATTTTCTTTGCCGCCTCGACAGGTGGCATCGGAAGAGTCACGCCGCAGTGCTTGGGAGTAGGATGGCGTCTCCCGAAGCTCGTACGCCCCCGCCTCCAGTTGTGGCGCGTGTTCCAGCCAGTTGTTGATGTATGGCCGCCGTAGGTCGAGGAGCAGGTTGTAGATGTTCCAGGCCAGGAGAGACACTCCAGCGAAGCTCGGGTGCAGACCATCGGCCGCGAGTACGGTCCACGGCGGGAGCGCGTCGATGCGATGGTTCACATAGAAGACGCCCTCTCTCTCATGGCACAAACTCAGCAGTCGCAAGTTAAACTCCCGAGCCTCGAAGTTGAACCGCCTCACCGCACGCCAGTTGTGTCGGCGGAGTCGTTGGTTGGGGGCTCGTGGGAGCACTAGTGTGGCAAACACCATAGGAATATCTGGTCTCTCATGCCGGATGCGGTCAAGGAGGGCGACGTAACGGTTGAATGCTGTAGGGGCATCCGTATTGGCCAGGTCGTTAGTTCCAATGTGCAGAATAAGGTTCGAGGTACCTTTAGGGACGAAGTCCAATATATATATATATATATATATATATATATATATATATATATATATATATATATATATATATATATATATATATATATATATATATATATATATATATATATATATATAGTGTGGGCATTCATTATACGCTTCTCATATATGCATTATTATAATCATCATCATCCGTCTGGGTCCCTGTCCTCATGTCCTCATCTTCACTGGGGGTCACCACAACCATCATCGGGTGTGTGCACCCTCGGTCTCAGAATGCCTGTTCGTTGCTGAGCCCTTGGGCTGAATAAACGCTGTCTCAACCCAGACGTCATACGTGGTGGACGTGTATTTTCGGTCCTCGGTCCTCTCCCACTTCGCTCGACGCCCTGGAGCTGCGTTCAGGCCGCCGATTGCACTTACTGTCTGGCAGCATGTCACAGAAAGAGCCTGCCGGCGCTACTACCATCACTGCTGCCATCTCTCACCCGCCGTCTTCAGCCGCGCCTCCTGGGTACGTACACAGCCACCAGCGTGATCACCCTCTCTTCGCCGGACGTCGCGGGGAAGACGTGGAAGACTGGCTCGATGAGTGTTGCTAATCGCTGGAACGATAGCGCCAAGCTCCGTTACGTATCTTTATACTTCACTGGTGTGGCGAAGACGTGGTACTTGAACCACATAATCCACATACCCGACTGGGCTACCTTCGAGCAGCAGCTACGTCACGTTTTTGGCACACCGGCCACTCGGTCCGCAGTCGCGAAGAGAACCCTCGACACTCACCACCAACATTCCGGTGAGTCGTACACGTCGTACATGTAGGTTGAACATAGATGAAGCTGTGCAGTACTTCACAGCTTTTCTTACTCACGCAGCAGCCAAGGGCATACCACAAACATCGGGTATACCTGGCAAGCGATGCTTCCCATTGTAGAAAACTGAGTGTCGGAATGCGCGAAAAGAGCAGAACAGGACATGGAGGTTGCTTCGGAACTCACCAACAGCCGAAAATCTTGACACCTTCAAGAAAATAAATTCTCAAGGCAGGAGAATGCGTCGGCAGGCCAGAAGAGAAAGCTGGCACATGTTCTTATCAGGGATCAATTCATATACACAAGAGGCTAAAGTCTGGAACGTGGTTGGTAGGGTAGCAGGACGACAAGTACACTCACTGCCACTCGTAAACACACAGGGTGACAGCCTGAAAAATCAGGCGAACTTCCTCGGTGCACACTACGAGCAGGTGTCTAGCTCGTCACACAATACTGAAGCATTACAAAGATATAAAGCAAGGATAGAAAGGCAGAAACTAGAACACAAGCGCACAAAATACGAGGCATAACCAACCTTTCAACTTAGCTGAGCTACAAACATCACTAAACTCCTGCAGTAATTCTGCCCCAGGCTACGACCGTGTCACGTATGAAATGTTGAAAAACCTGCCGCTCAAAACGCGAAAAACTTTACTGTGCCTATACAATGCTATCTGGCTTTCTGGCACCATCCCTACTTCCAGGAAAGAGGCTATTGTTATCCCTATTTTGAAACAGGGCAAGGATTCTTCCTCAGTTTCAAGTTATAGGCCCATTGCACTTACAAGCTGCCTTTGTAAACTTTTTGAAAAGATGATAAACCGCCGACTTTTACATTTCCTTAAAGAACACAATTTGCTCCACCGATTCCAGTGTGTATTTAGATAGGGTAGATCCACCACCGACCTTATGGTGCGCATTTAGGCAGAGATCAGAGACGCTTTCGTCCACAAACAATACTTCCTCTCTGTGTTTCTCGATAACGACAAGGCTTATGACACAACATGGCGTTTTGGCATATTAAGAGACTTGTCTCACCTAGGTGTGCGCGGTAGAATGTTTTCCATAATCGAGAGTTACTTGTCCAGTCGAACATTCCGTGTCCGTGTAGGCAGTGTTTTCTTCCAAACATTTGTCCAAGAAACGGGAGTACCGCAAGGTGGTGTACTTAGTTGTACACTCTTTATTATGAAAATGAATTCCTTGCACCTGCCCATCCCCCGCAATATGTTATATTGTACAAATGTCGATGACGTCCAGCTTAGCTTTAAGTCATACAACCTGGAAATGTGTGAGCGGCAGGCTCAGTTAGGTTTGAACAAGTTCTCCAAATGGGCAGAGGAAAACGGATTCCGGCTGAACCCAGAAAAAAGCACGTGTGCCTTGTTCTCCCGAAAGAGAGGCTTGCACTCAGAACCGGACATTGAACTGAACGGTCAACGTCTGTCTGGTAATGCAGAGCATAAATTCTTAAACTTAATCTTGGACAACAAGTTGACCTTCATACTGCACATCAAGTATTCAAAACAAAATGTTTAAAAGCCATGAATGTTATAAAAGTGTTGTCACGTACTACGTGGGGTAGTGACAGGAAATGCCTCATGAACCTGTATAGAAGCCTCATTCGCACCCGCTTAGATTATGGGGCCGTTGTCTATCAGTCTGCTACTCAAAGTGCCTTGAAGATGCCGTACCCCGTGCATCATTTGAGCATCCGCCTTTTTACGGGCGCTTTTCGCACCAGCCCCGTAGAAAGCCTTTATGTTGAGTCAAATGAGTGGTCGCTTCATCTGCAGAGAACTTACATGTCCTTCGTTTATTTCCTTAAGGTAAAAGCAGACAAGAAGCACCCCTCATACTCTACTATTAATGATTTGTCGAGTTCAATTTTGTTCCAAAACAGGCCTTCGATGAGGCAGCCCTTCTCTAGTCGCCTGGAGAGTCTAGCTGAGGAAACTGGAATCTCACTAGAACACAGCTTAATGGCTCCTGTAGCATATCCGTCACCGTGGCAATGGCAGACTATAGACTGCGATGTGTCTTTCCTAGAAATTACTAAACATGTGCCTATTGCCCATATTCGAACATACTTCCTGGAACTTCAACACAAATGCACACGTCCTGAGTTCTTTACAGATGCCTCTAAGTCTAACTCATCTGTGTCCTACGCTGCTGTCGGCCCGTCCTTTTCAGATGCTGGCCATCTACATCCAGACACAAGTATCTTCACAGCGGAAGCTTACGCGATACTTGTAGCCACTAACCACATCAAACAATTACAGCTATAAAAAGCAGTCGTTCAACGGACTCCCTCAGTGTGGTGACAGCTCTACAGACTTTTAAAAAACAAAAAAACTTGTCCTCATCTCACTTTATATTATTATGCACACTCTATACACTCAAACAACATGTTGTAGTGTGCTGGGTGTCAGGGCACCGTGAGATTCAAGGTAACGTGATGGCGGATTAGCTTGCTGCATCCGTCCATGAAAGCACTGCCACTACACCTTTATCGATCCCACCCCTTGATCTTAAGCCGTCTCTCAAACGAAAGCTCAGGGACTACTGGCAGAGCAAGTGGGATAGACACACACAAAACGAACTACAAATTATTAAGCCACACCTTGGCCATTGGCCGCCAGTATCAAAATCACGTCATACAGAGGTAACGCTAACGAGGCTCAGGAAAGGACACACATACATGACACACTCCTATCTTTTGTACGGTGGCTATCCACCATTGTGTGACAAATGTGGTGAAGCACTAACAGTTTGTCAAATTTTAACCTAGTGTGAACATTCAGACACTCTAAGAAAACACTTTCCATTACCCTACCGACAACATATACCATTACAACCTGCAATGTTCGTCGGTAGGGAACCACTTTTCACTCATAAATCCTTGTTAGCTTATTTTAAAGATGTCCATTTCTATCACGTAAGATACCCAGGCATTGCTGCTGCAGTGGCTACATTGAAAAGCACTTGCCTCGCAGCCCTTGGACACAAGGGCGCTGATGCGACATTAGTGCTAGTGCCAAATAGTTTTACACATGCTTTTATTATCAAAACCTTTTGTCACCCATTTTTACTATTCATATCACACCACTATCGCGATTTTAATAGTTATGTTTTTAGACGCGTTAGCGCGAGGAGTTTTAAGGCCCCTATACAGCCACGCACAATATCATTGTCCACACCTTTAGTCACTGAATTTGCACTATTTGGCCATCAATTGGCTCTTGCGCCATTAAGCCCTACATATCATCATCATCAGTTTTCTTGACCTGGCTTCATACTTTCAACGATTCATACGAGGCTTTGCCTCGATAGCGGCACCTTTGCATGGATTACTCGGTCCCGGCGTTCGCTTTGAGTGGTCTCCTGCCTGCGAATCAGCACTTAGCCATCTGAAAAACGCCCTCACATCTGAACCGGTACTTCCCCATGTCGATGAAACAGCACCCATACTACCGCATACTGACGCTATAGCGGTCGCAGAATCGGAAGTATTCTATACTGCAGCGCGATGAATCATCACGTGAAAGGTTTCATCATAGCGCATCAACTTGCTGACGCTTACTGTAGACGCATCATAGATGACCTACAGGGGAAATCGCGACCGCCTAATGACCGCATTTGGGGACAGCTCAGCAAGCTCGATAGCCCCGTTCTTTACCGTCACATCTATCACCCGGATGGTCAACGTTGGGTGCCCGTTCTGCCTCACTCTCTTCCAGCCGATATTCTTGAGGCCTATCACAACGACCTGACTGCTTGTCACTTGAGTTTTCCGAAAACGCATGATCACATTAAAGGTCATTCCTGCTGACCAGGGATGTCCACCAGCGTAGCAAAGTACGTCGCCTCCTGCAACCTTTGTCAGCACCGAAAGCTTCCGGCATCACCTCAACGTGAAGAGCTGCAACCGATTTCATGTCTGTCGGCACCATTCGAAGTATACAGGCATCGATCTATGTAGTCTCCTTCACATGACTCCCAGTAGCCATCGATGAATAGTGACAGCTGTCGACCCCTTGACACGCCATGCTGAAACTTTCTGGTTGAACTGAGCCTCCGCTTCTGACGTGGCTACATTTATGCTTGAAGCCTTGATCTCACGGTGGTCCTTGTGTAATCCTGAGTGACTGTGTAACAGCTTTCCTTTCGTGAATTGTGGAGAAATCGCTCAAAGCCTATGACACCAGCCACAAGACAACCTCCAGCTATCACCCCCAAACCAACAGGCTCACTGAGCGCTTTCATCGCACTCTGTCCGAAGTGATAGCCACGTTCACTGAGCTATGCCACACCAAGTAGGATGCAGTTTTGCCGTTCGTAACGTTCGCATATAATACCACTGTACAACGCACAACTGGCTACTCGCCAGTCTACCTTGTCTATGGCCGATCACCATCCTCCTTTCTTTGCGTCTCGTTCTTGACAGCCCTAGATAGTATAAGGCACCAATTACCAGCGTGTTGGGTGTATCGCAATTAATGCGACTGATGTAGAGCGCGTAGCCAGCTCCCGTCCCGTCAACTAAAGAAGCTGTTCGGTTCCGCGAAGGCGAACGCGGAAGATCCGAGCACGGGAAAGAAAGGAGACTTACTTCTTCGTTCGCACGGTTCATGAGCGGAGCCGTCAAGGTTGCCCCAGCGGGATTAGAAGGAGAAGGCTTACTCGGAAAAGCGTCTGGCAAGAGGCAGGTCAGGCGCCACCGTGTGAGTTTAAGCCATTTTTGGTATGCACACGTGCCACCGAGAATGACGCGGGGACGCGACTACTTGGCTGACCGAGACATAGTGGCGACAGGGAGACGAGCATAACCTCCCCCGCTGTACGTCATTACCGAGTGCTGCTAGGATGTCGGGGCGCCTCGCTGTCGCATGCACACCTGGTAATACCGCCGTACAACGCACAACTGGCTACTCGCCAGTCTACGTTGTCTATGGATGATCGCCATCCTCCTTTCTTGACGTCTCGTTCGAGCATGGTAAGCGCACGGAGCCCAACGGTGTACCCACCGCTCTTAGGAAGGCTTCTACGAAGCAACAATTAATGAGAGAACTGACGGCGCTCGAGCGTGAGAACGGCTGCCGATGGAAGTCGGCCGACGGAGGCAGCACGGCCTGGCATGGGAGAGAGGTGACACAGGGAGAACCTATCCCTTTGCGTGTAATATTTGGTAACGTGGTTTTTACCAATGCAGTGTCCATTATGAAAGTGTTTGTGCGATTGGTTGTGATGTTGCGAGTCCCAACATGTGATTGGTTTGTGTGAAGACTCCTTGTTCAACTGAAGGTTGAAAAGAGAGTGTTTGAATCAGAAATAGAGAGCTATGCAAAGCTTACTGTGCTGCGAGGCGCAAACCTTCAAAACGACGCGAGGCAGAGTAAGATGAGCGACTTGTCCAAATAAATTTAGATTTTGTGATGTGAAGTCAGTGTTGTGAAGTTCGGGCTTGGACTTGGGCAGTAGCCTGAGGCTGCAATAAAGCGTCTATTCACCGGACTACGGCTCATCCTGTCGGCTGCGCCAGTTAATTTCCTCCTCCTCGACTAGCTTCTACACTAGCCCAGGAAAGAAGATGTTTGAGGTTCGGGACGGGTCCCCTCGATGACTCGAGTGCACGGTCGCAGCGCGAAGGAAGAGCCGAGTTAGGTCTAACAGACAATAATGCCAAGGAATGTATAGGGGAAGTTATTAGAACCAATGTAATGTAAATAAAAAGAAACAAAAGTGGGTGAAAAAAATTACTTACCGTGAGCAGGAATCGAACCTACGACCTTAGATTAAGGCGTTCTATGCTCCAGCCACTGAGCTATCACGGCGGCTATCCCTCCAGCCACTTTATTGGGTTTATACGTGAATTTAAACGTGGGAGTGTCAGTCAGCGTCATCTGTAGCCGCCGTGGAGAGCGTAGAATACCCTTTTATGAGCCATGTGTGGCGTCACGTAGCACGTGAACTTATTACGAGCGGGCAGCTGACCAATAGTCCCTCGTGTAGAACCGAACGGCACCAAGTCTGCCAGTACGAGACCCTCATTAATGAATGAGGGAAAGATGTGCATAGCTAAGGGCTTCGTTAGATCTCATATATATATATATATATATATATATATATATATATATATATATATATATATATATATATATATATATATATATATATATATATATATGTGTGTGTTTATATCGGCCACCGGTGTACCATTACAATAGGATTATATGAATGGCATAACATTCATGTTACGACCTGTTTTTCATATATGTAATGTACGAACGTAATGAAAACCATCTTCTGGCAAATGCCATGGTGTAGAGGTGCCCGTATCAGCATCGCTATAGCGCCTTTGCTACGCTTCCCATGCCGTAGATGACTCGCATGTCATGAGTTATGACTTATTTCCCCGCCCGCCGTGGTGGTCTAGTGGCTAAGGTACTCGGCTGCTGACCCACAGGTCGCGGAATCGAATCCCGGGCGTGGCGGTTGCATTTTTGATGGAGGCGAAAATGCTGTATGCCCGTGTGCTCAGATTTGGGTGCACGATAAAGAACCCCTGGTGATCGAAATTTCCGAAGCGCTCCACTATGGCATCTTTCATAATCATATGGTGGTTTTGGAGCATTAAATTCCTCATATCAATCAATCAAGACTCATTGACATTGACATGTGGGCTTTAACGTCCCAAAACCCCCATATGATTGAGAGACGCCGTAATGGAGGGCTCCGGAAATTTCCACCACCTGGGGTTCTTTAACGTGAACCCAAATCTGAGCACACGGAACAACATTTCCGCCTCCATGGGAAATGAATCATGACTTAATAACTTATGTTACGCATATCCACCTCATTCCATGCGATTTGGTGCACCTGAGAAACTAGCCAAGCAACCACAAGAGCATAGATAGATAGATAGATAGATAGATAGATAGATAGATAGATAGATAGATAGATAGATAGATAGATAGATAGATAGATAGATAGATAGATAGATAGATAGATAGATAGATAGATAGATAATGCCATGGTTTTTAAATAATAAACTTTTGTTTTAATTTTAGTGAGCTCCAAATTGATGTGTTTTGTAATTTACAGTTCAGTATGAAACCAATTTCTACTTTGACATTTTGCTACCATCAGTTAAAAATTTCATAGAAATTGGAGAGTTTTTTTTCACTTCACAGACAAGAACAGGCCTTGTTGTGGAGGCCTTGGAGGAAGCATATCAGTCACTTTGCAATTTCCGCATTGCAGCCGCATCAAGGAAAAGATCCCGTGTCACCAATACCTGGCCGATTGCCCTGAAGCGATGAACGGCACCTACCGAATCCAGGAGAGAGGTTACGAGGCAATGACCAACATCGTCTGTAATAGTAAAATGCTGATAGGTGGGTACTACATGCGAGCTTGTCGTGAGGACAAAAAGAACATATGAAAATATTGTGACAATCTACACCTAGTGAAATGTACACTCTATGAAAAAAAAATACTTGTGTTACTCTTTGTGGCGTTTGCCGACTTGCCACGTGTGTATGACTGTTTTTAAACATAAATGTGAGCTCTCACTGGGTCTCATCCCTCTTTGACGACACTACAGTGATCCCAAGATCGAGTTCACGTGTATCTTTAAAAAAAGTGATATACGTGGCAAGTCATATGACTCCACAAAAAACGCCAGGCCTGCGCTGAAGGCACAGCATAGTTACAGAGAAAGCTGAAAGAGCGGCCTTTCAGAGCTTTTTCAAAACACTCATAGGTAACTACTGCAAGCACACTTGTTTATACCTACTAGGGCATTAATAATAAACTTGTTGGGTAGTAGGCCGGCATTCGTTATGCTATTTTTCGTTATTCTTCTGAGAAGCGTGGTATCCGCTAAACACTTGCAAGGAATTTTGTGCCAATCGTTCATGCAGCGGCTGACGATATAATGAGGAATTGGCTGAAGTGGGTATGCGCAACAGTTAATAGGGAAACAAAAACAAGGTTTTGTTATGGGTTGGAGCATTAGACGGCCCACTCGTTACGCTAATTACATTGTGCGACGACTGGGTGTTCTTTCGCTGTTGTAAAACGCTTTAAAAGTCATATTAACGTGACTGCTTTCCCGACATCAAGCCTGCATAAGGCAAGTGTGCCAAGAAGTCTCAAGTATACTGGCATAGCTCATTACCTAACTAATGTGAAAAGAAAGCGCCTTATGAAAGACTTGATACAGAATGTTTTTCCTGTGCCCCTGTTCCGTTCAAAGTATGAAAAATCATATGGTCAGGACGTACTAAAGCGAGTGAAAAACATGTGTATACCACCAAATGTGAAAACCTTCTTTTTTAAACTTCATACGGGAACCTTGAGAGTAAAAACGTGGCTTGAAGAGAGAGGGATGTGTCTACCACGGGGAAGCAGCTGTCTCTTGTGTAACAAACCTGAGACCATTGAACATGTGTTTATTGATTGTAAGAACGCTATTTTCTTTTGGGACATTTTACAGAGGACTTTAAAAAAAAGATTTACCTCTTACTTCATATGGAATTCGTTTTTTGCCTTGTGATAGTTCTGTGCAAAATTTGGATGTTATATTTTTACTTGGTCTTCATTCGGTTTGGCGTAGTATGCTATCGTACAGACACTGTGATGTGAGGGTTCCATCCGTTAATGAGTGTTTCGTCGAAGCTGTTATAAAAGTGCGAGATGTGTATAAAACTAGCGACTGTGTTGAAGATGCAATATCTTTGTTCGATGCGTTATCACGCATGAAAAACGTGTGATAGTGATTGATATATTAGCTGGACCTGTAGTCAAGAAGGCGATAAAGAAAAAAAACGACATAGCTGAGTGGTAGAATACTGGGCTGGCACCTAGCGGACCCAGGTTCGAGCCCCACTGTGGCATTGGTGATAGGTGTGGTTACGTACAGCGGCGACGGTGGTGGACGATTGCGCGTGACCGCAGTTGTGATTTCATGACAGCTTTTGCTGTAAAAAAAACTTGGTTCGGCAGAGTAAACAAAACGGTACTTAGTGTCGATGTCAGTGTCAATCTACAACCTTCCACAAATATTTTTATTTCTGCATTAATGGTGGCTGTGCACATTTTGTGGGTGTGCGCATGAATATCCTTCACAAACTTCTCGGCAGGCCTCCACTGCAGGGCTGTACAAATTGCAAATATAGTTATAGTTAGTCTGCATTAACGGCATTTCTTCGAAAGCAATTGAGGTATTTTGCGATGGCTTAAATGCGCACAATGTTACGTGCGGTAGTACCAACTGTGAATGTCGTGGGAACAAGCTACAAAAAGTAACCCAGAATAGCCGTTGATGTGTGCTAAATTATGGCTTTATGACGTTCTCACAGAGTCTCAATCATTCCTGTTTTCGGGGCCTCACGCGTTGCTCAAATGACATTCCCTACAGAATAACATAGGCAATAATGTACAGATGAACATACAAAATAACGTGGAATAACGGACACCGAAACAGGGGATGGTGGTCATTTCTCTATCCCGATACACTATTCTTGACTACGGCCCCGCCACGGTGGTCTATTGGCTAAGGTACTCGGCTGCTTACCCGCAGGTCGCGGGATCAAATCCCGGCTGCGGCGGCTGCATTTCCGGTGGAGCCGGAAATGTTGTAGGCCTGTGTGCTCAGATTCGGGTGCACGTCAAAGAACCCCAGGTGGTCGAAATTTCCGGAGCCCTCCACTACGGCGTCTCTCATACTCATATGGTGGTTTTGGGACGTTAAACCCCACATATCAATATATTATTCTTGACTACGCTTTTTGACTCACTGAAGCTCTGCGAAGATAAACAATTGGTAGGCATTTCTGTGCCATGCATCTAACAAATCATGATGATACCGCCACTGATACAGATACTCTGTTCGCACTTATTGAGGTCGATGGAAACGTACGTCGCACTGGGTCAGACTCTGAATACGAGAGATATAAAGCAATACGCAGTATAGAGCTGAAAGGAAATACTGGCGGCATACGCCTACTTGAAACTTTCCGTGAATGATAAAAAAATCGGAGCATATCCACGGAGTGAATTATTATAAGTGGGTTGAAGCACTAAAGAGTTTTATCGCTAAACTGTGAACCATCCGCGAATATCGCCTACTACATCATCAAAGACTTTATAAACACTGTATGTACATATTTATACAATAAATTTTGTTATGCTTAAGTGGTAGCTTTACGTAGCTTCCGTTTCCCCTTCATTATAGCGGCTTTATGGTCGATGAAGTGGTGCATCGGTGATAGGGCGTAGTGCGATGTTTGCGAGGACGTTCGCAAAGGTGCAACTATAGGTGGTCACGTACAAATAAGGGTGGACAGACCCATGCCTTTACAAGCTTCGCTCCTAAAAATCGCATGTTTTGTTTGAGTTTACAATTTGACGAATTGGCACAAAGTGCTATCGGATATTATGCATTTCCCTTACCTTTTCCCCCCTGCACAAGAATTAAAATTATGGAGTGTCTTGGGCTCTTAAGTGGGTCAGTAACATATCAACAGCCCTTCAGGGATGTGGCATTGGTCCGAAATGTACCGAAACAACCATCGCGAATGAGTTTCGACAGCTTACCACACGCCCAAGTGGAGGAGTGAGTATACACTTTAATACATCAGCTATGTAGATCAAGCTAAAGCATTAGACATCATTGGCTTTCCGCACTCCCCATCTTGACCAGTTTCGTTCACTAGAAGAATTAAAGGACGCGCTCATATCGTTCCGTCAAAAGACAGCAGCTGAGCGGGGCGGGAGGACATATGCTGCTCTGAGAAACTTGGCCGTGGTGGCCAAACACACTTCGATAAAAGTACTGAAAGATTCATCGGTAATAGAATGTATTCCTCCTTCTTTGAAAGTTTCAGAACTTGTTATGGCTCTGAAATCTGGTAAAAGCCCCTTATCTACAAAATCCTTCCGTCATGTCAGTCTGACTAGTTGGTTTCATTAACTTACGAAAAAGTTATTGACGCTCGGCTACAATGCTGGGGTGCCATGCAGGATGGTCCAAGCTTCTCGAGGAGACGAGTTTGCTCCGAGCTTGCTCTGTGGCGACTACGGCATGAAAACAGTGTAGAGCACGTGATGGCAGCATTGATAAGAATGACTACAAGAACGCGCGTGGCATCGGAAACGCATGTGGGACATTTGCGGCGGTTATCAAAAGAAACGCCGCGTGCGAACACGCCAGTGCCACCACTCAGTCAATATCTAATCAACGAGGCGACGTCAGCGTGATTGCCGTGCTGTATTTTTGCCAACTCAACAAGGGCCTCCCAGAGGCGTGTTCGTGGGCGTTTGTCCTCTTGCGAACAGCTTCTTTCGTGCCATCTGCAGCACGGAAATTTCCACTCTCGAAGGCAGCAAGGCTGCATAAGCAGCACTCTCGTGCTGCCCGTTTCGCTTCTGTCAAGTATTGCAGATAAATATAAGGACAAGTAGTCATCAGGGGCGCTCGCGTCATGGCGCCAACGTGGCTGTGATTGGATATGTCGTGATACATCGTAGCCGCGTGGTGATATTACTTTTACTTCTGCGTGCGTGTGTGGTTAGCCTAAGTGATAAAGCTAATAGATTAATCGAGCCGCTCGACGTGAGTAATGCTCTTCGGAAAGGGCAAACGTGGTGGGCGTACCCGGTCTTCGCCGCGGGCGTCTGTCAATCAAGCTGATCGACGCTTGAACTCGGATACAAACTCGTTGATTCTGAGAAGGCCCGAGTTCAACTCGTGACTGTGATGGTGCCGGCGTGGCTGTTAAGCGTTTGATGCGGTGAACGCGAAGCGGCAGCTTCTTTGCTAATCAAATAATTTGGTGAGCATACACTACGTGTGCAAGGCTGGAGCCATGGAGGAGATAGTGATAACCTAGCTTCTTACAGCTTTTTAAGTGTGTTGTCTACGCATGTGCGTGGTCGGCTTCGAAGTGAAAACCGCATGAGCTCTGTCTTAATTTTGATTGTACTAATTGGCTGAGGTTTAACGACCATTGGACTGAGCTTTCTTGCTTTTATTGATAAGGCTTCAATTAAAAGGCAATTATCTCGGGTGCAATCAGCTAGCCTATGATCAGTATTGAGATATTAAGCGCAATACTAAATAGAAGGCTACTAATTGGCATCTTATTAGTAATGGATAATTAACATGATTTTACTTAGCATCCTCATGATTAACGTCTGGGATAGTTTAGTTAGCTCATGAACTAGCGTGCTTTAGTTATCTCGGTTCTATCTTCGGATGACTTCTTTAGCCCCGTTTCTTGAGATGTGGCGTAATTACCTCAGCCTTACCATGACTTTGCGTAATTAGCTTGGTCATGTCCTGGCCTAACTCTCCACGTATACCGTCCAGCCAAAAAAAAATCACAGCATATCCACAGAGTGAATGATAATGAGTGGGGCGAAGCTTCAAAGGGTTTTATCAGTAAACCGTGAATCGTCTGTCTGGCTGTCCGTCCATCCATCCGTCCGTCCATCTGTCTGTCTGTTTGTCTGTCTGTCCGTCCATCCATCCGTCCACACCTGCTGAGTGAGTCATCGAGCTAGGCGGTCACGTACCACGAGCTATGAGGGACAGACTCACGGCTTTAGGAGCTTCGCCCCTAATAGCTAATTAATTATCCGGCCGCGCGTGCGCAAGTGCTAGCAGGCGGTGACAACAAAGACGACGCGCACCAGCCAAGCAGCACGCTAGAAGGTGCGGGCTGACAATGATGATTAACATGTGACCTTGGGTTTAGCTGTGGTCGTGTATATAAGACGCTAGGCAGAAGCCACTGGGCTGATTATTTTAAAACATACTTAGTGCAGACATTGAAAAGCTTCAAAATACATTTAAACGCCCCGTGCCTCTAAAAATATATTCAGGATAAGTTTCTGGCACTTCTATTGCATGGGTGCACTTCTGCATTCCGTGGAACGACAAACAAATGAAATAGGATGCCTCTGGTTTGAAAACGCTGCCTAACTTAGTCGACCGTCCTTCACACGTTGACTGTTTCCATCGTAACCATCGCGACCATTGGATTTGACTTGTTCATACTTTTGACTCGTTCATAAAAGCGTGTCACCAGAGCTCGAGAAGATCCCGAGTTTCGCGAAACTGGATCGGCCGATCCTGCATAACGCCCTTGGACAGAATCAATGCCCGAATGTATGCCCCTGAAACATAAAAGGTTTTCGAAGGTGTCGGTGCACGATCGAAGCTATTTTGGATCTTGTTGCACATGTGGACCACAAGAGAAGTTGTCGGAAAATTACTGCAGTAGTGCTTCTAGCCATAAAGAAGGCATCTCACAAAAGTAGATACATACACGTCCTGCATGGGTTGATAGGGCATTGTTGGACAACACTGAGAGGAATCTCAAAACTGTTGAAGATGGATGAATGAAAAACTTTATTGAACTGTTGAAGAGATGCAAGTTTTTATTGAAAATGCTGATGACAAAAGCAAAGAGCATGAAGGGAATCAAGGCATTCCCCGTGCTGATATCGATCAACTCATTTCTACTCAATCGAGTTATGGCTGAACTGTCACACATCATTCGCACAGCCTCGAATTATTCTCTTGATGCTCACGACCTGTTCATACGGGCAACAGATTCAAGCATTGCAGATCTTTCAGCATGTACGACCATATAGCTTCTTAATATTAACTAGAGAGGACTCTGGCTCTGCGATCGTTCAGCAACCATAGAAATGATGGGTAGTACAGCGATTCGCCTATAGTCTTCGTACTTGAGGGCGGCGAATCGCACTTGTGGCTTCGTTCATTGACGTGTTTCAGTTTTGTTTCGAAGGAAAGAACAAACTCCTTTGAATTTTGTGAGTCGGTTTGAAATGGTTAAAATAAGGTGGTTAAGAGGAACCGATGAACATTTGCTGATTGTTTCGTGAGAAAACTGCTCCAAGCCACGCGAACACAAACGGAGCCAGAAGTACGAAGATTAGACAACTCCGTGTGAAGCGCCGTGTGTTGCAGCTCCCGCATAGACACTTGCGCCAGTTTCCTCTTGTTTAAATTTAGGAAACTCTATGTGCCCAACTAGAAGGTCTAACACTGAATAATGAGTTCTTGAAAAGCAGAGGTAGACTCTCTCACATAAAAATCTGCTGTATTTCTTTTGACAAGAACATTCCTAAAAAGATTTGACCTCGAGATGGACTCCTCAGGTTTTACTACTTGTCACAAGTTTTTTTGGGTGTTATATTAGTCAGCCGGCTACCATGGACCCCGTGAATGAAAGCACTAGAAGAGAAAGTTAATTCATCGGTAAGCATTCTTCGTCAATTTGCCGGACTAAAATGGGGTAGTTCAAGTTGTTCTTTCATGCACATTCATTCGGCAATAATTAGGAACAACATCGTATAATTTCCATTACTATATGGGATATCTCGTAATTTAGACGAAACTTTCCAGAGAATGATGGTCGGAAGCCTTCGAATATGTCTGGGTGTACCATGCGCCCTTTGTAGCGCTTTGGTGATCGCGATGTCTCGTCAACCGACTTTCCAACCGCTTCGAAAAAAAAAACGGTTTTAAGCGTTGCCTTCAATTGGTGACACAACACGCTGACCATCCTCTTTGTAGGGTAGTGAAGGAAAGAGCCGTTGCACGTAACCGTGCCAATATAATAAAAATGTGAAAATTCACTACCTGCCCATCAACACCGGCTGGTAGGAGCAACTCATCCTTCCTAGCAATTAGCCACTCCTGACATTGTCACTTATACTGTAGGGTTCGTGGCATGCCCACCATTGAAATAATACTATTAACTTTAGTTATCGTCGAACAAAATATGCTTATCGTATTTACGTTCACACTGATAGATCCTATAGAAAACAAAGTTCTACGTCAAGTTTTTATGTGCCTGATTTTGAGAAGAGAAAATCTTTTCGGCTTTGTGATTTTGCAACGTCCACAAAGGTGGAACTATTTTCTATACTCTTTGCTTTACGCTTCATGCGTGGACAGACAGAACCACTTTGAGGGGTAAATTTAAGTGACTCGCAAGCTTCATAAGTGTGGTTAAAAGGTGTTAGCCTGGGAAAACAAATAACAAATTAACATCCGAAACTTAGAACACATATGCTTTAGCGAAAGATTTACATCGCGATATCGCTTTCTAGTGGATTCCAAATCATTGTGATGTCACCGGAAATGTCACAGCTCATTGTATGGCGCATGTAGCACCTCAGAAGAACAATTTGTCTCTATACTGCCTCGTGCGGCGAGGGATTCACAATGCTTTTTGACCGGACTATACTGTTCATTGTCCAAAGAGAATTGCTTTCCTAACAGCGCGCAAAACTCTCATTGTATGAGATCAATCCTGGAAAATAATTTAGTATTTCGATTAAAATTATCCGTTCTGTTGAAACAATAATTTGTATACTTCGACAGGGCACCGCCTAAACCAAGGTCTTCCCACAGAGGAGAATAAAAGCTTACTCTACTAAATGTACATGTAAAGAGACAGATGAATACATAGAAAAGCTTGATCTACACACTGAAAAGTACGTTGTTGCATGTTAAAAAATAACATAAAAACTAAGTAGCTTCCATAGACGCCCGTTGTCACTAGCAAATGTTTTGGGTGCATGGTCAACAAAACCTCTTAACACCAGTGCGCGCACACTAGTGCAGCTTAAAAAAAACTCATAAATATCACAAGCGTACAGATTCACATCAACAAGTACTGTTCGCATTGAGATACTTCTGTTTTGTGTTTCGCGTTGGTTTTAGTGTTCCGTAATGTTTTCATACGTTCAACGTACGGGTAAGTGCCCAATGATTGTATCGTGTCTTCGGCTTCCATTAAGAAGTGTAAAATGAACTCTTCTGCAAAGCGCAAACGTTTCTTGTTTGTCAACATTGTTGTTTACGCGTGAACATAGTTTCTGACATATAAACATTGCTTTCGTAAATGGACATTTCTTTTTTGTGCGTGAATTTCGTAATGCTTCATTTTCATAGATAACTTCGCGACGAAAATTACTAGGAAACCGAGGAGGAGTAGCCAAATTCATGCTTGGCACCAAGTTCTCTTTAACTAAGTTTAATTTTTAAAAATGATTGCACTGAGAGTTAACTGAAAGTTAAGTTACAACAGAATTCTTGGTGAACTTGAATTGTGTACTAGTGGCCACACTACACATTTCAAATAAAGCAGTAAGAGCTCTTTTCAGAGTTTGTGTTTGGTCGGCACAAGATTCTGTAAGACGTCGCTTTGATGTGTGCTTCATTAATTGTGTCGTTGATACAGATGGTCATATAAACGCACCGAAGTTTCGCATTTACTGACGAGTTGTTTTTTAGACAAATGCCTTTTTTTATTGGGTACTTAAAACTGTCTTAATAGAATACGCAAAGACCATTTGGGAACATTTTACCCCGTAATTTGACTCAGTGGATCACAGTTCCTGATTTTTTACCCAAATGTGGTAGACTTAAACAGAAGCTCCAAAAATGGTTTCACTGCTATGAAACTAAATGTTAAGAAGTGTAAAAACTTCTTACATTTCAAGCCACTGCACTGAAGCAGTACAGTGTTGTTACCACTGTTCCTCCTTTTCTCGTCAACGCGGTTATTGTTCTGGTTTCTCACGCACGATGCGTGAGTAAAACAACTTAATTATGACCACAATAGGCACGAGTTGACTCGGTGTCATATTGCTAGGCCCACTCGGGGACGGTCAGGTGATCATTTAGTTTTGTCACGCTTCAACATATTTTCTTCTCTCTTCACAATGCACATCCATTTGCAGATTTTTACACAGCATACCATTGTCAAGATGGGCACAAGATGAACGAGTGCGCAAAAGCAATGTCGCCAACGTTGGATCCAGAGAATCCTCGCTCGCTGGATGGCAATGAAGATTACTGCCGGTGAGCTTCGCCCGAGTGCGCGCACCTTCGCACAGCTGCTGCATTTGTAATCATTTTTCTAGGTCAATTTTTTAAAATAATGAAGTAACTGCGAAGCTGCTTAGACAGACGGACTTAATTAGGGATAAAAGGTGGGTGAACTATCCTGAATGCTTTCACTCAGGCGAGTATGAGCCATTTTTTGAAGCAACAATGCCTATGATGAGCGAGAAAAATGACACACTCGCTACAATGGCCCAAGCTGTCATACTGCACTGGGATATGCTCTCATACTGATGTCGGCTACGTGGCCGTACAGAACTGGGCTATGCTGCCAGACCACACTGTACAGTGCTGCCTTGCTACGCTGCACTATGCTGCCATGCTACACTGTACTGTTCTATCATGCTACACCGTGCCAGGCTGCCATGCTACACTGTTCCAGGCTGCCATGCTACACGCTACTAAGCTGCCATGCTACACGCTACTAAGCTGCCATGCTACAAGGTAATATGCTGCCTTGCTACGCTGCAATATGCTGCCATGCTACACTGTACTACGCTGTCATGCTACACTGTTCCAGGCTGCCATGCTACACGCTACTAAGCTGTCATGCTGCACTGTAATATGCTGCCTTGCTACGCTGCAATATGCTGTCATGCTACACTGTACTACGCTGTCATGCTACACCGTTCCAGGCTGCCATGCTACACGCTACTACGCTGCCATGCTACAAGGTAATATGCTGCCTTGCTACGCTGCAATATGCTGCCATGCTACACTGTACTACGCAGTCATGCTACACTGTTCCAGGCTGCCATGCTACACGCTACTAAGCTGTCATGCTACACTGTAATATGCTGCCTTGCTACGCTGCAATATGCTGCCATGCTACACTGTACTACGCTGTCATGCTACACCGTTCCAGGCTGCCATGCTACACGCTACTAAGCTGCCATGCTACAAGGTAATATGCTGCCTTGCTACGCTGCAATATGCTGCCATGCTACACTGTACTACGCTCTACGCTGTCATGCTACACTGTTCCAGGCTGCCATGCTACACGCTACTAAGCTGTCATGCTACACTGTAATATGCTGCCTTGCTACGCTGCAATATGCTGCCATGCTACACTGTACTACGCTGTCATGCTACACCGTACCAGGCTACCATGCCACACGGTACCAGGCTGCCATGCCACACGATACCAGGCTGCCATGCTACACGATACTAGGCTGCCATGCTACACTGTAATATGCTGCCATGATACACTGTAATCGTATGGTGGTTTTCGGACGGCAAACCTCGCATATCAATCAATCATGCTACACTGTACTAGGCTGCCATTCCACACTGCACTAGGCCGACATGCTACACTCTACTAGGCCACCATGTTAGAACGTACTATGCTGCCATGCAACACTGTACTAGGCTACCATGCTACACTTTGCATGTTTGTCATGCTACAGGGGGCTAGGCCGCTATGTTGCACTGGTCTATGCTGGAATATTTCACTGGACTAGGCTGTCATGATATACAGGGCTCAGCTATCATTGGGTTAGGCTGCCATACTCCACTAATGTATGCTATTATTCTATGCGGGGCTAGCCAGTGTTTGAGGCAACAACAACAATAGCACTTCATTACGGCTCAGCTTTAAGGATAAAGTGAAAATAATATGGGGCAATCCACAGGTTACATGGGCGTGGTCGGGCAATTCAAGCAGGTTAGCACTCCTAAAGCGTTAAAGAAATGTCCTAGGGACATCAATACTTTCTACCTCTCTCACTTTCTGTTTGCTAGTGTGGGACGTGTACTGTAACGGAGGACCCTATCGGAGCATGTGCGCCAGAGTGCTAAATGGGAGACGCACTTTTCTAGACGCACAAACGTGTGCCGCCAAAGAAAGCCTTATTGCCGCGTCACACGGTTTGGGCAGCGCATGTGCAAGAATTTTATTACACCCACATACTTTAACAAATCAGTTGGCAGATGGCGCTGTAACTGTATCTCTGTGCATGCGCCTGTGTTTCTTTACGTAATTATGATACTAGCACCCTAGAATGATGTTTTGTGAGTCGCACTTCTCTGAGAACGTACGGTGAAAACTATATGATAAAAACAAATCTGCGGCATTTTCGTGCATTGTAGTTGACAATTTGCTGTGGATAATGTTCACTTTTTTCGGCCACGCGCTGTTATGGATGATTCGCTGTGAATAAAACTATACATCTGCCCTACCTTTCATCTCATGACGTCGAATGCTCGGTAAATTGTGAGCAATGTCCTTAGGTAATTTCGGGGCCAATTATTTTTCCTGCGTCATTTTCTTTTTTTTTTCAGTCTGCGTGACATCGAAATTGCTTGCTACGAGAAGACATTCAATTCGTCCTGCCCACTGCCATTGAAGACGGCCCAGACAGCGGTGAACAGCGTTGTGGATGCCATAGCCCAGCTCGCCGGCTGCCCTTCGTCTGCACACGCTGTCATGGCTTCAAACGGATTTACTGTTCTCCTGGTTGCTGCCGTTATTTTGAGTTGGTTGAGAACGTGACCAGCCGACAGAAGAGATAATGAGCTTGACTGAGTATGGACCTCGCCTCAGTGTCTCAATGGCTCACTGCGGTTTTCCATCTTATCAAGAAGCCTGAATTCTGTATATAACTCTACGGCCGCACAGATACGAAAGTTCAGTTACTCGCACAAACAGACGCAGTCAGGTTTTCAGATGTGTCATCATCTTGCAAGTTTAGTGTCGTTCGCCCTAAGAATGCAGTTGAGCCTAGCCTTAGTTGACAATAAAGTAGGCTGCTTTATTGGCCCAGTCATTTATGCATTGCTGGTAGGAAAGGAAGGACGTTGAAGAAAACTCACAGTTGTATGTTTGCCGACTGCATCGTCAGGGTACAGGTGCGATAACGAAGTTCAAAACGCGTTGAAGTAACGTTCCCATCTTTATCGAGCAGGATAGCACGTGGCCTACCCTTGCCCGATAAATAAGGTAGTCATGCCGAGGTGGCCGTTGCGCTGCATTCATATCATAGAATTAACATGTTATAAAATCACCGCCACACAAAGGGCTAGTACAATGTATACTTGAATATTGGTGTTCGTAATGGGATCCATGGCAGGCTATCTGCAGCGAGTATGCTTCAGTCAATTGAGGAACATGCCACCAGTTCCATTCTCTTTAATTATCCTCGCAAGTAGCATCTGAGCTAGGCAATGAGCCCTTGCTTTTCTCACCTTCCTCTGCGTCGAAAGTGTGCCCTTCTGTGTCTCTTTACTAACACCTAATACACTAACTCGGCATCTAAAAAACAGCTTGCATTTCGTTCATCATGCATACCTTCTTACATCATCTCTGTTATAGTTGAGGTTTACGAGGGCTGCTAAGTCTCTATAGAGGGCCAAACTCAACTTTTACATCTGGCCAGCCAGAATGCCTTTGACACTGCTATCATTGTCATAGCTAACTTTAAAAAAGTATTCTTCAACGTAATTGTGGCATTCCGGTACTGTCTGTGATTCTCTGTAACGCAAGAGTGCTGATAAAATAAAAGGAACCAATGATGGTGATGTGATGTGTTCATTGGCGCACGAGCCACGAGTGACTATGGAGTGCCAAGCCAGTGGCGTAGCCCGGGGGTGGCACACCAGGTTCCTGCTCCCCTTCCCCGGAATTTTCTTGTTGGCATTAGTACCCGTGCATAAAATTCCACTCGACCTCATCTGCCTGCCTGGCCCTACTTCCGATCATAAAGGTGACAACCCCCCCCCCCCCCATCAAAAAAGTATTTCTGCTTACGCCTGTGCCGTCCAGCGGGCCGAGGAAGCCGCCCGGATTCAAGGACTCCTGGCCGTAACCTAGGCGGGGCCAATCGCCCACCCCATCTACTCGCCGGACTCTGAATAAAGTTCTTTCCTCCTCCTCCTACGCCTCTGTGTCATGCCTCGTGGAATATCGCATCAAAACGATAAACTAGCCGCCAGTTGTAGGCGTATACGGCTGTAAAACCTTTTAAAACTAATCGCCAGAAATGGCATAAGTCACACAAACAAAACATGACATATCCATGAAGTGAAGATAATGAGTGCAGCAAAGCAGTGAGATCGTTCGGTGTTAGAGCACCACTTCATGGACCCTGGCGCGGACCGGGCTCGGTAAGGCATTGTTGGATCGCGCCTGGGCTGGGCTCGAACCCATGAGCTTCGGACCCGGGTCGGGCCTCAGCCGGGCCCTTATTAAGCCCGGGTCTCATACAGATTGCTATAAGGGTGGCCTTGTTTTGTGAAGTTTAAGATCCTGAAGCGACCCAGATTATGTATACAAGGTGCTGCAGTTGAGCGCTTCGGCTACTGTAGACCAACTGGAGTGCATTAGCACGCCCGGAAATCGGCAGGTACAAGTCGTCTAGCATTTTGCTTCGTCGCTATGCTATACGTAATTTCAAGAGACACGTAATATGTTTCCACCATTAAGCCGAGGGAAAGACGCTCTTGGATACCGCAAGGAAAGGTTTGCCAAGTGGTACTGCTACGACAGCAACGGTACACTGCTAACGTTGTGTACACTGCAAAAAAAAAAATACGTGTATCAACGTCGGAACTTACAGTGAAAACCACAAACTGTTATCTGTTTCTCGAAAAATGGTGGAAGTGGACGTATAACAACATTTATGTGCTGCGTTTTTAACGAAACGGTGGGAAAGACCGTAAATGAGCACTCCAAGTTTCCGTTCCTGTGCTCATTGCATAAAAGAGAAGAAAATAACGTCAAGATGATGTATATTGTCACGTGGTGCGCTAGCATCCGTTAAGCCGGAAGCAACGCCATTTACACGACTCGTCGGCGACGGTGGTGTGGCGTCGTGCGGTATTTTGTGGCTTTTGTTCGCACGTAGTGATTCGTTAACTTTTACGTGTGATTGCTTTTGGGCGTGGTATGATCAACGATGCCACCCGCACGTTGTGTGTTAGGCAGGCATGTTCACGCAGAAAGCGGCTACATCCCCTCGAAAATGGATACGTCGAGGCTCTGCCATTTCGTGGCGGCATATTTCGCGTGATTCTTGGCGGTCAGTGATCTTGTCATCACGAGTGTTCGAGGCAAGTGCTTGATTTTTCTTTTAGATGCGGAAGCATCTTATACTCGCGCCTTGTAGTGCGCCGTCCGCGCCGTCCGCACCGCTTCTCGAACATTCGACAGCTGACGCGCGCGCATGCGCCGTCGCGCCGTCGCCCACCATCTGTGCCGCGCGCGCTTCTCCTTCGAGAACATTCGACAGCTGACAGCGCATGCGCCGTCGCGCCGTCGCCATCTGTGCCGCGCGCGCGCTTCTGCTTCGAGAACATTCGACAGCTGACAGCGCATGCGCCGTCGCGCTGTATATATACTCAAGGTCGGCGCTCGCTCGCTCAGTTGCCGCTCGTCCGTTGGTTTGTACGGCGCGTCGACGTCCGAAGTCGCCGTGAAATGAATGCCAACGAATCCACAAACAGAATGATCAACGTCCCTTCGACCAGCGCCGCCCTTTCGCATACGTGTGTACGTGTTCACTCATTTAACACCCCCTCCTACAACCACATTAACCAATTTAGCCATCGACCCAAGTAAGTCGCAATTTAACACCCCTTTTCACAACCACGTTAACCAATTTAGCCGTCGACCCAAGTATGTCGCACTTTAACACCCCGTTAACCAATTATATGCTCCGCATCCTCCTCAGTGTTCCCCCGAGGGAAGCTGCGGGCAATTTTTTCGTGGGCGTTTGTTTCTTGTGTCAGGTGTTGTCGTTGCATGTGCTGAGCCGTTTACTGCTAAATGAAATGCCCAAGCACATGATGGCCGCTCGGAACGATCACCGGCTGCGGCGAACTGCGCGCCTTGGGCTCTTTCGTCTTCGTAGAATGTTCGTGGAGCGACATGTTTGTGCGCTGTAAGTGCGCCTTCCGACAGCGTTACTAGAACCAGTGCCTTCCGCGGTGCACCTGGCGCTGCTGTGTCTGCCGTGCGTACAGTGATCAACTCGAATGTCTATAACGACGGAGCTACAGTGGCTAGAATGTAACGGAGCGTCACGCCCGGAACAGCACGAGCGACATCTGCAGTCGAAAATACGCCACATCTGAGCATGCGCGGCGATAGTGATGTACTTGCCTTGCTATACTGGCCACTGTTTATCACCACGGATACAACAACCGCTTTGGCCGTCGAAAGCGCTCTGAACAATTTAGCGCAAAGAAAGAAAAAGTAAGCATAAAAAACGAATCGAACCATTCTCGATGTGATATATCACGAAGCGAGAATGACTTTAGAGTATAAAAGGCGCCTATCCGGGTGATTGCGAGTTTATTTTGTTTTTTTTCTTATTTTGGTTCTGTAATGTTGACAGTGCTTCGACGGCCAAAGCAGTCATCGAGGCGGCGGAGATAAAGAAGAGTGGAGACTGCAGGAAAGACACATCAATGGCGCCACGCATGCTCAGATGTGGCGTATTTGCGACTGCAGATGTCGCTCGTGCTGTTTCGCGCGCGACGCTCCGTCGTTATTGGCCTCGAGGACATACCGTGGCGCCACCTACGTGATGACGTCACTCATAGGATGCCGGGTTGACTTTGTCTGCTAGACCACAGCATTTTCTGCGCTTTTGCTGTGAACACCGTGCGTTCTTACCTTTCTTTTGAAGCTCATTGCTTAAAGAAGCGGTAAGACCTGATAATACGGGCAAGTAAACTGCGAATCGGTGCCCTCGGGGGCACTCTCGTGTCTAATTTGCATCGTAAAATCGCGACTAAGAGCTGGTGCAGCCATGGAGGACCACGCAAGTGGTGTCGCGAAAGCAAAGCTGCCGTATTCCACAACTACGCATCCTATCGGTGACGTCAGAACGGTCGCACTGCTGACCTCTCTAGTGGAGGCCCTCGCGGCCAATAGACATGTGAGTGAAGCCCTGTACATGCGTTCCTGTATGTGAAAACTCAACTTGCCGCGCAAGCTGAAGGACAGCAGAGTACGCCAAAAATCCGCCATAAGCATATTTGCCATTACCCCAACTCGCCATTACGGAGTACGTTTGTGCGATGACGCACACAGCAAACGTCACTGCGTACTCTTCCTTTCTGTCATCGTCGCTGCCCGTACACTCGGTGCCAATACGGCGAAAGTATATAGGGTGCAATCCATGGTGTCAGCCTACACATGACCGCTACCATTGTCACTACGCTCGTCTGCTGAAGAAAAAATTAAAAGAAAAATGAAACGGGATATTTTTGGGTGGTGCCTAGTCCGCTTTCCTGGCGAGAGTGCTACAAACTGCTCATGGCTGTTCTCGGCGCAGTAAAAGCGATCTTGCTCTACCACTGGAGGAAAGTGTTCTTATTTCCGTTTGACCACTTAAACACGCCGAATATGAAGGCGGTACTTTCAGAGTACTTTCAGTGCTTTGTAATCATACTCGTAACGCGAAAATTCAGACGCAGATACAAGATGCACAGGGCGCTTGCTAGAGTCGTGTGTATGTGTTGCTTACTTGTGTCTGCGTCTGGTTTTCGCCGCTACGAGTATGTTTACAGGCTACTCAAACCAACTTGACCTCAGCACCGCCTTGACTGTTGTTTAGTGATCTTGTTCTGCCTATGGAATTCACCATTAGCGTTGAAGAAAGCTGCACTGTGCACTCCACATACGTTGTGAGGTGCAGCATACTTTATTACCATTTTGTCGTCACCCACCACGTGAGCATTAACCCTAGAATGCCGAACACAGAGGTACGGGGAGACGCAACAGCCGCACTTCCGCTAGCGATGGCGTCGCACTGGAGCATTTTGGACACGGCCGTGAAGTATTTCCTGAAGATGGGCCTCTCCTTTTCGTACGAGTGCCTGCACTGCATGACGCCCTCGTCGACGCACCTGAGCGAATCCTTGGTGAGCCTATGGAAATGGTTAAACGGGTTTGACTCGTCATACAGCAGTCGTGTAGGTCGTTCTTGAAACACTTAGAAGACTATTGGCACAAAATTTCGAAAGTGAGATGAGTCTTAAAGTAAGTCACACAGTCATCATATATTAATATAACCTAGAGCATATTCGAAATAAATTTCACAGTGTGTAACGAAACGCACCACTTCAAACATCAGCCTGTTTGGCATTCCGATAATACAAAGGCGTAGTGCAATACCATATGGCGTTTCCCTTCGCTGCCGCTACGCCCAGTGGCGCCATCTCTCGATGACAAAAAACAGCCAATAAACACGTAATATATGTCTTCCGAGGTTCTGGGAGTGCTACTTGCTAAGCCTACAGCACCCATCGTTTCAGTAAATCTCTCTAAAACTGTGCAGAATCGACACAACTGCCTTGCTGTGGATAAGTTATTGAATATGAATCCAAATCAAACAATCAATTCGGAACTGCTGTGCTACAGATTGCACGACTGTTACGATTACACTAAAATGATTTGAGGTGGACGGCAACATCTTCTGGCACTGCGGCCATGTTTTTCGGTCGCGCTGCTGCTGAAAAACATTTATTTACAGAAGTTATTTACAGGGAGGGTGGGAACGGTCCTTAAGGGGCCGCCCCGTACAAACACTAGGTGAGCTCCCTCTTACGGGAGCCCATTGGCGTTGGCCGCGGCCCGGGCACGCTCGACTAGGGCCCGTTGGGCCGTCAGGTCAGAGCAGCCGAGCAGGGCTGCCTCCCAGTCCTCCCGCGAAGGGTTGGGTAGTGGGGTAAGGTTTGGGGTTTTTTGGCATGCCCACACCATGTGGAAGATGTCAGAGGAACTTTCCTCACAATGCGGGCACTTCCCCGTGCAAGCGGGGTCAAAGTGTTTTATGATTGCCGGGCACAATAGAGTTTTAGTATAAAGGCGAAGGAGGATTCGCTCCTCCGCCTTCGTGAGGCCCTTACAGGGTTTAGGATAGACGTTATGGCCGGATTGATAAAATTGTGTGATCTCCTTAAAGGTGTAGGCAGGATTGGGTTCGAGTTCCGGATCGGTAGGGGACGAGGATGGTGCCCGGAGAGTGAGCGCGCGGGCAGCGGCATCGGCCGTCTCATTACCATCGAGGCCCGTGTGAGCCGGAGCCCATATGATCGTTCGGTGCGCGGGGGCACCTAGGTAGCTGCTGTTCTGCAGTATTTTATAAGCACGGTACGGAATGTATCCCTGTTCAATATTGCGACAGGCACCCCTTGAGTCGGTGATGATGACCCTCGAGTCCTGATCTGCGGCGGCTAGTGCGATGGCGATCTCCTCCGCGTGCGTAATGTTATGTGCACGGAATGTGAGTCCGTTTACAACGGTGTTTTCGTGGACGATCGCAGCCGTATACCAACCACCGTGGTGCGGGCCGGAGGCGTCCACGTAGAATACCCCGAATTTGTGGCCGTAGTGTCGAGCCAAGGCTTCCGCCCGCGCGAGGCGTCGGCCAGTGTAGTCGTCTCGGGTCATGTTAGCCGGAAGAGGGCGCACGTGCAAGGAGTATCGCCAAACTTCTGGAATCCGTACGCGCTCTTCCGTGTGTATTGAGTGATTGATGTGTAGCCGGGCAAGGAGGCGGCGACCCGACAGTGTTTTAGAGAGTCTAGTATATTGGTTTGTCAAGTGCGCCTCTCTCAGCTCCTTGAAGGTGTTCACCATTCCCAAGCCCAAAAGGCACTGGTTAGAGGTGCTGACAGGAAGGTCGAGGGCGCGCTTGTAGATTTTGCGGAGAATGACTTCGAGTGTATTCTCGTCGGATTTGCGTAGGTGGAGGTATGGAGCCGAGTACAGGACTCGGCTGGTTACGAATGCATGCGCCAGCCGCAAGGCATCTTTGCATCGTAACCCCCCGCGCTTGATGGAAACCCGGCGGACCATCCGGCCCACCTGGTCCCCCACCTTACGCAATTTGGCCAATGTTGTGTCTGCTCTGCGATTTTTGTGTATAAAAAGCCCCAGTACTCTAATCTCATCGCGTTCGGGTATTGGTCCGCTGTGAAGGGAGAGGTCGATCTTTGCGGTGCACTTTGGTGAGGGGCGTATGTGCACGAATTCCGATTTGGACGGGGAGCACTGAAGGCCGCAGCGACGGGCATAGTCATCCACGATGTCCGCCGCTTGCTGCAGGCTTGCCTCCATGTCTGCTGCCGAGCCGTGTGACGCCCATATGGTGATGTCGTCGGCGTACAGCGCATGCTGTATGCCTTCGACTTTCGCCAGCTGAGCGGGGAGTCTCATCATTGCCACATTGAATAGGAGGGGCGAGAGGACCGCTCCCTGCGGAGTCCCTCTCGTGCCTAATCGGTAAGGGCCGTGTTCAATGTCCTGAATCCGAATGTATGATTGTCGGTCAGTGAGGAATTGTTTAATATAGTTGAAAGTGTTTTGGCCGCAATCCACCTGTGAGAGATGTGTTAGAATAATTTCGTGGGTCACGTTATCAAAGGCCCCCTTCAGATCCAAAGCGAGCACAACTTTGTCATTCAGGGGATACTCGACTGGATCGAGGATCTCATGGTCGAGCTGAAGCAAGACATCTTGCGCGGACCGGTGTGGGCGGAACCCGAACATGGTGTCTGCAAATGCATTTTTGCTCTCCAGGAACGTGGACAACCTGTCGCGCACCATCGTCTCCATTAATTTTCCCACACAAGAAGTAAGGGAGATGGGGCGGAGGTTGTCCGTGTTAATGGCTTTGCCCGCTTTGGGTATGAAGGTGACCAGGGCGGTCTTCCACTCAATTGGTAGGCTTGTTTTCCCGATCCAAATGGAATTGATGTAGGCAAGGAGCATGGTGTAGGCCGAGTCAGGAAGATTGGCAAGTAATTTCACGGTAATTTTATCTCTTCCCGGCGCCGTTCCTCGCCTCATTTTTGCTAGGGCTGCCTTCAGGTCGTGTAACTGGAACAGTTGATCCAGCTCCGCGTTCTCGGTACCTGCATACGAGTACGCCGGCCCTTGGGAGTCCTGCTGAGTGCATAGATATTGGTCTCGGAGTTTACATGCCAATTTGGCTGTTTCTCCGTCGAAGCTGTGAAATGCTCGTTGCAGACGCTTTTGTGTCTCTGTTCGAGTTTGGGTCGGATCAATCAAGGCGCGGAAGAGGCGCCAGGTACTCCGGCTGGACATTTGTCGTGCGGCCGTGTTGCAACGGTCCACTCAGTTAGAGTCAGCGAGCTGGGCCGCGTACTCTGCTGCTCGCTGGGTGAGCTCAGCGATGCGAATTTTGAGCTTTCGGTTGTGTTTTTGCCGGCGCCATCGGCGGACGAGGCTGCGCCGGGCCTCCCAGAGGTGAAGGAGATGGTTATCCACCGCTGGAGTCGCCTAGGAGAGTTTAATTTGTGTTTCTGTGGAGCGTAATGAGGAAACCAGTTGCTGGGACCAAGCATGGTATCCTTGCTCCTCAATGGGTGTCGAATTGGCGTATATTTGCCGAAACTTCGTGTAATCGGGTAATTTTGCCTCTCCGTAGGGTCTTGCCAAAGGGTAGGTGCGAATGGTGGTGTTGAGTATGCAGTGGTCGCTGCCGAGGGTCTCTTCAGTGTTGACCCAATCCGCATACTGAATGTTTTTTGTGAGGGTAAGGTCCGGACATGTGTCCCGGGTCACGGAGTTACCCACGCGAGTTGGGTAGGCAGGGTCGGTGTGAAGAGTTAGGCCCAGCGTGGACATAAGTTCCGCCAATTTACGTCCACGTTTCTCTTCACGTGCATACCCCCAGAGTGTGCTGGGGGCATTGAAATCACCCACAATCACCAGAGGGTCCCTGCCCGCAGCCTTTAAAGCGCGGCTAAAAAGGTCTGCGAATGTAATGTTGCTTAGTTTCGGTGAGCAATAAATGTTTAGCACGTGCAGTGGCGGGTCCTGTTTACGCAGCGGAAGGAGTGTCACCATCACGTACGAGAAAGCTGGCTTAAGGTCGAGATCAACTAGGTTGGCCGTATAATTTTTGTGCACGCAGATGCAAGATAAAGGGTCCTGCTGAAACGTAGTATAGTTTGTGAGTGTGGCAGCACTCCCTGGCTCCTGAAGGGCTACCACAGCAGGAAGGTTTTGAAATGCTGCGAGGAAAAGCCGGAGGTTGGCGCGCTTAGTGTGAGCCTTAAAGCCCCGACAATTCCACTGGGTGATTTGGATGGGAGTGGCCGTATTGGATTTTCGGTCGCGCGCATGTGCCGTTCACGTCCGGTATTCCGGTACACGCAAGTATTTCTTTTGGTGCAAGCTCGTGCACATACGCCTTTGAGGAGGCAGTTTCGTGGACATCTAAAGTTGTACCCGACAATATTCTAACGGAGCCATGAGAACAGAGTACTTACTTGCACCAGTGTTCCCGAGGATTTGTTCCATTTTTCGGTTTTGTCATCGGGTTATCCACACACTTGTGCAAGCGGTCGTTGTTCAAACAGAGCGATAGTCTCACCAGAGCTGCAATGGGTGATCGGGTGTACAAAAACTTTATTAAGATCAAGCCACAGCCCATGTGATAATTAGCGCCGCAGGGCACAAGTTCACCCGATGCCGGATCTAAGGCACTTAGAAAAAGTGGGTGCAGGTAAAAAAATGATTCCCTATTAGCAAATGTAACCACAAGAGCGCATAGTACAGAGATGAGTCAGTAGCGCGAAGTGCTATGTACCCTTTCGTGTGGTCTTCATTTGCGTAGTAAGCAAAATGAAGTTCATTGTTGGTATCTTTGATACACTCCAGAACGAACATATGACATGGACCTTTGGACCAGCTGGTGTTCTTTAACACGCACTGACATCGTACACATCCTGGGCTTCTCTACCATTTCGCCTCCATCGAAATCTCACCGCCATGACAGGGATCGAACCCCTGACCTTCGGGTCTGCAGCAGGACACCATAGCCACTATTTCTACGCGGCTGACGCAGCAAGCAGGAAAAAACACTAATGCTTGATAGATGCAAAGTTAGAAAGCGCCCAATCAAAGATTTTGCAATCCTGTCTACAACTTTTTCAATGCCTTTTTTTGACCTGCTTCGTAGTTTCTAAAGCTAATAATTAAACATGCCGAGTGAGGCAATAAAGAGGACCAAAAATGTACTGTAACGTACACTCCAGATAAAAGTTAGCAAGATGCATTTCATTGCCCCGTCAATAAGTGTGTCAGCATATTTTTAAATTATGGCTAGAGATAGCTGGGGCACCCCGTGTAACACCTTTGTACATACATATATGATATACCAAAATTATGAAGTGCATTAAATGCTTCTAGCTATATAGGAAAGGAAGTAGCTAAGTATACCCAAGTAATTACCTCGTCAACGTTCTTAAGGACGATGTGGACGAAGAACGCATTGCCAAGGTTTGTACTTACGGATGAATAATTATCACATAAGGGATTTGCTATTTCTATAGTTCCTGACCGTAGGTAGTCATAACTTTTAGAATAAAGATGTTAGAATATCTGAGATAGTAACCTTGAATGTGTCTTATTTATCATCATGCATATAATTTTGATTCTTCGATAAAATTAACTAATGTACATGCAGTGATATATTTTTTAAATGTTTGAACTGTCCATGGGCCCAAGATCTGAGTTGGTGGAGGTGTCCATCAGTTAACACGCACAATATTAATAATAATATCTGAGGTTTTACGTCCCAAAACTGCCAAAACCACTAGTGTGCATTCTGCGAAGCCTCTTCAAGACGAACATTGGGAATGAAACCATATAGACCAACCTTGAAGAGATGGCGCGTCGCAGACGATGCTCCTTGTGTCCTTGTAGCCCTCCTCAGACCGCGTGAACTGGTCCCTGAAGGATTTCGGACAGTCCTTGATGCTGAGCTCGCAAGTTGAGCCCACCGCAAAGAAGCTGTTCAAACGTACCCGAAAGGACATTTAAAAAAGATGAAGAAGATTCTTCAGCTTGTTTGAACCAGTGGCATTTAGAAACTCTAGACAATGTGCACACTCGGATTTGAAATGAAAGGGTTTGGTTCACATATCCAACAATTGTCATGTGGAGGCTACTTTTGGCGACGTACGTTTATGACGTGAAAACTATGTTTTAGGTAATCATCACTCCACAGCAAACAGGTTGATCGACACAAGAACTAAATTGCGGGGGTACGTACTGCATGCCAAAGCCTTGAGACGATTGTGAAGTTTTGCTGTGGCTGGGGACACTGGTTTAAATTTGACTTGGGTGGATACAGCACAGAAAAACATAAGTGGACGGGCGTATTTTTTTCACTCAATCTCTATCAATATGCGGTAGCCATGCCTGGAATGCGAACCCACCTAGCCACAGCCACAGCAAACTTTGACAATCGTGTCGAGGCCTGGAATGTGAACCCACGCCCTTGTGTTTAGTGGAGCCATGCGCTAGCCACTAGAGTGAGAGAAAACTGTTTCGTTTTTAGGGTGGGTTATTGTCCTCAATCTTCCACTCAAGTACGTTGAGCAAGGCAACGAAAGAGAAGTCGCTTAGAAGATAGATTAATAAATCTGGGCAAAACGACTTCTGGTTGTGTATTTTGAATTCTTTGCAATTGCAAAACTTACAATGAACATTTTTGGAGCGTTCTCCCGAAATCCGTGGCTGCATTGCCCTTAAACCTGTAGGATCTATGTATGTGAAACATTTTTCAGCGCATCACGTAAATAAAGTACTATAATAATGAGTGCATAGTAATTTACATATGAAAGTGCGCCCATGGTGAAATATTTTAACTGGCAGGAATATATTTTCGTGGGCTTCAAGCGCTTTTAGTTCCTCTGTGTGCACAACTCCCTTTTATTTCTGCTGCCTTAATCGAGCAATAATTCGAAATTTACCCCAAGACTACACAAATATGTCTCACTATTGTGTGACTTAGGAATAACGTGACGTACTCCAGTGGCATTGTTTTATATTAATTGCAACTAGCGTCTGACCCGCGGAATGGTCGGACCTCGTATTTCGTTCAACGACCAAAACGATATGCGTGCATTGGGAAATGTGTGCGCGCGTATTCTATGTCCACCGATGCAGTTATTTGGCACCTCACTTTTGATTACAATTTTGTCTAAGTGGTCATAACTTGTTCACCCGTATTGTAATTACGCTAAAACCCTTGCTCGTATAAATTAATAAATGTTGCGGGCATTACCTGTCAGAAATGTTTCCGTGTACTTTCCCATCAACTGGCGTTCGCTTTGTTTTAGTCGCAAAACTAAAATTAAATGCTAAATCATGATTGCGTCACTCACTTAAATTTGCCTGCACAGCAAACTGAGTGAGTTCTCGCACCAAATAAAGGATTGGAGAGTAGGGCTTTGATGATGTCCTTGAAGTCTTGGTTTGATGCACAAAAACGTTTCACCCGGTACTGCCGGTGCCAGCACGAGATGTGTTTTGCTTGCAGCATTCGCTATCACTTGCGTTCATATAATTCAAAAAGCTACGTTTAGAATAGTCAGTTTTTTTCTTTACTTTCATCGATCTGTGAATTTGACCTCCAAACCTATGTTGCTTTCACTTTTATTCCTAACTTACCTGCACTGCTTTCTTCAGTGACAAAAAAAAACTGCTTTTTTTGTTATTTGGCAGCATGCTGTTTACCGGCAACTATCATGCTTCCATTTCTGAAACACAATTCGTGAATAAACAGCGTGCGCACATCGCTGGAGAGCGTAACATAGCATTTGTAATCGTACTTCAATAAGCCATTTAATAATCTCCATATGATTTTTGTGAAACCAGGTGTGCAATTAAGGAACCGCCCAAATACTTTTCTATGAGTGCTGCATAACAAACCGAAAACGTTTAACAATTGAAAAGCATGCAGACACACTTCCACTGAGTCTGCTGTAGTTTCGCAGACGGTCTGTGAGCAACCCTATGCATTCCGAAACTGCGCTTACTAAGCAATGTCGCACTACGGATATCATAAAAATGACATCAATTGTTATGATTCTATCAGGTGTTCGAGTGCAGCCATGTGTCTTCCGACGTATACCTGCACGCAGAGAGGTATGAAGTATCGTTGAAGCTTCCGTCGGCATTCGGAAGCAGCTCGTCCTGAAACAGCACTGAACTGTACTCTTTGTAGCAGTTGAATACTTTCCCCGCATTGCAAACTCCGGGTCTCGGTGAATCTACAAGTAGATGAAAAAAAACATACTTAGACACAATTCGAATATTCTACGGACCTTATCATTTGTGGCGATTAGGCAACTCCCGGCCATCAGCGAAATTAACTTCTCACCACTCGACGTAGTTGGGCATGCTTCTCCAATCATGACTGCTTTGAACTCACCGAATCTTATTTTTGATAGACTAAAGGATGGAGGATACGTATGGAAAGGGAATCCAAGAAACCGCCATCTTATCAGTGGTGAGATACGATTCGAGATACCAATTTATTGGAGTTAATTTGTTGGGTCATGTAGTGCTCGGTTCATGCCTTAGTCTTACAGGTTTCCTTCAGAAGCCTCAACATCTAGGCGCATTTTACGTCAAGTCATCAATACTCTTCTCGAAAGGTTATTTTCGCTAGAAACTAATACATTACCATAAGGATATATCTACGTTGAAGCCCATCGTCAAAGCTTTCTTCATAAGGAGCTTCACCCCTAAAATACTGCCGCATGGGATCTTTACAAAGTAATACACTGCGCTCTCATGTGAAAGTCGCATTCACGTGGTTTGAACATGGTGCTTGGACGCCTCCAGCCATCGACATTAGCAACAGCATAGTAGTCGGCGCATTCGGCTCTAAATGCTAGCCGAATGCGCCCATCCCCGCCCTTATTCTCTAGTTATTTTGCTGTTACGATTCGGCTCCACGGGTACTGTCTTTTACAATTTTCAGTGTCTCGCCGCCTATCGTACTGTGCTGTTCTCTGCCGACGTTGTTGCGCATAACTTTAGCTTTATGCATATTCCTTTTCAGACTTACTCTTCTGCTTTCCGTGTCCATTCAGTAATCATAAGCTGTAATTCGTCGCTTGAGTTAGTCATCAATACAACGTCATCATCGAGTCGCAAGTAACTAGGATACTTTCCTTTAACTATTCCCATTCTATTCCTATAACTCTTCCCATTCTTGGGCTCTGAATTCTTCCTATTAAAAAACACGTCGAATAACACACGTGAGGTGGCGAAATAAAATTAGATGGGCACATGCAACTAAGAAGTTTGCAGGTATAACGGGGCAGCAAAAAGTGCCGGACCGAATTGATTGGCGGAACGAGAGAAAGGTCTTTCCGTACTGTGGACGTAGTCGAGGGTATGATGATGATGATTATGACGACCCTACACTATAGCATAGAACAGCTTTCGTAAGTTACAGCGTGGCATTGATGATTGAAATCTCTTGAGTGTCAATGTGACACTGTAAAGCGTATTGCATGCGATATTTTTAATACTACTTATATACGTCGGAAGTAATTGTAACAAAACACTATGCCATATCTATGACAAGACAAAAGAAAATTTGTTGATTCGAGCTTGCATTCAGCTTTACGAATCGATATACTCACTATATTTGTAATACTAGAGACAGAACAGTTCTGTGTAACGTGAATGTGGCGACTGGGCAGAGACGTGCAGCACTGATGTTTAAATTAAGACTAATTACAAGTAGATGATACCTGAAACGGTAGAAGAAAGAAAACGCGACCGAGTAAATGATATGTTTGGCAGAAAACAAAACACCCTATTACTTAATAGCAGCAACTTGTACAGATGCATGAAACAGTGGCTCATTATGGGAAAAAATGTCATCCTCCGGCAGCGCGAAGTTTTATTACCTTAAATTATGGGTCATACGCAAAGCAAATATACATGTTCGTAATAGCGAATAGATGTACGTTTACTGCTCACGTTACCTATTTTTTCTTGGAAAGAAAACCACTGCACATATCTATTTACTCAGTCTAAGTCGGCAACCTCTCTTTGTGCAGTGATCAAACATTTAGTGTGGGTCTGTCCAACTGCGCAAAAATGAGTGAAGCTGAACGTTGGAGGAGTAACCCTTTGTCCCAGATGAACGGGAAAATACAACTCCCTCATTCTCCCTTCCCGCACCTCTGAACCACCTATCTCACTCAGAAATAATGAAACGTACTAGTGAAGTACGGTAGCGAATAACACAAGGTGAGATCAAAATTTAGCACACAGCACCAGCCTTCGAGATGACCGCATGGTACTTCTTTCTTTTCATGAACGTTAGCCACAAAAAACATTTGTACTTAGTGTTCCTGTCAGCGTTCATGGCATATCAGTCTCTAATAAAAATTTGCGGACAGTTTTTAGATCGGTGGTGCCCCTTAATTGTGGTCTCGAGTGGACATGCAGCGAACATTCAACAAAGGAAGCAAGAACACACAAAGGAAGCTCGAAGTGGTGAACTTATAACAAATGAGGCTTAACATCTTGATCACTTCTCCGGTATTTCTGATAATATAACTAGCCCCTTATCTGCATATTTCACTGCAGATGTTGTTTAAAGACGTTGAAATACTCTGGAGGGAGTGAATAAAACGTTTATTTGATGTTGCGCGCGAGAAACTTGGTGAATGGTTTTCTGGAGGTGCTGCGCGAGACACGAGCGCCATCTTGCAGTAATCTTGCGAAACGAATGAATGGCCTCCGATATAGTAAGCGCGTGGCGTGTGCGCGCAATCTCGGAAGTCACAATTTGTAGAATGCAAAGCAACGGGATGGTGCCACCACAGTACCGTCTTAGCAAAGATCAGGAAACACCCGCTTTTGCGGCCCCGCCATGGTGGTCTAGAGGCTAAGGTACTCGGCTGCTGACCCGCAGGTCATGGGATCGAATCCCGGCGGTGATGGCTGCATTTTCGATGGAGGCGAAAATGCTGTAGGCCCATGTGCTCAGATTTGGGTGCACGTTAAAGAACACCAGGAGGTCAAAATTTCCGGAGCCCTCCCCTACGGCGTCTCTCAACATCTTATGGTAGTTTTGGGACGTTAAACCCCACATATCAGATAATGACATGTTCCAGTTGTGCCTCAGATACGCGCAATATTTCCGTTTAACCGAAAATACGCCCATGTATGAATGCCGAAATCAGGTCAGTATTGGTGGGCGCTCTTTCGTGTGACAAGCAGACATGTCAGATGGGCAAAACGTTTTCCGAAAAAGGTGATCGTCTTTAAAAATGAGTAAACATATAGATTTGCCACCTCCGGGAGTCGAACTCACGGTCTTAAAATGACGCGTCACACTGGCTACGGAGGTTTTCATACGTCGCATTACTTGAGTAATGATGACCGCGCGTTAGCACTAGCCCAACGTTACTAAAATAATAAGGTAATTCTAGTAACGCTGCCCTAACTTTCGAGGCGCGTTAAGCGACTTTGAATCTTTTTAGCTATCATCTAATGCAGAGTTTTACGGACCTTCTCTCTATATCCCCATGGCACTAGCAACAATTGTTATCGCTCTAGCCATTATATGTAGGCCCTTCTTGACTACTTTGAATGAGCCTTATTATAACTTAATTTTTACATTGTCACAATATGATGAATATGCATTATTATATGACTTAAAACGTGGATTTGAGAAGTGAACACACAAATACATATGAGGAGAGTCGTGAGTGGATGAATTGAAGCACTGATGAAAGTTCTGGCCACGTGGTGGATCTTAATTTGTCAAGAGAATCAAGTGCACTCACGAACGCGTGTTTGGATATAACTAGCAGGTAGAATTATGGTGTGAAAACTCGACCACAGAAGTGACCGAGGAACTATGTCTCAGCCAAAACTGCTTAGCTTGGCACGGTTCAGCTCCCCTCCACCGGCTGACCAATGATCGAGTGTTCGTCATCGTGACTCAACGAATGATGATTGGCTTCCCACTGAATTTTTCGTTCATTATTAGTACACGCCAACTTACAGCAAAGAATACCAAGTGTTAGTTTTAGCACTTTACATTACACCTTATGAGATTAACAATGCATTCAGATAGATTTTGAATATTCCCTCATCTCTCATGCCACTTCTGCCTCTTTTCATGACAATGTGTACTAGACGATGTTTTCAATTTTCAATTCAACGTGGTGAGATTAACAGATAAAGGGAGGTGCATTAATAAATGAGATAAAAAACAGCTTGCATCAATTGTACAGACATGCCTTTTCAGTGCTTGTTAATTATTCAAGCGTAAACTTTACTGAATGAAAATCGTTGCTTGAAGAGTTTGGGCCTGTTATTAGGTTCTTCAGCCTTAATTGTCCTCGTTTTTTTTGCTATACCAATCAATGTTTTCGTCAATGATTGTGTTACTGCGCGCAGACGCGCGTGGGTGGGCCCCACGGGACGGCTGTTTGATCTTCCATAGTAGAGTACAAAGTACTCTAAATCGTTTACCACTTTTTCCAAACGCATTCGTAGAAGAGTACCGAGTACTCTAAATCGCTAAGCACTGTTTCTAAACACACACACATGGCTGTTGAAATGTTACTGATATCTGTGACAATCAATCTTTCTAATCGCTGTTTCTAAGTGCAGGATGGATTTTCGGTGTCCCATAGTAAAGTAATATAATGCGTAAAAACGTTTTTCCAAGCACACATACTCAGGTTGAAAAAGCCTTCATCAGAAGGTGGCATACACGATTTTTCGGGGTGAGCAATGGGAATATTGAATTTTCTCTACTGCCATTTTAAACGTCACTGGCAAGACAAAAAGAATTGTTGCTTTTATTCACCAATAATTCATGATCCTGTTTTAGCTTAGTGTGTTTTGCGTTTACTCTTCTCCTTGTTTCCTTTATTGATTCTTGATATGTTAGAGTATTGCAGTGTCGTAAGATACATCGCGTCCTTATTCTCTTGTTTCTACGTGCAACTGAAATAATATTATTTTGATGCTCCAGACAGTTGAACTCACCTGAATAGCTGTTACTACTAGGCGATAAACTTCCCTGCTTAATTGTGATATGCACCTCTTTTGACAGAATTGCAGTTTAAATGTTTTTATCATTATAGAAACAAAAGGAAGCATGTTGCTTCATTCTTACTGAAACACATGCAAGTAATCTATTTTGTCGCCGAAAATTCTTTATTTCCGCAGATACGTTCGCAGTGGTGCACTTTCAAATACTGAAAATGTTTACATTCTGCGCTATGTGGGTCTAGCATAAGTTGGGACCAGTTTTGTATTTTAAAGCAGCTTATATTGACTAACAGTTGATATGGACCCATTCCTGTCATGCTTATAAACGTTACTCGGCTTAGATCAGAAAAGTAAAACCTAATAGTCCCAAGCATTCTTTTCTGTGCGTAAACCACGCCAATTTTCCGTGCACAAAAATACGAACTGCCTGAACAGATTTCTATTTCTTTCAATAAAACTTCTCTCAAACGGCCGGACTAATGGGCAGTGACCACCCATAAAGCTCTCGTGATTAGAAAAGGTCATGGCGTGGAATTCACTGTATGCTGTCCAAAATATTTTGACTACAACTTCCCACTACCTGCACAGAGCTTTTTCACAACGCTGGCTTCTTAAACGTGTCCCTGAGACCACCCTTTTTATCACTGTTATAACCTTTATCATCAATTGCGTCGACAGGCCTAAAGCGCCTTATTCAAGATTTCTCGTAGGTATATAATTGCGGAGGTTTATAATCCAGAATCGCGATATAAATATGTGGGACTTCATAGTGTAGGCTTCCAGAAATTTTGGCTATACAATGTTGCCCTACGTGCACACAAGTCCTCGCAAACGTGCCTCTAAAGCCTTTGCTGCCGCCGCGGTCAGGATAAAATTTCTCGCAGAATCACATGCTGTCCAACTAGCAAACGATCTTCAGCGTGTGCCGCCTCGAAATATCGCAAGTCCGGACAACTCACCTTGAGCGAAAGCCAATAGCGCGTGCAGTGCGAATGCAGAGGCGAAGAGCGTCGTCGAAGCGTACGATTCCATGGTTCTGGTAAGACGACACATGTGCGCTAACAGTCGGCACATCCTCTTACACTATCACCGGGGCGCACCCACAGCGTCATTATATGGGTGTGACACTGCCTGTGCCGGTGGCGTCGAAATACAGGCGTCATTTCCTGTGTCGTGCGAGGTGACGTCGCTGATCGTCGACTGTGGCAGTGGCATTTACGCAAGTGTGAACATTACATTACGCATTGTATCACGCGTTTCGCTTCCCTAGCTCGAAAGAAAAGGCTACGATGCACGTAAGAAAGGGAAAATGTAATGTGCATGACAGAGAGGGTAGACGAGCCTATCACGAGTCCTCTTTTGTTTCGTCCCTTATTCTGCTTGCATCACAAGTCTATGCACTACTTCACTCAACGCTACACTCTCCCAGGGGCTACGGTGTAACCACAATGTTCTAATACCGTGTCAGTGTCCAAGTATTATAAAGAAACACTGCCAATAGAGTCACAATCGCTCATTCATTCTAGTTTCTGTAAGCAATCGCAGCAAAGCCTTCTTAACCGCAGTGTTTCCTAAAACTAACTGTAGAGGAGACGATAGTTATAGCGCGAGAACAAAAAGACGACACAGAGGCAAGAAGGACACGAAAGACACGAGCGCTTCTTGTCTCTGTGTCATCGTTTTGTTCTCGCGTTATAACTATCGTCATGCCATACAAACTAGCCCAAGCTGCCACACTTCTAAATGTAGAGGAGACTCAGGCACTGCGATCGTTCAGCCACCACGAAAATGATGGGCAGTATACGGATTCGCCTACTCTTCGTACTTGCGGACGGCGAGTCGCAAGTGTGCTTCGTTTATTACTGTATTTCGGTTTGGTTTCGAAGAAAAGAACGAACCCTTTTGAACTTCACGACCCGATTTGAAATGGTAAGACTAAAAGAATAAGATGGTGAAGCGCGACCACCGAAAATTTTCTGTATATTATTTCGTGAGAAAACAGATTCGAAGCACACGAACGCACATGGAGTCAGAAGTACGAAGATTAGACAAATCCGTGAGCTACCAATCATTCTCATACTCGCTGAAGTGCCATGCGTTGCAGCTCCCATAGACACTAGCGCCAGAATTCTCTCTAGTGTATAATTAGAAAACTCTATGCTCTTAACAACGGGCGCTGAAATTTGTGTAGGGCGATGCGCCAGATTTTTATGTTTAACAGTAATATCTTTGTCAATGTCCGTGTAGGCACGTCCCTCACATTCAATTTGTGGGCCCATAAAATGCCCCTCGCGTTATATTTCACCGAAAAATGCCATTCAGTGAGGCACCCGCTGTCGTTCCAACCCGAAAGTATGGCACTCAGATGTAATGCGGTCTCGATAGGCACATTAGCGAAGGCGTACACACTGGGTTGCATTTATGTACACTTCCTGCGACGCTTGCTGTTATTAACCGAGTAGACTCGCCAGTAAGGAACAGTGCACCCGACGAAAGCTCGGTTTTCATTCACATCACGGAGTCTCAATGTCGTTCCCACTCACCAAGTTACGTGTGGATGTTCCGCGGAAATTTTCTCACACTATATAACTATGGTGGCCTCAAAACACGACGCTATGGAGTGCTGCAGAAAAGTGGAAGAAAAAAAATTCTGCAGATACCACGTACCTTGAAAATCAACGTCGCGCGAAGCATGCAGAGAGAAGATGACCGTGTGGTAATTTTTTATTGAGCCACACGTCAATAAATGACGCTAAAGATATGTGTAAATGTTGCACGCACAGACATGTGTTGAAGAATTCCAGATGTTTATTTAACCAGTTGTTTGAACTTGCGCAACGATGCCAACAGGAACACGATTATTGGCAACACCAAGAGCGATAGGCGATTTGAAGCGCTGGAGCGCGAGAGGTTGGTAGTCCTTGAAATCGCTACATAAATCAACTTCAACGCATGGCATCTAACTACAATTGACGTTAACCTGTCGTGACAGTTGTATCAGAGGTATACATATGCAACGTTTATAAAATTGAATTGGCCCGCACTGCAACAACAATCGACGTTGCTGGAGCATTAGAGTCTATTTGAAAAGTAGTTCCGAGACGTGGCGTTGCTCTGTGGTACAGTGTTTGATTGCCACGCAGAATTCGCGGGCTCGATTTCTGCTGGGAACCCGACATTTATTGTTTGTGTTCTTGGGGTCAATGCTGCCGATGTTAGCTTTTTTCAACGCTCACGTGTTAAAAGTACTCACGTCAGTTCTCGTTATTCCTGGGCAAAAATAATATCAATAACCTGTGAAACATACCCGCCCGCGGGTTTGTGCCACACATATGCGGGAAGTGTTTGACAACGTACGCGACGGCGTTTTTACATTATTCATGCGCTCACCAGCCCGTCAAATTCGATATACCATCTTAGCCATCCTATACTAATTTGGTTCACGTCAAGTTAAGGGGCTGATCACGACAGCACCCAGACGTAAGCGGCTAATAGATAGATAGATAGATAGATAGATAGATAGATAGATAGATAGATAGATAGATAGATAGATAGATAGATAGATAGATAGATAGATAGATAGATAGATAGATAGATAGATAGATAGATAGATCAGCAGATGGACGCTGGAAGCGCTTACAATATACGCAAAAAATGCTTCGCATTTAAAACTGGAGGTAAAGTGAACAGACAGAAGGATAGATACGTGAAAAACACGGTGGACGTCGATGTGTGCGTAACGGTATATATAGCAAGCGCCGATAATGAAGAACGCGTGACGCCATGGAAGTTTTCTTATCTTTTTTACTGCTGCAACGCCTTCTTAAATGGAGCGGAATGAGCATACTTGCCTGCAACGGTAAACGAAGGAGGAAAGAAGGATTTAAGAAACCCGTTTCTCTCTTTGTCGAAATGGGTAGCGCTTACTGGTCAAGAGGCAAGAAAGTACCTCATAATGTTTCACCCACGCCACTTTGCTACATTATACTTCAGTTATTTCATTTATACAACGTAATGGAGCCAGAGAAATCAGGGTAAAATGGTCATTGTGGTGGTAGAGATGGCGGTAATATTACTATCACTGGTACTAGTAGTAGTAGCACTACTACCTCCATCGCTATATACGTAGTAGCATCAGTAGTAGTAGTAGTAGTAGTAGTAGTAGTAGTAGTAGTAGTAGTAGTAGTAGTAGTAGTAGTAGTAGCAGCAGCAGCAGCAAGCAGCATCAGCAAAATATCTACTCACTTGTTGTTCATTTAATATATTATGTAAGTGAGATGACAAGAGATAGTGGGTGAATAAACTTTTTTTTTCAACAGGTTTGGCAGTTCTGCTTCTGGGAAGGGGAAGAGAAGATGTCCTTTTTTTCTTTTCCTTTCTCGAGCCTCAGGTATAACAAAGGGACACTAAAGAGAAACAATGACTTTGTTTGTATAGACAAGCTGTACTTTGAAAACCTCTAATGCCGTACGTTTCACTGTCATATGTTTGTTTATCAGTGACGGATAAAATGAAGGTTGTAGCCTTATTTTTAAATTTTCGTGCCCCAATCTGTGCGCGTGTTATCACTAATTTCAAAATGTACGTTTGGTATTTTCGTGACATTGTCTGGACAAAATTTCCTGAAGTTCTATGCACTGGGTCTATGGCACCCACAGGTAACAACGTACCCCACTAATTTTTATCGATAAGAGGCTACGTGGGAACCAGTAGATGCCTTCGATATCTGTGACGTCCGGCCGTTTAGTGCGAGAATCTCAATATGGCGTCGCCACCCGCATCATTCCTTAGCGCACTTTCTCGCTTACCAAGCATCGTGCCGCGGCAAGAGCAGGACTGTGAAATGGTACTTTAATAACGCGCAAAAAGCATTTCTGTCTTTTAAGGTTCCTTTATGGCAACTTCCCAAGACCACGAGAAAAAATCTTGTAGTTTGCAGTTCAAAAGCTGGAAGGACAGTGAATTGTGGTATTGGAAATTTTTCGCTCTTAATATACTCGTTTTTGGTAACCGTGAGGAACACTTATAACATTTTTCGGGAATAATTATAACACTAGATAGAAGGCCATAACAAGCGTGAGCGTAAACTTCGAACTAAAACGCTAGCATATTCAACAGTGGTTCACCGAGCCGTTACGGTACACAGGGCTCCAAGACAAATGGATCCTCTGAAAAAGGATGTGGTGCTATCAAAACTGTAAAATTTGCCGATAGAAAACAAGAAAACAAGGAGAGTAGATCACTTCCGCGGACGCACCTCGTATCGTCGTCGGGGCATCCGGTTTCCCGCCAGAGGGTGCTCTCGAAATCTCCCGTTGCATACCGATCTTCCGTTTCCTCTTTCTAGAAAAGAAATGCTCTCCACTGCGCCTCTAGCTGCGCCATGGCGCCTTCGTAGGTGTGTCACGTTCCAATGACCGTGACATATTCATTGTTACGACATTATCCGGCGGAACTCAACGTACCGGGTTCAAACACGGCCGCGGCGAAGAACGGATTCTGTCTAGTGCTGTAATTTCTATCTTGTCTTCTCTTCGCATGTACCCGTCAATGACCTGCGTGTTTAGATTGACCTTAGGGCTCTTATAACTTACCCTTGTGCTTCAATTTGTTCACTGTTGAGCCTTTACAGCTACTGATGGTAGAATAGCAATGCGCCTGATGAAGAAAAAAAAAACGCGCCCTTTTGAAGCCAGGCAAATCCCCACTCGAGCTCTCCTCGCACCGCCTAATAGTGCTGGCCAGCTGCGTAGGAGAGATCATAAAATGCACGATTCTTGGCCGCCTGGAGTTGTATCCTGAGCAGTACAAGATCTATCTGACCTCCACGGCTGGTTTTCGATGTGACCGCTCTTCCAACGACAATGTAGTTGGCCTCGTTTCGTATGTTCCACACCGAAAGTCCCTTGAACGAATATCTGCAGCTTTCTTCCTTGTTGTGAAAGGCACACACGATAACGTCGTACACGAGGCCATTCTCAATGCCCTTCCGGCGATTGCCCTATGTTTCCGAGATTTTAGAGTAAAAGCTGTATATGGCCAAGAAAAACTAAAAATCGTTCGCCATCGGTGTCACGAGTAGTCTCCATTGGCTGTGATATGAGTTATGTTCTCAGAGTCCTACCTAAGCACGCGCGCTATTGGCTGCGTGGGAGTAACGTCACCCATCTCATCGCAGCGTGGCGCCAAGCACGCGCACACAGATTTCTACTGAAACCTTGCACATGGGTAAGTTACAGACAACTGTAGAAGAGCGCTGACGGTGAAAACGTGAGAGCGCTCGCATTCGCTGGTCCGATGGTGCAGTCCGGGCACAAAAATGGACCCGGGAGGCCGAGTGCTGGCAGCAAATGCGTACGATGATCCGGCAGCCTTCCAAGCCGTGCTCAATCGCGAACGGGAATACGAGCACCGCTGACGGGCGGATCCACGCTATGGCAAGTAATTGGGTGGGAAGCTTCCATGGTTTGCTTAAGCGTTTTGATGTCATAAACATTTCAGTGCTGCTCATAAGTTGATCTGGTGAAAGTGACCTGGTTCGTACGTCCGCAAATTGTATCTGTTCGTATGCTGACAAATGAGTTGACCCTCCTTCGGGCACCATCTTGTATCGCACAGTACGCCACCTACATTTCGTGGGCGTCGCGAATAAATAAATGAAAATTAAAGTGACATGCAAGCCCTTTTTATTGTCTACTTCTTTACCTGTGCAAAACAGCTGTTTTTTTCATGTTCGCGTGTTAGCATGTTGAATAAAACTTTTTATACGTTTAAGGAACACTTCATCATGAGGTGAAGTAGAACACTTCATCAGTGTTCTACTTCCACAACGTCCATTGGTTTTCCGAAACTCAAGGCAAGCATTAGTGAACATTGTTGACTGTACTACACACTTTCAAGTTCAAAATGATTACATGGCAAAATGACTTGACAGTACTTTACCTCTCCATCAGTGTTCCCGTTTTCGTGGCTAGGCTCAGCCGCAGTCACTGGCCCAACAGAGCCAAGCGTTCTGCAACTGAACTGAAAGGCTGGAGAAAATAGAATCCACGTGATATTTATTTTCATTTATTGCCACTCTGACATATTACGTACACCTACAAAAACAGCACATAGCACAAAAAACAAGAACTGTCATTGTGTTGTCGTCAATAATGTCGTATGTCTTACAGGCATATGTCCCAGAGACATGACGCGCTTCATGAAAACTCGTTTAACACAGCTTTAATTTCGACCTAATGAAGGCATTCGCAAACACACCGCTTTCAGTTAATTAAATACACCGTGCAATGCCCTTGCTGAAGTACAAGCGGGCTGACTGGGAATCCGGGTTGCGATGGTATAGCCCACCCTTCTGCAGCCCTGTAAAAGTGAAGGCTATAAATATAAGCGTAGCCATGCCAAAAGCATACGCCAAATTTGGCCCAATTTCTTTCTTCCAGTACGCTGGTCACGTTTTCAACCAACTAAGAACAATGGGAACAAGCAGCAAAACGAGAAAACTTCTGGAAACCACGACTGCGTTTGCAGAAGACTCGCATCCTCTGAGCAGGACTGCGGCATGCCCCACCCTGGTCATCGCTGCCTTGGCCATCGTCATCGACAGGGTGCAGGACGAGTTGAATGCCTGGTCGAAACAGTCAATCTCCGCGGCGTTTATGCTGCAAGAAATATCATGGTGAAATTCTCAGTTAATAGCTTTTGGGGACGGTCGTAATATCAAAGGTATTTAATGATCTGGGGAAATCTCTATCTCCGCTTTCAAAACTATAATTTGATAGCGTAATCTCGCCCTGCTATTAGCGCCATCTCCATAGCTAGCCCTGTACGCTTCTGGTGCCGCGGCCCCGAGTTCACCGACGCGTCCCCGCTGGCGTGGACTGCCGAGACGTCAGTCAGGGTTACGTCGGACCTGGACTCCACGTGGTGGCGTCGAGACTGGCCACTTCCTCCGCTAGGTGTTTGCTTCGGAGAAAGATACAGGGGTGCTAAGTCGTGGGAACGCACACCGGCTATGCTTATCAGGACATTGCGTTAATGACCGAGAGTCGAAACAATGGACGCATCAACCGTGCCGTAAAGAAAGGACGTCCGTGCACGTAACGTAGGCCCTTTTGGGTTATCGGTCTATAATGTCCACAGACAGTCCCTCGCAACTTGACGATATACAAATGCCGATTTAGCTATTCTTGCACGTCGTCGACAGAGGACGTAGTCGCCGAAGGCGACAACGGAACTGCTGAGGTTGAGAAAAACGGGCTTGGACAAGTGGTTGCATGTGATACTGATGTCCTGTGCAATGCCAGATTGATGGACTGCGACCGACTGCATGCGTGTTTGTGTTCTGTGTGATATGCCATCTTTGTTTTTCTTTCATCTCTCGCCTCTTTGTTTGAATCTACCCCATTCCACGTGTACAATAACAAACCGGTTATACTGAACTGGTTAAATTCAGTTACCCACAACTTTTTTCTCCCGCCTCAAATTATCGCGGAAAGCCTATACTTCAAAAGAATCGCGAACTGCCCACTACGTCATGACCCTTCCTTTTACCTTTAAGTTCGCAAACTGCCCAATACGCGTCTGTGCACATCTTCTCACTTTGCTGATGCCGTAGCTCATGGTAGTGGTTATTTATGACTTAGCGCTTTCTTTTGGGCTGCCCTTCCAACCGCCCACTCATTGGAACTCGTGGTTTGACGCAATCTGAAGTCCCACGCTTTACGTAATGTTACACGTATTGATGTTACTCATTGCACTACTACTTAAGATTCAAATAGCGTTCTTTTTTTCTACGAATGGAGTTTGACCACGGGTGTAGCTTCGATGTCGAACATCTGCTTGCCATGCAAAAGGCTTAGGTTCGATTCCGACTCGAACGGACGGTTTCTCTACTTGGATGTATTTCGATTTTCCGCTCACGGACAATGCAGATTTCGCACTCTTGTTCAACGACGTCGACGCCGGCATATCTGAGAAATGAGCTCTTTAACGTTACCACGTCAAGAGCCAGTGTTCGGGCACGTAATATGCATTTGTTATATCGTTACATAGTTATCACAGTGCAGAGCACACAATATACAGCGAAGAACCGGTCCAAATTTCCGGAGCCCTCTACTACGGCGTCTCTCATAATCATATAGTGGTTTTGGGACGTTAAGCCCCACAAATCAATGAATCATGAATTAATCAACGATATACAGTGAATATTAGACAATATTAGCATGTATGTTGGAGTATGTATGTATGAACGAGTGTGTGTATTGCCACGCATGTTTTTTTCTTTCCGTTGCCCCGCCGCGTTGGTCTATAGTGGCGAAGGTATCTTCGGCTGCTGATCCGCAGGTTGCGGCATCAAATCCTGACTGCGGCTGCTGCATTCCTGATGGAGGCGGAAGTGTTGTAGGCCCGTGTGCTCAGATTTGGGTGCACGTCAAAGAACCCCAGGTGGTCGGAATTTCCGGAGCCCTCCAATACGACATCTCTCATAATCATATTGTGGTTTTGGGACGTTAAAACCCACATCTAAATCAATCTTCTTATCGTTCTTGTTTTATTCGGTTTTCGCCCGCAAAGCCAGTCAGGAATGCTCAGCGCAAACTGCACATCTTTGTTCGAGAACGTTCGCAATCATCGAAGATAGTTGTGTTAAGATTGCGCGCAAGACGAGAACACTCGACATTGTTCCAGAGCTTGCGCGAAGACCAGTGATAAGGCTGGAATATTCCACGGTACATGTATAATACCGACGCGCTTCGTTCCTTGTCAGTTGATCGATGGTCAATACGCTCAGTTCGCCGCTGTCAGTGTCAGTGTGTATCGCTGTAATCTGACCTTTCATTGACTGGCCACATTGCAAGTTCGGCTGAATAAACAGTTTCGTTTTCGAACTACAGGCGACCATCCAAAAGTGACAGATGTGTTAGCAGGCCTTCCGTATATATCTTGTCTGACACTGAAATTATGTACCTTAGAGATATTTTTAATGAACTTATCATTTGTGCTCTTGTTTCGTCAAAGCCTGGTGTTTCTCACTCATCGCGCTTGCGTGAGTTCCTTTACATCGTTTTCAGTTTATTTTCTTTCACTGGTTAAAACCAGCATCGTTATCATGCTTTTAACCTCGTCACAAATGCGCTTTTTGGCACATATGGACAAGTGACGGCATTGAAAGACCAGTTGTTAATCAGCGCTCTTTGTCTCTACCGCCTTTGTTTTCTCCGTGTCGTTGCGCTGCTCTATCTAAATGAGTACCATGAGCCCAGCTAGCCCAAACCAAAGTACTTCTCGACAGTCGCCGTTACAATCTTCGACGAAGCTTCGTGAAATACCAGCCCGGGGACCTCATTAGAGTGTGGACGCCGATATGGCGACGTCGACTCGGTGAAAAACTTCTGCGACGGTACTTCGCACCGTACAGGGTGGTTCGACGTTACGGCATACTCGACTACGAGGTTGTCGCCGACGGCATCACGAATTCTCAACGGCGGCGTACGCGACCTGAAGTCATTCATGTCGTGCGCCTCAAGCCCTTTTGTGTGCGTTAACGAACCTATATATGGATAAAGTCTTTGTTGTTTTGTTTCAATATAGTGTTTTTGTTAATTTTATTGTTCGTGCATTTTTGCCACGTGTTCTGTTTTAAACATGGGACGATGCCTTTTCAGAGGTTGGGGCAACGCCACGCGCGTTTGTTATCCTCACTTTCATTTCATTCACTTTTCGTCCACAAAACCTGTCAGGAATGCTCAGCGCAAACTGCACCTCATAATTTGAGAAGATCCGCGATTATTGTAGGTCGTTGTGTTAAGATGGCACGCAAGAATCAACCATTCTAGATTATTCCAGAGCTCGCGACGACGAGTAATAAGGCTGAAATTTCGGACGGCACATGAATAAATGCTGACACGCTTCGCCCTTGTCAGTTGATCGATGGTTAACACGCTCAGTTCGTTGCTTTCAGTGGCAATGTGTATCGCTGTAATCTGATTTTTTATTGACTGGTCACAAGTTCGGCCGAACGAACAGCTCTATTTTCGAACCTTCGTCGACGCCAGGACTCCGTGACAGTATGTAAAAAAAAACGATAGAATGTCGGGAGTTCGCAGCATCTAGATCAAGCGAGAAACATGGGCAGGGTGAAAACCGACGAAGAAGTGTCCTTCCTTGATTAAATGTTCAACGTTGCGCCGAAAGAACAACCACACACAGAAAGAAACAGATATAGACACCACGGGCGCTCACTTACAACTGCTTATTCCTCAGTGACGAAACAGGCTAATATAGACCCACTCTTCATCGACATATGCGCAACATGATCAGCCCTTCTCTTATTTAGTGGGTTTATGTTAGCCTCCTTCCCCAATACACTGAACCATGCCTGTGTATTCAGGCATGTGGGACGGCTTTAAGCTCTCCCCTAGTAGTGTACCCTGTGCTCTAAATCGTTACCCCCCTTTTTCTAACCCCCCCTAGCCTGTTTCCTCAAGGAATAAACAGCTGTAAGTGAGCGCCAGTGGTGTCTAAATTTGTTTCTTTCTGTGTGTGGTTGTTCTTTCGGCGCAACGTTGAATATTTAATCAAGACATGTACCAACTAGTCCAACACTGAGTGCTATGGAAGTGCCCTTCCCTGTGTTGCGCTAGAATGCGAACTTACCAAAGTTGCACTATTTAGGGCCATCTTTAATTTTTTTCGTTCTCGTCTCATTTGCGATGACACGATAATTTGACGTAGACATACACTGAAAAGGTCGTCCCTTCTCTCCTCCCTTTCTTAAGCTATTCCTAACAAGATGTCTCGTCAACAGCGAGATCTTCCTTCGATCTGATTTGATGTGCTCCGCCAACCGCTGCATAAAATGTCAATTGACAAACCTAATGTTCGTATACGCATATTCTCTTTCTATACCTTCATCTTAATTTCCTCTCATCTTCCTAGCTCACTAGTGACTCATTAGAGTACAGCAGAGAACCAGATCTTCTACTGGGTGTCCAGCTCCCAACCCTTCGCTCTTTCTTTTCATTTCCCTCCATACCCTTTAAGTTTTTCTTGGCTCAAACTGAAGGCTAATTAAATTTGCGTTTGACAGGGCCATTTAGGACAGGGGTGGCGCCAGAATTTTTTTCCTGTGGGAAGGGAAAGGGTGAGGGGGGCCCTACGATAATTGAGTTCCTTCAGGGGAGCAGACAGGCGCTAAACTTAAGCGTTTTGTTTTGATTATATATATATATATATATATATATATATATATATATATATATATATATATATATATATATGCGTGTGTGTGTGTGTGTTTGCCGGGCCCTAGCCCCCTCCTCCTTCCCCGTGCCTTCCGCTGGCGCCGCCCCAGGTAAAATATTGAGTGAGGTGGAGTGCAACTCACTTGCAGAGAGAGGTCGGGTCTGGTGGCTCCTCGGCATCCAGTGGATTGGGCGTCGGCATCAACTTTCTTGTGCATTCCCTTATCTTCTCCACGTTTACGCACTTGGCGGCGATATAAGTTTCTGCGAGTGATAGCATTGCGAAATCATCCAAAAAAATACTTGTGTCTTGAGAATTCAACAACCAACCTGTGGAGATGACGGCAAAAATAATAACAGCGCCAAATGGCACAAGTACAAAGGTAACAACAATGTATTCCCTCAGCCCCCCAACATGATACATATCTTCTCTTACACCGAAGCTGTCCTACTCTAGTACTGGCCGCTGCCGTGGGAGTAGTAGTTGCAGTAGCAACAGTAAGTAGTTGCTGTTGTGGTGGTGGTAGTAATGGCAGTAGTACAAGTAGTCCGCCGCAGTGGTCTAGGGTAAAGGTACTCGGCTTCTGACCTGCAAGTCGCGGGATCGAATTCCGGCTCCGGCGGCTGCATTTTCGATGAAGGTGAAAATCCTGTAGACCCTTGTGCTCATATTTGGGTGCACGTTAAGAAATCCCAGGTGGTCAATATTTCCGGAGCCCTCCACTACGGCATCTCTTATAGTCATAGAGTGGTTTTCGGACGTTGAACCCTGCATATCAATCAATCAGTCTATCAATTAGTTCTTGTTGTTCTAGGGGTCGCGCAGGCTTAGTGATTAGAAGGGAGTGATGGAAGATTCGTAAATAAAACGAAATGGCAGTGATGACGCTTTGAAATATGATGATGCTAAATTATACTTTTGCTAAGCGACAACAATGATTACGATGCACATGGTATCGCTAGACAATCGTGTGGTTTAAATTATTAACCAAAAAGAGCAATGAAGTCAACGCTAAGAGACAGGGCTCCAGAGAAGACGCAAACTGCTACACTTTAGGTCAGTGAAATTTTTTGTGTCCAATCGTGCAGAGGGGCTACTCTTCAAATCATGAACTCGCCCGAGTATGCAGAAATTCATGCCCGAAATGAAAACTGCTCTTGGCGAAGGAAAAATTTATGTGATCGCATATGCGTTTGCTTAAGAAGGCACAACGAAGAAAGCCATATCTTCCTTCTCTTCTCGGGCGATCATAAGGAAAGCCCCTCAGCAGGTTTGTCAAAACATATACTAAAGTACGACGTCACCAACTAATCTCGCACGTATACACTCGTATATTCATATTTTCCACAATGAACCAGTTATTTTAAATTACGGAATATAAAACTGCGTTCGAAGGCAATATGCATTATAGTGCCAAACGCAATGTCGTGAAGCTTAGCTTGAGCGTTGGCCTTTTTACTGGATCCAAAAAATGCGTGTGCACTTGCATGCGCTGCATACTAGGTAAATACACCAGCTTGTTTTTTTTTCTTTTAACGTGAATGCATTTCTTAGTCAGGCTGTGTCAGGCATCCGGCATTGTCCGCGGCGGTTTTCGCGCGCCGGCAAGTGTTATCTTTCACTCTCACTCCCTCTCCCATAGCAGCAGCTGCAGGCGCGTGTGCTTATCCTCGTCCCTAGCCGCCGGAACACGTGTTGCGAGAGAGTGTAAGAGAAGTTAGGTGCAGTGCTTCGCCGCTCCTTCTCTCGCCGTTCGCTCTCTTTCCTCCCTGCGCCCCACTTTCCCATTCGTTCGCGCCTCACTCTCGACCGTTCGCTGGCTGGGCGCCTCTCAAGAGCATCCAGAATTGTGCGCCCGAGACGCCGCGGTGAAACGCCAAGCCGAGAACGCTGTTTGTTTTGTTCACTTCATAGTACTCTAAAGACAATAGTATTTTTGGGGGGAGCTTTGACGCAAAAAAATAGCAGCATATCCACGGAGTGAATGATGGAGAGTGGGGCGCAGCATTCGTCCGTCCATGCGTCCGTCTGTATGACCGTCCAAGCGTCTGTTCGTGCGCCCGTCCCTGTGTTCGTTCATGCATCCGCCCCTGCGTCCGTTCATGCGTCCATCCATGCATCTGTCTGTGTGTCCATTCGTCCATCTATTCAACACTCCAAGTCCCACCATCTCGCATCTTTTTATCATATATTCTCCATATAGAAGCACCGCCATTCAGTGGACATTCCAAGGACTAAACGAGAGGTGGCACACGCACACTTTCTTACGGCTTGCGCTTCGGGTCTTTTTCCCACCTTCAACCATATTGAGTTCATGGTATATACTAGTTCACTGTATTCATGGCACTGCGGCCCAATGCTCGCTAAACCTTTCTAAAACCAAGGAGGTTACGCCCGGCGAGTATAACGTAGCAACCTTTTCCTGTCAGATAGTGCTCAATGTGCATGCCAGTGGCTGCTAATGTGAAATGAGAGACAGGAGGATTCAGCTTTTAATTTCTTACGGCTTGCGCTTCGTATCTGCTTCCCCCCTTTAACCACCTCGAATTCATTCATGGTATATACTAGTTCATTGTATTCATGGTCTTGCGGCTCAACGCTCGCTAAACCTTTCTAAAACTAAGGAGGTTACACCCAGCGAGTATAATGTAGCAACCCTTTCTTGTCCGATAGTGCTCAATGTACATGCCAATGGCTGCTAATGGGGATCGCAGCATGCGCATTGACTAAAAGCCGAATGTTCCTGTCTCTCATTCCCCATTAGCAGCCATTGGCATGTACATTGAGTACTATTTTTTATTGTTAAACAACGCACATAAGAAATCTCTCACTGGCGCCACCTTGGAGGTCAAATGTTATACCTATTTCGGGTATGTGCTACTAGTGGTTACGTACTACAAGAGACGCCCAAGCCACGCCATAAGGAGCTTCACCCCTAAAATTTTGGTCTCTCTGTCTGTCTGCACATTTGCCTGCTTGTCCACCCTTTACGGCACCCTACACGGCATCAACGTGACCAAACGATGCTCCAAACGGCCGACCCCATCTGCACCGCCCACCAATACTTCTTAAAGTTCAGCGTTCATACTTGTGCGATTGTCAATTAAAAAACAATTATTGCGCATATCTGAGACACCATAACAACACGTCAATATTATGTATGCGTATTTTTTACTAGAAAACGCATGCATAAGTAATTTTAAGGATCGTAGCCTTTGTAACGCTTCGCTGGCCATGAAACGCTTGCACGATACGGCAAGTGTTTCCAACGCTTTGCTAAGACGGCACGGTGGTGGCACCTACCCGTCGCCTTGCGTTCTACACCTTATCACCTCTGAGACAGTCGCGCACGGCACGTGCCCCGTTTTTCAAGATAACTGCCAGATAGCGCCCATGTCTCACGTGTGACGTGACTTGATGCACTCGTTCGCCTCCGCTGCACGCGCGAGACACTCTAGCGCAGAGCCTCCAGAATACCATTCACCCGTTTTCTTGCGCATAACATCAAATAAAGCCCCGCCGCGGTGGTCTAGTGGCTGAGGTTCTCGGCTGCTGACCCGCAGGGCGCGGGTTCGAATCCCGGCTGCGGCGGCTGCATTTCCGATGGAGGCGGAAATGTTGTAGGCCCGTGTGCTCAGATTTGGGTGCACGTTAAAGAACCTCAGGTGGTCTAAATTTCCGGAGCCCTCTACTACGGCGTCTCTCATAATCATATAGTGGTTTTGGGACGTTAAACCCCACATATCAATCAATCAATCAATCATCAACATCAAATAAACGTTTTTTTCACCCTCTCCAGACGCAAGACATTTGCGGTGTAACATGAAGATACGGGGCCAATTTTTTCAACCGTGCATGCTAGCTGCTGGAGCTGGAAAGGCATACCGCGTTTCTCGCGACAGAAAAACGCCGCGTGTGGCGAACGGTGCTAATCACTGCACGGTGTTAAAGCCCTTGAGGGACTTTACACGGTGTAAGAAAAAAAATTATTCTGCTAACGCTGGGTCTTCACGTGCGAAACGCCGTCATGGACGCTGCACATCCCGATGCTCCCGATACTCCTGCAGAGAGCAACAGTTACTTTTTTGCGCAAAAGAAAAAGCAGTTATTGGTTGACTGAACCAGTACATTGAAGCGTTTTCTAGAATCTGTTTGTTGTAAAATCAATATACGAACATTACATTGCGAGTCGGGTGGTTGGTTGGATAGTGAGCTTCATAGCCACATTTTTCCTGGTTTTTTCTTTTTTTCTCCTTCCACTTTATATGTACCCACCTTTCAGCTTCTTAACGCCACACATAATATTGCGCAGTGCCTCGTATCCCCTCTCTTCAATGCTGTGGGCACCAGTCACTGCTTCCGAGCAATTCACCAAATATCGATGGCATGGTAACTTTTCCTCGATGGCGCTGCAATGTAAAAAAAGTGACAGACCATCATCCTTGAGAACTCTCCTAGAGTCGTTAATCTCACGATGTGAAGCTAAACATGCGTTGCCACGGGCCTTTTCAAGTCAAATAAGCGATCGACTCATGGATCGATCAATTGAATAAAAATAGCAAATGCGAACTTGGGCCCCTATCTACAAACATACAACAGCAAACAAAAAATATATATAAAAAGAGGTGAAGGGTGGGTGAAGAAAAAAGACAACGTTGTTTCTACAGTTATCGCGGCCTCATTGCCAATTAAAAACCCCTTTGGTTACTTCGCAGTACGCAACAGATTGGTGGAAGGTGTTAGGTAAGCGGAACCCAATGACGAAAATTTCCCTGCCTGGACTTCGCTGCAGCTGCTGTTTTGCTGGACTCCCAACTTTGCCGATCGAAATATCAAAGACCAGGCCTGATACTTCAAGGCCAACTCCGACGGGTTCCACCTCGGTGGGACCTTGGAAAAAACATCGACGTGTGGGTCAAGAGCTACCAGCGGGTGAGCAGAATCATTGGCTGGGACTCGGACGTGCAGCTCAGTCATGTTTTGTTTTTTGGCTAATGGACACCGCCCTCATGTGGTACGAGAACCACGAGGACATATTCACGACTTGGGAAGCTTTCTCGAAGAACTGCATGGAGTGCTCCGGTGATTTTGACGCGAAGGAGAAACACGTATAGCAGACATGCGCAGCTTACGGAAAAGACATGTGTGACATACATCGAAGAAATCTTCAAGCTGTGCAAGATGGTGATTGCCAGTATGTATGAAAAAGAAAATGTTGGACACATTCTCAAGGGTATAGCCGAAGACGTGCACAATTTTTTAATCAGAAAAGTGAGCCTGAACTCCAGGTCTGACAGGATGAACATATTTATCTCCCACAAATAGAAGCCATGTGTGAATGGGAAGCAGCGCTGCTGTTTGCTTGTGTTTTCATTTGTTGTTTCAATTTACATGTTTCCGTGTAAGTTCATTTGTGTGTAGAGTTGTCTATATGTTGTGTACCGCTTACTTTACTATTCTTCTATTTGTGTGTATTACCTACTGTGGGTGTGCCAAGATACGAGCACACAGCTGTGGAGAAGAGATAAACGGGAGAGCAGAAACGAAGTGGGGGCAGTGCTCTGCCGCCTCCTCACGCCAACTCGAGGAGATGGTCGCCGCGTGAGCACGAGGAAAAGATCTAGAGGACCCTTTCCACGCGCTCACGTGAGGACGGGAGGAGCTGGCGCATGCGCACTAAGGGTGGTCATGGCGCACATCGGATCAAGCTCCGCCATAATCTGCTTCGTATTAAAAACTGTCGCACCTTTGAATCGCTGAAGACGCGACACATCTCCGCGAAATTTCGCCTGTATTACGTCCCAACTTTAGATATGTAGGGCTAACGTCCCAAAACCAACATATGATTACGAGAGACGCCGTAGTGGAGGACTCCGGAAATTGTGACTACCTGTGGTTCTTTAACGTGCACCCAAATCCAAATATGAGTACACGGGCCTGCATCGTTTTCGCCTTCATCGAAAATGCAGCCGTGATTCTACCGAGTTGCTAAGGTACTCGGTGAGCAGCCGAGTACCTTAGCTACTAGACCAACGCGGTGGGACCAAGGTCCCAACTCTGGCTAGTGACGAAACATTGCCGTCCAATGATCTTGCTTTGACTGCATGGCAGATTGTCAGAGAAGAGCTGATTTGATGTCAGAAAACCTATCGTCACCCCAGCGACATTCAGGAGGCCTAGAGAAGAAAACCAGAACGTGTGTTAACTTCGGCTGCTCCTGCTGCACGGCAATCATCAGTCAAGCAGCATACGCCTATGAAATACCAAGGCACGTGGTATTCATAAGTACTTACATCTGTTCTGTTCTGTTTTGTTCTGTTCTGTTTTAACTGTTTCGCTGTGGAGAGGTTGAGGTGCCTATTGCCTCGGCTACTTAATATCACAAAGTTCTGCAGCGAAAAATAAAATAATAATACAGAACGGTACCGCATCACCCACTTTTTAATTACGTATGAAGTTTTCTCCCACCTGGTCACCGGGCTATGGTGCACCTGAAGAGTGGCACTACTATTCCACGCCTCCTGAGGGGAGTGGTTAACTGAGCAGCCACGTGTATCTTGACCTCTCCGGTGTGCTACAGCTGTGACAATCCGGTTCACATTGCACGTTTTTGCGATCACTGCCCATATAAGCGACACCATTTGTTCACCTCTCATCAGCCTTTAGACCGCCCGCTCTCCATGTCAACAGCAGAACCCACGTGCACCAACCGAGTCACGCTACCCCACGCTGGTTTCTCATCGAAGTTTGACCTCGCCACCAGCTCCACGTGCTGCGACTCACACTATCACCGATGTGGAAAAAACTAGTCAGTGCGGCCAATAGCGGTGAGGCCGCAAGGTATCAGGTGCTATCTACCGATATATCCCCGTCAGCGTTTTAGATGCGGAGCATCTAATACTCGAGGCTTGTAGTGCGGCGCCGTCCGCAAGCTTCCTCCTCCTTCTTCCACCATTTGTGCATCCCTTCCTCCTCTACACACCGCGCGCGCTTCACTCCTCCACCATCTGTGCACCCTTCCTCCTCTACACACCGCGTGCGCTTCTCCTCTTCACGAACATTCGCTAGCTGTATATTGTAGTGCGCATGCGCCGTCACGCTTCGAAAACATCGGCAGCTGACGCGCGCGCATGCGCCGTCGCGCTTCGAGAACATCGGCAGTTGACGCGCGCGCATGCGCCGTTGCGCTTCTCCCCCTTCTCGAACATTCGACAGCTGACAGTGCATGCGCCGTCGCGCTGTATATATACTCAAGGTCGGCGCTCGCTCGCTCAGTTGCCGCTCGTCGGTTGGTTTGTACGGCGCGTCGACGTCCAAGGTCGCGGTGAAATGAATTCCAACGAATCCACAAACACAATGATCGACGTCCCTTCGACCAGCGCCGCCCTTTCGCATACGTGTGTACGTGTTCACTCATTTAACACCCCCTCCTACAACCACGTTAACCAATTTAGCCATCGACCCAAGTAAGTCGCAATTTAACACCCCATTTCACAACCACGTTAACCAATTTAGCCATCGGCCCAAGTAAGTCGCACTTTAACACCCCGTTAACCAATTATATGCTCCGCATCCTCCTCAGTATTCCCCCGAGGGAAGCTGCGGGCTATTTTTTTTTGTTCAAGAGCAGAGTTGACGTGCTTGTTCACAGGGTACTATGGCACTTGTGGGTACAGACGCGACAGTCTCAGTGATGAGTGTAAATTTTAAGAACCTGCCCAGACATAAAGTGATGTTTTGCATGAGTTGTGTTATGACATTTTGGGGTGTAAGTAGCGACGCCTTGCGTCCAGTGGGATATTGTATTGAGGATGTAGCGCTCTGTGGCAATGTGTTTCGCACAGTCCGCTGTTGTTCGGTGGTCTACACACGACCTTACCTTGGGTATCGACTTTACTTACGCGAGTGTTTGGCAGCTGTTGATTGCAGAAGTGGGTTAGTTTTCGTACATGGTACTTTTCCAGGAGTGCTCTCTGAAAATTCGTGTCCTTATGAATGCATCTTTACGTCTCCAAGGGCGCAGTTTTTCCTGCATTTCCTGCTGTGTGTGCTCGCGTGACATCTTCTGGTAACAACTGTTTCACGTGTCACGTCATACTCGGACCGATTCCATTGGCCTGTCTGTGAAAGAGCATTCTAGTTCCTCACCACGTTTTGTCGGTCGTTGACCGACGGGCAAATGTGTGGACAATAAACAGCTCCATGGATCCTTCCTTTTTGACAAATGGCGGGAAACTTGCAGTATATTAAACCCGAAGGTGACGTGTGTCGATGCCGCAGGCCAGAATGAATTCGATTGATAGGTGCGGCTTAACGTCCCAAAACCACCGTATAAATATGAGAAAACCAAAATGGAGATCGAGGTTAACAAAGTTCAGAGGTTGATCAAGAACCACGAGCCGTTAGCAGGTCACTTGGTGACACGCTACCCGTCTTTCTATATAAACACTCGAAAGTGTTCAATTATTCTAAAAAACAGCCAAGAGCAAACACAGAAATAAAGCTTATAGCAGCACTATAGCAGTGTGCTCGCGGCCGTCACATGGCTTCTTTTCACGTTTCGCGGGCTTTCTTTACAACGTGGAAAAAATAACAGCTCAAGACGTATCGAACAGAAAACAATTTAGTCAGTAGTTCATGAAAGTGCTCTACATCTCAGTGTACATATTTTTGGTTTCCAGCCTATAATTATTAATTAGGTAAATAAGACTTATAAGTATTTAGTATGGAGAGACCAAAATAGCCTGAGTACCTAGAGACTAGTGCGAGTAGTATGCGAATGGTTCGATTCTCGCCTCCGAAGTGCCTTTCACTTTGAAATTCTTGGCCCAAGTTATGTGGGACACCCTGTATATATATTATAGCAGCGGACCGAAAATTCACCTCCACCACGTATGACGTCTTGTTTGCGACACCGTTTATTCGAGGGAAGACCTCGCAAAACGAACGGGCAGAGCCTGCACACAGACGATGACGATGACCCACAGTGGCGATGAGGACAAAAAGACAAGCAAATGATGGTGATTATGATCACGTAGGGATGATGACGATGTAATTAACTAATTAACAAACGCCCACTATATATATATATATATATATATATATATATATATATATATATATATATATATGTGTGTGTGTGTGTGTGTGTGTTCAGAGAGAGAGAGAAAGAGAGAATGACGAACTAACAATACCTGCAACTTCTCTTGAGCTGCTCTTCGTCATACTCGTGGGTAGGCCTATAGTCCTCTGCCCATAACACGGTCATGTACATCATGTAGCACTGCGTCACTGAGCTCGGGTCGCATCTGCCTACATCTGCAAAAAGAAAAAAAAATAACACGAGGTAGATAGTTTCTTCTCGTGGATGCCTACTTAGTCGCCAAATCAGAAATTCCGGACAGTACAGCATTCACGGTGTAGGCGAAAGTACTCGTGGCCCATGTGATTAGATTTAGGCGCCCGTTAAACAACCCCAGGTGGTCGAAGTTACCGGTATACTCTCCACTATGGCGTATCTCGTAATGATATTGTGCTGTTGGTACGTTAGACCCAAGTTATTATTATTATTATTATTATTATTATTATTATTATTATTATTATTATTATTATTATTATTATTCGTAGTAGTAGAAGGAGTAGTAGTAGTAGTGGTAGGAGGAGGAGTATTTGTCCTGTATAGATGCCTTGAAATAAAAGGGTCCTGCAGCTGCAACTGGAGGGATGATCTTTCATATCGAAAAGTGTATAGGTTCGTCTAAGTATGTGCAGCCTCCCAAATTTTTAATGGCCGTGCGCGAGCGTCGACGTTTCTGTGTGTCAACCCTACATCTCGGTGTGGAGTAGAAAACAGGGCGAGGGTAAGCGTTGCACACCACTACGTATCGAGGTTCTCCAGACGAACAGGCGGCGTTAGTCTGAGAACGATTTTGCTCGCGTTTCGCGCTCCGAATGTGGGCGTTTGCATAGAACAATCTAGCAAATACAATTTCAGGAGCCGCCACATGCTCCAACTCGCGAGAAAAGCCGAAAACGTAATTTTTCCGAGATATACGCCACTACGGGGCGACGTCAATAAAACGAAACTACGAAACTACGCCTACAATGGGCACAAGCTTCAGAACGCCTTGTGAAGCGAAAGCTGTTATGAGATCACAACAATGACGCCGTGGTTGTCCGCCACCGCCGGTGTCCGTAAACGCTGTCGCAAGAAATAGGGGAAAAAGAAATAAAAAGAAATATTCAGGATGCAATACTCGAACCTGGGTTCGCTCCGTGCCAGCCCCAGTATAATACTATTGAGCCATGCCGTTTTTTTTCTTTATTTAATTACGGTTGCACGTCAACCATCAGGGGTCAAACGAATTACATTACATTAAAAAACAATCAAGGCGCAACAAACGCTACCATGTTCATCAAGCATTCATAAAGATCATCACGCATTAAAATTTTCTCTTAGTAAGCAGGGCTTCCGACCCTTTCTAACCATAATGGAACACATTCACTTGTTATTTCTAGCTCGACCAACTTTTCTATACTTATTTTAAAATACTCTCGCTGGTCTCCTGTCATGGCCTCAGTGAAACCCAGCCATTCGATGGCGCCATATCCTGTGCAAGGCAGTCATTATGATTAAGTCAAACCTTAATCCGTCGTCATTCTTCATTGCTAAATACATCAAGGTTCCAGCAGAAATCATTTCTTAGTGTCTTCTGTAAAACATCCCAAAAGTATACCTCTACCATCAGTGTGCTCGGAACTTACGCTCGCTAAAACACTATGAAAGCGTTACTCCTGGAAGAAACCACTTAACCTGCACAATATAACGTCGTAGAAGAGTCAAATAACAAATAGGCGGCGCACAACACGAATTGCATTGCGACTGGGTCTTTGAATATTCCAAATCATTACAAAGGGCTCATCCATAATACTTTGTCATTATCCACCAAATCAATTAATGGAGTAGCAGGTACTTTGCTGGCGCTCTTGTATGAGTAGCCCCAAAAGTCCCCTGCATAGGGTATGATCTATTAAGAGTTTACAACGGCTTCCAGAAGATAAGGGCCTATTTCTGAATGTCATGGTGGATGCGCTATAGCAAACACATCTTTGAATGACTTGGTTACTCACGTATTACCGGCAACCAAATTCATAATATGCGCTAGAATAAGGAGAAAATTGACGTCCGAGGAATTTTCTGCTCCATTTAATGGCCTCAATAGAATTCCACTATCTCAGACGCCGTTATAACAGTCAAATATGTCACACAAGAGAACTTGAACTTGCAATCCCTTGACTACGTTGTCAGGCTCCAAATCCTAATTATTATTTGCACATACAAAGCTGGTCTGGCAGCTTCTCCTGACTGTTCCTTTTGCAGAGTACATGAGAAAACAGAATATCATCTAATTGTCTGCAACAAATACTCAATTTTGCGAAAGATGCTTTGAGGGGCGGCTTGCCGGCTCCTTACACTAGACCTAAATGTACCAGATATGCTTCCGTTCGGGGCTTTGTCCCTTGGCCACAGTGAAGGGAACGTTGCCGATGCTTTAAAAGAGTTTAATAAATGTTCAAAGGGATTTAAATCGTAGAGCTAGCTGATACTCCTATTTTTTTAAATTGCGTTTTTTTTTAAATTCCTAATCATTCTTTACTAACTTAGTCAGCTGAGAGTCACTATCTGTTTTTGCTCATCTTTTGGTAGTATTTTCGATTTTGTACATTATTACTTCTTTCATCTTTAACTAGACGACATTTATTCTAATCCTTAGGAATTTATTTTGATAACTACCCGGTTCTTGGACAATCTTCCAGAGTGGGTGTGTGCCACTGTCCAAGGTTCTACTCTACGTTACTCTTCTGTGGGAAAGGCGCTCTTCCAGCTTTTGCACAGACTGTGCTGCGTTCTCCACGCAGAACCGGCTTTCTTTTTTCAACTCGACTTCACCGCACGACGCTGACGAATAAAAAAGTTGCCGTTTGCCCATGCTAGTTAGAGATTTTGGCTGTTGTACATGTGTACAATAAGTACATAACTATTGTTAAGTATTGCTGTGAATAAATATTAACATATAGATATGTGTGTGTCGAACGTTTGCATCGGCAAATTAGGCCGTATGTACGCGTTTTGGGGGCACACGAGCTTCACAGAAATGCTCGTTCATGTCTGGAGATTTGTATGCCGTCTCTCTACGCGTTAACCTGAGACTGTCGTTACTAACTGAAAATTACACTTGAATTCTTAGCACCAACCTTGCCCTGAAGCCGTCGACAAGGAGACGACGAGCACGCACGCCGCAACGACCACCGCCGCAGTCGCTTCCCGCGCTGTTAATGCGCCTGTTGACTTCATGCTCGTCGGTATCAGGACGTGTAGCCACTACTCTCAGCTGCTTTGCAACTCGGGGTGGCGAAGCTGTATATTGACACAATGTGACTTCAAATTACGCGCGCTAGCAAATACTTGTGCCTTCTAGATGGTTTGCGATGCACGAGCCTGCGGGACCCAGCTGCGCGCGAACCGGGTTGAAAGAAAAGAAGAACGTAGAAGAAGAAGCAGAAGGCAATCCTCGAGACAATCTAGCTGTGCTATAATTCTCGGGCACAAGTTCGCCCAGCCTACGTTAGCTTATTAAAAGAGTTTATTGAAAAGTGCGTTACAAATCTGGTGGAAGTGCTAGGTGTGATGCCAAGCCCCTCTCGAGTGACGGAGCACAGTCCAGAACCACAGCGATTTCGACCCAACGAGCTGACGCCTATTCATCAGCGCTGCAGTCGACGCCTACGTGGTGAGGGTCCTGAATTTTCACCTTTATCGACTTCGCTTGGAACATCAACGGCTGTGAACGGGTACGCAACCGACATGACAGCTCAGGTCACTCCAGCCAATATTGTCGTAAACCAGCCGATGCTACCAAAGCCTTTCCACGGTGAAAGCTACGAGGACTCAGAGGACTGGCTTGAGCACTTTGAACGCGTCGCAAAGGCTAACGGATATGGGGAAGAGCGCAAACTTGGTAGTGTTTACTTCGCACTTGAAGATAGCGCATGAGCGTGATATGAAAACCACGAAGCTACCTTCCGGTCGTGGGATGATTTTCGACGGGAGCTGCTCGCTGCTTTCCCGAACACAGACCGTAAAGAGAGAGCTGAAGCTGCGCTCCAGACAAGAAATCAGCGCAATAACGAAACTGTCGCCATGTATCTGGAAGACATGTCTCGCTTATTCCACCGAGCGGATCCAAATATGAGCGAAGACAGGAAGCTGCGCCATCTGATGCGAGGCGTCAAGCAAGAACTCTTTGCCGGACTAATTCGAAGCCCGCCGCGCACCGTCGCCGAGTTTCGTTCCGAGGCGACTACAATGGAAAGGACGCTACAACAGCGAGCAAGGTTATACAACCGGGATGCGATCGTCACTTCCTTGGACATGTTGCCACCAGCCTTCGGTAACGGCATGGAAGCACTACGCGAGCTGGTGCGGTCTGTTGTGCGAGAAGAGCTGCAGAGGCAGCGTCTGGACCAGAACGCTCCAATGCTTTCATCTCTGGCCGATGTGATCCGTGAGGAGGTCAGGCAGGTGGTACGCGAACCTTCGAGCAACGCACAGCCAGGGCCGCCACTACAACAGAAGACGAGAATGACGTATGCTGATGTGCTACTACGAGGACCTCCAGGACGTGCGGACGTCGCGGCGGCTACACCTATGCAGTACCCGATGCCGCCGAGCACCCTGCAGCCAACGCCAGAGAGGAGACTAAGGAAGAGCGATGTCTGGCGCACTCCCGACAGGATACCGCTGTGTTACCACTGTGGGGAGCCTGGTCATCTCTACCGAACGTGCCATTACCGCCAGGCAGGACTCCGTGGTTTTCCTGTTAATGCACCTCGACCACGAAATGGTGAACGTCCCTTCGAAATTGAAGAATACCTGTCAGGTCGTCAAACCTCAAGTGGCTTCCAACGACACCAACCTCGGGCAACGACAACGGGGAGGTATAGATCGCCTAGCCCCCGACCTTCAGCAAGCTCCCCAAGGTCTCGTTCCCCAAGCCCGCGTCGGGAAAACTAGAGTCAGCGACCTGTGGAGGCAAGGCCGCTGTCGACGCTAATGCAGAAAAACCTCCATTGCTGACTCTGAACGACGACCGATTCAGAAACCGGTGCTTCGATAGTGACGTTGCTTCCGATTTACGTGTGTTCGTTGACGGCTACGAAGTCATCGGACTGGTAGATACCGGCGCAGATTATTCAGTGATGAGTAGCGGACTTTCTAAAATACTAAAGAAAGTGATGACTCCTTGGAAGGGACCACAAGTTCACACAGCAGGAGGGCACCTCATCGACCCTACTGGAATATGCACAGCAAGAATCGGAATACGGGGTTTCACGTACGTCGCCAGTTTTATTGTGCTGCCGGAATGCTCAAGAGACTTGATTATCGGCATGGATTTCTTACGAGCTAATGGCGCTGTAATTAACTTGCTAGAATCTTCCGTCTCATTCTTGACTAGACACGCGATTGGTACCTTTGAAACGGAAGAAAACGTATATGACCTTTGTATTGCAGATGATGGCGTCATGGTTCCGCCAAGATCGAGCATATCTGTCGCAGTAAACAACAAAGCATTCAGTGAATTCGAAGGATTTGCTGACAACAACACTGCCTTACTACTACAAAAAGGGATCTGCATGGCACGAGGCCTTGTTAAGTTACGTGACGGATGTGCAAATGTTCTACTCACAAACTTTGGAAATGAGGTGCAGCACGTTGCAAAAGGAACCGTCATCGCCAGTCTGAATGATTTCGTCCAGGTTACGGAGCTGCGAACTTTTGAAACCAATGATTCTGATTTCGAAGACGTGGAGTCTGTCCTTGCAGCCATCGACATCGAGCCAGGCCTACTACCAAGCGAAAAAGAGCAAATAGAGGGTATTTTAAGGGAATTCGCCGAATGTTTCTCGTTGTCATCTAAGGTTCGACGCACTCCTGTCGCTAAACATCGCATCATTGTCGACGAGTCAGTGAGGCCAATACACCAGCATCCCTACCGAGTGTCACCAAAAGAAAGAGAAGCTATTGGTAATCAGGTTAAAGAAATGCTCAAAGACGATGTAGTCCAGCCTTCATCAAGTCCATGGGCGTCACCTGTTGTTCTTGTGAAGAAAAAAGACCAAACCTTACGTTTCTGCGTTGATTATCGGAAGCTGAATGCCGTCACCAAACGGGATGTTTATCCTCTGCCAAGAATTGATAACACTCTGGATAGGCTGCGAAATGCCAGGTATTTTTCCTCATTGGATCTTAAAAGTGGGTATTGGCAGATAGAAGTGGACGAAAGAGATCGCGAAAAGACAGCGTTTGTGACACCGGATGGTTTATACGAGTTCAAGGTACTCCCTTTTGGCCTTTGTTCAGCACCCGCCACATTCCAACGGATGATGGACACAGTGTTTTGTGGTCTTAAATGGCAGTCATGTCTGGTTTATCTCGACGATGTTGTAGTTTTCTCTGCTACCTTTGAGCAACATTTGGAAAGGCTCCGGGCCGTGCTCACTGCGATCAAATCAGCGGACTTGACGATAAAACCGCAGAAATGTCATTTCGGCTTCCGTGAGCTCCTTTTTCTCGGCCATGTCATCAGTGCAGAAGGCGTCCGCCCAGACCCTGCAAAAACTGAGGCCGTAGCAAGATTTCCGAAGCCAACAGACAAAAAGGCTGTTAGGCGATTTTTAGGTCTCTGCGCCTATTATCGACGGTTCGTTAAAAATTTTTCACGAATTGCTGAACCACTGACACGGCTGACAAAAGAGGAAATGCCCTTCGTATGGCTTGCCGAACAAGAGGATGCCTTCAATGAACTACGAAAGTGCCTTCAAAGCCATCCTGTTCTGGCGCATTTTGACGAGGAAGCGGAAACCGATATCCACACGGATGCAAGCAATTTAGGTCTTGGGGCCGTGCTCATCCAATGGCAAAACGGACAAGAACGAGTCATTGCGTATGCCAGTCGCACTCTTTCGAAAGCTGAGGTGAACTACTCAGCGACCGAGAAAGAATGCCTTGCCGTGGTATGGGCTATCAGCAAGTTTCGACCATATTTATATGGTAGGCCTTTTCGAGTTATAAGCGACCATCATTCGCTATGCTGGCTGGCTAATCTCAAGGACCCATGTGGACGGCTTGCACGATGGAGCTTGCGATTACAGGAGTATGATATCACGCTTGTGTACAAGTCAGGTCGCAAGCACAGTGATGCGGACTGCTTGTCACGTGCTCCGATTCAACCTGCTGCTTCCGCGTCCACCGAGGATGGTGAAGATTTTATTTTCTTGGGAGCTGTGACACCATCAGAGATGGCACATCAGCAGCGATCCAACCCTGAGATACTCCTCTTGATCAAGTACCTACAAGGACAGTCTGTCGAGGTTCCACGACCTTTTGTCCACGCCTTGTCAACATTTGTCCTACGAAACAACATCCTGTATAAAAGGAACTTTGACAACAATACAGCGACATTCCTGCTTGTCGTCCCTTCACCTCTGCGACCAGAGATTTTGGAGGCTTGCCACGACGATCCATCAGCTGGACACTTAGGAGTAAGCAGAACGTTAGCACGCATCCGCACTAAATACTACTGGCCGAAGTTGCTTAGCTCTGTACGACACTATGTGAGAACCTGCCGGGACTGCCAAAGACGTAAAACGCCACCGCTAAAACCAGCAGGTCTCCTTCAACCGATAGAACCACCAGAAGCCCCATTCACACAAGTGGGAATGGACTTACTGGGCCCATTTTCTACGTCGTCATCGGGAAACGGTGGATAATAGTTGCGACCGACTATTTAACCAGATATGCCGAGACAGCGACTCTAGTTAAAGGATCAGCCGTTGAAGTAGCCGAATTCTTCGTCTCCAACATAGTACTGCGACACGGAGCTCCAAAAGCGTTGATCACGGACCGAGGGACTGCATTTACGGCCGACCTGATGAAATGTATCATGAAATTGACGCACACCAGTCATAGAAAAACGACGGCATATCATCCTCAAGCAAATGGTCTAACGGAACGACTGAACAGAACGCTGGCTGATATGTTGTCAATGTACGTTGATATAGAACACCGTACTTGGGATAAAATATTACCCTATGCAACATTCGCCTATAACACTGCGATGCAAGAGACAACACGGATGACGCCATTCCAACTTGTTTTTGGCCGGACGGTAACGACACCTTTAGATGCAATGTTACCTATTGACGAGACGCCCGAGAATTACTATGACGTTCACGACTACATACAAAGAGCAGAAGAAGCTAGACAGCTGGCACGATATCGCATTCTCCAACAGCAGAAAACCGACACCCATCGATACAATCTGCGAAGAAGAGACGTCCAGTACGCACCAGGAGACAGAGTATGGGTGTGGATTCCTGTACGAATACGTGGCCTGTCAGAAAAACTGCTTCGCCGCTATTTCGGTCCGTACAGAGTGCTCCGCCGCGTCGGCTCGCTCAACTACGAAGTTACGCCAGAGGGACAGGATATTTCATCCCGACGGCGGCATCGCACGGAAACTGTGCATGTCGTCAGGATGAAACCATATCACGACAGGCAATGAAACGCTGAAGATACAACGTTCTTTGACGTTAACGACATCCCCGACGAGGGTTTGTGAATGACTGCCATGCAACCAGTTTGACACAAGCATCGGGACGATGCACTCTGGAAAGGGGGGCAATGACACAATGTGACTTCAAATTACGCGCGCTAGCAAATACTTGTGCCTTCTAGATGGTTTGCGATGCACGAGCCTGCGGGACCCAGCTGCGCGCGAACCGGGTTGAAAGAAAAGAAGAACGTAGAAGAAGAAGCAGAAGGCAATCCTCGAGACAATCTAGCTGTGCTATAATTCTCGGGCACAAGTTCGCCCAGCCTACGTTAGCTTATTAAAAGAGTTTATTGAAAAGTGCGTTACAATATGCAGCCTGTCTGTAGACTCTGCAAAGATACGGACGCAACTGTGGGCAGGGAAGGACAAGAGGCAGTTTCCAAGGTCGTGAACCGACTGCAGTGCACATGTGGGAATAATACGTGCGTATACGGGAGCTCGTAGCTGAATGTGGGTGTAGGTGCCATTCTTTGTGTGTGTGTGTGTGTGTGTGTGCGCGCGCGCGTGTGTGTATGTGTGTGTGTGTGTGTGTGTGTGTGTGTGTGTGTGTGTGTGCGTGTGTGTGTGTGTGTGTTTGTGTGTGTGTGTTTGTGTGTGTGTGTGTGTGTGTGTTTCTGGACATTTTCTTGTCCAGAAACACACACACCAGACGTCCACCAGGCGCACCAGACGTCCAGCTCACGCAACCACTCCTCCATTTCTTTGATTAGAAAACTTTTCCAGAAGCTCACGTGCCATTCTACATTTGCCCTATACCAGCATCTTGACACGGTGAAACCTTTGCGCTTGTGGTTTGTGTTCCTGTCCGGGACAACCAAACCGGGACAACCAAACCGGGACAACCAAACGGGATACCAAAAGTCCGAGACAACCAAACCATTCCTTCTTTTTCTAACCCACTTTAGCGAAAGGCTGGAAAATTGAACAGGGTAGCTACCTAAGCATAGATGATAAGTGCTACGGCTTTTGTATTGAAGTTTTTTTCTTGCTTGGGTTATGATATCAAAAAATCGCCACCCGTACAACCAGAAAATTCCCACAACCAGGGAAAGCTGAAACGTGCGACCCCTGTGTTTAGCAGTGGGTTAAACCCGACGTGGCATTGAAGCGTTTCCCAAGTATTGGTTAAGCGTTCATGCTTCTTAATGCGTTTGGCTTGGGTTTACCGCAGTGTTTATTTGACATGTCGCACATTGTGCCTGGCATGATCACAGTCATGGAAAAGCGTAATGAGCGGATATATGCGTTTTTCGAAGCGTTAATCGCATTCTTTCTCGAACCGAAGCCGCTCACAGTAGTCGCAGCCGAAGCCAAAGTGCCGCTGGAGTGACTGCCACCGAAAGCGGGCGTTCGGCCTGACGAACGCACTCCCAGAACCATCACATTAACGCTGCGACGCCACTTGTTTGTCGCAGGCACGGCGCTGTGTCGCTAACAGGCCGAACGAAATTAGGTACCTTGTCGCCTCCTTGAACAACCGCTCATTCATAGTTTGAAGTGGTGTTGTTGTTGACATTGCGAGACAACTCGGTGGCGTGGTTTGCAGGATCCGCCCTCCACCGGTGCCTGCATTCCATTTCGCTATTTAGAGCGGTTTGTAACAACTGCCGGATCATCGGTATGCAGCTGCGGCCAGCGCTCGGCATCCCGGGCCTGTTTTGCTGACAGGACTTCAGCGTCAGCCAGGCGAATGCGAGCTCTCTAAAGTTTCCACGGTCGGCGCTCTTCTAGAGTTGTACGTGGCGCAGCCACTTGGAAGGTTTCACGACAAACTGATGCGCTCGTGCTCAGCACGCCATGGCTGCGACCAGGTGAACTACGTCAATCACAATACTACCATTGGCATGCGAACTTGCGTACGACGCTGAGAATGACGTAATTGATAGGACAGTCAACGGAGACCGCTCCGATCGTGACACTCCTGCCGCGCATTTTTAATTACGAAACATATTATAGCCGCGCCTATAGTCGTTGGCAAGCTAAGTGTAAAATAAATGGCAGATCCCACGTACAATGGGAATCGATGACATCCGAAGCACGAATAAGATATGTTCATATGTCACTCTAAAATCGGCACGAATAACGTTACGAGGTGGAGGTAAATTAAGCCGTACATGGCTTCCATGTCATGATTACTATGTTTGGACGTCTCATTTACCTTCTTCGTACTTTCACGTCTCGTAATGCCAAAATTGGTATATATAAAGTTAGCGAACGACCACGAGTGCATCATGAGCGTGGCATGTAGTAATCTTTCAGTGCATCTCTGACAGCCTAGCGCCAGGCACGACCGTTGGGCCAATAAAGTTTATTCAGCTCAACTCATTAGGTACGTGCTTATTACCCCACAGACAACATAGTCAACAGCCGTATACATGTGTACACACAGTGAACTTAATAAAAAGCGTAACATACGTGTTTAACCCGCCACGGTGGTTTATAGGGGCTAAGGCACTCGGCTGCTGACCTGCAGGGCGCACCCCGCGGGATCGAATCCTGCCTCGGCGACCGCATTTTCACTGGAGGCAAAAATGTTCCAGGCTCGCGTGCTTAGATTCAAAAGACGGAACTGCCGGAGACCTCCACTACGGCGGCTCTCGTATGCATGTGGTTGTCTTGCGACGTTAATCCCCAACAATCATAATTAAGAAAAATATTTCAAAAAATAAGAGAACGTGGTCAACAGTCACCCGCATATAAACTGTGGAGTTGAAAGAACCCGACGACTAAGTATAGGTTAGCAGTTTTCGAGGATGCCATTGCCTAAAAACAAAAATCGAAATCTTTCAAAACCCGCTTCTGCGATGCTCCTGTTGGGCACAGGCCCAAATGTTTGTCGACTGCAGACGTTCGGTTGAAAGCATTTCTTTTAAGTTTCCAAGTCGTCATGGCGTCACAAGTTCCTACGACACCTGGTAAATGTGCAGCATTTTTTTGTTCGCACCCCCCCCCCCCATTGATATTTCACCTTCGATATAAAAGCAAGCGTCACGTTCACCTTTGTCACACGGAAAGTTTTGAGCTACAGGTCGGGACCCTCACCCACTGTCATCGTTGAAGTCACCGACTGTTATTTAGCTTTTAAAGCGATCCAATATACTGCGTGCAGGCTCCGAAAATTGCACACCAAACAGGGTTATCCCAGTAACACCGGAACATAACTAATGCACAGCACTTGCGATATTCAATCGCAAATGCTGAAATTGCGTTGGAATCCGACGGTCTTTTTTGTCTACTAGAGTCACCTCAGCGTCAAGCTTGACCTCCTAACGCCTCATTTCCCTGACAGAATCGCTAGATCAGTGGCAACAAATCAAAGGAATATCTTGCGACAGGTCGAGTCGGTACAACTGCTGCTAAACTTTGAAGAAAGACCAAAAAGAGTTGACAAAAAACGCTAAAACAAAACTAGAATCTTCGAGGTGGGTGTTTCTTGCGAATCGTTATTGAATCTTGGGATTCTCTTATCCGAACGTTCTATTACATCCAGTAAGCGACGCGCACACCACCGACACACTTACCTCGGCGGCGGAGTTTCGTTTGTTCCTGCTCTCTTCTTTGTATACGCTCTCTCCTCGCTGCCCCGCCCCGGGCTCCACGACCGTGTCTCAACGACGTGGCCAGGTCCTCCCCCACACGACGGGTGTGGGACAGATGGCGCTACATCCTACAGCCTGTGGCGTACGTCACGAGCACAACACTGCCGAGGACTTAAGATACTATACTGCGGTTAGCTCGATCTGCACTGTTGCTCGCAGCTGGGACGTTGTAAACACAGCCACCGAGGCAATCGAAAAGCCAATCTAACCGAGACTTGGTCAGCGGTTTTCCTCTCAACGCGTGACGATGGAAAGAAAGAGTAAACGTTGAGAGAGAACAGGGGCGAGGGCAACGTCCCTGGGCGTCAGTAAAAACAAAAAACAAAGGATGACTAACCTTTCGGTTATTGCGCAAGACTCACTGCACGCGGTCGTATTAACCTCTTCGTTGGTTAGCTTCCCACCAACGCTGTCGTACGCTGCTCGCTTTCGCGGCATGAACGCGTCGCCTCTCGTATGACTAGCATATATGGATAAGCGAAAGAAACGTGATTCGCCCCAAAGGCAATATATTGGTCATTTTTGAGAATTTTTGATCGCAGGGGGCGTGGAGATAAAAAGCAACTTCTGTGTATGCTCGTGCGTGTGTTTGAATGTGTACGAATATATTACACACGCACGCTTGACAAAGTTCGGGGTGCAGGGCTGAACTTATTTCTTCTCGCCTCGCTTCAGGCTTCACCTGATGGTCAATATCGCTCAATGTTCTTACAGCGTGAGGAACATGTATAATTACACCTGCTTATCTTATTATTACCTCCGCTGATCACTCTTTTCTGTCACGTCCCCATTGGAAGATATCATAGAACTGAACCATCTAGAGCTCATTTCAGCCACATGCATTTCCTCTATCCAATATAACTTTTTGGTTTTAGACCAGAGAGCGCTGTTTCTCGGTTTCTGAGATATAGCCTGCCTATGTTGAGCCGTACTTGCCAAACGAATATTGGGGTTCGGCTGGCACAACAAGCGTGTAGGCACTGAGAGTGTGCCTTGGTTTGCCCAGGTACACTTCAATACAGGCAACTGCTGCGATACCTCTTGACTATTCAATGCAAACTCACATTTCGGTGGAAGTCCTGAGAACGCAAGTCCGAAATTTCGCACGTGCTCCATATCGCCACCTTGCCATACCGCCTTGAGACAGGCGCCAAGCATGGTATGCTAGAACTATTGTCAAGCACAAAACAAACTGCCACCGGGCTTCACCACTGCCTCTAAATCGATGTCCCCTTATTTTCTCATTTGATCTACAGTGCATCTCAATGTGCCAGGAATCCGTAAAGTCTGAGCTCTAGTCACCTGCGCTGAAACAACTGCCTCTGCTTCATCTGCACGAGAGATATGCGGAAGGTGTACATATGGTTCCATAAACCTCCAGTTTTTGTCTTGAGTGCACCCCAACAAGAGCTATAACCATCAGCCTAAGGATTTACAAGAAGTTGCATGGGCTACGGGTAGCCCAACAGCCCCAGCCCAGTCCGGCCCACGAGCCAGGCTTGCACAGCCCGACGTGTTTTAACGTCGAGACCAGGACGGGCTCGGGCTTCCTTGTTTATTTATCATGCTGAGCTCGGACCTGGTGAAAAGCACAAACCAAGCGAAAAATATAGATGACGTGCCGGAATTATCCTTGTCAATTTGTGTCCTTTTTTTTTCGAGGGTTGTAGTACAATTTTTGTGAAAAAAAATATTTATTTTGTAATTTTTTGCTCAGTTTGAGCATACGTAGGTTAGTTAGCTAAAATTCACTACTTTTAATACTAAGGATTACGGAACATCACACATATGTAATTACGTACTAGAACTGAAGAAAAACGGCAAATATTTCGCTGATGTTATGTTTTTCTGTCTATGCATACTGAATTTTTTTTGAAAAATGTGGGAGTAGGGCACCTATCTCGAGTCATGTGCAATGTAATAAAAATCGGGACGAAGTTAGCGAGGACGTACGTACTGAATGACTAAGCGGGTGCTCCAAGTCAACACTTTTTGGGTTTTGGAAAGGGAAAGAAAAAAAAACGACTGCCCTAAACTTGCCAAACTTGTGAGAAAGATCTTGCAATTATAACTACAAGTGCCAGCAGCATGGGCCAACAGCGGGGGCAATTTCGGTGCTGCCGGATACATAATGAAGAAATTATGCACTCGATTGAAGTCCGAACCCATGGACAACCTTCTACATCTGCACAATAATTTTTAATGGTTTAGCACTCAGGCTGTCTCGACTTTATAAACATTTTTTTAAAAAAGCTGCTGGGAAGCACGGCATGCTTTTTTCTGAAATACATTTTAATTTTTCTGTTTGCATGTGCTTTATTGCGTCGTTGATCGAGTCGGACTGGGCCGGGCTTTGGGTATGACACGCCGGGCTGGGCCTGGAAGGCTCGTCCTCCATACATCATAGGGCCGGACTGGCCCGCCTCCAGCAAGCATCGTGTCAGGGCCGGGCCGCGAAATGGCGGTCCATGCACATCTCCTGGACTGACGTCGACAGCTGTGGAACTATAGCTGCTCTGTGCGCTGCACTTCGTTTGGTCAGTCGGGAATCACCTTACAATGGTCGATTTTCGGTGACTGCAAGGCAGCCCTACAATTTGTGCTATCAGCACTGTGTGGCCATACGAACAGCTCGTATTTGAAGTTGGATATGTTCTCCACACATCACATAAGAAAGGGCACGACTAGATGTTTCAGTAGCTTCCAGGGCACTGCGGTGTCACACAGTACCAACACGTCAATCATGTCACTTGGGCATTTCTTGAAGGCACACAGGAAGGTACCATACAAGTTTCAATGAATGACGCAGTAAGCTGCAGTCTTCGAGGGCTTGCGCAGGAAATCACGTTCTCTCTATGGTGGCCACCGAGCAGCCAGACCAACTAGACCAATCATCAACACCGCCTGCACTCTTTGATGCATTCATATATGTCAACTCGACTTCACCGTTTAGAGGCCACTCTGCTTTATCGTTTATGTTTAGGTGTGGTCTTCATGAGAGAGGTTGAGGGAAAAAAAGACGCAACTTTTGCACCCCTAATTGGGAGCACGGCTCAGCGCCTGTAGGGGTGGCATGGGGGAATTCCAAGATGTGGAGAAGAGAGAAGAAGAAAAGAAATTGCGTCCATGATCGATGATAGGGCGGGTGGCTTCTATAGCCAGTTGTCCAGTCCAGTGTCCTTAAGGAAGAGAAGAACCACATTGAAGACCAAGGTATGGTGCTGTGCAGGGAAGAGGAGTTCCGATCGTATTCCTTCCGCATAGGAATGGCCGAAAAAGCTCTCGGCGATGCCCGTCATTGCGAAGAGACGCTACGCCACATCCTAGCTGTGAAACCACGGCGAATAATTAGGTGACGACGGCATGTAAGCAAAAATATTAATGTCAGAGCGACTAGTGAGTCATTCATCCTTCTCTTTACGTAACATCATCATTTGTGTATCTTCATCGTCCGTATGTATGTGTATCTTCATCATTTTGATACAGCTCGAGACCGGCTGAATAAACCGCTTCCTCATAATATTACAGTTCGTATGTTTTGAAGGCAAATCAGAATATATGCCAGCATTGATAGCAAGGTATGATGGTCACTATTCTTCTGCGTTAAAATCACATGATTCTCGCCAGCGAAAAGTATTAGCATTTGCTTCTCGTAGGGTTGGTTAATTACCTTGTGGACTGCTGCGATTCTTCAAAGCCCACTAAAAAGCAGTGGTCAAGCAATAAATTAAAAAAAAAACACTAGGTGTTTTGCCTGTGGCTCTAACTTGTTGGACCTTGATTGTCTGTTACAGTAATGAGTTTCTCCATGTTGTGTATTACGTCTTTGCCTACGTAACTCTGATAAAATACTCAAAAGAACAATTTTATTTTTTTGGCATGCTCTCTTCCATCTCCAAAGTGTTCGCGGCAATCCTCGTGAAACAAATACTATGGTGTTTCTGCAAGCAATTTGCTCGTTTACAGGTTTGGGAGCAAAATGTTATGCGCGCCCACATCAACGTGGCCGCTCAGTGGGGCCGAAATGTGGCCGAAGTGGTCGAAGCCGTTGGGCGGAGAAAATTAACTGACTGTTTTCAGCAGTGATGACGTAAGAAACCATCTTGACGACGAGGGTTTTTCACTGGACGTAGACGGCTCTGAACGCACCGATAGTTACAGCGACGATGCACGATCAGATAATAACTCAGGAGGAGAGAGTTGTACTTCAAGTCCCCTCATGCGTTATAGTTTTTGTCATGATCGTACGTCCCTTTGATTGTATTTAATTCGTAAGATCCATCCGCGATATCAAAATGAAAGCATACTCTTTCTTGTACATTGCATGTAGTGCCATTGTTGAGGATAATATGGAGCCCTGAATGCCCCTCAAACGCTTGCGATGAAAGCAAAATGGTTAAACCGATGAAGCATGCAGCCCCGGCGACAATCCAAGCCTCTCGGCTAACTTTTCCGTGTACTTTTTCGGTATCTTTCGAACGGCGTCGTGTTTGAAAAGTCACTGAACTCGACCTTGCGAAAAGCATACGCGGGTATTCTTTTTTGATATGGATACATGTTTTTATCCTGCTCGTCACACCTGCATCATCCGAGTGCAATAAATTGATCTATAGGTTAGGGTCTTAGCGTAGTTTTGACACAAGCGCAACTGAACGGGACGTTAAATTGTTGTGTTTCGTTGAAGCAAGTCCGCGTTCCTGAGTACGCAAATAATGACAATGGTGTATGTTTGCAAACTATCACCACGTTGAACATTCGGTCCCGTGGAACACAAATGGTGGTACTCGTTAGTCGCCTACAACTGAGGCGGTAAATCGTCCATGCGGGATCGGCAGATACTATATACCTCGGTGTGCAGTTCAGTTTATTCCTGAGCTCTAGTTCCTGCAGTCTTCTGTAGCACGCACAGGATTTCGCAGAGCATCTCTTATGCATGGTGACGGAGCAGAAATATTACCTTTCACAACGCGCAAAATAATTAGGTGTTGAGCTTTCATTGTTTGGTAAAGTATTTTACTCTAATATGTAGTTCAGTACAGCTCCGCACTTCACCCGGTGGAAGTGACCCGGGTCGTACGTCCACACGTCCAAACTGTTCGTATGCTAACAAATGGGGTGACCCTCCTCCGGGCGCCATCTTGTATTGTGCAATGCATTGCGTACAGATAAAAATTTAGTTGACATTCAAGCCATTTAACTTTTATATTTCTTCCTCTGAGCAAAGCAATTGATCTTTCTACCACGGTAACTTTCTTTCCTCTTGCAGAGTGTTCCTGTGCTTCTGGAAAACTCAAGGTCTTCCACGGCAGCCGACAAAAACCATGTTTTATATTGTTAAGGAACACTGGAGCATAGGATGTTCTACTTTCACAACACCCATTGGTTATTCGAGACTCAAAGCGAGCGTTGCTGAATTGCGGTTACAGAAGTAGACACATTTATGTTCGTTATAATCACATGACAGGAGAACTTGGTAGCACCTACCTTCCATATCAGTATTCCAATTTTCGTGATTTGGCGCAGCCACAGTCATTGTGACCGAACCTAAAGGTCGGTAGAGGTAGAAGTGTATACTGCAAAAAAAAAAACTTGTTGGGCTAGATTGCTTCACAAACATGCGGCACGATCCCCGACGCACACATCCAGGCATCAAACAGGTCCAGCACTGTACGTGTTTGGTGACCGGGTGTGTGCGTTTATCGCGTGTTTACGCTTTAATTACTTTTATTTAACAAGGTGGAGGTTGTGGAAGTGCTATATAACCTGTTGTGAAGTCGTTTGCACCGCGTGGCGCACTTGTCTCGCAGATAGGCCGCGCTTAGGGTTAACAACCAGCGAGAGGTGACGCAGTTCTCGCGCAGGGTTCATCCTCATCATGATGGCTAGCGTCGTATAGAGTTACTGTATAACTCCCGTAGGGAGGATAAACAGTAACTCTATCGTGGTAGCGCCAGCAGTGACGCCTGGTGGCGAGGCTGGGTGGCGGCACGTGAGGCATGCATGAGCGGCTCTCTGCCGAGTGGTGGCTGGCGTGGTCGTCACATCCCGTGGCATGTGACGACCGTGGGTCGTGACCCTCGGGTCTCTCGCTGTGAGTCGAACATCAGTGACGGCGCTTTCGTGTTACAAAGTGTTTTTTATGCACATTGAGTGTATAGAAAGGTTGTCGTTGCGTGTCATAGTGCCGTATTTCATTCGGCTGGTGATATCATCGGTGTCAAAGTAATTGAATAAATGTACACGACGTTTGGTTTCGTTCGACCACGTCTGTGGTGTCCGTGTGTTTCAAATTTCAAAAGGGGCGTCTTCATTCGGGACCCCACAAGGTGGAATGAACAAGATTAATATATATATATGTATATATATATATTGTAATGTCTTGTCGCATCCTGTCGACTGCGCCATTGTAATGTACTAGACAGAGAACAAGAGACAACACCTGATCCTGGGCCAGCTGTTCTTATTCTGCCTCTTCTACCTCGCTTTCCAGCCCATGGCTGCGGCACCGCTCTTCGTTACATTATATATATATATATATATATATATATATATATATATATATATATATATATATATATATATATATATATATATTCTTTATTTACGCTCTCTAACCTATCATGTACACCCACAAAAACCTCGCAAACCACAAAAAGCAAAGATTGACGTCACGTTGTGCAGGCATCCATCAAGGTGACGTGACGCTTCCATGAAAATTCGCTTAAAACAGCTACAACTTCGAACTTCTGAAGCCGTTCAGAAAAACAACGCTTTAAGTTGACTCAATATACCGTGCAGCACACTGGCGAAAGTACACGCGTACTGGCCAGGCACTCGGGTAACAATGGTAACTCGCCATTCTGCAGCGCCATAAGTAATGCAGGTTCGTAAGCTTGTGCGTAACCATACGTAAATAATCCTACGCTGAATTCAGCTGAGTTATCTTCTTCCAGCCCGCTGGTCACGTCCTCAGCCAATTCAGGATAAGGGGAACAACCAGCAGAACGAGAGAGCTTCTGGAAACCACGAGTGCGTTCGCAGAGGACTCGCAGCCCTTGAGCATTGCAGCGGCGTTCACAAATCTGGCCATCGCTGCCTTGGCCGTCGTCATCGACAGGGTGCAGGACGAGTTGAATGCCTGGTCGAAGCAGGCGATCTCCGCAGGGTTTTTGCTGAAACAATCGTCAGGGAAAAATTAGCGACGAGTCACTGTCGGAGACTGTCGTTATGTAGAATGTGTTTAATGATTTCGGAGAGCCTTGAGCTTCAATTTCAAGAGTCAAAACTGACAGCGTAATCTGGCACCTCTATCAGCAACTTCTAATCACTTGCCTGGTATTGCTCCTCGGTGGACACATCAGCCGTGCCACCGGGGAAGAACATCCGTGTGCGTAACGTAGGCGCTCCCAAGCTATCGCGGAAAGCCTTGTTCCTGTACAGTTGTGAACTGCCTACTACGCCATAGTCCTTCCTTTTATTGCGACAGCAGTTACATGAACAGTCTCGGCATTTTTTTTTTGCCGCCACCACCGCTGTCATTAACGCATATGTATATCTATGTATATGCCTATGGGGAAGGATGCGGCAGCCTCATCTTTTTGCAGAGCAAACATCGAGTGTCCGGTCGCGGTCGTCTGCGCAGGAGCTTATCTCGTGAGAGAACAATGGGAGGGGGCGTTTATGGTTGCTGTGCTATTGCAATAACGATCGGCACGCGCCTTGTGCCCCCACAACAGGCAAGAGCTTCTACGGGCTGTGCTCTCAACACGAAGAAACTTTGTCAAGAGTCTACCTGTAGCGGCCGTGTTCTCTTACACCAGTGTTTTTAGAGTTAAGTGAGGTCGAATATGAATGAGTTCACAGCCAGCCTCACTTCGTATAACATTGCAATTTGTCGCTATCACATTCATTCCTTCCGCTTTTCGACGAAACTTGTTTTGCGCAGTCATCCCTGCCACAGTCGCGAACTGCACTTGGCAACATGCGCACGATACATAGCCACCGAGAAAGCTTCTTGAGACACGGCTTGGTATCCAGTGGTTGTGCACGTTTTGCAAGTTCTTTACCGTCTGTCATAAGTTATTCGCGTTCATCCACACCTCTGATTATGTTTCGTGCATCATTTGTGCATGAGAAATGCGGGTCACGTTTTGCTCTGCTTGCCATTCTGAGCATGACCTTTAAATTCGTTGCTATCGCGTTCATTGCTTCGTCTTTGCGGAAAAGCTGTGACTTTTTTTTTTACAAATTCGCAAAATAACCTCTACGCGTTCGTAAAAGGCAACACGTGCTTGCGAATCTTTCCACGTTGTTGATGCCGTTGCAGATGATGGTGGTTAATAATGCCTGAGTGTTTTTTCATGGGTGCCCCTTTAAACCCGCAACATGTTACGCAGCTTGTGGATTTGATTGATATGTGGGGTATAACGTCCCAAAACCACCATATGATTATGAGAGACGCCGCAGGAAAAGGCTGCCGAAATTTCGACCACCTGGGGTTCTTTAACGTGCGCCCAAAGCTGAGATCATGGGCCTACAGCATTTTCGCCTCCATCGGAAATGCAGCCGCCGCAGCCGAGATTTGATCCCGCGACCTGCGGGTCAGCAGACGAGTACCTTAGTCAATAGACCTCCGCGGCGGGGCGTGACTTGTGGATCGGTGCATGGCGAAAATGCACGCTTCTACCATGCAACGTTGGATGTTTTAAATGGGTACTGACACCATCTATTGAAGAGAAATTTACGGTGCCGTGCCAACCGCCTGTATACACAGGCGCTTCTAAGCGAATGTGACGCTCCAGAAAGATTGAGTTGTTATTTTACTTTGCTACAGAAGTCAATTTACCCATGGCGCATCCACCGACAGCCACACTAGCCTCACATCAGGTGCCAGTACTAATTATGGCGACCTCACGCAGCAGCCTGGCTAGCTGTTATCATATTAGGTACTATAACTTCCAAAATGGTCGCTGGTGCTGAGAAAACGTCACGGCATCTTGCGTGAACCCATGACGCATAAGCTAATGCCGTGTTGCGACGTCTGGATCCAGTAAGAACTGAAACGAGCTTTTAAATACATACTGTAATTACTCTCTCAGGGTGCAATCAGCCTTAGCAGTATAGTTAATAGGCCCTGCAGCACTTCCCCTTTCATTCGACGCAAGTAAACGAGAACTGAAACTTTTGTGCGAGTACTCGCCTAATACAACTCCCCGCATTACTTATTAACATTTATACAGAGCTTTAATTTTAAGAGGGAAGTTTGATCACGAACGTGGCTCCGTTGTAAAAGACCTGCTTGCCATGGAGAAGGCCTAGGTACGATCGCGACTTGAATCGATGGTTTCTTTATTTATTCGCATATATTCGATTTTCCGGTACAGGGCAATGCAGATTTTTCACTCATATCCAATGACCGCGACACTAGCTTCTCTGAGAAATAAGTCTTTTAAGGCTACCGTGTTCATAGCCAGTGCACGGGCACGCAATATGTATTTGTTACGTGATTACATAGTTATCACAGTCGTGAGCCAACAATGTACAGCGAATATTAGACAACATTATTATGAATGTCGGAGTGTGTACGTATCAATGAATTCCTGTATGTAAAAGAAAAATGTATATTGTCGGGACATCGCAGCATCTAGCGCACAGTGAAAGACAGGGGCAGGGTGAAAACGTACGAAGACATGTCCTCATCTTTTCTTGCGCTTGAATGCCAACGTACGACAACTTGCGTTATTTCGGAACATTTTTTAAGCTCCTATGCCACGAGCTAAAGCTGACGTAAACATACGCCGAGAAGGTTATTCCCACTCTTGCCTTTCTTACGCTGCTCCTGCCAAGATGTCTCTTCAAAAGGGCGGGGTTTCTCTGTTCAAGTTTAATTCGATTTGCGCTACCGGCGGCTGTATAAAATGCTCATCGACGAACGTAATTATCTCATACGCATATTATCTTTTCATGTAGCTTCATGTTTCTTGCTACCTTCTTACTTCCCCAGTGACCCAGTGGAGTACAACTGAAAACCAGATCTTCTATTGGGTGTCAAGCTCTTTGCCCTTCTATCTTTCTTTCATCTCTCCATCTCTCTTCAACCCCTGTAATTGTTCCTTTGCTCAAACTGAAGGCACATTGACGCTGCGTTCCACTGGTCTATTAAAGAGTGAGTGAGGTGGAGCGAAACTCACTTGCAGCGATGCGCCGGGACAGGTGGCTTCTCGGCGTCCTGTGGATTGGACGTCGGCATTAACGTTCTTGCGCATTCTTCAAACTTCTCCCCGTTTAGGCACCTGATGGCGGTATGAGATTCTGCGAGTGATAGCATTGCGATGAGGACAATAAATAAATTGATTGTGTCTCGACGAATTAACAGCCAACCTGGAGAGATGGGAGCAAGAATTAATAGCAGCGCCAAAGCCAGGACAAGAACAAAGGTAACAACAATGTATTCCCCCGGGGCCACAGCATGATATCGATCTTCTTTCACGATAAAGCGGTCCTAGTCTACTAGGAGCCGCTGCTGTGCATGAGAGTAGTAGTTGCCGTAGTAGCTGCTGTAGGTGTCCATGACATTGTCAAGCTATCTAACAACAATACTATTATTATTTATTATTTAACAATACTGTCAATCCCGTCAGGGATTTTTACAGGAGTAGGTTGGAAAGTGTCAACAAACATTCTGTATTCACATACTTATACAATTGTATGGGTACAAAAAAATCATGGTATAAAATGATAACAATTATGGACCTACATTATTAACGAGGTACACGTCTCAGTCACATGTGCACACACTGAAAAAAAACACGAAAAAGAAAGAAAAAGGTAAGCATGCAACATACAAAGTTGGCACCGACTTCCACCTTTTTAAAGCACAAATGTACTTGCAGGGAGGACAATGATCAGTGCAATCCTGATAGCGTCGATATCATGTAGCTGATAGAACGGCTTGGCCAGCAAGTTCGTAAAATTCTGGGGGTTAATGTCACAAAACCACGATATGATTATGAGTGACGCCCTATTAGATAGCTCCGTAAATTTCAACCACCTGGGTTTCTTCAACATGCACCTAAATCTAAGCACCCGGCCGTCGAACATTTTCGCCTCCATTGATTATGCAGCCACCGCAGCCGGGATTTGACAAGGCGACCTTCCAATTTTCAGTCAAGCGCCATGACCACTAGGCAAGCACGGCGGGACCATTGTCAAGCTATCGAAAGATATCTTCTACCGAGGTTTCCTCGGCTATTACGTTTGGTCTTGATTGCGGAAGAACACTGAATTGAAACGCGAAAGGATACAGCACCCGAAAGAACACAAAGTTCGCTGACGTTTCGACAGACGTATGGGGCTTCCGTATGCTGCGCCGAAACGTCAGCAAAGTTTATATTCTTCTGGTCATTGTATCTTTTCGCGTTCACACTAATCATAAAGCTGTACAAATAAACAGATCGATTGACATTCACACAGCCGCCCCGCCGTGGTTGTCTAGTGGCTAAACTATCTGCCTGAAGCCAAAAGTGTTTCCCCAAAAGATTTCTTGCGAAAAAAAATTCTAGTGCCGCAAACTTCATTGCAATTTTTTTTTCAGAAAGCTAGCAACCATAGCTCGTAAAACAGGTTATCTAAAAATTCATTATTCTTAAATTAGGTCAAGACATATTTTCACCTTTAGAACAATGCTGTGCGTTTTTTTGAAATAACTTTTTCGAGCTTTTACACTTTCGTGGATTTTTATGTGGCCTTGAATATTTAGAATATGGTCCACATTGGGGATTTTTTCATATAAAGAATACATTAGAAAAAATGTGATAGTTAACAATATAGCATTGTCAAAATGTTTTACTGTAGACCAAAAATAACTTGAGGCGTATATATATTGAGAAATAAACTGTACAAATGGTGACAAATTTGCAAAAGTGTTCATTTTTGCACATGTTAGCCCATGGATTCAACATTTAGGTGGTCCTACTGAAAGTATGGCCAGTAGCAGACAGTAGCAGACGGCGATTGGCAAATAATGAATTTCAGGGTACCAGTAGGAATCGAACCCAAGCATTATGCGTGGCAGTCAAGCATTCTAACACAGAGTTACGCCAGGTCTCGGGACTACTTTACAAACAGACGCTGATCTTCGTGAAATGTCAATAGTGGTTTCAGTGATACCTACCCAATTTTATAAGCATTACATACGTACTCCTTTGATACAGCGCTTCATATCAGATTCTGGGGTGACTAATACGCATGTTCCAGCTGACATGTATCGTTGCGCAAGTACAAACAACTGGTTATATAAACATCTGCAACTCTTCAACATGTGTCTGTGCGTGCAACATCTGTACATATACTTAGTGTCACTTCATGACGTGTTGCCCAATAAAAAAAAATCTCAACATGGTCACCTTCCCTCCGCATGTTTCGCATAATGTCAATTCCCGGGTACGTGGGATCTGCCTTTTTTTCTTTGTTTTCGCATCGATTGATCCTTTCCTTCACCGTGATCTTTCCACTTCTAAATAGCATTTAGGTAGCGGTGTGTTCAACACATCGATACCACTTCACGGTGCTGCGTAACCACACATATACGCAGGTTGTCAGCAGACGGCTGCATACGGCTAAGTGCTGTCAAGTAGGTCTCTCGTTTTTCGTTAAATAAGAGTAATATTATTTTGTAAATAACTTGAATAAGCACGAACAAAGTTTATTACTTTGTCAAAATGATTCTACGTCCGTGCAGCTTGTACTTACTGCTAGGACGCATTGTTACGGCTAAAACACGACGTTCAAACCCCGAGAGCGGTAACACACAAATTCAAGAATATTCCTCTCGCTTAAAACAAAAATTACCTTAACAAAATTTTTCAGTGAGTAGCCAATAAAATTTGCTACTAAATATGCTATTGAGCATATTTTTAGTAGAACCGACTCAATGTTTAATTTACGGCCGAATATGTGCAACAACGAACATCTTCGCATTGTCGCCATCTATAAACTTTATTTCGCACTGTATACGCCTGAAATCATTTTGGGGCTACAGTAAAACATTTTGGCAATATGCTAATAATGTCAACTATCACATTTTCTCTAATGTTCTCTATCTATAAAAAATCCCCAATGGGGACTATTCTCTTCATATTCGAGGCCAAATGAAAAATCCACGAAAGCGTGAAATGTCGTAAAGTTATCATTCTAGTAAAGCGCCTACCATTATTTTAAGGGTAAAAATTTGTCTTAACATACTTTCACAAGAACGAATTTTTCGACAATGTGTTTTACCAGCTACTGTTTCCGGCTTTCCAAAAAGATTCAAATGAGGCTTGCGGTACCGGAAAATTTTTTTCGCACAAAATGTTTTGGGGAAACACTTGTGCATTTTTTTTTCTTGTAAATTGGAGATGGTTGAGTGCCAAGGCTGAGAAGTTGGCGTGAAATGACCCACCTTCACTTCATGAAGTCTTCATGAAGTCTCCTCTATAACTTTTCTTCTCCCTCTCCCCTTTCCCAATGCAGAGTAGCTTGTCGGGGCTCAGCCCTGCTTAACCTCCCCGCGTTTGTCCTTATTCTTTTTCTCTATCTCTTTGCGCTCCGCTTCTCAACGCTTATTTCCGCACTTGACTGAAAGATTTGGCCGAGATGTTAACAGCCATATGTGTTACTCATAAGAAGCCTTTTCTCAGATAGCCCGAGTGATGGTACATGAATCCTTTCATAAGCGTGCGTACAGAGGAGGGAGGGGGCGCAAAGTCAGCCCCATATATTGACATGTAGGAAGGGGGGTGCTGCGAAAAACTTTAGCACCCCATCCCCCCTGATAGAGAACCCTGAGCACGACGCCTATGAATCGTTTAGTAATAAACGACCAAATTTCAAATTCAAAAGAATGCAGGCCTGGGGTGGTAGTGGTTCGGCGAAGAAAGGAAAAAGACGCTTATTTCTGCAGCCCTTAAGGGAGCGCGGTGCAGCGTCTTGTGGGGAAGGGGAATGAATAATGGGAAAGTAGAAGGTAGGGTTACAGGCGTGCCTAGGGGTGTGCATAGTGATGGGCCGATGGTATATAGAAGTTTGCAGTGATAACATAACTGCGGCAAGCACAGGACATAGGCGTTAATTAGTACAACATGGCAAATACTTTTGCGAGGCAGTGGACGTAGCCAGGCCGATGACTGTGACTTTAAAATAACAATTTCTTGGGCCCAATAATAATGAAAACTAAAAAAACTATCGTGGCTAGGAAATATGACGTAGCGTTATTGGAATTGCAATGCAAGTGTGAAGAAACTTTTCATTGTCTGCTGTTTTCATAAATATTGTGTCCAACAGACACAAATGAGACGACTAATTGCCACTTCTTTCATTCATAGCGAGGGTCTAGTTCTGGCAAACTTGGTGGCTTGAGGTGGAATGCGAACGATTGCTGTTTAGCTGCCAGTTCGTAGTGAGATCGCGTGCTACGTGACACCAACAGGCCGAAGAAGTGCACATGCTCACTGTCATGGCTACTTGCAGCCCTGACGGATGCTCCCAAGTATAAGTGCACATATATACGCCATAATGTGACCGGAGAGATGACCGTCGCTCTAGCTCACATGGTAGAGCATGGGACTCGTCATTCTAAGATCGCATGTTTGGCCCTAGCCCACGGCAGGCTGTCGTACGTTTCATTCACTCTGCTATGTTCAAATTTGTCTTACAATTACCATGAACAGCATCCCCTATACTTTTCTTGATATCATTGTTTGCTGGTTCTCATTAAAGTTCCCCTTCTTTCATTCATTCACTCAAGTGAACTTCACAGCCACATTTTTCCTAGTTCTGTTTCTATCTCTCAATCTATATGTACCCACCTTTCAGAGCGTTAACATCGCACATAATGTTTCGCAACGCCTCGTATCCCCTTTCTTGGATCCTGAGGTCACCAGTCACTGCTTCAGAGCAATTGGCCAGATATCGATGGCACGGGAACTTCTCTTCGATGTGGCTGCAATTTTAAAAAAATACAGTGACAGATTAGCATCCTGCAGAATTCTCACCAAGTCGCCAATGCCACGATTCACGTCTACCTTTCAGTTTCTGGGCATGCAGCTTCGCCCAAACAAAAGTTTCATGTTGAACCCACCGAGGGCGTGACATTGTCACGTGGGCGGGACGTTGTCACCGAGGGCGTGACAATATTGACACAATGTGACTTCAAGTTACGCACGCCAACCGATTGTTGTGCCCTCGGGATGGTTTGCGACGCACGAGCGTGCGGGGCCCACTGCACGCGAACCGTGTTGAAAAAAAAAAGAAAAAGAAGAACGTGAAGGAAGAGGCAGAATTGAATCCTCGAGACAACTAGGAGATTTTCGTTCTAACTGCGTTGTTGTTATTCTCGGGCACAAGTTCGCCCTGCCTAGGTTGGCCTATTAAAAGTGTTCAGTGAACCGTTACAATATACATACGAAATAGCAAGACAATACCTGCAACCTTGCTTGACCTTGTCTTCGTCGTATTCGCCCTCTGGACTGGGCTGGAACTCCTCCCGCCATAACACGGTCATGTACAGCACGTAGCACCCCGTCACTGCGCTCGGGTCACGTATGTCTACATCTGCAAAAAAAAGGGGGGGGGGGAGCAGGACGAGAAGTAGAGGGTTTCTCTTTGTAGATACCTATTAATGAACACTAAAACCAGAATTTCTGAAATCTCATGTATTTACGACGTAGGCGAAAGTGCTCGAGGTCCATGGGCTTAGATTTGGTAGAGGGCCCCTACGCCACCCAGAGGCAGAAATGTAGACGTGGAGTCGCACTAGCGGTCGAGTCTGCAGTGGGCGCTGGTTGAGTTTAACGCACTTCCTCCTTTCGCTCTTTCCTGGCTGCGTTTGTCGGCTCTCCAGTACACGTCTCCGAGTGACCTTCCTCAGCGCCCGCGAGGTGGAGACGCGACAAGCGCATGCATCTGCTATAGCAGAAAACAGGCTTTCTATCGCCGAATGACAGCGTCTATTATACACAGCGTCATTTGTATTGTACACAGCGTTCGTTGACGCCGGGCCAGCTTTTCTCGATAGAGGAAAGGTACTGAGAGCAACACGCCAGCGTGCGTTGGTGGTTTAGGGGTCCTTTACCCCAGGTTGTCACAATTACCCAAATCCTCCACTACGGCGTCCCTCGCAATAATATGATTCAGTGACTATATTATTATTATTATTATTATTATTATTATTATTATTATTATTATTATTATTATTATTATTATTATTATTATTATTATTATTATTATTTACCAATCCCAACGTCGACGTTTCTTTGTGCCAGCGCCACATGACGGTGTACAGTTGAAAACACGGAGTGGGTAAGCGCGGCACATCACCCCGTATCAGCGCACTTCAGATGAGCAGCAATCGTTAGACTGCGAATGCTTTTGCTTGAACAGTCGATAAGGAAAAAAAAAAGGAATACTTTTGCTTGTATTTTGTGTTCTGAAAGTGGGCGTCGCCGCGAGCAACAGAGCAAATAAAATTCGAAGAGACGCCACTCGCCCCCATTCATGCGATAACCAGAAAACATAAGTTCTGTGCGATGCGACACTGCGGAATGACCTCCTTAAAAGGGTCACCCCTAAGGCCACAAGGCGGAACCGCCGGCAGCCACGCCCACTAACCAGGTCATGTCAACCAAAGAAGAGTAGACCTGGATGAACGCTAATAGAGGCAAAGCCAAGATAAGCTTATCACGCGTGGAAGTTTCGTTTCGATAAACGTCCACGCAGGTCTACTCTTCTTTTGTTGACGTCACCTGGTTAAAGGGCGTGGCTGCCTGCGATTCCGCCTTGTGGATTTAGAAGCGACCTTTTGAGGACCCCCATAATAAGAACTGCCTGCCAGAAGATGGGCCCAGCTGAGCGAGCTTTTGTGGGCGCGCGCTTGACCTCCTCTTATGTGCAATTCGACTGCTTGGCACTGCGCTGACGAACAGAAAAAAATTCCTATTAAGGTTGCTAGTAAGAGATTCGCGCTGCTGTACCTGTGGGCAGTAGGTAAATTAATATTGTTGTCAATATATTTATAAATGTACTTAAAGGTTATTTAGAGAGGAAAAAAGTCTAGTCAACAATATGGTGATTGTTGTTTACCACAACACGTCGTGCCCTCACTTCGTCAAAGCGATTGCTGCAACACCGCAACTAAATATACGTAAATGTACACCAAGCGGCGAAAATTTACGGGACATTGACTCCACAACATATGTAGATTCCTTCATAATTTACGGATAATGCTTCTAATGTAGCTTGTAGAGGCATAGGTTTTAATTCCAACTGCACGTTGGGGCGTTTAATGTGCGTTACGTTCCCAGACAAACCGAGAGCTCTGGATTTTTTTAGGGGCGAAGCTCCTTATGGCGTGGGTCTGTCCATCCATTGTATGTATGTATGTATGTATGTATGTATGTATGTATGTATGTATGTATGTATGTATGTATGTATGTATGTATGTATGTATGTATGTATGTATGTATGTATGTATGTATGTATGTATGTATGTATGTATGTATGTATGTATGTATGTATGTATGTATGTATGTATGTATGTATGTATGTATGCATGCATGTATGTATAAATGTAGGCACTCAAAGTAGAGTTACAATCGTAGCACTAACCTTGTCCCGAGACCGTCGACAAGGAGACGATGAGTATGCACGCCACCGTGACGACCACCGCTGTTGATTTCCGTGCAAAAGCGCGTGTTGACTTCATGATCGCCCGACGCCGGACGCGTAGCCGCTCGCAGCTGCCTTGCAACACGGGGGAGAAGTTCTGTGTCCCGCCTCTCTGCAGACTCTGCAGAGATACGGAGGCAAGCCGGGGCAGTGAAACACAAAGAGGCGGAATCAAGGGTCGTGAACCGATTGCAGTGCAATCGTGTGAGTAATACGCACGGGCGGCGCTGGTTAGTCGCGCGTATAGATGCCGTATCATTTTATTATTCTGTAGTTTAGCCTGAGACAGCCAAACCGTCTTGACTTTTCAATGCGAAGCATTTTTTCGCGAACTTGGGCGAGTTTGACCGTATCTATCTATCTATCTATCTATCTATCTATCTATCTATCTATCTATCTATCTATCTATCTATCTATCTATCTATCTATCTATCTCGCTATCTATCTATCTATCTCGCTATCTATCTATCTATCTCGCTATCTATCTATCTCGCTATCTATCTATCTATCTCGCTATCTATCTATCTCGCTATCTATCTATCTATCTCTCCATCTATCTATCTCGCTATCTATCTATCTATCTATCTATCTCTCTATCTATCTCTCTATCTATCTCTCTATCTATCTATCTATCTCTCTATCAATCTATCTATCTATCTCTATCTATCTATCTATCTATCTATCTATCTATCTATCTATCTATCTATCTATCTATCTATCTATCTATCTATCTATCTATCTATCTATCTATCTATCTATCTATCTATCTATCTATCTCTCTATCTATCTATCTCTCTATCTATCTCTCTCTCTATCTCTCTATCTCTCTCTATCTCTCTCTCTCTCTATCTATCTATCTATCTATCTATCTCTCTATCTATCTATCTATCTATCTCTCTATCTATCTATCTATCTCTCTATCTATCTCTCTATCTATCTATCTATCTATCTCTCTATCTATCTATCTATCTCTCTATCTATCTATCTATCTCTCTATCTATCTATCTATCTATCTATCTATCTCTCTCTCTATCTATCTATCTATCTATCTATCTATCTATCTATCTAATAGCCTTCTACGACTTTTAGCTCTCCCGACCGTTTGGATTATGGAATCTGTACCATAATTGGTGTGGCACAACATGACTGTATGATGAGCATAAGTGATTAGTCATATAACAAACGTGAAAATCATAACATGTATGTCATGAATGTCATCATTTACGTGTCAAGGTCTTGCTGCTTCTGCGGTGGTTTCGTTCACATGACATTTCGTAAAGCTTGTATGGTATGACATGACTGCATGTCGAACATAAGTGATGGGCCCTCACGGGGAAAGCATCACATGCGTTTCATGTAAGAACATGACTACATGCCACGCTTATGATGCACTCGCGGTATTTTCGCTAGTTTCACATACACCAAATTTGGTATTACGTGACATGAATGGATGATGAAGGTATATGACTGGCGGAAATATGCTAATCATAACATTCGTGTCATGTAAGAACATGACTGCATGCTACGTTCATAGCACGCTTGAAGCCATTTCGCTCGCTTCACACATACCGAATTTGGTGTTACGTGACGTTAATGGACGACTAGCACAAATACGAAGTGCAAACATGATAATCAAGTCGTGGAAGTAATGTACGGCCTGATTTACGTCCGCCTTCTAAAGTTGTGCTGATTTTAATGTGACAATTCAACCTTCCTCATTTGCGCTTCGCATATCAATTCTCACAATACGTGGGATCTACGATTTTTTTTCTTGCTAAATTTAATGAAAGGCTGGAAAATTAAACAGGGCAGTTATATAAGCATGCACCAAATTATCCGACGTTTCTGAACAAGCGCTACAACTTTCGCATTAATTTTTTTTCTCTAGGGATCACTGTTTCAAAATTTCATTAAACAATCATTACTAGTTACCCAACTTGATAAATAGGGCTATATATTATGACTTCTTCACGCGTCACAGAACAATATTGGACCCATTCAACACGCTTAGCGCGTGTTTGCTCCTTGATCACCTGGAGCACATAAGCGGAAACACCCTGTACAATCAAGTAATGCCCACATGGCAGTGATGTATGGCCAGAAAGGGTGCTGTTCTCACCGTATCGGTTTTTACAAATAATTTCAGTGGGACAAATACTGAGAATTGGTGAAAGGACTCAGAGCTGCAAGAATGAAGAAAAGACAGTTATTTAGAAATTGTTTTACATGCTTCTTTGTAATTATCCACAACTCCAAAGGCATGACTTGGAAAAATGCGCACAGTGAAGGTTAGCTTAGAAATGTCCACATTCATTTAGTCTTGAAGCGGCTGCCGGCCTTGCATATTGCCTCCTACGCTCGTGTTCTGAAAGCCTTGCGTCGGTTCGAGCAGCTGCTGTTTCTGAAATCGCTCGAATACTCTTACAAGCACAGCATCACCGGTGCTCATGCTAAATAAATTGAAAGAAAAAAGCATTTACCTAGGAAATGTGTCCGGGCATAGTCTATCTCTGTTCTTGCCGCAACCTTTATAATTTGAAACCAGTAAGCACAACTGCCTCCCCAGCAATTTTTTTACGCGTTCTATATGTAATAACTAGACCGTTTCATTGCTTTTCCCGTCTATTCCTTGGAATATGTCCCACCTAACGTGTTGACAAAAATGAATGTTCCGTTTTTTTTGTTTTTATTATTGCAAACTTTGTCACTCGTACTGTTCATGAACGTATAATCCACTTGCATTTACTGTTGAAGATGCTGCATAGGCAAATACGAAATAGTCTTGATTATTAGAATATTTATTAACGACATTTTTAATTAGACTTAGTAAGCTGATAAAATTCATATTGCCTTGCAATATATAGGGAAGCACGTCTAAGATACTAAAAAAGACATTAGAGAAACATTACGCTAAACACTTACGTCTTATTACAAGCTCCGTAGGAGCCATTCTGAGGTATTTTTCACAGGCAGAGAATTTTTTTATTGCGTTAACTTTAAGGAAAAGTTGACAACATTTCATGTCTAAATATCCAACATTCGAAAGGTGCCGCTCGTATCGCGTTTTTATGTATTCGTTCTGATTGTGTTATACGTAACCACCGCTTTACTTTTTTTTCTGTAGCTCGGCCTTAAATTTATTACCGCATGACTGACTGGATTCATCAGAGAAGGCAAGCGGGGTAGGGGGAGACGGCAAGTTAGGTTGGCAGGTGAGATCAGGCAGTGTTCGGGTATAAAGTGGCAGCAGCAAGCACAGGACCGAATAAACGGGCAAATTATAGGAGAGGCCTTTGTCCTACAGTAGACGTGTTCAGGCTCATGATTATGATGATGATGATGATGATGATGGTGGTGGTGGTGATGATGATAATGACGATGACAACCGCAATGACTTCATTATCGGCTGGGTTTCGTTACAGTATTGCAAGCGCCATATTCACAGCATTTAGCTTTAATCTTTTTCACCTGCATATAATGATCATCATCTTCGTTCGAAGGGTAGGTTGGGCGACTCGGTGTAATAAATGACGTCAAGACCCCAACGCTGCCTACCGTCCTGCAGAGTACGTTTTTAGCTATACATCTTGTCTCAATCAAGGAAATCGAAAAAGAATTGAACGTCTATAAAAGTGTAGCCAACGAACGCTTTACTCTGGCGAATACGTTTAATTTGAAAGCTTGTAGCGTCGTTCTGTACCGTCAGCATATACTCGATGCGTCACAAAGAATGTCTACCGCTGCTAGCGTTGTTGCTCTTGTGCACCGCTCCAATTATCGACATTGCGTAGATTGTAAAAAAGTATAGGACAAGGAAAAGAACAGAGATATTGAGTCACTATCCAGAGTCGTGTTATTAACATCCTTTTAATTAAGTTGCGATCCGCTAATTGGTTGGAAAGCAGGGCAGCCTCTCCTGTGAGTTGCAACAGTGACAATCAAAAACGGCTGACAGCGCAGCGCCTGAAAATGTCTCATATGCTAAGCATAGGTAGCAACTCTAACGGATTCAGAGGGAAAGTGCACTTTCAGGAGGAAATACAAAAAAATTGAGATACTAACTGACGTTTCATTCAAATGAAAAAGTTAAGCTCTACGTTAAAGGGCTTGTGTTTCTTTGTTAGACAAACTAATAATGAGATCTAACTGACAAACGTGTCAAAAAAATGCAGGGGATGTTGTTTTTACTTGAAGTAATTCTTGATATAGATGTGAAAAAAGAAAAGTGCACGAGAAGGTGACTTCTCACGGGCAGGGACCGAATCCGCGACCTTCGAATAACGTGTCCGATGCTCCACCGATTGCGCGATCCCGCTGCCCACTTTATGATGTATATGTGTACATTAAACGTGGGAGTGCCAGTCAGCGCCACCTGTAGCCATGACGTCGAGTGTGGACAATTACTTATCTGCCTGTTTGGCGTCACGTAAAGAGTGCTTACCAGCGCAAACGACACGGCAGGAGGGAACAGGACAAAAGACGAGACAGAGCACGTGAACGTATTACGAAGTGGTAGCTGTTCAATAATCCCTCGCATACTTAACCTGAAGGCCCCAAGTCTGCCAGAATGAGACCCTGGAATTGAATGATCTCTTTTATGAGATCCAACTGACAATCACGCAAAGTTAAGTTCTGTAGCATGCAGTTGAGAAATTTCCTGGTAAACGATTTTGTCCAGATTCGACTGCTACTAAATTGCATATGCCTATAATAATAAGTTTACGAATGCATTGAAATACCTTAAAATGCAAACATTGTAGAAGGTATTGCATATATATATATATATATATATATATATATATATATATATATATATATATATATATATGTGTGTGTGTGTGTGTGTGTGTGTGTGTGTGTGTGTGTGTGTGTGTGTGTGTGTGTGTGTGTGTTTCTGGACTTTTTCTTGTGATATCGTACTTCATCTGGTTTTATAAAATGCACTAAAACTGAATTATGAAAAAGTTCTATCCGTCAGTTGCGATTAATCATGAGCCTCTCGGGTTATTATGTCAAACTTGACATGATAATTATTTCAGCTTTATTTGACTTTTTCTTCTATAGCTGCTTTTTAATGCAACTCTTACTTTATCACACATAAAAGTTATCATCTTACTACACCACGAACGTAATTATCATGCACCTATCTGCCGATATGAAGTGAGTGTTTCATACTTATTGTGATGGCAGTCGATTACCCCCATAACATAAGGGGGCGAAGTACTGCCCGCAGACAGACGCTGATGCAGCAAGTTCACTGATGGCAGCAATAGTACACCATTATGAGTGAGTAGTCCACAAAACCATGATGTCTACTACCGAGCTGCTTCGAGTGTCACAGTCGCCAGCCCATTTTCACGCATTGTAATAACGCGCCACTATGTAAGAGCGCTTTAGCTCTTACAGCAGTCGAACATTGGACAAAAATTGCACGTTAGACCTTGTTCTGCCAATAACACCGGGACATAATGAACACGCAGCACATCGAACATACAATAGCAACTGCGAAAATTGCGTTGAAATGCGCTGTTTCTGTTTGTTTGCTAAGGTCGCCTTCGGGTCAAGCTTGGTTTCTTATATGCACCGCATTTCACTGACAAAAGGATCATCGGCCACAAATCAAAAGCGATGTCTTCCGACAGATTGAGTCTGTGCAATTGCTTCTAAACTCTGCCAACGGAAGAAGAAATAGTTCAAGAAGAGCGAAAGGAAAGCTAATACTGCCAAGGTATGCGTTTCTTGCAAAATCCTTACCGAAACTTGGGAGTCCCTTATCCAAACGTTGTATTACATCCAGTAGGCGACACGCACAGCACCGAGACACTCACCTCGGCGGCTTGGTTTCGTTTGTTGTTGCTCTCTTTTTCGCACGCTCTTCCCTAAAGGCCCCGCCCTGGGCTCCACCGCCGAGTCGCAACGACGTGGCCATAACCCCTTCCACTTTCCCTTCACACACGACGTGTGCAGGGCAGATGGCGCTTCATCCTACTGCCGTAACGAGCGCAACACTGCCGAGAGTTGAGATACTATACTGCGGTTAGCTCGATCCGCATCGTCGCTCGCAGCGGCAACGTTGTAACATAGTTGCCGAGGCAGTCGCGAAGCCAGCCTAACCGAGACGTTCGCCGGGGTGTTTCTCTCTCACTGCGTGAGGAGGAACGGGAAGGGTAACGAGTGAGAGAGAACGCGTCGAGGACACCCTCCGAAGGCGCCGACATTTCAATTATTGGTCGCTGCACGCGGCCGTGTTAACCTTCACCCGCGCCAGTGTCTCGACAACACTGCTGTACGCCCCTCGCACTCGCAGCCTAAACTCATCGCCTCGCATATTAATATAACATATAGATAAGCGAAAGAAGTCCCATTCGCCTTGAACCCGAAGACAGCAAAGGTACTCCATCACTTTTGAGAAATTTTTAATCGAAGAGGGCGAGTGGAGAGAAACCAACGTTTGTGTATACTTGAGCATCTGTTTCTTATTGATATACACTAAAGGGAACTCTGGCGATGGTGTTTATGGGAGCTTCAGATTTGGGTGCACGTTAAAGAACCCCAGGTGGTCAAAATTTCCGGAGCCCTCCACTACGGCGTCTATCATAATCATATGGTGGTTTTGGCACGTTAAACCCCACATATCAATCAATCAATGTTTATGGAAGCTGTAATGTGTGGCGCTTCAACGAGCATGGGAATTATGGGCAGTACATGGATTTGCCTGATCTCCGTAGTTTACGTTCCGTCTGGCTTCGCATAGCTTGAAGCTGTTTTGTCACGGAACGACAATCTGCATACTTGGATTGGCCTTAGCGCGAATTAGAAGATGACAAAGAAGACACACAGAACACGGACGAGCGCTGCTCTGTGTGTCTTCTTTGTCTTCGTCTAATTCGCGCTGAAGCCTATCCAAAAATGCACCAACTTGCCCAAGTCAAAGTGCTATTGGAATAATCAGCAGTAGTTTATAAGTTACGCTTCACCACCTTAATCTTTCAGACTCGCCAATTAGCATCCGGTCACGAAGTTCATATCGGCTTGTTCTTTTATTCGACACAAAACAGAAACAGTGTAATAAACTAAACCACAACAACTGCGTTCGAAGCCCACAAGCACGAAAGCCAGGCAAATCCGTGTAATACCCATCATTCTCATGGTCGCTGAATGATTTCAACGCCAGAGACCCCTCTAGTTAATTTTAGGAAACGCTATGGTGTGCGTACGAGTATACGTATACATACACACGCAAGCTTGACATACTTTTGGAGGGTGGGCTTAAGCGTGTCCCCCCTATACCCATTGCTGGCTACATCAATGCTCACTAAACGTTGTCCCAGCGTGTGCAGTGGCGGATCGAGATGGGGGTGGGCGGTAGGGGCGATCACTTTCCTAAAGCCAGGGTCAGCCAATCATCCACTCTCCTTTTAGTGCCTGTCGTCCACCTCCTATCACCTATAGATGGATGGCTTGCACTGAGGTCACTGAGACCGCCATGTTAGTTCAAAACATTGCCCACGCAAGATTTGTGACATCGCGTGTTAATGTTATCGTTTCATCGCTTGCAATTTCTCTGTCATTGACGAGCAAAAGTTAGTAAAAAAGTACTGGCTGCTTCGTTACCATATTTAAACAAGTTATCCAGGCGTGATTACTCTGCCTTTACGACGTCAATACCGCCATGTTGGCGTACCAGTACGTTACGAAGCTACGACCATGACGTCACGTGCGAGCAATCTATTCGTAAAAGCGAGTGGAGCCAGTGTGATCATGAATAAATAGTATTTATGATGTGTTGTTAATCTGAATATTAAGTACTAAAAAACTAAAGAGCCAGGACTCCAGCCCCCACCTGAAGTGAGCGGCTTGATCCACCCTTGACTCTGAGCGTGAGGAACCGTTATAGTTACATCTGCGTATCTTATCATCGTCACTAATCACTCCTTTTCTGCCCCATCCCCATTGCAAGATATCATCACCAAGCCATCGATGCCCCATTACAACCGCAGAGCTTTCCTCTTTCGAATATTACTTGTTGATTTTACACTGCAGCCTCAACACGAAGCGCTGGGAAGGAATGAACCACTAGTGTAACTGATATTGTGTTTCCGCGTGGTCACTCAATCTTCAGGAAGCAGGTGTCGCAACTTCTGTTGAAGTTTTTGAATGCTACGGACCTCGCATGTCACTAATCATGAGTGACAATTATGTTGGTGTGTGGTGCAGTTAGATAAGGGTCCGGTACAATACTACATACCAAGTATACCGGCATTGCTTTCCATAAAAATATAGCTCTGTATACCTGTACATATCTGCAAATGTGTTCTGATTTAGTTCCTCGTGCTCATGTTCTGGCACCATTTATTTTGAGTACCTGCCATTTATTCAACTTTGTATTAGACACCACCATTGTAACTACATTGTTTTTGCATGCCATTCCTCTATACATTATGTTATACTACCACATTGTAATGTTTTTGTACTCTGTTGCTTCTGTTATATTTTGTGTTTTCTTTTCTCGCCCCCCCTTACTCAATGTCCACACGGGAACCTGTAAGGTAATGTGAATAAATAAATAAATACATGCGGAAAAGCACAGAGGCCACCAGCTTATGCAGAGTTACCCATCGTGCTCCACGCCACTTTTTAAGCACATGTCCACGCTTAGTTAATGAAACAAACCAACAAAAAAGGACATTAGTTACAATTAGCGAAGAGGAAACCGGGCGGGGCGATTGGCTGCAAATTTCGCAAGGCTAGATCCGCCCGCTACCTGCAACATTTTCATCCTGATTCTCAACCTCATTTCATGATAACAATGCGATAAAGATGCGCGAACGCTTCCTTTAAAACAACAAAGTGCGATGCGCTCATCGGCTGTTATGTCAAATCAGTGGGAAGCGTAGTTCTTGAAACGATCGAAGGGCCGTTTATTTTATGCTCGCGGCAAGCCATAGTACCGGGCACTGGTTGAGGCAAGGCAGCACAATCTGCCTGCGCACTTGGCACAGCGACACCAAGGGACGGCCTTCTCTGCAAGGCGGCGCGGAGTGTTGGACGCTGACAAAACCCCGATATATTTACTCATAATGCATAACTGCTTACGCATTTCACGTGTTTCGTATATATTGTTGTACGTGAAATGCAATGCCTTCAAATGTGAATGCGAGTGCGGTTAAAATAAGGTCTATCCAGTACTTATGTCTGCTATGCACAAGAGGTCTCAATTCAGTTTGTAGCATAATACCTCCTTTAGTACATTTTCACTCTTTTTATTCCGTACAGTTTTTGTGCAAGAATTAACATTAATTGATTAATTAATTGATTGATTTATTGATTGATTGATTGATTAATTGATTGATTCATTGATTGATTGATTGATTGATTGATTGATTGATTCGTTGGTTGAAACTACGCCCCCTAAATTGGTGCGCCGAGATACTTCAGCCATAACGCACTTCCGTTTGAGGAAGCAAGAAATGAATGATGAAGCAAAGAAATTGGAAAATAATTAAGGAACATAAGTATGCATGATGAGGCAAAGAAATGAATGACTGATTAAGTCAGATACAAAATTAAAGACGATATGAAGGGTAAGTATGTAAGTATTAGTATGTATTAAATTTTAGGAGCGGAAAACAGTGTGAATCTGTGAAAACAACAACAGTCGGACCACGTGCCCGGTGCCGCGCAGTTCCCAACCGGGAAAAAAAACGCGAGTTGATGGAACTGCATTAAGAGGCCTGAGGTGCCGCCTCACCGGTAACCACCGCCGGGAACGCACTCCCTCACCAGAGAAGGATTGGCAACCCTGGTGCAGTATCTGGCCACTACCTCTCACATGGATACGCCAAATAACTCACGGCCCTCAGTCCTCAGCAGCTGCGAAGCAACAGACTACGGCGGCGGTCAGATCTGCAACGCTGCAGAGGGTGCTAAGAATCTCTGGACTACAGGTTACCATTGGAACCTGAACTTGGCAACGTTTAACGCTAGAACCTTATCTAGTGAGGGAAGTCTATCTGTACTATTCGAGGAGCTAGAGGGTGTTAAATGGGATATAATAGGACTCAGTGAGGTTAGGAGGACAGATGAGGCCTATACGGTGCCACAGAATGGGCACGTCCTTTGCTACAGGGGCTTGGCAGATAGAAGAGAACTGGGAGTGGGGTTCCTAATTCACAGAAACATAGCTGGCAACATAGAGGAATATTATAGCATCAATGAAAGGGTGGTAGGTATTGTAATTAAACTGAATAAAAGATACAAGATGAAGGTAGTACAGGCTTACGCGCCTACATCCAGCCATGATGACGCTTCAGTTGAAAGCTTCTATGAAGACGTGGAATCGGCAATGAGTAAGGTAAAAACACAGTATACTATAGTGATGGGCGACTTTAATGCAAAGGTAGGGAAGAAGCAGGCTGGAGACCAGGCAGTAGGAGATTATGGCATCGGCACTAGAAACGCCAGAGGAGAGCTACTAGTAGAATTCGCAGAACGAAATAATTTACGGATTTTGAATACCTTCTACCGAAAACGAGAAAACCGCAAGTGGACATGGAGGAGCCCTAATGGTGAAAATAAGAACGAAATAGACTTTATAATGACTGCGCATTCAGGAATCGTGCAGGATGTGGAAGTGGTTGGCAAGGTACAATGCAGTGACCATAGAATGGTACGGTCTCGAATTCGCCTAGACTTGAAGAAGGAACGACAGAAACTGATACGCAAGAAGCCAATCAATGAGCTAGCACTGAGAGGGAAAGTACAGGAATTCAGAGTGTTGCTGCAGAACAGGTACTCGACCCTTAGTGAGGAAACCAACCTTAGCGTAGATACAATGAATGATAATCTGACGAGTATCATTACGGAGTGTGCAGTGGAAGATGGAGGCAGGGTAGTTAGACAGGACACTGGCAAGCTTTCTCAGGAAACGAAGAACCTAATTAAGAAGCGTCAAATCATGAAAGTGTCAAGTACAACAGACGAAGTAGAACTGGCAGAGCTTTCGAAGTTGATTAATAGACGTAAAGTATGCGATGTAAGAAGGTATAACATGGAGAGAATTGCACACGCTCTTAAAAACGGAGGAAGCTTCAAAGCAGTGAAGAGGAAACTTGGGATAGGCAAAAGTCGGATGTATGCACTAAGGGACAAAGAAGGCAAACTAACTACCAAAATGGATAGGATAGCCAAAATAGCGGAGGATTTTTACAGAAATTTGTACAGTAGCCGAGACAACCACGACCTTAATACGATAAGAACTAGTAGTAACCCAGATGACACCCCACCAGTAATGATAGAAGTCAGAAAAGCTTTGGGGAGCATGCAAAGAGGCAAAGCTGCTGGTGAGGATCAGGTAACATCAGATCTGCTGAAAGATGGAGGACAGATTGTGTTAGAAAAATTCCGCCATATCCACGAAGTGAATGATGATGAGTGGGCGAAGCTCCGGAGGTAAACCTGGTAAACCATGAATCCTCTGTACATTTTGCCCACTCGATTTTATTACATCGCTCCCCCTAGCGTACGTCGCCGCACTAAATCGAACGATTGCCTTCAACCAATGACACGCGCCATATGTGACATCATTCCTATTTTATAAGATCTCGCGTCTTTCATCAACTACAAGTACCGCTTTCTAGTTTATAACATCTTGCATCTTTTCATCATCAGCTACAAGTACCACCATCTAGTAAACACTACAAGAACTAAACGAGAGGTGGCTACATACAGGAGATGGTACCGCCATCTAGTGAACACTGCAAGAACTAAACTAGAGGTGGCTAGATACAGGGGACGGTACCGCCATCTAGTGAACACTGCAAGAACTAAACTAGAGGTGGCTACATACAGGCTACAGGGGACGCACAGCCCACGCCCTAAGGAGCTTCGCCCCTAAAAACTCGCCACCCTGTTTACGAGGTGTCTCCTGACGGGAAAGATACAAGAGTCTTGGAAGAACGCTAACATCATCTTAATACATAAGAAAGGAGATGTCAAGGACTTGAAGAATTACAGGCCGATCAGCTTGCTCTCTGTAGTGTACAAGCTATTTACAAAGGTAATTGCTAACAGAGTAAAGAAAACATTAGAATTCAATCAACCAAAGGAACAAGCAGGATTTCGAACAGGCTACTCAACAATTGACCACATTCATACTATCAGTCAGGTAATAGAGAAATGCTCAGAGTATAACCAACCACTATACATAGCCTTCATAGATTACGAGAAGGCGTTTGATTCAGTAGAAATATCAGCCGTCATGCAGACACTGCGGAATCAGGGCGTAGATGAAGTATATATAAACATTCTGGAAGAAATCTACAGGGGATCAACTGCTACCATAGTGCTTCATAAAGAAAGCAACAGAATACCAATCAAGAAGGGTGTAAGGCAGGGGGACACAATCTCTCCAATGCTATTTACCGCGTGCTTACAGGAGGTTTTCAGAAGCCTAGAATGGGAACAGTTAGGGATAAGAGTTAATGGAGAATACCTTAGTAACCTGCGCTTCGCCGATGACATTGCATTGCTGAGTAACTCAGGGGACGAATCGCAACTCATGATTACGGAGTTAGACAAGGAGAGCAGAAAGGTGGGTCTTAAAATTAATCTGCAGAAAACGAAAGTATTGTACAACAACCTCGGAAAGGAACAGCGCTTCGAGATAGGTAATAGTGCACTTGAAGTTGTAAAAGACTATGTCTACTTAGGGCAGGTAATAACCGCAGAGCCCAACCACGAGATTGAAGTAACTAGAAGAATAAGAATGGGGTGGAGTACATTCGGCAAGCACTCTCAAATTATGACAGGTAGATTGCCACTATCCCTCAAGAGGAAAGTATATAACAGCTGTATCTTGCCGGTACTTAGCTACGGAGCAGAAACCTGGAGACTTACAAAGAGGGTTCAGCTTAAATTGAGGACGACGCAGCGAGCAATGGAAAGAAAAATGGTAGGTGTAACCTTGAGAGACAAGAAGAGAGCGGAGTGGATTAGGGGACAAACGGGGGTTAAGGATATCATAGTTGAAATAAAGAAGAGGAAATGGACATGGGCCTGGCATGTAGCGCGTAGACAGGATAACCGCAGGTCATTAAGAGTAACTAACGGGATTCCTAGAGAAGGAAAGCGGGTTAGGGGGAGACAGAAGGTTAGGTGGGCAGATGAAATTAAGAAGTTTGCGGGTATAAATTGGCAGCAGCAAGCACAGGACCGGGTTAACTGGCGGAGCATGGGAGAGGCCTTTGTCCTGCAGTGGACGTAGCCAGGCTGATGATGATGATGATGATGATGATGATGATGATGATGATGATGATGAAGGGTAAAACTTATGAAGGAACGCACTAAGCAAGTAAGAAACAATTGAATCAGTGAATGAAAGGAAACAGACAGCTGGGGAGAAAGGAATGAATAGACAACAAAGGATTGATAGTAAAACCAATAGCCTGTAAACCATGTAAGCCGATAGCTTTGTAAACCTAACAACGTACAGCCACACGTACGTACGTGTCTGTTTGGACCTTACGACCAAAAAGCTTTTTGCGCTCAGCGCCAGTGACATTGCAAACTGTTTCCGTGTATACGGTGTCGTTTTGTTACGGCACGTCTGAAATATTCGAGCGCCGTTTCGCGTTCCACAGCTGGTGCCCTTGAAAAGAGCAGTCACCGGGTGAAGCCGGAGTTGAGGGCGAGCGGAAACTGCCCCGCCATTGCGAAACCAGACGGGAGAGCACGCGCCGTCAAAGCAAATACGAGCGCAAGTGCAAGCGAACGCGCCTTCAGCGCGAGCCAGCGGTAACGAGCGTGATCCGCTGGCTCCACTGAAGCGTCCATCGGCGGCGGTTGACTTAAAACGGACACGAAAAGCGGCTTCTACCCTTCGACTTTGCCAAGGTTACCCCAAAATACGCACCGAACCTCAATCTATATATAAGGAGAGGGCACGGCTCACGCGGTACCGGGCTGGGCTGCGGTTTTCACAACAAGAACGTGCCAAAGCCTACTTCGTATGATGGTCTAAACATTTATAAGGCATAATCTTAGGTGCATCATCGGGTGCGAGAATTTACTGGCAAAGGATTCAGCGCAAGTGATCCAAAAAGAAATAGCACTGGCTTAGCTCGGCTCTGCAGGATATACGCAGCGTGAGCGATGGATGGACGGACGGACAGACAGACAGACAGACAGACAGACAGACAGACAGACAGACAGACAGACAGACAGACAGACAGACAGATAGAAAGATAGATAGATAGATAGATAGATAGATAGATAGATAGATAGATAGATAGATAGATAGATAGATAGATAGATAGATAGATAGATAGATAGATAGATAGATAGATAGATAGATAGATAGATAGATAGATAGATAGATAGACGGGCAGGTGGATGGATGGATGGATGGATGGATGGATGGATGGATGGATGGATGGATGGATGGATGGATGGATGGATGGATGGATGGATGGATGGACGGATGGATGGACAAACTAGCAAGCGGTCTCACTTGAGTCAAGCGCCAACTTACTAGTGAAACGTCACTCCAGGAACTTCCAGGCCTCCTCTGACCTGTCAGCTGTGCGCCGTGTGACGTCCAAGCTCCTCGGGCATGCGCAGCATGGCTCTCGATGAGCTACGCGAAACTGCTCAATGTCAGCCAGTGTAGCTTACGCTGCGAAATCATCCCTATGTGATGATGTTTTGATGACACTACAAAATCATCATTATGTGATGGCGTCACACAGACTCATTTTGTACCTAGACTGCAACGCTTTATAGGAAACTCAGCGCTCGAAAACGAGCAAGACGGACTGCAGAAGTGGACGCGCGTAGACCGCCATGCAAATATGGAGCTGCGCACAAAAGTTGGCCAGATGTGCCATGGCGCCCAAGCAGAAAATCGGCAGATCCCACGTACAGTGGAAACCAATGATATTCGAAGCATGAACTTGAGAGAAAGGTTTTGATTGATTTGTGGGGTTTAACGTCCCAAAACCACAATATGATTATGAGAGACGCCGTAGTAAAGGGCTCCGGAAATTTCGACCACCTGGGGTTCTTTAACGTGCACCCAAATCTGAGCACACGGGCCTACAACATTTCCGCCTCCATCGGAGATGCAGCCGCCGCAGCCGGGAATCGAACCCGCGACCTGCGGGTCAGCAGCCGAGTACCTTAACCACTAGACCACCACGGCGGGGCTTGTGGGAAAAGTTTACATGTAACTTTAAGATCACCACAACTTTACGAGGTGGAGGTAAGTTATGCCGTACATGACTTCCATGTCATCATTATCATGTTTGTACGGGTCATTTACCTTCGTCGTCTTTCACGTCACGTGATACCAAACTTGGTATATGTGGAGCTAGCGAAACGGTTGCGAACGCGCTATGAGGGTAGCATGTATTCATGTTTTACATGACACGCATGTCATGATTATCAAGTTTGCACGTGTAGTCTAACTTCGTCGTCTATTCACGTCGCCTAATGCCAAATTTGGTATATGTGAAGCTAGCGAAACCGCGGTGAGCGTGCTATGAGCTTAGCATGTATTCATGTTTTACATGACACGCATGTCATGTCATGTTTGGACATGTTATCTACCTTCGTCGTTTATTCACATCATGCATTGTTAAATATGGTATATGCGAAGCTAGCGAAACGGCCGCGAGCGCGCTATGAGCGTAGATGTAGTCATGTTGTACATGATACGCATGTCGTGATTATCATGTTTAGACATCATACGTTCACGTCACCTAATACCAAATTTTGTATATGTGAAGCTAGTTAAATGGCCGCAAGCGCATCATGAGCATGACATGTAGTCATGTTCTTACATGTCACGCATGCAATGATTATTATGTTTGGACCAGCCATATACTTTCCTCATCCATTCACGTCATGTAATGCCAAATTTGGTGTTAGTGAACCTAACGAAACGACCGCGAACGCACCATGGGCGTGGCACGTAGTGATGACTTACATGACATGCGCGTCGCCCCGCCACGGTGGTCTAGTGGTTAAGGTACTCGGCTGCTGACCCGCAGGTCGCGGGATCGAATCCCGGCTGAGGTGGCAGCATTTTCAAAGGAGGCGAAAATGCTATAGGCCCACGTGCCCAGATTTGGGTGCACGTCAAAGAACCCCAGGTGCATTGATAATCATATGGTGGTTTTAGGACGTTGAACCCCACATATCAATCAATCAATGACCTGCATGCCCCGATTTCCACGTTAGGGTCTGTCGCTTGCATTCGCCATACAGTTATGTCATACCATACCAGTTTTGCAATATGTCATGTGAACAAAACCGCCGCAAGAGCAACGAGACCATGAAATGTAAATCATTACATTCATGACATATATGTCATGATTTTCATGTCATGGCTAGCCTCTTATGCTCCTCATGCCATCATAACTGTCAAAATATTCCATACCAATTTCGGTATCAATACCATTATTGAGACGGCCAGGAGAGCTAAAAGTCGTAGGCGTCTAGATAGATAGATAGATAGATAGATAGATAGATAGATAGATAGATAGATAGATAGATAGATAGATAGATAGATAGATAGATAGATAGATAGATAGATAGATAGATAGATAGATAGATAGATAGATACGCTCAAAGTCACCGAAGCTCGCTAAGGAATGCTTCGCATTAAAAAAAATTAGCCGTGCGTTATCTTGGCTATGCCAGGACACACGTAGCGTGAGCGCCACTGAACTCAGCCTTTTCACGCATGGTACAATTACCGGCGTCAAGTCTTTCATGGGCAACAGTCTTTGACACACATCGCACAGATATTCAAACGGATTGCTTACGAACTCCACCTCGAAAGTCCGAATCAATGTGGCACTTTCGCTAAAGGGACAAATTATCTCCTAACGCTGCTGTTGGAAAGAATGCGGTTGTGATATCTCTTACATTGATCAGTTCTGAACTGTATTTAACGACTGTATTCGTAACATATTGATAGTGCTCTCCAGAATGCCTCAAATCTGGGCGCCCATAGTGAAACGTAAACTTTATTCCACGGTTATGCTTCAAGACATGATGACCATATTGGGTACCCCCAATATGGTTGAGGCCAGTCGCACGTCTGTATCTTCCCTATACAAACCGTTATTAGTCGCTATAAGTGAGTGCATAAATGCAACATACATTCAGCAATGTCACAAACATTTGATTCCCTGTGAAGCCGTGGGCCGCGTGTTTTGAGACCCATTGGGCGATGCTTGTAAGTTTCCTTTATCTGCTTTTCCGCTGCTCACCCTAAGGTCCTTTATGTATCGAAGCATGCTACAGATACTACATGAACACTTATAACATCAATGGAGGGCCAGTGCCTCCTTCATGAATGCCGAAAACCATGTAGTCGAATGGTTTTGAAACACCACTAATGGTGTTCGGAGTATCGTCCACGGCGTATACGGTTTAGTCCATGCGCACGGTATCGCCATTGCATGCCATCACCCCATTGCGAATGTCTATTTACGGATTCATAGGTTCTCGCTCTGAGAGCTCGTTTAGATGCCATTAGATGAATTTCGCATTGTAAATGCGAGAGTACCTACCATAAGGCGTTGTTAGGTCAATTTTATCGATTTAACTTTCGCAGCAGTACACGCATCTTAGTGAATGAGTGACTAAATAGATAAAGAGCTGCGCTGCTCATAAGAGCTCGCGACACTGGTTGTGATCTGTTTGCGGGGGAATGAAGCAGAGAAAGCAAAATCCAGAGCTCTCGGTGCCATTTGCATAGCCACAAAGGAGGGGCTCAGACCCTCTTCAGCCCCTACCCCCACTCATAAGTGATTCGAATGTGCATGTGTGTATAGACACGCATACACACAAACACACTCAACACACACAGAGCAGTTAAATGCCCCTCCCCCCCCCCCCCTTCAGAAAAAAAAAACATTTGGGTACTACCTTAGTTGCGTCTTGTGCCTGCAATTGTTCTTGTTTTTCTACGGCACTCGACTTCTAATCGAGCGCGTTATCCAAATTGTGAAACATCACATATTGGGCGAATACTAAAAAAATTACCTTACAGCTTTATAGTGAATAAAAGAGGTATGTACGTAATCGTGTTTTGTGTCCCCGTTGAGAACAGTGCTAATCTTGCAGCGCTTTGTCAAGCCTGGTTTTGACACCCTAAAGAATTCCATTTAATTATCTGTGCAATTAAATTATTCGTGATTGTGCGCGTGTGCTTATGTGCACACGTGCACAATCACGAATAATTTAATTGCACAGATAATTACATGGAATTCTTTTGGCGATGAAGTGTTCCGACAAAAGGAAGCAGATGCTTTCTTAATAAATTATGAAGAGTGTATTTATTTATTTATTTACTTACACTCAATACCAATCGCATAAAATTGGAGAATTAGTATGAAACACCAGTAACAAAAATAACAATCGCAAATTCCCAACAGACCAGTGCTAATACAATCATGCTTAGAGATTCGCGAAAATGTTGATCATCACAAAGTCATCATCAACGGAAAGATAGTTCGTTTTAGCTCCTCGGGTCATTATGAAAACCTCAAAAATACTTGGGTATACGAAATTGATATTGAATATGTATAACATGAAAATTACTGATTAGATGGGACATATGTAGCGGTTATAAAACAAATGTGCTGAGGTGAAAACTGCCGTGCTGTAGTTGATGAAGTAAATTCAAGGGACAAAAAGTTTGACGCGCACGTAGAAACGGATCTGAAAGGGGAGGAAAAACTGCGACTTAACAGTAAAAGAACACAGTTGGCAGCGTTAGTCAAGGCGATCCAGAAAATGCATCGCTAAAATTTTATTAACCACCAAAGTACGTCCTACGCTACAAGAACATATGGCCTAATTTATCAGAGCACCAGAATTATTAATCAGTCTATTTTTGTTTCAGCTAAAAAGAAAATTTAAAAAAATTAACAGGAAAAAAGTAATAGCCAGATATAACAAACAAAATAATAATAATGTAAAGTATATCTAAAAAACTACCTTTCAAAAATAAGGAGCAGTCTGTAACAGTATGTACATATAAGTACCTCAAATTATTTTCCTTGGTGTACACATTCTAAGTTAAAACATTTGGTATATCCTGCGCGCCTTAGGATTTGGTGCTATGCGAAGCATGCGGATGCAAGGTGACTCTGTTGTATTTTTTATGGAGCAAAACGTAACGAAATGGCGCTAGAGATATGCGAAAATGCACACACAGACATATGTTAGGCGTCCGCGTATGTTTCATATAACCAATTGTTTACGATTGCGTAACGATACCAACGGCAACATGGATATAATAGCAACAAAAGAAGGCGTAAGCTGATAAGGAGCGTTGGTGCTCGCGAAGGTGGCAGCCCTGGACAGTGCAACAGAAATCAACTTCAGCGGATGACACCTAAGTAGAATGGACGTCAACCCGACGTGACGGCTTCATCATAGGAGTACATATATATTGTTTATAAAATTGGAAAGCCAACGCTGCCACCTCAATTGACGTTTTGGGAACATTGGGGTCTATTTCAAAAGTAGTTTCGAGACCTGGCGTGGCTCCGAGGTCAAATACTTCATTGCGGGGGTTGGAGTACTGCTGGTACTCTGGCATTTATTCTTTGAATTCATCGCGTCAACGCTGCCAATGCCAACTTTTTTTTAACGCTCATGCTTAACATTGTCTATGTGTGTTATACATAAAGAGAACTAACAGACCGTAATGCCAGGAAAGTATGGGGGATGTTATTTGACGTAATTCAATGTAAAGTGCGAATACAGAAAAATGAACTTTTCTTGCACTATTGTCTTGTAGTTCTCATTAATATCGTGTCTAACGAAGAGAACAAACCCTTAAATTTACACTTTCCTGCGTGTCCGTTCTCGCTGTTCTTGGGTATATGTAAGCTGTCACTCACCTTTGGCACATATCCGCATACCCGACGCAGACACTGGCCCACGGATTGGTGCCACATCTCTGGGCTAAAGGGTTTGACAATTTGCGCGGCGGCATTGTGATATTCCTGTCATGATCAGCGAGTCATATTCGTCAAACTATGTTACCATCTTATACTAATCGATGGTTTACCCCAAGTTAAGGGCGATGATCACGAAAGGACCCAGACGAAGGCGGCTGGATAGATAGATAGATAGATAGATAGATAGATAGATAGATAGATAGATAGATAGATAGATAGATAGATAGATAGATAGATAGATAGATAGATAGATAGATAGATAGATAGATAGATAGATAGATAGATAGATAGATAGATAGATAGATAGATAGATAGATAGATAGATAGATAGATACGGTAAAAAAACCTGCAGTATGCGTAAAAATGCTTCGTATATAAAAAGTTATATGATGCTTCGCCTGTATCTAACCCTCTTTAAATAGATTCGTGAACTCTCTTCGTATAGCACTATACTCTCGTTGAAGAGTTGTGTGATGCAAAATATAGTTGATTCATATAAGTGGCCAACACACACAAAAAAAGGAGTCTAATTACATTTCATTTCTCACATCGTCGTGAAATGGACACGCGTGCGCAGATACGCTGACACTTCGCATTAGGGAGAATCACAACCACCGCTAATACATTTCCGGAAACTCCGCGTGTGCGATCGCATGCCGTGCCGTACCCTCTTCCATGAGCAGCGACTACCAAGGTCCCGCGCAGGAAGGAAGTTCCGGTGGCGCAAACGCACTCCTTTGAGCAAAGAGTTGCGGAGGAGGAATGGCGTCACAACTACGAAAGGGGCAGCCGGGTCTGAGATCGATTCGAGCCGAATGGGAGGGTAGGCGCACATGCTCTTACGGCGGCGCCGGCGTCGGGCGCTCAGTTGATGTGGAACACGTGTCCTTGGTGTTCAGCGCCGACTGAGTAGTGCTGTGTTTGCCTCCGTTTAAGTCGGGGAGCTTTGTTTCACTTACTTTTTTTCCCCCGCTTGAAGTCACGTGCGCAAAGCGAGAAGGCTCTTTGCAGTTGTGGGTGTGTCCTCGACAGCGAAAGACCGTTTCATAGGTAAGTCGTTCGATGTGCATACGTGTTTATGTTGAGATTTCGAAGTAATGAGACAGTAAGAGTGGGTAAATTCATTTTTGCAGCTAGGTAGTACAATACACTGACTAGGTGGTGGATTTTCCTTGTGGGCTGTAAATGCCTTACATTTGTCGTTTGCTGCCTTAAAAATAATTGTACCATGAACATGACATACTGAGGGGCTCAAGCCATAACAATAAATATTGTGGTGTTTTTATTAACTTCACTTAAGGTTACAAAGCGAATAAATTTACGTGTTCGACGCTGACGTAAATTATGTCAATAAATAGTTTGTGGAACTTCTCCGAAATTGCTAAGACGTAGACAGTTGGGTTTCAAAATTCTATTGAAGCAGCTTCACGTAGGATGATAAGTCTTGACCATACAGATGACTGCCGAGTTAGTTCGCCTTTCATTTATTACGTATACGGTAAGTCCTTTCCTCCAATTAGTGTTTCTTCGCAATGTCATACTTATATAGGCAAATCTGTATTATTATGTTTAAAATATTATTATAATTATTATTATTATTATTACATTTTAGTATTATTATTAAAAGATATTGTTATCAATTTATTTCTATACGCCAGAAGCACAGACACCGAAGAAACTGCAAATAAATGTTGTCTGCTCTAGATCACCAAATAAATTTCATTTGTACAGCTGTGACATGTGTTGATCACGCAGGCTAAAAGATTGGCAAGGTTACGTCGTAATTACATTTTTCTGACGCTGACTTACCGCTTCTGCGTGAAAAATGAGGATGTTTAAGCGAAACTCTTGCTTTCTGTAGCTCGTGTAAATATATTTTAGATTCTTAGTTCAAAGTCAGTTATCGAAAATTTACTCGCAAGTTCACTTCACTCAACCGATTATACATTCAAGAATAGCTCACAGCGAACTCATGGACCCGGACGACGAAGGTTGTCTCTGAATGCGCCGTCAGCTATTATGGAATCCTCAGCAACTAGTTCTGTCAGAAACCGTCTACATTCAAGTAGAGCTGTGCGCCACCGTGCCGTGCCGCCGCCGAAGTTCCGATAGAGACCACGCGACCGCCGCTGCGCAAGAATTGCGGCGTGCCGCCGTTTGTCTTATTTTAATCCAAGCGAGGAATCTAGGCATGAAATGTATCACTTCACCTTATTTTCTGCAGCTTTAAGATTTTTTTCAGAGCGGCGTTCGCGGTGTCTTGACTGCTCCCTTGTGTCCGTGTTTGCATGCCGTGTGTACGTAAGAACCCTTAAACTGCAGATACACAATCGAGCGTGTTTCATTCTCTCCTGACGCTTTTGTTAAGTTGGTGCCCTTTGTGACGCCAGGATAATGATTCACGTCACATGATTAGCGAAAGTTTTCTCGAATGGTCCACGTACGAGAAATATCATTTGTAAATTATTTTCTACACTGCTCTCCCATGCCAATCAAGCGAGTGAGGACGGGGCCTTGGTATCAAGAGAATGACAATTGAGAAAACTTCGCCACTTTCTCTACGTAAAATCTACGTGCTGTAAGCACATATTGAAAACTCTATACGTGCACTGCAATGCTACACTAATTTATCATAACTGTTCGCGACATTGGTTGTTGATGGCAGGATTTTTTTTTACTAAGCCTAGTGATCGTTCAGGATCCCTTTTAAGCGTGCTCTTTGACCTACAACATCGGCATTTTAACAATTTCTTATGCGGCTGCCCTGGCTTGAAACTAACTATTAAGCACTATTCTTGGGGCTAAGCCCCCCCCCCCCCCTTGGACGCTAGATTAACAGGCCGAGTTTGTTATGTGTATGCTGGCGTTGAGATATACACAATATGAGAGAGAGAGAGAGAGACAAACATATATTTGGTCCGGAAGGAAGAGGATGAGATGTGTAGTTATCCCACTCGTGACTAGATCCATGTCGGGACGGAAAGGCCGAGTTTCTCCGCCCTCTCACGGGCCTTCCGGACAGTCAAGAGCTGGACGTTGTAGCTGGGGTCGTTCATAGCAGCGTTCCGCCTGGCTTCCTGGCAGCAGTCCTGACACGCAGGCCATCGCCAGAGCATGATAATTAAGTAGCTTACTTCTCCACAGTCTGGGCATGTTGAGTCCATATCCGCATGTACCATACTCAAGAATCACTTTGAGGGGTAAGAGTTCGTATGGAGCATTGTCAGTGTGAAGATTTTTTTCTTTACTTTGTCATTTATTTATTTATTTATTTACAGTACCCTCAGGGTATAAATACATTACAGAGGGGGCGGGGTTGTGTATAGTAAAAACAAGAGCATGAACAATAACAGCAAAAAAGTAAAGCTGGAAGCATTATACAAAATGATCACAGAAATCTAGTAAAGTGCACTACGTTGGAAAAATAAACATGTAGTGCTACAGTACGCTGGATAAGACATTTTAAAATGCAGTTGTATTAGTTATATCAGTTATCAAGACCGGTAAGTGATTCCAATCAGCTACTGCCCTGGGGACAAATGATTGTGAGCCTGCAGTAGATGAAAGATAGGGTATGTCAACCTTGTGATGATGATCAAGTCGGTGTGAGTGAAATGGAGCTGGGTGTATGAACAAGGAACGAAGAGCAGGGTTATGGTAGTATATTTTATGAAAAAAGACAAATGTGTGATTGTTTCGTGCTTGTGCTGCTTGCTAATGCTCGTGCTTGTCCTGCTATTTTCGTGTGTGTGTGTGTGTGTGTGTGTGTGTGTGTGTGTGTGTGTGTGTGTGTGTGTGTGTGTGTGTGTGTGTGTGTGTGTGTGTGTGTGTGTGTGTGTGTGTGTGTGTGTGTGTGTGTGGTGTGTGTGTGTGTGTGTGTGTGTGTGTTTTCAACCGCTCGTTGTGCATTTCAGGTATTAAGCTACAACTTTTTATACCGTACTTCGATGCAATCTCGCTCTCTCCGCAGTGGTTGGACGTGCGGGCTTGGCTTGACTCGTACTGGTGCCAGCTGCAACAAAAGGACACAATGGCGCGCAAGTTACCCGCAGTGGTGCTCTTTGCGACGTTCTTCCTCGGATTTTATCACCCGGCTTTGTGCGAACAGCGTGAGTACACGATTTGAATGCATCCGCAAAGTGCGCGTTCTGATTTTGAATGGGCTTTGGCGGATTGGGTTTCCCGTTCAACCACTCTGCAGAGGAGCTATTCTGGAGTGGACGTGGCCACTTCGGCCTGACGTCATCGGAGCGCAATCAGTTTGCTGCAAATAGCGGCAATCCATGGCGAAACCACGGAGGTGCGTCAAACGGCGGGCCACATTAAACCTAATTCGAGGGCTTGCGCGATCACCACATCAGAGTTGATGCACGACTTCCGAGATATGTGTGGCGAAGAACGGATCTCGGGAGGCGCCGTTCGCCGCATTTAAGTGCACTGCGTTCCTCTAATTGACGTCAAGAGCTGTGGAAGGCTTGCTGCGTGACGTCAAAATAACGTAGCGGAACGATATACATGGGGCCTACTGCTCGTCTTGCTCCGGCCAATCAATGGCCCCTTTCATGTGTCCATGTCTATAGACCCTTTCACTGTTTACAAACACATGCCCTTATGACATCCAGTTTCGTTCAACGATGCGCCTTAATGGCATCGGTGGGCAAGAACAGCTTTAGAAAATAGCCCGCTCATGTTTTACACTTTTCTTGCCTTATTTCACAAAGTATATTCAAATAGATGTTCTTTTGAGCTACATAAAAAGTGTAAGAGATTCCCTTTTACTTAACGAGCGTTCCTTTATATAAAAAAGTAATGAGAGACTTTACTTTCCCTTGAAAAAAAGAAATGGCAGATCCCACGTACAGTTGGAATCGATGAAATGCGAAGCACAAAAGAGAAAACTTTATATGTCTCTTTAAAATCAGCACAATGTTATGAGGTGGAGGTAAATGAGCTACATGACTTACGTGTCATGATTATCATGTTTGGATGTCTCGTTTACCTTCGTCATGTATTCAACTCATGTGATACCAAATTTAGTATATGTGGAGCTACCGAAACGGCCGTGAAGACGCTACGAGCGTCGTATGTTGCCAGCTTGTCAGGATTATCATGTTTGCACAAGTCATATAATTTCGTCATCCATTGACCTCACGCAACACCAAATTTGGAATATGTGGAGCTAGCAAAACGGCCACTAGCGCATTATGAAGGGCCCAATATACTCTAATGTATCGTTGACGCCCAAACACGCTGGGCACAGCGGCGCTACGGTAGCAAAACGAGAGCACTCTATAGCCTGACGCCATGGCACGACCAGCGTGTGTCTGCGCGACCCGAAGGCAATCGGCGCGAAATGCGACATGCTGCATTTCGCGCCGATGCGTTACCCAGACAACATTGCGTCTCCCTCTTTTCGTGATGGAGGGACGCCGGACGCGCTCAAACGCGCATGCTTCATAGCTACGCAGCGCGGAGCGCGCCTGCGAACATACGGCAGGACCGGTGCCTGGCGTGGCAACGCCGGTGTAACCCGACGAAATGAACGCCGGTGAGTACGTGCACCGCGTCACGTCGAAATGTATTGGCGCCTTCACTGTGGCATGTAGTCATGTTCTCACATGACACGCATCTCATGATTATCATGTTTGTCCCAGTCACATACCTTCGTCATCATTCACGTCTCGTAATACCAAATTTGGCATCTGTAAAGCTGGCAAAACGGCCGCGAGCGCATCATGAGCGCAGCAGGTAGTCACGTTGTTACGAGACACGCATCTCATGCTTATCATGCTTGGACCAGTATCGTGCCTTTTTCATCCATTCACGTCCCGTAATACCAAATTTGGTATAAGTGAAGCTAGCGAAATGGCCACCAGCGCATCATGAGCGTGGCATGTAGTCATGGTGTTACATGACACGCATTTCATGACTATCATGTTTGCACCAGTAACATTATTCGTCTTCTATTCACGCACCGTAATACCAAATTTGCTCTGTGTGACGCTAGCGAAACGCCCACAAGCACATCATGAGCTTGGCATGTAGTCATGTTGCTACAAGACACGCATGTCTTGATTTTCATTTTAGGGTCTGTCGCTTGTGTTAGCCATGCAATCATCTCATACCATTCACGTTTTGCAACATGCCATGTGAACGAAACCACCGCAAGAGCTGCAGGACCATGAAATGTAAATCATGACATTCGTGACATACATGTCATGATTTTCATGTTATTACTAGTCAAATATGTTCTTCATACAGTCATGTTACGCCATACCAAGTTTGGTATTGATACCATTATCGAAACGGTCAGGAGAGCTAAATATCTTAGATAGATAGATAGATAGATAGATAGATAGATAGATAGATAGATAGATAGATAGATAGATAGATAGATAGATAGATAGATAGATAGATAGATAGATAGATAGATAGATAGATAGATAGATAGATAGATAGATAGATAGATAGATAGATAGATAGATAGATAGATAGATACGCGCAAAGTCACCGAAGTTCACTAGGAAATGCTTCGCATTTAAAAAAAACTTGAAAGCGTGCTTCCAGTTTCGACGTTATGAGCTGGTAAATAAACTCACTAGAAGATTTTTGGGGCACAACCGTCGTGACCTTGAAACCATCTGTTACATTTCGTACAAAAGCGGCAGCTTCAACAGCACTGGATCGTAAAAGATTATGTAGCCTATATAAAGATCAGAAAAAAGTTGAAGTTCCGCCAACAGAACCACCCTGTAAAGGTATAACTATCAGTTAAAGCGCACGAAAAACAGACATGAAGAGAGGACAAGCGCTTTCTCGCAACTCGTGCGCCTTCTCGCAACTCGCAAGCGCTTGTCCTCTCTTCGTGTCTGTTTTTCGTGCGCTTTAACCGATAGTTATACCATGCATATCCAACTAGCCCAACTTTCGATTCTGTTGCCTGTAAAGGTAGCCGTGCTGTAGCTGGTTTCCGCTGAAACCGTTCTAGAATTTCGTCGGTTATTGTAAGCGCAACGCATTTAACCTGTTAAACGTTCGTTGTAAATACAGAAAGCATTGCGTTCCGCTTAATAGTCACGTCATAATAAAAGCAAATAACAAAATACGTTAATGTTTCCGATCTAAAAACCAGCAACACAATTGTGTGCGTGTATGGTAAAGTCAAACATGTGAATTATTGAAAGTTGTTTAGTACACGCCTTTCAATACGCAGGCCTAGGTAGTAGAGTCTATACGGTCTTCAACATTGCAGTAGTCTCGAGACGGCTTTCAGCTCTCCTATAGAAGAGTACCAAGTACTCTAAATCGTCAACAACTTTTTCTAAACACAGTAGAGTACCAAGTGCTCTAAATCGTTCACCAGTTTTATCAAAATACTCTAAGTCGTTAACAAACACACAACATTTTTTCCCCATTGGCCACGTTCGTGCATTCAAACGCGCATTTAATTTAGACTGTTATTTTTCTTTCGCGACATCTCGCTTCTCTGGAGTTGGAATTATTATTTTTAACCGCGCTCTTCTACGTAGTCATCATGTTTTATATGACGGTTTGGACTGGTATTGGCTTTTGACTGCGTCCTATCATCCTTCAAGCTGCGTGTTTTGTGTGTTTATGGGCCAGCTCAAGCAGCGATGTCTAACGATTTTTTCCGTGACCTGGACGTGTATATTCTAGACGGTCGTCATGTCATACTCACTGGAGATTTTAATTGTGTATTAGACACGCGAGCTGACGTGCAAGGTCCAGGATGGGGTCGCTCTGATTGGAACGCGCGAGAGCTGCATCGCCTGGTGCAACATTTCTCTTTGATAGATACGTACAGACTAGTGCATGGACCAAGTATGCCTGGTCTTAGCGGCGTAGCACGTCGTCTAGTCTGTTGGATCGTTTCTATGTGCCGAGTGCGCTAGCTTCTTACGTATCGCACTCTGATGTAGTAACCTTACCATCATCCCTTGTTTATATATCAGACCACCGACCAGTGACGCTCGAGGCTCACTTTCCCTTTTCATCATCAGTGAGACCTTGGCGTCTTGACATTCCCATTCTGCACGACGCGCGTTCACGCTCCTGTTTATCTAGAATCTTGCGCGCCTCTCTTTCGGGATGCGGTCCGAAGGTGTGGGACGCGCTCAAGACACAGTGGCGTTCACACTGCTTAGTAGCAGGGCGGGCCCTTAGACGCCGTACGTTTGAAGAACGAGCGAACACTGCCACAAAGCTGCGTATTGCTCTTCGGGTTGATCGACTAACTCCCTTGATGCGCGCATGGCAGCGAGAGTTAAGGGGTCGTTTTCAACGCCTTATTGCAGCTTCCTCATTGACGGCAGCTTCTTGGCGTTGCAGACATAATCCATGTGTTCACCCTGAGGTTCTACGCTTTGCGAAAAGCTCGCTTCTCAACCCGCCGAGTCGACTAGGAACTCCGGCTGCCAGATTCTTACACACTGCGTTGCCGCCGACAGGTGATCAATCAGTTTTCTTAGATCACTTTGCCAACACGGCTCGTACGACAATGTCATCACATCGCGGTACCACCGAGACAGCGAGAATGTTAAGTAGGCTCCCTCAAATTTCACCTGCAGTATCTGAACAACATTGCACAAGTCTGTCAGCTGACGAAGTGAAAGAGGCACTGTCTTCCATGAAGCGTGGCTCGGCCCCCGGGCCGGACGGGTTGCCTGTTGAGTTTTATTTAACGTTTTGGGACGACATTGGGGCTCTTTTCACCAGTGTTATTTGCCGCTGTTTTGAGAACTTTGATTTTCCTGATAGTTTTCGCAATGGTCTAATTGTTTTAATACCTAAACACGACCCATCGTCGGTTCGCCCAGAGAAGTGGAGACCATAACGCTCCTCAACGTTGATTACAAAACTTTCGCGGCAGTTATCACTCGGCGTTTGAGAGGCTTGATGCCCTCCTTAATAGGTCATCATCAGGCGTGCTCTATTCCTGGAAGAGATATTCACAGTCTCTCCTTTGTTACGCGTGATATAGTTGCGTACACGTTAACAAGATCAGCTCGGGGACTCTTGGTTTCACTTGACCAGGAAAAGGCATTTGATCGCCTCGAACGTAGCTTTATATTTAGCGTAATGGCAGCATTTCGCTTCTCGCAAAACTTCGTTGAGCTTCTCAGAAACGCATACCGAAATATACGCAGCACGTTGTTTCTTGACGGTTTAGAGAGTGCGCCGTTTCCAGTTATCCGTGGTGTTCGCCAGAGGTGTCCTTTATCCCCTGCACTTTTTGTACTCAGCCTCGAACCATTCCTTCAATCGCTAATCGCTGATCCTTACGTTAGAGGCCTTCCTCTTCCAGGTAGTGGTACCGTGACGGTGACAGGATTTGCTGATGGCATCACGTTGTATTTGAAGAATGAGTACAGTTTATCCCGTAGCCTACGACTTTTTGCTACGTATGACGCGATTTCAGGTGCTGCGTTAAAATTTTCAAAATCTCGATATTTATTCATTGGTTCCCCAGACGCCTGCCCAAGTCGCTTTTTTGGCTTTCAAAAAAGTGACTCCATTCGCATTATGGGGCTTGATTATACTTGTTACGGCATATCAGCCTCCTTGTGGAATTCAGTAGTCGAAGATGTAAAACGACACGTCCGGGAAGCACAAGAGTATGATTTACCGATGCTCGAAAGAAGGTATTTAGCGCAGACGGTATTTTGCGGCCGTGCATGGTACATATCTCATGTCTTACGGCCCCCATTACGAATCACCAGGTCGTTGCAATCTCTCATTGGCTCTTTTTTCTGGTCGGGTGGAACAGAGCTGGTTTGCTGAGCAGCTATTGGCCAACCGAGAAACTGCGGTGGATTCGCATTCCCATCCGTCTCTGTTCGCTGCCGGCTGCTTGCCCTACGATTCTTACTTCGGTTATTGCATAGTGATCAGTGCCCCGCGCGTGGTCTTGCCTGCTATTTCTTAGGCACCACCAAGTTACGCTATTTATTACCAGATGCACGGCTTAATTCAGCACAGCAAGCACTTAACGTGCCTGCATTTTAATCAACGGCAGTAGCATTTTATGGACACGCGCAGCAGGTTTGTCCCGATGTGGACATTCTCGAAAGCCGCATTGTAGATACAACGGCGGCTCTTCGGCTTCCTCTGGTTCCTCCAACCCGACTAGCACGATCGAGGCATGTCTCGTGGAGCGCGATAACGGCACCGTTTTTGCCTGGTCACCTCCGTGACTTTATGTGGCGTCTTGGATGGAGGGGGGACGACGACGAAGTTACTTAGTGATAGAACGCGTCTGTCACTACTAACTGTTTTTCGTTATATTTTCCACGATTCATGGGACGCTCCCTGCGTCCCGCCTTGTGGCGATGGCAGCGGCGACTTCTACAGGCCCACGTGGTCAAATGTCAGCGCCCTCAAGCTCTTCTGTGGCTCAAGGCTCATGGTCCATCACCAGCGACGGCTCAAGAGATGCTCCTGCTCTCGTGCCCATGGACGAAGAACGAACTTCTGGCCCGTCTGGCTACAGCTCAGCATTTGTAAGCTCCGCAAGGAAACGAGGCTCTTGGTGCAGCTCCAGTGAAGACACGGACATCTACTCAGTTGACGGCGACGACTCATCAGATGGCAGCTTCGTGTCTGTGATGAGCCGCAAGGCCAAAAGGAGGCTAATCAAGACGTCATCACCAGCAAGCACGTCAACCGTGAAGGCAAGGAATGAACGCTGGCCGCATACCATTCTCATCATGCCCGTGGATCCTTCCGCCAGCCTTCGAAAATTGAACAGGCAAGCCATTTCCAATGTTCTTGAGGGAATAGCACAGAATCAAATCAAAGAGGTCTGGCTGAACACACGTAAGAACGTTTTAGCCGTTGACACAACACATGCAGATACGCTGCAGAAGCTTCGAATGATGACAGAGTTTGGAGATGTCAAAGTACGAGCGGTCGTACCGATGGCTGGAACCTGCACTGCAGGTGTCATTTACGACATTGACTTGGCAATCCCAAACACGGATCTACCCATTCTAATAAAACCAGCGTACGAAGGAGTGGTCATTAAGCATATAAGCCGCCTCGGGAACAGCCGCTGCGTTAAGCTAGTCTTTGAGGGCGACTCAATCCCTACGCACGTCAAGGTAGGACATTTCCGGCATGTGGTACGGCATTTTGTCCCAAAGCCGCTTCAGTGCCACAAGTGCTTCAAGATCGGTCATGTCAAGGGCGTCTGTGCAAACTCCACCGTATGCCCCCGGTGCGCGGAGGCGCACACGGTAGACACCTGTTGTGCAACAACTTATAGGTGCGGCAATTGTCGAGGTACGCATGAGGCCACGTCTAAGGAATGCCCAAGACTCAAGAAAGAAATGGGTATCCTGAAAGAAATGGTCAGGGATAACTCAACCCATAGAGAAGCTTCACAGAAAATCCGGCGTCGACGTTGCCACCGACGGAAGCGCTCCAGTCATGGTGATATTCATGCACCACTTCGGTCTACACCACCATTAACATCTAGTAGAAAGCCAGAGAGTACAAGAAAACCTCCACCGGCGAAGCCTCTCTCCCCTGAAGACTGGCCGGTGCTTGCGAACGCACGGCCTTCCGAGCAGCCTTCCCGCTCTCTGCTCCCAGTGAAAGCCAATGCTGCTGATGACGGGGCTCCAAAAGCAGATCGTCAAATTATTCCTATGCTGCGATCCATTGTGAGTGTTATCAGAAGTCTTCTGACAAGCATCGACACGCCAACTGCTAGGAGCGGCCTACAGGTGCTGGACGCGTTGAGTCCGGTCCTTGCAAGCCTCCAGTAAAGCCATGGCCGACAATAACAAGTCGTTCCGTCAGGAGGTCAGAGAAGCGTCCATCTTTCAGTGGAACGCAAGAAGTCTGAGATCTCGCATATCTGATTTTCGCCAGTTTGTTCATCTGCACCGATTTCCCATCATGGTTATATGTGAACCGAAATTATCGCACCCAATCAGATTATCCGGCTACGAGTCATTTTTCTCTTCAAGTGACATCGAAAGTAGCAAAGTTGTTGTATTTATTCGCCGGGAGCTTACTTACGTCGTCCAGCCAGTGCAACCTCACGACAGCAATCAGTATGTGTGCTTGTCTGTTAAAAAAGGAAAAGTGACATTCGCACTTCTAGGCGTGTATATATCCCCATCAGGTCATTTCGACGCCAACAAACTAGACAGCATATTAAGGGCACATCCGGGTCCGTGGGTTATCACCGGGGATTTCAATGCGCATCATCCCATCTGGGGAAGCTCAAGGCTTAATTCAGCGGGACGACGTCTAGCATCATTGGTATCCAGCCATGGTCTCGTCCTTCTGAATGATGCCAGTCCTACGTTTTTACGAGGCACTACATATAGCAGCTGCCTTGATTTGTCCTTTGTTTCACGCCGATTTGCTACACGGGTAAAGTGGTTTTTGGACATTGAAACACACGGAAGCGACCACATCCCCACTTACCTGAAGATCAAAGGTATTTCGAACACGTACTTCTCTACCACAACACAAAGAATAGATTGGAGTGTGTTCAAGACTCAACTTGAGGATGCTTGTGAAGAAGGCCTGTCCAATGGTCTTCAGCAAGCTATTAAGGAAACTGCACATGCGACTACGCGCACAATAATACGCTCTTCGAAGTACTCTGAATATGACCTCGAGCTGGAGCGACTTCGTGCGATACGCCGTCGTGCCGAAAGACGATACCGACGCACCAATTCCACAGACGATCTACGGACAGCCCGGCGCATCCAAAAGAAGATACAACGGCGCCTTGACAAATTAGACACCCAACGATGGAGGAAATTTTGTGCGTCGCTAGACCCTCATAAACCGCTGTCTCAGATATGGAGAATTGTGCGAGGCCTACGTTCTGTTCCAGAGCAGCGTTTTCCCTTCAAAGCCCTTGCACTTTTTCATCGCCGGCATGAAATTGAGGTAGCAGAAGATTTCTGCGCTATGACCGTGGGCCAGACAGCGTACACAAGCCTACATACAGTGAATCAAATCCCTCACCCACGGGACCCACGCATGGATCTACCGTTTACATCACAGGAGCTCGATGCGGCGCTCGTCTTATGTAATAAGTCGTCGTCAACTGGCCCGGATGACATCTCATACAAGACGCTGTGCAACCTTGGTAAACGGGCACGAGAAGCACTCCTTAACATCTTCAACGATTCCTGGCAAGCTGGCGTCGTTCCGCAAGATTGGAAGATTAGCCGCTTGGTACCGATCCTTAAGCCTGGCAAATCTCCCCTGGACATTGCCTCTTACCGACCGATCGCACTCTCAAGTTGCGTAGGAAAGGTAATGGAGAGAATGATCTTGGCCAGGCTTGAATGGTACCTGGAATACTATGAGATATATCCGAACGCCATGGCTGGTTTTCGCCGTCACCGATGTTCGATCGACAATGTTATAGATCTCGTCACATATGTCCAGCAACAAAAGGCAGGTAAACGACTATCTGCAGCCATGTTCCTTGACTTAAAAGGAGCATACGACAACGTTCTACATGACGCCATCCTTGAAGCCATTGAGTCAGTGGGCCTAGGCGGGCAACTGTATTGTTGGACACGCAGCTATTTACAAGGGCGGACCTTGTTTGTTAACACTGCAGATGGTCCAACTTCCCAACACCCAACGCATCGTGGAGTCCCGCAAGGTGGCGTCTTGAGTCCAACCCTCTTCAACCTCGTTCTCATTGGTCTTGTAGAACGATTACCAAGTGTGGTCAAGTTATCCGTGTACGCTGACGACATCTGCGTCTGGACATCTGGCGTGACAAGGCCTCAGGTACGCGCAAGACTTCAGAAAGCTGTGACGTTGGTATCATTGTACCTCAAGGACCAGGGTCTGAAAATCTCGCCAGCGAAATGTGCATTGATTGCTTTTAGTCGAAAGCCAATGAGACCATACGCTATATCAATCGATGGCCAAGTCATACCGTATGTCAAGACGCACAGATTTCTAGGCGTATTCATTGATAGAGACCTCTGCTGGGGCCCACATGTGGCCCACTTGAAGAAGAGGCTAACAGAAATTGCTAACTTATTCAAGTATCTCGGAGGAAAAACGTGGGGGACTTCAGTACATGCAATGATGCAATTGTACAAGACGCTTTTTCTTGGCTATTTGCGCTACAGTTTGCCTGTGTTGACCAACACCTGCAGAACCAACATTCGGACTCTCGAAAGCATCCAGGCCATGGCTCTGCGAGTTTGTCTGGGGCTACCGCAATGTTCATCATCAGCTGAGACAATCGAGATCGCTAATGACTACCCGCTGAAGACGCATATCATGATGGAAGTGCTCAGAGCACACGTGAGGCATCTTACTCGTGCCCCTGCCCATCATCTAGCTTCACTGCCAGAAGCCCGACCTCGTGCCTCATTCTGCCAGACAGTCTTGTCATATCGCACACACATTCCTGCGGGATATACAACTCCATCGAGGATTTCAACTCCCCCATGGAGTATGACCTGTGCACATGTTGAACTCACGGTTCCAGGCATAGGGTCAAAAGCCCGGCTCTCGTCTCCAGCGCTAAAGCAGCTTTCTCTTCTCTTGTTATATGAGAAATACAGTGACCATACTCATCTGTATACTGACGCTTCAACTAAAGTGGATGGGTCTGCAGGGTCGGTGATCTTTCCTGCAACAGCGACAACGGTGAAGTTTCGTTTATCCCACCAGACATCATCGACAGCTGCGGAACTTGCTGTTCTACGTAGCGCAATTGAAGTCAATAAACACCAAGAAGCAAAGAAATGGAGCGTGTTCACGGACTCTAAGGCAGCACTACAGTGTTTGACATTCGCCTTACGCCGGGGACCTCATGAACAACTAGTGCTGGAAATTAGAGAGCTGCTTCACCACCTCTTCGACGAAGGACACAGAATCACGTTTCAGTGGATTCCAAGTCACTGCGGCATATTGGGCAACGAACATGCCGATGCAGCTGCCCGATCAGCACACGAAAATGGTGAAGAAAAATCTATACCATTTTCAAGGACTGATGCTGCAATGACCATCCGAAAAATCGCTAATGCAGAATTAAAATCCCTGTGGAACACCGAGTGCTTACGGCACACGCGACTGCGTAGACTGGACACGTCTCGTCGACTCCGGCCTCCGTCTGGACTCTCCCGACTCGAGACAACGGTGCTTTGCCGACTATGGCTTGGTGTCGCCTTCACCAAAGCTTTCGCCTACCGAATCGGCATGGAAGACAGTGCTGCTTGCGGTCATTGCGGCAGCGATGAAACTATAGAGCACGTTCTCTGTCACTGCCCTCGTTACAGCGTGCAAAGACGGCAACTAGCTGCTGCGTTAGCTCGCCTTGACGACAGACCTTTGTCTGAACAATCAGTGCTGGAAAGACGACATGATTTGTGTGCTCACAGAAAATCAGTGAAGGCACTACTGAACTTTTTGCGTGGCAGCGGCCTATTGTATAGACTGTAGCACCCCAGCTACCCCCCCCCTTTTTTTTCGCGCGCGTCTATTTCCCTCTTCGCTTTCTTTGCAATCTTTCTTCTCCATTCCCCCTTCCCCTAGTGCAGGGTAGCAAACCGGATGCTCCATTTTCTGGTTAACCTCCCTGCCTTTCCCTCATTTTATTCTCTCTTGGATGGAGGGTACTCCCAACACGGGACAGACTGGAGAGGTGGGGCATGGTCCCATCTTCTACTTGTCTTAACTGCCCGTTACAGGAGTCTAACCAGCATGTCTGCAGCAATTTGTCATTGCAAAGGTGTTTTGGAAGTCAATTAACTCTAGTTTTCGTGGCCTAGGTGTTAATCGCTTTGTAACATCTGGTCGCTGCTCGCGTAGTCGCTTTGCACGCCTTCTTATAGCTGCGGGAGCTTTTTGTTTGTGGCGTAATAGGTACGAAGCTGTTGCGGCAGGTCATCGTCGTCGTGCTCCTTTTCCGATTCTGGAACGCCTCTACACCCTAAAGAAATATCGAGTAAAAAGGGTGCCTTTTTTGTGCCACAATAATAATCGTCATCAGGCTTGCGTGCGCTTCCTTTCTTGAAAACTCGGCGCTGGCCACATTCCCATCGAGAATGCAATGTAACCCTGAAAATGGGCATGCCGATCGTGACCAAAATGTACCGGGCGCGGGGCGATAGCGCAAGGATGAAACGCAATATAGATGACGATAATTGTTGTGGAACAAAAAGACAACCTTTTTACTTGCCCTTTTTTAAAAGTGTACTCTGAACTCTTATCGTTTCTGTCGCAGGAATTGTTCTTCCTTGGGGAGGAAGAATTTCTGCGACAATGGTCATGCCGCTTTCTGTCCGTAGTTGACAGACGCGTTCGATTAGACTTCCACCTGGCCTGGTTCCTATAGCCAGGCCACCTGTCAATGTCTGATTAGTGCATGTAATCAGTATGTGTTTACTATTTCTATGTGTTTGTGTATGGCCCATATGGTTGTGAGCTCTTCTATATATGCACTTCATTCTAACGCTGCATATATATATTGATACCAGTTGCACATATTTTCTAACATATTTACCAAGTCTTGTAAATTCTGTACATATATCATCATGTACGTACATTGTCCATATTGTGATTAGTGTATATATGTAGTGTGTGTAGGGATTAGTACCATTATTGATATGATATATATGATATATAAAGGGGATGTTGGCGCACCATTATGGCACCAGCTACTCCTTAGCCGTTGAGTGAAACTTGAACACGTATCTTGAAGCAAAACATACAAAGCAGTGCATGTAAAATAGAAAACTCGGGCACAGATATGCAAAGACACACTTATACGCACATATTGCAACATAATGGTAAGAAAATGTTCGAAAGTCAATGAATGAAGTCTCTGATAATGTTCCTCGTTAATATTCGGTACACCAGCACAAAACAGCAGAGCACACGTCTGGTCTTTATAAAGATGCATTCGCTCGTGTGTACGTAATAGTCGACACGTCATTCATTTCACAACACACACATGATGGGTGTCCCATGATACTGTACATAATAAGTACATGTGTTACAAATGAAAGTTTGGTCTTTCTTAATACTTATCAGCAATCCCGCTGTCTTGTAAAAAACGTGTTAATGCTTTTAAAGCGTGTGACTGTAGAACTCCAGTAGGCCACGGGCCCAGAAGTTTCTTCACGTTAAACGGTCTGCGGTCTAATGCCAACAGTTCGGACTTAAGAAGGGAGACGGCTGGAGTGAGACGCTGTGCGGACGTGTTTCGCATGAGCTCCGGCCCGGTGACCGACTATCGGCGGACGCGCTTTTTTCTGGACTTGCTATCAGCGGGCTCGTCTGCAGGAGGTTGCCCTGTACCTACGGACACTACTCGTTTAGGCAAGTTTGTCCCCGTTTTTGGAGTTTCCGAGTTTTTTCTATCAACCCCGCGGTGCCAAGGCTAGGCCTATCTCCTAGGCCAAGCCTGGCCTGGGCCGCGTCGCCTGGCGTCTGATTTGCGCCCGGTGACCGTGGGCCTTGTTGGGCTGAAGATGGAATACTACGCCGAATGGAAGACTATAACACCCGAAGATTTTGAAGCGGGAGAGTGGGCTCCAGTACTGAAGGCACAGGACCGATTTAAGAAGACTCAGCATGGCGACAACGCCAAGAGTAAGCCTTGAGAGACGCAGGCCGGCAGCGACGGGCGTAAGACGCACGGTGGTGGTGGTGAAAACATTTTTATTTATTTATTTACATGAAATTTTCTGCGGAGAAGCTCCGAGTAGTAGGACATACTTGGCTTGCGGTGGGGGGGCCCTTAGTCCAGGGCTCCGCTTGCAGCAGCCGCTCTGCGGGCCCGGTTGATCAGACTCAACTGATCTTCCAGGTTCTCGCTGGCCAGCAGCTCCTCCCATCGCTCCGCTGTTGGATTTTGTACTGGTTGTAAGGCTGTAATGGCCTGACACTCCCACGTGACGTGGTACAGAGTGGCTTTAGCTGAACACCATGGGCAGAGAGGAGAGTATGCCGAGGGGTGCATTTTACTCAGGATGTGCAAATTTGGAAACGTGCCAGTTTGAATTTGCCTCCAGCTGACCGATTCCTCTTTATTTAGTGTTCGGTGTGGTAGCGAATAAGCTTTCCTAAGTCCTCTGTAATGGTTAAGAATAGCCGAATAGTCGCAAGGGACCGGAACGAGTTCCTCAGGGGCGGAGTTGGAAGGTGCTCGGCTCGCATACCCTCGAGCTACCCTATCCGCTGCCCGATTCCCCTCCAGTCCCATGTGGCCCGGAGTCCATATAATCCGATGCCAGATTCTGAGTGGATGTGTAATGGAATGCTCGCCAGTGTCTTTAACGCTCATGATGACGCTGAGAGCGGGTTGGCTGATGCGCCCCTGTAGGTAGTTGCGGCAAGCTGCTTGAGAGTCCGTGAGAACTGTCAGCGACCTTCGTTGTCTGTAGCCGAGGGCGAGAGCGAGCGCGATGGCAGTTTCTTCAGCATCGGTGATGTTGCGACACCGCACGGAAGCGCTGGTACGTTCTGTGAGTGTGTGGTCCACGACTGTGGCTACAGCCTTATTGTTTGCATGGTCGTAGTTGGCGGCGTCAACATAGTACGTAGTGTTTTTATGTGCATAAGTTCGCTCGAGGGCTTCCACTCTGGCTTCCCTCCGGCCCTGATGTAGTCGGGGATCCATATTTCGGGGGATGGGAGCGACCTTATGGCCGCGTTCACACTGAGCATTCCGGCCGCCGAAAGTGCTCCGAATCCGGTTCGGCGGCGGCGAGATCCGCCGAAAGTGCCCTCTCCGCGCCGATCGCTCTCGGACCGATTTTTGCGGCGTCTTCCGCCGAATCGGTCACCGTGGACCAATAGGAGCGCTAGTCAAAGAATTTTGAAAAATGGCGGCCAAGCCCTACTCACTTGTTATGCCGCAGTGCACGTAACTGAATGTTGAAACCAACGGGAGTTTAACCAACTCTGTGCCTACTTCACCTCCGTATTTCGTGAAAGAGGTGACCTAGCTTGCTGTTGGCGTGACCGAGCTTGTTGCGGTCTCGCAGAGCAAAACGAACCCACCAACGCCGCTGGCGTTGGTGGTTTTTCTGTTCTTCGTGCATAACAAGACAGCCACATGCCAGCAAAGTAAGATACTGTCTTTTCTTGCTTCTTGCGTACGAGAATCGTCGAAGTATACACCACCGGATAAAGTAGTACCATTTCCGAGCCGCGACAACAACAGGGTGACAGCGCATCCATCCCGCGTTCGCCCCGTATAGTAGATGGCATATTCGGTGGCGCGGGGCGCGTCCAGTGCGAACGACGCTGCGTTTCGGCGGCAGGCAAATTTCGGTCGCCGTAGAAAGCGGATGTTTCAGTGTGAACTAGGCTTATAAGTGGCACGAAGTTGGTCCGGAATGGGCTTGCGACGAGCTGCGTCGTGAAACTGGCTGATGTAGCCGAGGCGTAGGAGCAGGTCACGGCCTGTAGGTGTTTGCTTGAGCCGTTGCAGTTGTGTGGCGAGTTGCGCTTCACAAAGTTCTTCAAAGGTGTTGTGTAGGCCCAATGCGAGGAGCTTGCTAGAAGGAGTACCCGGTGGTAGCTTGAGTGCCGCTTTGTAGGCCTTGCGGAGCATTGCGTCTACTTGGCCCTGTTCGCTCTTGGTGAGGCGTTGGTAGGGCAAACTATATGTCACCCTGCTGACCACGAGGCTACGTATGAGTTTCAGGGTGTCCTCCTCGCGCATGCCATGGCGACGAGTGGCTACCCGAGATATCATTCGGGCCACTTGCAGTGTAGTGGTGCGAAGAAGGGAAAGTGTGTGATTCACATGGCGGTTCGACTGTACCCACATGCCTAATATTCGAATGGTGGATTTCTCTGGGATTTGTTTGCCAGCAAGGACAACCTGGAGGCGGGAGCCTTGGTTGTTCTGCGTCGATGATGGGAGCTTGCGTCGATAAATTCGTAGCAGCTCAGATTTTTCTGTTGCACAGGCCAGGCCTCGTGCCTGCGCGTATTGTTCGACGCATGTGGCTGCCTGCTGCAGGTTATATTCTTTTTCTCCAAGGGACCCCCGCGTGGCCCAGACGGTGATATCGTCCGCATACATTGCGTGATGGATGCCATCGATGCGGTGGAGTTCATGTGCCAGGCCAACCATAGCTACATTAAAGAGTAGCGGAGAAATCACTGAGCCCTGCGGGGTGCCCTTGTTCGGAACCTTGATAACATCTGATCGGATGGAGCCGAGACCGACTGTGCCAGTGCGGTCCGTCAAGAAGGCGTGAACATAACTGTGGACGCGCTGCCCACAATGAAGGGCCTCGAGGCCCTCAAGTATGGCCTGGTGGCTAATGTTATCAAATGCGCCCTTAATGTCTAAAGTCAAGATAATGTTTTCTCCTTGCTGGGGGGCGTTATCAATGACTTCTTTTAATTGTAGCAGTACATCTTGCGTTGAAAGATGTGCCCGGAACCCGTACATTGAGTGCGGGAAAAGGTCATTGTCTTCGAGGTAATCTTGCACGCGATTAGTGATGACGCGCTCGAAGAGTTTACCAAGGCAGGAAGTGAGGGATATTGGTCGGAGGTTTTCGATCTGAAGTTTTTTGCCCGGCTTCGGTATCATTATGACCTCCGCGTGCTTCCATTCAGAAGGAAGCGTGCCACGTTGCCAATGATCATTGAAAAACGCCGTGATTTCTTGTACGGCGCTGTCGTTGAGGTTCCTGATAAGGGAGTACGTGATTCCGTCTGCCCCAGCAGCTGTGTTGCGATTGCTGCTGCGAATGGCTGCGTAAACTTCGTCCACCGTTATTGGTCGGTCGAGAGTGTCATTGGCACGTCCACGATACGCAGCTTGAGATGCGGGTGGGTAGAAATCGCCAAAGCATTTTCGCCGGACTTGATCCAGCAGCTCATCGTCATTACCCTCAAAGGCGTGTATGAGGCGCATGACTGACTTATTCGTCTCATTTTTTGTGCGAGTGGGGTCCATCAAAGCGCGCAAAATGTGCCACGTGCGGGCCGTGCCCAATGAGCCTCGAAGAGAGTCGCTAAACTGGGCCCAATTGAGTCGCGCCAGTTCTGTAGCGTACTGCTCTGCCTGAGTGGTGAGTGTGGCGATCCTTAGCTTGAGGCGTCGGTTATGTTTTTGCGTCCTCCATCTGCGGATGAGGCTCCTTCGGGCTTCCCACAGATGTAGCAGATGGCCATCCACTTCCGGCAGTGCAGGTGTTCTGTTAATGGTGGTGGTTCAACGCTCTCGAATTTCTTTAAGTTGGGTGCACCAGTCGGTGAGGCTTGTGAGGCTGTCGAGTGAATATTCGCTCTCACGACGAAAGGCGTCCCAGTTTGTGATGCGTGCTTCTCCAATAGACCGACGCGCTGCGCTCTCTGTAACTTTTGTGCGGAGAATGAAGTGGTCGCTGCCCAAGGATTCCTGCAGGTTGTCCCAGTTATAGTTTGCACGGCCACGGGCGAAGGTGAGATCGGGGCAAGTGTCCCTGCACACACTGTTGCCGATCCGGGTAGGGAACGCGGGATCCGTAAGCAGTTCAAGCTGAAATTTTTCAGTGGCAGCCGCAAGCTGTTTGCCTTTGACATCCGAACGGTTGTAACCCCATCGTTCGTCGAGAGCGTTGAAGTCGCCGAGCAGTAAGAGTTCTTTTCCCTGGGCCAATCGGCAGGCACCTTGGACGAGGGCATGGAAATCAGTGGTTTTTTGCTTTGGGGCGCTATATACGTTCACAATGATGATACTTCGCTTTTCTCCTTTCTTTTTTTGCCTGAGAACTAGCTCCACAATCACATGTTCTATGTTGGTGTCTGGGATATTGTCTAAGCCAACTGCGGTTAGCGCTTCGTCAATCAGGATGGCCGCTTTGCCCTTTGTTTGACTATTATAGGACTCATAACCTGAAAATATGGGTGGCGTTCCGGGCTCCTGAAGCGCTATGACATCTGGCCGAGCAAGGTGTGTGTTAATGTACTGTTGGAGGAGGCTCCGCTTTCTGCGGAAGCCGCGGCAGTTCCATTGCCAGACTTCTAAATGTTCGCCAATGAGTGGGGCTGTGCTGCCCATGGTTAATTCGTTGAGTGGAAAGGCGTGGGTATCGGAATCTCGGCTTGCGACGCCGATGTAGGAGTGAGGGTGAGGGCGCTGGGTGTCAATGCGGGGGTAGCGAGGATTTCGGATGCATGTGATTCCAATCCTAGTCTATGGTAACCTTGATCTGTCGTGGCGTGCGAGCTACGAGTGGCCCTCTTCCTGCGTATGTTTTCGCCTGTTTCAACAATTTGCGCCTCGAAGCGTGTCTCGAGAGAGTCGAGGCGTTCTCCGAACTGCGTGAATACGGCACTGAATTGTTGCGATAGCTGCTGCGCGAGCGTTGAGAACATTTCGCGTAACTCTTCGCGTGTGACTGTGGTGCCCGACGCAGCAGGAATTGATAGCGCCGTTTTAGGGGTCTTCTGTCTTTTGGGGGAGGTTGGGGGTTTTTTTCGGGGGAGTCGGGCGGCGATCCAAGACGCGCCATTAGGGCATGAAGTTGAGAGCTGTCCTTTGCTTGACGTGCCCTGACGGCCGCCAGCTCCTGTTTGAGTTTTATGTTTTCCGCGAGAAGGTGTTCGTATGCGGTGGAAAGGGTATTGAGTGGAGCGATGGGAGGATCTACATTTGCTGACCAGCTCACCTTATTGTCGGCACCGGCTGATGGAGTGGGATTGGGCTTCTCATTATGCTTGCTGGAGGCGTGCTGGGACTGTTGACAGGTGGGTTGCTGCTGCTGCTGCCCCTTGGTCATCTGGTTCTTCGGATGCTGTCGCTGCTGTGGCTGCTGCTGTTGGCCAGGTTCCACAGAAGGGAGGGGCGGGAAGGACTGTGACCTCGAGCGTGAGCGGGAGTGGCTGCACGAGGTCTCGTTTTCCTTGCTGAACCACCTACGTTTGGGAGTGGGTGGGTTACGATGTGGGTTGCGGCCCCTGGCTGGTGCTGCTGGTTGAGGAGGTGGCCGTGGGCGCGGGGCCTTCAGTCTCTGAGAGCACTCTTTCGCGCCCGTTAAGTGGGCATCTCCACACAAGTGACATTTGGGAGCACAGGGGTGACCGTCAACGGGGTTGAGGATACCACACTGCCGACACACGGGAGTGTTTGGCGTGGGGCATACGTCTGAGCGGTGCCCCGGTTGTAAGCAGACTTGGCAGGCTTGTCGCGTCGGCTTGTACGGATGGCAGGCCACCTCCCCACCGTAATACAGTACATATCGGGGCAGAAGGGGGCCTTCAAAAGTGATCACGGCAGATTTGGTAGAACCAAGCATTCGTGCACTGTGCACTGTCACTCCCTGCGTGCGCACGCGGAGGTTGGCGGTGAGTTCTTCCGGAGTTGTGCCAGGGTCTATCCCATGAATAACTCCCCGCAAGGTGCCCTCAGGGGCCGCCACATAGGTATTGAATTCGTGGGTCTTCCTCTCAAGCGTGAGGGTGGTGATCCGACGAAGAATTTCGGCCGTCTCAACATGTGGCGTGCTGGCAATGATGATGTTCGACCCGGGGCGAGTACGTATAATGAAATGATCACCTGTACAATGTTGTCGTGAATTGCCCGCCAGTGCTACGGCTCGGGAGATTTGATGCGTAGTGAAGTTCCGAATGGCCAGGCCTTTTTTCGGGCGCATGATGATCTTTATGTCCGTGCGTGGAAGCGGCGGCAGCTTCCGTCGTAGCTGGCGCGGCTTCGTTACGGGTGGTGGTGTTCGCGCCGGTGCGACGCCGGCCGCGTCTGCCTGCGCAGCAGGAGTGCTCGCAGCCGCAGCTGCCCCGGCGTTGACGTGGCTGGGCGGAGTGCTTGCAGGACCGGCCGGCTGCATCAATTCCGCTCGAGCTTTGTCGAACTTTTTCTGGCGTTGACGCTGGCGACGGGAAATCGCCAGTTTCCAGTTGGCGTCGGTGTCGCTCGCCGGTCCCAGCGATGCAGATGATGTAGGATGGTGCACGGCAACTTCATCTTCGCTTGCCGAGGTGAGCTCGTCGAGGTCGAGAGATTCCATGTTAACATGGGTGTCATTGGGGCCTGATGCAGGTTGAACGCATCCGGTAGTAGTCACGTCAACAGTTGGCGTAGTGCTAGCGTCCATATTGTTGTGGAAGGGGTCCCGCCGTTAGGCCTAGTCACCCGTACTCGCACAGGCGAGCTGGGTCGACGCTTAGGCCCAGCGGCCCAGCGCTCACATGGGTTCTTCTGAAGGCGATAGAAAAAAATGGAGAAGCTCTACAGCCTCGGGAAGGGTGTGCGGTTCCCCGGACAGTTAAAACTTGATGATCCGACACAGTGCCGGCGACGATATCGAAGTAATCCGGTCAACGAGAGCACACGTTCGGCGGAGCGCATGCGACGCGCGTCCGCTCGCTCCGGTGTCCAAGCGCGTCTCCAAGACGCACGGAGCGCAGCAAGTCAAGCTGGGGAAAGCGCCGGTATGAAAGAAACGCGGACCGTTTCTCAAGTTGCCAGCCACGGATTTCAAGATTGTGTACAGGCCCCAGAACTGGGACTTGAGTGTTGTGACAGCGAGAGAACTCGGATGTGCACTGAGAGCAGCAGCGCGTCTAACGAGTGCGATTGCCGCAGACGAAGACATTGTGCGGGTTAATGGCACAAACAACACGTTGACGGTGATCACACCGTGCATAAATCGCAGTGGGACATATGCGACTGTGAAGACGCTCAAGCTGGGTGATCGTGACCTGCCGGTTTCGGCGTTCCTGGCGCCGTTGGAGAACTCCGTGCGGGGAGTGATTTACAATGCTTATGATGGATGCCCAGTGGAAGAAGTTCGGGCGGGATTCCTGAAGAAGAATGAAGGCATAGACATTCTGGACGCGAGACCTCTGGGAAAGTCAAAGGCGATTCAGATTACGTTCGGGAGAAAACGCATACCCCGGCAGATTACTTACTGGAACTGTCTGTACGCTGTGATCCCGTACAGAAATTTAGTCGAGACCTGCTACAACTGCAGACAAGTTGGACATCGAGCGGACGTTTGCTATCGTCCGAAGAGCAACCTATGTCACCGTTGCGGGAAGGGCCATCCTGCCCCGCCAGAAGGAGAGCCACCTACGTGCACGCCGGACTGCATCGTGTGCCATGGTGCGCATCACACAGGAAGCCGGAACTGCAAGTTTCGCCTGGCTCGCAAGCCACCGACAGGCTGGCAGCAGAGCATCGAGAGAGCGAAGCTGGCAACGATAAACGGTCCTCGAGGGCCACGGAGCGGTCACCGAGGGGTAAAGAAGGCAGAAGCAAAAGCAGGGACCGGTCGAGTTCCTTCCCGCCATTGCCAGGGCGCGGGGGCGGCCAAGATGGTGGACGAGCATCCAGTACCAACAGCTGCGCACGTGACACCAACAAAAAGGTGAGCTTGTCAAGCATGGCCTCCCAGAACGAAACCGCTCGAGAGAGGGAGTTAGCAGCGCTGGTTCAGCGACAGGGAGACGATTAAAAGAATGGAAAACAAAATTGCAGAGATGGAACGCGCACTCAGAAACGACCAACGGCAGCGGACACAGGCACCAGCAGTGCTAGGCCTACAGAAAGCGACGCAAGAGGCGTCTGCTCGCGTACAGGAGAGTGCAGCTATGGAAGAGGAGAATCGGGGGACAGTGAAGAGACCACTGCCGGGGGATGAGGTAGCTAACGCAAAACGATTAGCCGAAACTTCACAAGTAGACATGCCACAGCATGTTTTTAAGGTCATTAGTCTTAAGTCGGATGTAACAACACTGGCGGATAAAGTAGACAAACAAGGGAAAAGACAGGATAGGTTGGAGGCTCGAGTCGAAAAGATCGAAGCCAGATTAGACACAATAGAGGAGCGTCTCGGCATGCTCTCCACTGAATTTAGGGATTCCCAAACCCAGGTCATGGGCATGTTTCAGCAGCTTCACACTCTATTGGAGGCAAGACTGCCTCCCGTGGGTGGCCAAGTGCCATTAGTCAACCTGGTGCCTCATCATGGCGCCTCGCCAGCAAATTGTGGTTTGGCAGTGGAACTGCAAGGGCTTTTGTCAAAAGCGGGGTAACCTGCAGTTGCACGTACAAAATCTGGACAGTAAACCAGACATAATAGCCTTACAGGAGGCTAGTGGTTCCGTAAAATTACGTGTATTTAAGGCATTTACAGCGCCAGGAATTGATTCAAGGGGCGTATCACGCGTCTTCACAGCCGTGCTAGTCCACCGCAACATCACTGACATTCAGCATTCCGTAGATAGCAGCAGGGAAGACTATGTCTTGCTTGAGATTTTGCCTAAACGAAAGTATGAGAAGAGTCTGTTTTTACTTAATGTGTATAGTTCTCCAAAAGGTAAAGGATTGGGCTTGCCACAACTCCTGATTCAAACTCAACGGTTAGCAGCTCGCGCTCCGCTTATAGTGGTAGGAGATTTCAATGCGCCTCACCCAGAGTGGGGTTATATTCGAGCCAGCCCAAAGGGCAATCGGCTTTGGCAAGTTGCCCGGGATCTGCGATGGACGCTGTTAAACAATCCACAAGATCATACGAGGATAGGCAACAGCATAAGCATGGATACCTCCCCAGACCTTACGTTTTTTAGAGGCATCAGTAATGAAAAGTGGATTAACATGGGACAAGCGCTAGGAAGTGATCACTATATCCTTTCCACGACGTTTAGCGCTGCGAAGCATAAAGACAAAGTGAGGGGGCATAGAATTACAGATTGGGACAGATTTAGGAAAAACTGAGCAGACACTGTAAACGGGAAATTTAATGACCTGGATGCATGGGTACAGGCGCTCAAGGAGGATGTAAATAATACCATGTTAGAAGTGCCAGTCGAGCAGGAGGAGTTTACCGCTGACTCGAGACTATTACACATGTGGGAAGCGCACGCGAGTCTCTTGAGAAGGTGGAAGAAGAAAAAACATAATGGCGTCCTTCGCAGAAGGACTGCCAATTTAGAACGTAAAATCGAAAATTATACAATTGAGTTGCAAGCCAAGCAGTGGGGCCAGATTTGTGATCGCATGAATGGACAGTTTGGATGCAAAAAGACATGGCAGCTGTTAAGGCATCTTTTGGATCCGGCAGCAACAAAATCGGCGCAACGGGGGCAAATGACTCGGTTAATGCATCAATATGAAGGCACTATTGGAGAGTTTATACAGGAACTCCGGAATCAGTACATAACTGATGGAGTAAACGGTTGCTTACCACACTACTCGGGGGTGGAAAACTCAGACCTAGATGAAGAGTTCACAATTGCGGAGGTGGAGTTTGCCATGGGGCAGCTGCGTACTACGTCTGCCGCAGGTCCGGATGGAGTTACTAATAAAATGCTGAGAAACCTAGATTTCAAATCGGTCGGGGCGATCACTGACTTGATAAATGAGTATTGGGCGGCCGGGGAGATCCCAGCACAATGGAAGCATGCTAGGATTATATTTATTTCGAAGCCAGGCAAGAAACTCTGCTTGGAAAACCTGCACCCCATATCGCTGGCATCATGCGTGGGCAAATTGATGGAGCACGTGGTTCTCAACAGGCTTCAGAATTATGCAGAGGACAAGGCCATCTTTCCCCCAACTATGATAGGTTTCAGGGCCAATTTGTCCACACAGGATGTCATGATACAGTTAAAACATGATGTAGTCAATCCCGGGCATGGCACGGGCACCAAAGCTGTATTGGGGCTTGACCTGAATAAAGCTTTCGACAATGTTTCGCATGAGGCAATATTGAATAACCTATCGGAAATTGGCCCAGGGTTCAGGACATTTCGCTATATCAGATCATTCTTGGAGGGCCGAACCGCAGAAATTTCAATGGGAGATATCAAATCGGACTCATTCGCGTTGGGAGGCAAAGGGACGCCGCAGGGTTCAGTTTTGTCACCGTTCCTGTTTAACATCGCCTTAATTAAAATACCGCCGAGGCTGGAGGAGATACCGGGACTCGAACACACATTTTATGCAGATGATATTACTCTATGGGTAACCAGGGGTAGTGACGCGCATCTGGAAGAAACACTGCAACAGGCAGTTAATATTGTCGAAGAGTTGGCAGAGGAGGCGGGACTTTCATGCTCTCAGCCAAAGTCCGAGCTCTTTGTGGTTCGGGACAAACCCAGAGGGCTACATGCAAGACACTATATTCCGCCACCGCCGTTAGATGTAAAGGTAGGGGGTAGGCCAGTAGCTGAAGCTCAAACGATTAGAATTCTTGGCCTATATCTGCAAACTAACAGGAAGAATACGGTGGCCCTTGAAAAACTTAAGACCACGGTCAATGCTACTGTCAGGCTAATCAGAAGAATCGCTAACCGTAAGAGCGGGGTTAAAGAAAAAGAACTCTGTAAGCTGGTACAGGCGTTTGTGCTCAGCAGGATTACTTACGCGACACCTTATATGAAGCTGGATGCCGCAGAAAAAGGTAAGGTCGAGGCTATGATCCGGCAAGCTTACAAGGCAGCGCTTGGGTTGCCTAACAACGCGCCTACAGAAAGGCTGTTAAAACTAGGGGTACACAACACCCTGGTTGAATTATGGGAGGCGCATCTGGTGATGCAGCACGCTAGGCTTTCGACAACCAAAGCGGGCAGGATTATATTGGAAAGGATTGGCATTGGAGCAGAGGCTCCCACTGGGGACACTAAAATTCAGGTGCGGCGAGAGTTACATAAGGCCCTGTACATAAAACCTTTGCCCAAAAATATGCATCCGATTCACCATACGCAGCGCAGGCAGGCAAGAGCCAGAGCTTTACACGTTGAGTACGGTGAGTACAAAGCGGCAGTTTATACAGATGTTGCGGAATATAAGGACAAAGACGCTTTTGTGATTGTGGTGGTGGACAGGCGGGGGCGCTTGGTCGCCTCTGGATCGGTCAAAACCCGCTCCTCGGAAACTACAGAGGAAGCGGCAATAGCGCTAACTATAACTAATTCGCCGTCAGATTTGATTTTCAGTGATTCAAAGACAGCCATCCGAAATCTGGCGAGGGGCAGAATATCGGCGACCGCCACACGATTTCTGCATGGGGCCACGGGACGAGAAATGAGAGAAATAGAAATTGTCTGGGTACCAGCACACTCTGGGAACCCTGGGAACAAGGCGGCTCATCTGAATGCTCGAGGTTTCGTCAGCCGGGTAGGTGAGCCGCCAGTTCCGGGGAGGTCCGCGAGAGATGGGCTGGTGTCCTTTCATGACATAACGAATCATTATAAACTAGAGCGGAGGTTTTATCCGCCCCCGCACAAGCGGTTGACTAAGGCGCAGAAATGCGTCTGGAGAAAACTGCAGACGCGATCTTTTCCCAACCCTTACGTGTTGAACAAAATGTACCCGGAGGAGATTAAGCCGCAATGCAAATGGTGTCAGGCTGTGGCAACATATGATCACATACTTTGGGAATGTAGCATAGTGCCGCCGCCGGTGGATATTATGCGTGATCCCTCTCTTGAGCACTGGGAGGCCATGTTGACCAGCTCAGACCCAGTCGTCCAGTTAGGGGTCGTGGAGTGGGCCACACAGGTCGCCGCCAACCTTGGGTTGATGGCCATCTAACACGGAATCATCCTCAGTTGCTTTCTGACGAAATAAAGTTTTTCCATCCATCCATCGGACTTAAGAAGGCGTCTCGGCGTGTCATGATGTGGACAGTCTATGAGAAGGTGGTGCATACGTCTTCATCTATAAATCCACATTCACATTCAGGCGTTTCAGCTCTGCCGATTCTGTGCAAAAAATGTTTTGTGTATGCGGTGCCTAGCCTTAATCGGTGAATTAGAGTTTCCATACGTCTATCTAATGCCAGCGTAATTTTGAATTCTATAAATGGAACGATGTGATATAAATTGCAGCTATTTGTACTTTGGTCAAACCAAGCAGTTTTGCTCATTCTGAAATTTGTATTCTTTATAATACTACGCAATTCATTTTAGTAGTAGAGTACCTCGTACTCTAAATTTTTAACAACTTTTTCTAAACACACATAATATACTGGGACAGTCTTCAGCTCTCCCATATTAAATTACCGAGTACTCTAAATAGTTAACCACTTCTTCTAAACCGATGTTATTGTTCCTGCGGGGACTAGTCCGCATACCGTCGTTGACGCGACGGCCTCAATAATTGGCCTCTGAAAAGTACACTGCGTTCAGCTCATGGGAGGCATCAACTACCAAGTAACTGTCAAGAGCATGATCATAGAGTATCATAGTTAACGTAAAGAGCGGGCACTCTCATTGCTGCTAGCACTCCTAGCGGCCGGCATTAAACTGTCACAAGGTTCCTTTTCCGGCCATGCCATCGTGCCACAGTGGTTTCAGCTTCGGTTTGAGTATTCTTGTGCGAAGGTCGGGTGCTTATTCTGTTATTCGGGAGTGCTTTCGTTAGCTGTTTTCTAGGGTCAAATAGGCTGCTGGCACGGCTATTGCAAATACGTTCATCTGTTGGCAGTTCTTGCGGAGAAAAAATGCACGCCCAATTTACAAATGAATCGTCTTTATTCAGACAGCAGTACTTAAAAATCATTATAAATCAGCTAAACAGGTGTTTTCAAGTAATGCACTACCTCCCTAATGGAAATTTGAAAAATCAGTGCATAACGTTTAATATTTATGCAAACTGCAGTGTATTGTGTTTTTTTTCTGAAATAACATTGCTATGTCGAAAAAAAATTGGCAGATCGAACGCCGAGTGGGAATCGATACTATGCGAAGCAGAATGAGAAACGTTGATATGTCACTATAAAATTAGCACAACATTACGAGGTGGAGGTAAATGATGCCATACATAAACTCCACGTCAAGATTATCCTGTTTGAATGTGTCCTTTGCCGTCGTCATCTATTCACGTCACGTGATACCAAATTTAGTATATGTGGAGCTGGCGAAACGGCCGCGAGCACACTAGGAGCGTGGTATATTGTGATGTTCTTACATTGCATGCGTGTGAGAATTGTCATGTTTGCAGCAGTCATATATTTCGTCAATCATTGACGTCACGTAACACCAAGTTTGGTATATGAGGAACTAGCAAAATGGCCGCGAGCACATCATGAAGGGCCCAATATGCTCCAATGTAGCGTTGACTCACGCACACGCTAGGCACAGCGACGCTACGTCAGCAAAACGCGAGCACTCTATAGTCTGACGCCAGGCGCGACCAGCGTCCATCGGCGCGGCCCGACGGGAACCGGTGCGAAATGCGACATGCTGCACTTCGCGCAGATGTGTTACCCAGACAACACTGCGTCTCCCTCTTCTCGCGATGGAAGGATGCCGGACGCGCTGAAAGGCGCATGCGTAAAAGCAACGCAGCGCGGCGCACGCTTGCGAGTATATGACAGGACCAGCGCCTGGCGTGGTAACACCGGCGTGACGCGACGAAATGAACGCCGGTGAGCACGCGCACCGCGTCACGTCGAAATGTCTTGGCGCCTTGACTGTGGCACGTAGTAATGTTCTCACATGACACGTCTCATGATTATCATGTTTACAATGGTCACATACCTTCATCATCCATTGGCGTTGTGTAATACAAAATTTGACATATGTGAAGCTAGCGAAACGGCCGCTAGCGTATCATGAGTGTGGCATGTATGTTGTTACATGGCAGGCATGTCGTGACTATCATGTTTGAATGTGTCATTTACCTATGTCATGCGTTCGCGTCGCATAATACCGAGTTTGGTACATGTGAAGCTAGCGAAATGGCCGCGAGCGTATCATGAGCATAGCATGTAGTCATGTTGTTACATGACAAGCATCTCATGGTTATCATGTTTGCACCAGTATCACACCTTCGTCATCCATTCACGTCCCGTAATACGAAATTTGGTGTAAGTGAAGTTAGCAAAAGCCCGCGAGTGCACCATGAGTGTACACGTAGTCATGTGGTGACATGACAAACATCTCATGTTTATCAAGTTTGCACCAGTTTCATATGTTCTTCATCCATTCACGTCCCGTAATACCAAGCTTGGTATAAGGGAAGATAGCGAAACAGCCGCTAGCGCATCAGGAGCGGGGCATGTAGTTATACTGTTACGTGACACGCATGTCATAATTTTCATGTTAGGGTCTATCGCTTGAGTTCGCCATGCAATCGTGCCATACCATACCAGTTTTGCAACATGCCATGTGAACGGAACCACCGCAAGAGCTGCAGGACCAAAAATGTTAATCATGACATTTATTACATACATGTCTTGATTTTCATGTTATGACTAGTAAAATATGTCCTTCATAGTGTCATGCTATGCCACACTAAGTTCGGTATCGATACCATTGTAGAAACAGCCAGGAGAGCTAAATGTCGTAGGCGGCTAGATAGATAGATAGATAGATAGATAGATAGATAGATAGATAGATAGATAGATAGATAGATAGATAGATAGATAGATAGATAGATAGATAGATAGATAGATAGATAGATAGATAGATAGATAGATAGATAGATAGATAGATAGATAGATAGATAGATAGATAGATAGATAGATAGATAGATAGATAGATAGATAGATAGATAGATACGCTCAAAGTCACCGAAGCTCGCTAAGAAATGCTTCGCATTTAAAACCACCATCGCATCGAGCAAGCCGTAAGAAAGGTACACAATATTCGCAAGCATATTCATTGTCAACACGAACATTTGAACACATCAGTAAAAATTTTAAATATTGTAAAAAATGTCGGACTTATTTTGTTCATTTATTTATTTTTAGGTACTGTTGGCTGAATTAGCCGCTACATGGGTGGGCATAAATCTAATCATTGTTTACAAGAAATAGCAAGGCACATCCTATACAAAAAAATCTAATAACCACAATGTGCCATTACATATAAACAGTGAACAAAATCTAACATATTACCTATCATGCCAAGCATAAAGAAGCAATGCATTTGGCGAAAAATACAAAAATTTTCCATCACAATATTTTGCTGCAAATGTCGTCGAAAGACGATAGTCTTGCGTGTGGAGAGAGCGAACAAAACATTTATTTGATGTTCTGCGCAAGAAAATCGGTGAATGGTTTTCCGCAGGCGCTGCATTAGAGTGCATCGAGCGTGCAACAGAGGCGAACGAGCGCATCAAGTCACGTCACACGTGAGACATGAGCACCATCTGGCAGTTTCTTTTGGAAAACAAAGCGCGTGGCCGTGCTCGCTCGTCTCAGAGGTGATAAGGTGTAGAACGCGAGGCGACGGGTAGTAACGTTGGGGTAGGTGCCACCCCCATCTCGCCTTAGCAAAGCGTTGGAAACACTCCCCGTTCCGTGCAAGCGTTGCATGGTAAGCGCAGCGTGATAAGCGCTACGGTCCTCAAAATTACTTCTGTATGCGTTTGCTTGTAAGATATGCATATGCAGAATATATGCGTGTTATTATGGTGCCCCAGACATGCGCAATTACTGCTTTTTAATTGACAATTGCACAAGCATGAACGCTCAGCCTTGAGCAACATTGGTGGTCGCTGCGAATGGGGTAAGCCGTTTCAAGTACCCGATGCCGGTAAGAGTGGACAAACAGACAAATGTACAGACCGACAGACAGACAGACAGACAGACAGACAGACAGACAGACAGACAGACAGACAGACAGACAGACAGACAGACCAAAATTTTTGGGTCGAAAGTCCCCAAGAAAGACCATTGTCTTTAGACCAAAACATTCTTCTTCTAACGCTGGGTTTTCGCGTGCCGTTACGGACGCTGCGGAACGCGTTGGATTTCCTCACGATTCGCTTCGGGGAGGTGGGGGCATTTTTTTTTTTCTATAAGCGCTTGCGCGCTAGCTTGCGGCTCTAGTGTGCTTGAAAAAGGTCTCTTAGTGTTTATTAAACCTTTGTTCGTAGTTGTCGCTTCAGAGTGGTTCAACCAACAGCCCAATTCTCCACTGTGGTGAAATAAACTTGTTATAAACACAGCATATATATAACATCTCTATTGTAGGGTTAGCAGTTGCTGCGCACGGATAGTGATAATAAAATAATGGAAATGAAGGGAGGTCAACCTATAATTGCAGCATCCGGTTTCCAACCTCAACTCTTTCATTCCTAGATTTTCTATTTGGACGGAGACTCTTTGGATGTTTCACCGATAAGAACTCAGAAAACTGCTATTGAGCAAGTTGGGCTAGTGTATATGGATTAACAAATATGCGTCAAATTAGGTCATCAGGGCTCAGTGATCGTAAAATGAGAAAAACTGTTTCTTTATTTCTGCTATACAAAAATTTTGGCCCAACGACTTTTGGTGCATATTGAAACACCTTAGAAAATGCCCCTTATCCGCCTCAGCTTACCCGCCTGGATGTCATCCATGACTTCGATCGAGTTTTTTTTTAATGCGAAGCTTTATTAGCGAACTTCGGTGACTTTGAGCGTATCTATCTATCTATCTATCTATCTATCTATCTATCTATCTATCTATCTATCTATCTATCTATCTATCTATCTATCTATCTATCTATCTATCTATCTATCTATCTATCTATCTATCTAGCCGCCTACGACTTTTAGCACTCCTACACAGTCGTTTCGATAATTCTATCGATACAAAAATTGGTATGGCATAATATGACTGTGAATGAGCGTGACTAGTCATAACATAAAAATCGTGACATGTCATAATTTAAATTTTATGGTCTTGCTGCACTTGCAGTGTTTCGTTCACATGGCATATTGCAAAACTGGTATGGTATGGCATGACTGCATGGCGAATATAAATGACAGATCCTAACGTGGATCTAACATTCATGTCATGTAAGTTATGACTACACGCTTTTATCCTCTTGGTGCACTCGTGGTCGTTCCGCTTTAGCTTCACATATACCGATTTTGGTATCACGTGACACGAATAGACGACGAAGGTAAATGACACGTCCAAACATGATAATCATGAAATGCGTAACATCTGAAACATGAATGCTACGCTCATAGTGCGCTCGGGGCCATCTTGCTTGCTTCACATATACCAAATCTGGTGTTACTTGACGTGAATGGATGACGAAGATACATGACTTGCGTGTCATGTAAGAACATGACTACATACCATGCTCATGATGCGCTCGCGGCCATTTCGTATGCCAAATTTGGCATCACGTGACGTGAATAGATGACGAAGGTAAATGATACGTCCAAACATGATAACCATGAAATGGAAGTCATGTACGGCATAGTTTACGTCCGCTTCGTAACGTTTTGTTGATTTCAAAGTGACATATCAAACTTCTTCATTCGTTCTTTGCGTATCATTGATTCTTACTGTACTTGGGATCTGCCAATTTTTTCGTAACTTGCAGCTCTGCAAACATATTACAATTTAATTGCAAATCGCAGCGGGAATCATTGAAGTATTGTTCCAAGAATAAGTAGTCTTGGTGTCAGGGTGATAGGAGAGATATTGGGTAGTGTCGTCAATTTACACCGTCAGGACCCAAAGGGTTGAACTAAGGGGAGATGAAATGGAAAAATAATGGAGCTCGCATATTTTATTACAATATGATGAAGATATATGTGTACGTAAAGGTGCGACAACGGAGCAGCGATAAGCCCGAGGACAATAGACCTTGAGGTTTAGTTCACTGGGCGTCTCAACGCTGCGGGAAGGTCTTGTACTAACGTGAGATAAGCAATAATCAGTAACGCCTCTCGCGCGGCTGCTTTATCAGATAAGGCCCCGGACGCAAGGAAACCGCTCTGTAGGTCACGCGTCTGCGCACAACCAAGTCGACGGTGACAGATTCTGGCAGTGCGAATTGAAAGCGCAATGGTGTCGTTAATTTGTCGTTCGGTGCTGCTTGTCTTCGTATTAGGATTACTTCTGGAGGACAACTCGGCACTAGAAGAACGTATTCTATGCTTCGTTGTGTGGCTTTGCCCGGCTTTAGCTCCCTCTCTTCCTTGGCTTTGTCCTCTTACTGCACAGGAAGTTTTACCCACAGTTCCCCGCACAATGATTGAACAACGGCTTAATTATCCCTAAATAGGTGGCGAGGTGCTTCTACTCCCTGTCCAGATCACAAAAATAACAATGGCTATGAAAAGACAGCCGAACCGGTCAATACACAAAGTGGTCTGTCCCGTATCATTTTTAGCCTGTTCAAAGAGCTGTACTTGTCCTCAGTTTTCAAGTGCAATAATCACAGTGCACAGTGTCCGATGAGTGGTACTGCCATGTTTCAATTTACCTATCAAACTTCTTGAATATGCTCCCAATACACAATACAAATATGAGTCAATTTTAAAAAAAAATCTTCTCATGGGACGCACTCTTTATGGGTTTCTTTAGCCATGTTCTATAAGGGGGTATAATCTGTCCCACGATTATGGCGATGAATCCTGACCAAGCTATTAACTATCGCATAATTTCAGAGATTACCAGTTTTCGCTGACTTTGGCTAGCGTTAGCCACCGTGCAATGTCGGCTGGCTTTGTAAATCTCATGGCAACTGTGTACTTGGAGGTGGTCAGTGCTGACTGCTATCGGCCAGTGTTGCTTGCGCCAGCTACGTGAAGTACTTACAGATAAAGTTCGCATTCTACCTGATCGCGTTTCCGAGATATTACCCTTCCAACCTCCTTCCACAGAAGCCATATAACACTAGTTCCCAAGAAAGACCCAATGTTCACGCGACCAGAAGGTTGGCGCCCTATTACCCTGCTTAATGTTGATTACAAGCTCTTGGCCAACATCTTGGTGCGCCGAATCAGTTCATTTCTTGCAACATTAATCGCTCCCAACCAGGTCTGTTCTGTTCCGGGCCGAGAAATACACACTCATACGTGGCTAACGCGCGACATCAGTCAGCACGCCATTAGCCAATGTGTGCAAGGATTGCTTGTTTCCTTAGATCAGGAAAAAGCTTTTGATTTCATAGAGCACGGCTACTTATTAAATGTTTTACATGCGTTCGGATTCCCGGATAAGTTCATCGACCTCATTCACGCGATGTACACTAACACAAAAAGTACCCTTTACATAGATTCTTTTAGAGTTACCCTTTTAAAGTAACCCGTGGGGCCTGTCAAGGGTGTCTCTTTCCCAAGTGCTATTCATTGTTGCATTAGAACCCTTCTTAAGGGCCGTTGAACATCACCCGCAGATTCGTGGCTTACCTCTACCCGGTAACACTCAAGTAAACGTCACTGCATATGCAGATGAAATTACTCTATATGTACATAATGAACAGTCGCTGCAGCATGCTCTCGATACTTTTAATGATTTCGGCATTATCTCTGGTGCAAGGTTAAACTTTTCTAAAAGCCAGTGTTTTTTTTTATTGGCGACCACAGTGGTCGTATCAGCATCACGTCGCCTTTACGGTGGTCTCCTAACATTGCAATACTGGGAGTTACTTTCACTGCATTCAGTGTACAGGACAGCATCTGGTCATTCGTTGTAAAAACTCTTCAGTGATACAAAAGCAGCCAGGCACTTCGAATTCCCCCTCTTGAAACGCCGACACTCATCTCAAACGGTGTACCTCGGAAAATTTTGGTACCTTTGCCGTTCTGTTAAGCCGCCGCTCCACGTCTGCAGGAAAGGGATAAGCTGCATCAGTTCATTTTTTCGGTCTGGTGGCACGGAATTGTTATCTCGTCCGGCGTTAGCTCAACCACGAGATCAAGGCGGTTTTGCATTCCCCGACGTTTTCTTCACGGCTTCTACATTGTGCCTCCGCACTCTAATGCGAATGCTAAGCAATGATGGCACGCCCGCTCAGACACTGACTCGCTACCATCTGGGGCCATCACTACGTGTCTTCTTGCCGGCTAGCCAAATTAACCAAGGCCCCCAATCAACTGAATTACCATCTTTGTATCGAGCCCTTCTGGCATTTCACCGACGGTTGGAGGTTACGTGCCCAGAAATAGAGGTGGCCGAATCTAGAGTGATGAACACAATGACCATCCTTATACGACCATTGGTGCCCCAGCGTCGTCACTATATAATGAACCACCCTTGGAAACCAATAACTGCAGCAGTGTTGTCAGGGCGTCTCCGGGACTTTCCCCCCGTACTCTAGAACGTCCCTTCACTCAACGCTTCACCTTCACTTGAGAAAGCCGATGGGAGCGCCGTCTCTAGGCACGGCAAGTCACTGCATATCAGCAATAAACTGCTGCGATTATTGAGTAGCGCAGCGTCATTTTTGAGCCGAGCTGTGGCGCAGTGCTCAACTCAGTCAAGTGAAGGGTGAAAGCCGAGTCGAGGAGAGTTTGTAAATACGGTGGTTTATCTGGCGTTGGGCTGGGGCTTGCTCGAGATAGGCTGCAGCGATAGCAGGTGGTTCGCACTTCCCCTTGTCCTATGTGTGTCATGGTCGAGAGCAATCAACATGCGACAATTGAATGTGTGGTCTCCCGCCTTTTCTGGCGTGCGGTCCATGCTGGTTTTCGGGGACAATGTGTGCGATCATTCGTGACCAATGGCCGATTCCCGCGCGGGCGCTTCCCGGCTGTTTCAATAGTTGCGGGGCTGTTCAGCCTTTGACGAAACCGATGCGAGGCCGTGGCTGCGAACTGCCGCGAGCGTGCTTTGTGGCTGATTCTGTGGAGAATGAGACAAGAGTTCCTCGAGTTCCTCTCTGAGGAACTTTTCTTTCTCGGGGAGCACGAGTTGCCACGGCATTGGTCGTGCCCTTTCGTCAGTGTTGAACAAGAAAGGGTAAAACTCGTTTTTTTCGACCAACGTGGTGCTAAGTAGCTCCCGTTGAGTAGTTATTCACGATTTCGTTTGCAACCAATTGTTTCATTTCATCTATTGCATTGTTATACCCTTGTATCATGATGTTGCATTGAGTTCTTGTGTACATGTATGCCAACAGTGTCATGTATATTAGAGCAATGATGTCTTCATTGGAAGTAATGATGTTTGTCGTGGCACATAGATGTACCAAAGTGTATGTGCCCTATTACTGGAACGTTATTATACCTTTGTTTTCGGTACAGAGTGTAAATAATCTTTTTTTTTCTAAACAGCATTTCGAACTTTATGAATGTCCTGTCTTTGAACAAATTTTTGCATTGTACATATGAACATCACTGCATAAACAAATGTTATTTTCACTGAACATAACAGCTTGCACTGTATACATATGCATGAATACTATTGTATATACTTTTGTGTACACATTAAATTATGTAAGATAGATCTAGAAATGAAATTCTAATAAACAAGTCCATGCTCTTCTAGCACCTTTACTGTAACAGTGGTACCTTCTGATTGGGACGACTTCCTGCTTTCTCACAGTAGAGTACCATGTACTCTAAATCGTTAAACACTTATCCTAAACGCCTCATCAAGAGTGAGGCCCAGGGGACGGCTTTATGCTCTCCCATAAAAGAGTTCCTGGTACACTAAATTGAGTACCAGGTACTATTTCCAAACACACGTATGTGAATTTCGCCGGGCTGGTTCGGCTACAGGTGTGGCCATAGATTACATTAAATATCCGATTCTTACTGGCTATACTTAACCTTTATAAAAGTCACATAATCTCTTATGTATTTGCCTCAATGGGACAGAGAAGGTCATCTAGTTTTTAGGGGCGATGCTCCTTGCGCCGTGGGTCGTATGTCCCGTCTCGCCGTAGTCGTCGTAGTAGACTGTTGCATTGCATTGCATTGCATTTCAATAAAAAAACGGTGTCACAGCATATCCACGGAGTGAATGATGATGAGTGGGGTCAAGGGTTCGTCAGTGCGTCGTTCTGAGCAATTAACCTCCCTGCGGAGAGCTTCGCCCCAATCGTCATCATTCACCTCGTGAATATGCTGTGATTTTTTGTTCTTGTTCACAGTCGATCATATTGATACCAGGGGCAGCGCCTGGGGAGGGGGTTGATGGAGCAATTGCTCTTCTAAACATACTGCTAGCTTTTATCCCTTTGCTACCCACTAAGTAAGCGTATTTTAAAACACAACCCGTCAGACCCCCACCTACCTGACCCCCTAAAAGATCCCACTTTTGTAGGTGCTCCCCCGGTCACTCCTTTTCCAGTAAAAAAAAAACATGGTTGATCCCTCTTTTTCGGAGCAGAAAGGGAAACGTGTCCTTCACAAAGGTAGCGTAGCGTGTTCGCATTTTTTCGAAATTTGTTTGTATATAATTTAAACATATTATCCGTGACCACAATACGTTTGTGGAGCCGAGGTAGACCCCGGCTTAAAATATTTTTGTGTTAAAAAAAGAAATCCTGGCACCACCCCTGATTGATTCCCTTTTCCCTCCGAAAGCTTTCTATACCCAACGTAGTTTTGCATGGCCTCCGGGATCATAGGCACTGAAAACTCTTCGCAACGTAACGTGGTTTAGCTCTGGGATCTGCCCCTCATCGACCAAGCGAAGATGCCTTGTTATGAGGTCATAATGTGAAGTAACCTTGCGAGACGTTACCGTGACATCACGACGACGTCAGAACACCGTCACTAATACTGGTGATCCGCGACTCCATAACACCATTTCTTGCGTCATTCTTGTCGACGTAGACGATCCCTGTCAATGTTGGCGCAGGTTTCTAATGCTTTTAGCTTAAAGGCCAGCACTATGCAATTACGCATGCCAGGAAAGAGTAACTCGTCGTAGCAAAAAAGTTTAAGTCGGGCGAACATGGGCATACTTGGACAGAAAGAGACAAACGATCTTTTATGCTGTCGCTCTCAGTTTTTTTTTGTGTGTTCGTGCTTGCTTGCCTCACGGCTTCCTGTAAGAATGATGCCTACAATCTGGCTGAGCTACTTGTATTGCTAAACAATAAAGGTCATGGAAGATATACTTTAAAACTGAGGCATTTAAAAGTGCGGTCCGGTAGTCTGCTAACTCGAAACTGATTCCTGTGAATAATACCGACTGAACTGCAAGCGTTGTAGTGTGTTTCATATAGCGAAAGGTCGGTTGTGCGGTACAAAGAGCTTTATTGAAACTATCCTCAGAAGTTCCACCTAACGATATACCACGGGGCGCTCCCATGGGGTATACAGTTAGACCTAGCCTAAGTGCCGCACCGCAGGCTTTCTGGACACATAAAAATTGATTTTGATTTTCCGAGAGGTCGAGGGCCGTGCTTCATTTTTGTCCTGTGAGCTCCTTGTCCCCCGGCAGCAAGCATCCTCAGAGCACGTGCTCTGGATGGCACGTCCCCCGCAGTGAGGGCACTGTGGACTAAAGTCACTTCGGAATAGGCCATGCATGAAAGCGAAATTAGGATGTGATTGTGCAAGATTCTAGCTATCTTATTGCACAACACAGACGAAACGATCATGTGTGCCGTCTGTGCTGTGAAATCCAAAATACAGTTTCCCAGTCTATAGTTTCTTCTGGCGCGATAGCGTTAAAGAGTCTGCTTCGCAAAAATTCTGGCGTCGGCATCGGCGTCATTGGTTGTGAGCAAAAAATCATCTTAAGCATGACCAAAACATCGAAAAAGATGCAAATAATATAAATAATAAATATTTCCGGATACGCATGAGGACCGCACCCTGGCCATTTTCTTTGTGAAGCAAGTGTTGTACCACACAGCCACGCAGGTGCTTAGAAATACATCGAAGGCAACTCTACCTGCTTGGAAAAGCAGTGAAAATAAATTTCGTGCTGTACAGACACCTGCACACAAACTTCACAACACCACACATAATACCGTAGTAATATTGTGGGGTAGAAGAGTACATTGCCCTCGGGTGCCAGAACATGCGAGTATCATAAGGACTTTGTCATTTAAATCCGCGCACAAATAAAAAATTTCAAAGGCGTTATTGCTTGTAGTTTAAAGCATACTAACCATAACACAAAATGCAACCATATGCGAAAGCACCGACTCAAACCACTTTCAACGTTATCCATTACACTGAGGCAATCCATAATTTAGGGTTCTCTGGTAATATCATGCAATAAAAAGCACAGCACATTCACGCTGTGATTAAGGACGAGTGGGGCGAAGTGTCCGTCCGTCCATTCTTCCGTGTGTCTGTCCGTTCGTACATGCGTTCATGCGTCCAATCGCGTTCGAAAATGCAGATGGCACGCTGGTAACACCGACGAGACGCGAGCTAAGTAAGCCGAGCGCAAGTGTCTTCAACGTGCCCGCCCCTCTGCTTCGTCCACCAACGATCCGACATGTACGGCGACAATCCAGGATAAAGAGAAAAGCACTTGTTCTCCGCGCAATCACGCAAAGCGTGCGCAGCAGCCAATCGGGGAGTAGCAGCACTTTGGAGAGTAGCAGCAGAGTAACGCCATCTTGAAATAAGACGAGAAATGGTCATCCCATTCTTTTGCCTTCTTTTCTTGCTCGTCTCTTCTTCTCTCGGTTAGGCGTGATTAGTGAGAAGGTTAGACTAAGGGGAGCTTCGCCCCTAAAAAGTATGCACTAAGTGGTTGGAGTACGCACTCGGGACATGATATTGCTATCACGATCAACTCTTTAAGGCGGAACTTAAGTATCCCTCAATATTCCTCTCTTTTTTTCCTGGTGCCTATCTTCCGAGATTGAAGTAGTCTTTGTCTTCTTCTTGAAAGACATGCGCCTTCTTATCTTCGCTACTTCGGCTCGGTTACATGGTAATGTAACAGAGAGCTTCATTTTTTGGTCTCTAATGTTGGACGTTTTTGCACTATTGTAATCTCAACCACTTACAGCTATCTGTTAGCGAAATAGTACCCTTGTAACTGTGTCGTGTATGTATGACGCGTACATGTACAGGTTCAAATAAATCTTGGTGTATATGTTTCTACTCTTTGATAATGAATTGCTGCTTTTTTCTGTTTGTACAACTTCTTGTGATATCCTTCCGCCATGGGCTTGTAAATAAATAAATAATTAGGTATGATCCTAACTGCCACGGTGTATTTACCATCATGTCTGCGAAAAGAAATAAATAAATGCAGAAAAACTGATTAAGTCCCGCACGGTCGTGCCAAAAAGAAGGCGATAGACAAACTTATATTACATCGCGGTCACGAAAGGGGAGAGTGTTGGAGCAGCCAGGGTGGAGGGAAAGTGCTGGTGTATACAGCTCGAGGGGAAGAGGGTTTATACGTGGTGCAAAGGCAACCTTCACACCCCTCCCCCTTCTACCAACACCACTGCTTGTTCAGTCTAACATCTGCCAAAAGTTTTTCTGCGGAAATGTCCATTGTTCTTTTCTTTTCTCTTCCTCAATGCAGGACCAAAGCCGCACGAGTGCTATGCAGAATCGTTGTCTCAGTGCTACCGACAGTACCACGGCGTGCTGTGGGAAGACATGGGCAGCAACTACGACAGAGTTTGCAAGTAAGAACGTCATATGGTCTTTTGAGTGAATGTTTTACAACTCACAGATATCAGTGGCGGCATCGCATGCAAATAAACCGGCGCCGAGTCAAGCCGAATCGAGTTGCGTTGAATAAACTTTATTGGCCCAACGGTTTTGAACGTGGCTCGGCTGCCAGAGATCCACCGTTCGAGGAACATCTTTCGATGTCCTCAGCGATGGTCCTGCCCGAAGAGTGTACAAAAATGCCTCCCTCGTAAGGGCGCTGGTCTCGTGCGTTATTTGCTCTGATGAGTCTTATCAGAACAGATATGCATACAAAGCCGTTTTTCATCGAGGTATAGCGTGATCTTTCATCGGTTTAGATTGTCATTTCACGTTTCCCCATTTCGTTGTTGCCTGCATATAAATGCATGGCTGTCATTGTTGGTCGTAGAAATTAATGAGTTGCGTTGCTAACGCACGTGGGAGAAGGTCCGATTCCTGGCACGGATGAAGGCAACCGTTCTGAGGGAGCATTTAGCAATCCCAAAGAAAGAGCGAAATTGCTAGATCATGTGCAGGCGGGCCATGCTTCAGTTGTCCTCATTTTCTCGATTGGGGAAGGGCTCCGTAATTTTTCAGGTTGAAGATCCTTGAGCTTTTCGATGCGCCAGGTGAACATGAATTACCATCATCATCAACCGGTACGTGGTGGTGCTGAAAACTTATTTATTCAGTCACTGGACGTTTTCTGCGGAGAAACTTCGAGTAATCCAAGGTCCTTGGCTTGCGGTAAGAAGGAGGAAGGAGGGGCTCAGTCTAGGCTACCGCTTGCAGCAGCCTCTCTGCGAGCCCCGATCAGACCGAGCTGATCTTCCAGGTTATCGCTGGCCAGCAGCTCCTCCCATCGCTCCGCTGTGGGATTCTGTATTGGTGCTAAGGTTGTAATGGCCTGACATTCCCACGTGACGGGGTCAGGTGACCTCTTCTCACGTGACCATGAGGAGATTGATTGATTGATTTGTATGGTTTAACGTCATAAAACCACCATATAATTATGAGAGACGCCGTAGTGGAGGGCTCCGGGAATTTCGACCACCTGGGGTTCTTTAACGTGCACCCAAATCTGAGCACACGGGCCTTCAACATTTCCGCCTCTATCGGAAATGCAGCCGCCCGTAGCCGGGATTCGATCCCGTGACCTGCGGGTCAGCAGCCGAGTACCTTAGCCACTAGACCACCGCGGCGGGGTGTGACCATGAGCAGTGGAAAGGAGATGCCGATCGGATGACTTTTACGCACTGGCTTGTCCTCTTTTACTTATGCTTGGCCCCAACAACACGTGCAGCGATTTCCCGCGTGGAGTACAAAAACTGAACTAAAAGTGGGTGGGCTGTCACTTGATTAAGCTTCATCAAAGTTCGAATTAAAGACGCACGCGTCAAGTTCAACGCAACACAAAGTTCCTCGTTTATCTTCGACTCTATAGGACACTTCTGAACACTTAATTCGTGGACGCTTTTCTCGAAGCTCCGTCGTTATCATGGACTCTTGAACGCTATCACGTTACAAATACTGTTGGGACAGTGACATCAAATTGACTAGTTGGTCAAGCGTGGTAAAAGGTAAAACAGCACCAACTAGAAGATACGAAGGAAGAAATAACAAACAAGATGAGCGCTGCATTAAGAGATACGACGAGCACTCGTCATGTATGTCATTTCTTTCTTCGTCTCTTCTAGTTGGCGCTGTTCTACCTCTTACCATTTCATAACGTGTCGCTCAATAAAAAATTACAATACGGTCCTCTTTACTGCACATGCTTCGCACGACGTCGATTCCCGAGGTGCGCGAAAGAAAAAGGAGCCCACAAATTTTCAATTCTTTCATTCATAACAAGGATCTCGTTCTGGCAGGCTTGGTGCCTTCAGGCGGTATGCCAGACATCACTGATCAGCTGCCGGCTCGTATTAAGATCACTTGCTGCGTGACGCCAACAGGAAGAACAAACGTGTCACATGCTTACAGCTATGGCTACTAGTGGCGCTGACTGACACTCCCGTGTTCGAATGCACACGTATGTACCCAACAAAATGGACGGGAGATGACCTTCACTGTAGCTCAGTTGGTACAGCATCGGACATGTTATTCGAAGGTCGCAAGTTTGGTCCCTACCGGTGGCAAGTTATCTTTTTGTGCATATTTCCTTTTTCACATTAATAATTACTTCTAGTAAGATCCCGTTTACATTTCTTGGCATCATTGTTTGTTATATGTCACAGATAAACAAGTAACGCCTACCTGCTTTTACGTGTCTGCTGTGTTCTATTCTTCGGGTACCACGCTAATACATGTCTATGATTGCGGATGACCAACCCGCCCGATCAGCAACCCTTCTTAAGCTATTTGTCGTGGCGGTGCCGTTGTACGGCGACGCTCTACCACGTAGTGCCAATAATTAACGTTACTGAAGTACATTAATTAAAAAATCAGTGCATTGACTTTGGGTTGTGTATGCGTCATGCTTGTGGACACGCTAAGATGTGCGAAAGAAAAAAACAGTAGCTAGGTCGATATTGACAGCTCGGGGCAATAGTGAGTGGTCATCATTTCATTTATAGCGTCTCACTTGTGATTCGCAGGCTTGTGGATATCGTATTTGGCGTTCTTGTTTTATTTATGAGTGTGTGTGTGTTTGTGTGTGTGTATTTACATTGGGCGCAGCGCGTATTAAAAATTGTCTTTGTAAGGCAGCGCTAGCGTCGTTCGTTTCCCCTCGTGTCCTTGTGTTTGCACTGTTTCATACCCTGCGCCACAAACCAAATGCAACTCAGCATCAGCCAATTCCAATTTCTAAATGAAGAAAGCATTGTGAATTGCGCCCACATGAAGGGCATGTGACCACGTGGAGCAGTGAAGGAAAAGTTCAGTGTTAGAAACCATACTTTAGTTGTGCTACTCAAACTTCGTCGTTTACGCAAGCTGACGCATTTACTGAGGACTGCTCCATTACAGGAACGTGACGGCAAAGATTCCGTGTCACCAGAAAATATCCTCGTGCCCGGAGAAAGTAAGAATGAATTTCAGCCGCCAAGAGGAAGGATACGAAGCCATTCGCAAGTTTGTCTGCGATCGCAAGGACTTTGGAGGTGAGAAAGGCTGCGTCACTTTTTCTTGAAGACGGAGGGCTTCATCTTAGCGACTTTTGTCTCCGCGCTCCATTTTCTATCGTGAAGTACTCAAAACATCAGAAGTTTATAAGGCTAGTGTTGCGAAATAAAGAAAACAAAAAGGTGTAGCTCGAGCAATGGCACAGGCTCTGGCTCGTTTTGGTTTTTGCTGCCAACCTTCTATGTAGTCAGGCATTAGGGTCTGGTTCTCTTTCGTGTTTCGCTACATTCGTTCAGGTGTCGAAACCCGGAAACGAATGCAGAATGAATTTAGCCAGGGTTCCGTGTGGCATTGCATAAATCTGTTGCCGGGCACTGGGGTAAGTGTTGCCAGGCCGCTGCTGAACCTGGCGACTGAATTTGCCCCATAGTTCAAGCTTTCCCGTAAGATTTCCGTGTAATCCGCTGCACATTTCACAAGTGTCTTTGCGGTGTGTTGGCTAAGTTGAAAATCACTTTCAAGTAAGCTAGCGTGGTAAAAAAATTACATGAGTAAGAAACGAAGAAGAAATAATCGCAGTAGTTCACTTGGGACTCTTAAACTCCCTTCGGCAACACGTCGATGACTCTCGCACTGTGCAAGGGAACCACTGACTTGCCACATGCACGATTGCTTCTAGCATCTGAGCTTCTCAAGCGCTTATTGTCGCTACATCTACAGAGGAAACAACCGGACAGAACTATAGCTGCAGATGACACGTAAATCGGCTGCCATACCAAGCAACAAGTCGATGAAGCATGGCAAAAAGCCACGCGCACGTGGCGCACCGAGTTTGTAATCTGCCTCGCAAGATCCTAGTCGTACCGGGGAATGCCTATAATCTACCTCGGTGGCATCGACGGTTTGGTTGCCATTGGTTACGGCGTGGCATCAGACGGAAATAATTTCCACGTGATCATCTCTCAGCAGACTCGAATGATCTCGACGTGTGATTAGCAGTCTCAACTTCACACTATAGAGTAACTTCAACGTCATACTATGTTTATTTCGACGTCAGATTAGCTGATCCCGACGTCAGACTAGAATGACCTCGACTTACCACTAGAATGATTTCGAAGTCAGGCTGGAGTTGCAATGACGTCAGCGGAGAATGATCTCGACGTCACACTAGAATCATCTCGACATCAGATTAAGCTTATCTAGACATCATCGTCTCGTCGTCGGACTCGAGTGATCTCTGCGTTGTAACCCTGAGGGATATTCATCGCTATGCGGGTGCCCCTATGCAGGATTCCCTTGCTTGTTATTCTTTCCAGGTGCAATCTATTTCGCTCACTGTTTTTGAATGCGAAGCATTTCTTTGCGTGCTTCCGGAACTTTTAGAATATCTACCTTTCTATCTATCCACCTACGCGTGGGTGCTCGCGTGATTTAATTTGGGGGAAACCAAAGTTAGTATGGAAGAACAAAATGCTTTCACAATATATGACTTGTTGTTCATGACATGAATAATGTAACAATTCCGCCGCGCACGTCGTCAAACCTTTTTCCACGAGACGTGTGGCACAAACCCTAAGGGCGCGTATCTGCCACAGGTATGCGGGTATGTGCCACAGGTGATTGTGAGGGCATGTTATATGTCTGTTATATGCCATAGGTAAACAAGTAAGGCCAACCTGCGTTTACGCGTTTGCTGCGTTTTATTCTTAGGCTACTTGTATCACGCTAATACACGCCCATGGTTGCAGATGACCAACCCGCCCGATCAGCAACCCTTCTGAAGCTATTTGTCGTGGTGGTACCGTTGCACGGCGACGCTCTGCTACGTACTGCCAGCAATGAACGTTACTGAAGTACATTATGTTTATATCTAACCGGTGATGGCGAGAACAGATATGAGCAATTGTAACACGTGAGCGTTAAGAAAAATCTGACATCGGCAGCATTTACACAACGGATGCATAGAACAAGAGTTAGGATTTCAGCAGGAGTCAAACCCCAAACTTCTGCGTGTCAGTTAAGTATTCTACCGCAGAGCCACGCTAGGTCACGGAATTATTTTTCAAAGAGACCCTACTGATCGTAAATGTCAATGGTGGTTGCAGTGCTGGCTATCCATATTTGTAAACACTACATATGTACTCCTATAATACAGTCGTCATGCCGATTTAACGTTAATAGTAGTTAGCTGCCGTGAGCTGAAATTGATTTATGAAGTAGTGTCACAGCTACCATCCTCGTGAGCAGTGGTGCTTCATATGAGCTTACCACTTCTGGTATTGCTAATATTCATCTTGCTGTTGGCATCGTTACGCAACTGTAAACAACTGGTTATAGAAAACATATGCGCTATCTATCTATCTATCTATCTATCTATCTATCTATCTAGCCGCCTATGACTTTTAGCTCTCCTGGCCGTTTCGATAATGGTATCGACACCAAACTTGGTGAGGCATAACATGACTGTGTGTAGAGCATATTTGACTAGGCATAACGTGAAAATCATGGCATTTATGTCTTAAATTTCAGGATTTACATGTCATGGACTTGCTGCTTTTGCGGTGGTTTCATTCACATCATATTTTGCGAAACGGGTATGGTATGACATGATTGCGTGGCGAACACAAGCTACAGACTCTAGCACGAAAATCATGACATACGTGTCATGTAACAACATGACTAGATGCCACGCTCATGATTCCGCTCTGAGCCATTTCGCTGGCGTCAACTATACCACATTCGGTATTACGGTACTTGAATGGATGACGAAGGTATCTGAGTGGTGCAAACATGATAATCATGAGATGCGTGTCATGTAACAACATGACTACACGCAACGCTCATGATGCACTGGCGGCTGTTTCGCTAGCTTCACTTATACCAACTTTGGTATTACGGGACGTGAATGGACGACGAAGGTATGAGACTGGTGCTAACATGATAAACATGAGATGCGTGCCATGTAACAACATGACTACATGCAACGCTCATGATGCGCTGGCGGACCTTTCGCTAGCTTCGCTCACACCAAATTAGGTATTACGGGACGTGAATGGATGACGAAGGTATGAGACTGGTGCTAACATGATAAACATGAGATGCGTGTCATGTAACAACATGACTACACGCAACGCTCATGATGCGCTGGTGGCTGTTTCACTAGCTTCATTTATACCAACTTTGGTATTACGGGACGTGAATGGAAGACGAAGGTATGAGACTGGTGCTAACATGATAAACATGAGATGCGTGTCATGTAACAGCATGACTACACGCAACGCTCATGATGCGCTGGCGGACCTTTCGCTAGCTTCGCTTACACCAAATTAGGTATTACGGGACGTGAATGGATGACGAAGGTATGAGACTGGTGCTAACATGATAAACATGAGATGCGTGTCATGTAACAACATGACTACACGCAACGCTCATGATGCGCTGGTGGCTGTTTCGCTAGCTTCATTTATACCAACTTTGGTATTACGGGACGTGAATGGACGACGAAGGTATGAGACTGGTGCTAACATGATAAACATGAGATGCGTGCCATGTAACAACATGACTACATGCAACGCTCATGATGCGCTGGCGGACCTTTCGCTAGCTTCGCTCACACCAAATTAGGTATTACGGGACGTGAATGGATGACGAAGGTATGAGACTGGTGCTAACATGATAAACATGAGATGCGTGTCATGTAACAACATGACTACACGCAACGCTCATGATGCGCTGGTGGCTGTTTCACTAGCTTCATTTATACCAACTTTGGTATTTCGGGACGTGAATGGATGACGAAGGTATGATACTGTTGCAAACATGATAAATATGAGATGCATTTCATGTAACAGTATGACCACATGCTACGATCATCATGCGCTCGCGGCCGTTTCGCTGGCTTCGCATGTACCAAACTTAGTATTACGCAACGCGAACAGACGACATAGGTAAATGACACATCCAAACATGATAATCACGACATGCGTGTCATGTAACATGACTCCATGCCACACTCATGATGCGCTCGCGGCTGTTTCGCTAGCTTCACATATGCCAAATTGCACATATGACGCCAATGAATGACGAAGGTATGTGACTGGTGCAAACATGATAATCGTGATATGCGTGTCATGTGAGAACATGACTACATGCCACAGTCAAGGCGCCAGTACATTTCGACGTGACGCGGTGCGTGTGCTCTCCGGCGTTCATTTCGTCGCGTCACACCGGCGTTGCCACGCCAGGCGCCGGTCCTGTCATATACTCGCAGGTACGCGCCGCGCTGCGTTGCTTTGACGCATGCGCGTTTCAGCACGTCCGGCGTCCTTCCGTCACGAACAGGGGGAAACGCAGTGTTGTCTGGGTAACGCATCGGCGTGAAATACAGCATGTCGCATTTCGCACCGGTTGCCATCAGGCCGACGGACGCTGGTCGCACCTGGCGTCAGACTATAGAGTGCTCGCGTTTTGCTAACGTAACGTCACTGTGCCCAGCGTGTGCGCGCGTCAACGCTACATTGGAGTATATTGGACCTTCATGATGCGCTCGCGGCCGTTTCGCTAGCTCCACATATACCGAATTTGGTGTTACACTACGTGAATGGATGACAAAATATATGACTGGCGCAAACATGATCATCCTGACATCCTGCCATGTTAGAACATGACAACATACCACGCTCATACGTGCTATGAGCGTGGTATCGCTAGCTCCACTTATACGAAATTTGGTATCACGTGACGTGAATAAAGGACGAGGGTAAACGACACATCCAAACTTGATAATCATGACAGGGAAGTCATGTGCGGCATCATTTACCTCCACTTCGTAACGTTGTGCTGATTTTAAAGTGACATATCAACATTTCTCATTCGTGCTTCGCATATCAGCGATTCCCGCTGTACGTGGGATATGCCATTTTTTTAACATTTGTATTGTATACTACTTTGGATTACGTATATTGTCAATCTGCTGTAGCTATTGTTGTTATTGTTACGATTGTCCACGCTTGTAAGTATGACAAATATTGAACTGTCCAGACTTGTTGTAAAGTCCTTCTCCACTGTAATGCCTCTGGCGCTTTGGGTACCGAATAAATAAATTACATATGTACTCATAAGTGTTAGAAATGAACGTGCCATGCTGTGGACAGTGAAGAAAGACGACCACGTTAAGTTATGGTCTGTGTGGCGTTTTTGTAGTCTGTGTGACCTGTGTTCACTGAGAGCAAATAAATCCTTCTTGTTCCTACAACGTCTCAGGCGCTTCCAAGACGCCGCAAGTTAACATAAGATACAGCCGTCACGTTAGGAGAAAGTTATTTGTAGTTAAGCTCCCTTCACTTTCGTTTATTTGCATAGCAGTGTCTAGGGCAACCATCCTCGCGAGCACAAGCGTGACATATCAGCTTACCTCTTATGCCGTTGCTAATATGTTGCTGTGGCAGCGTTACGCAACTGCAAACGTGTTATATGAAACATATTCGACTGCCCAACGCATATGTGTGTGCTTACAACATTTGTACATATATTTAGCGTCATTTCGTAAAGTTTCTCTCTATGAAAATATACAACACCACTACCTTTTCTCCACATGGTTCGAATAATATCGATACCCAAGGTACGTGGGATCTGCCGAATTTTTCAAAGACGATTGTCTTTTTTTTTTGGACCTTCGGCGCAAAACGTTTTATCTGTCTGTCTGTTTGTCCGCCCTTTACGGTACTCTAAACGACACGAAAGTGGCCAAACTAGACTCCAAACGGCCGACCCCATCCACAGCGCCCACCAATCTTACTCAAGATTCAGCGTTCATACTTGTGCAGTTGTCAATTAAAAAGCACTTAGTGCCCATATCTGAGGCACCATAACAACATGTCAATATTCTGTATGTGTAAATTTTACTATAAAAGGCATACATAAGTAATTTTAAGGATCGTAGCCTTTATAACGCTGCTCTGTCCATTCAACGCTCGCACGGAACGGAGAGTGTTTCCAACGCTTTGCTAAGACGAGATGGTGGTGGCACCTACCCGTCGCCTTGCGTTCTACACCTTATCACTTCAGAGACGGGCGCGCAAGGAGCGCGCGCTTCGTTTTCCAAGATAACTGCCAGATAGCGCTCATGTATAACGTGTGACGTGACTTGATGCACTCGCTCGCCCCGCGCCCCGCCGCGGTGGTCTAGTGGCTAAGGTACTCGGCTGCTGACCCGCATGGCGCGGGTTCGAATCCCGGCTGCGGCGGCTGCATTTTCGATGGAGGCGGAAATGTTGTAGGCCCGTGTGCTCAGATTTGGGTGCACGTTAAAGAACGTCAGGTGGTCGAAATTTCCGGAGCCCTCCACTACGGCGTCTCTCATAATCATGAAGTGGTTTTGGGACGTTAAACCCCACATATCAATCAATCGCTCGCCTCCGCTGCAGGCTCGAGGCACTCTAACGCAGCGCCTCCAGTATACCATTCGCCGATTTTCTTGCGCAGAACATCAAATAAACGTTTTGTTCACTCTCTCCAGACGTAAGACTATCTTATTTCGACGACATTTGCAGTGTAACATGCAGATACGGGGCCATTTTTTTATTTAGTTTTTCGCCACCATTCCACAGATTACCGCACAGCCTCGCGATGTCGGGACTTTAGAAAGTCTCAGAACTGCGAAGAGCGACACGGAGTGGGGCCAAAGGAGAACAAAAGGGATCCTGCCAACTTTGGCTGCAAGTAAGTTTTGTAGCGGTCACCTGTCATGTCAAAACGAAACGTTGCTTATTCGCGGCTGTGCGCTCGTTCGCGCATGGTGGAACGTCGCGTATTGTTTAGTACACAGGTTGCGCGTACAGTAAATACTCAATACACCCAGGTCGTCTCACGCAACTTGAACCGATGCTTTAAAAATGAAAGGAGCGTCGGAAGCGTATTAAACTGGATACCACACTTTACACTGTCGCATACACTTAATCAGGCTGTCTTTTATTGTACGCTTTAGGTAGCTCGTTATGTTTAATTTTCCATCTTGTTAATTATTGGCTGAAGACTCAAAGTATTAATGCAGAGTTTCGGAGCATGTTCAGAGAGCACTGATTGAATACATCTCACGTAGCCCTTTTTTCTGCGTTGTGAAAAAAACCTTCCAATAATAACGAAAATTGCCACGTGGCTGGGTCACGTGATTGCTCTCATGCTGCTATCAAGTGTACTATAGGTGAACAAGGCTACGTTCAGAGTAAAGGTGGCTTCGGGTAAACGGCAAAGTGTTTCGATGGTGGCCGTCATCTGGGCCTCCGGCTTTTATGGAATTACCGCGCAAATACCTATGCGGTCCGAGCGCAGCCGAGGTGATAAAGCACTCAAACAACGCTGTGTGGGACGTGCTGCACCAATCGCACGCTTGAGAGCAGCACTATAGTAGTGCGTAAGCGGTACATCATGTGGCTTTTTTTTTCACGCGGACTTCTCTGCAACGTGGAAAGAAGGGCTGCTCATCGCACAGGAAACAGTTCGATCAGTCGTTTCTATTTTCCAGTAAGTCAGGCGCTGAGCCGTGCCCCCAAGGCGGGAGGCAGAAAATGGCGTCTTTTTTTTATTTCTCCCTCTTTCATTTATCTCCCTCTCTCTCTCTCTCTCTCGGGTGGATCCTGCAATTCTAGTGACTCGGTAGAAGGCTTTTTTTTTTCAGTTACTGTTGTCCAAGGACAGGATTTATGTTTTCCAAGCTACGCATTTCAAAGAGCACAAAGTTGTTATTAAAGGGGTGCTTCAACACTTTTTGAGGATGTTCAGAAAACGTTGCTGATTGGTAGTAAAGGCTCCTAAGAACACGCGAGCCAAATGTTATAGCGTAGCACGCGGCCTGGAACCAGAGTCCCCTCTAGTTAATTTTAGGAAATTCGATGGTTCCAAGCGCGCTATCGCGTAAGTGACATCCGGCAGGCCATACATTTTACTCCGCTCCTCTGTTTCGTTTTCAGACTGATTCGGAGTACCATGGCCTGCTTCGACGAGTTATTCTCGTCTGACTGCGAGATGGACAAGAAGTCGGCTCAGGCGGCCTTCATGAAAGGAGAGACCATCCTGCTCGCCCTCGAGGGCTGCAGCTCATCGGCGGCGTCACACTTGCTTTCGCAGCTGCTCATGCTCGGTGCAGCGGTCGTAGCTTTTTCGCGTTACATGATCAAGTAGTGTGGGCACGCATTCGACTTGGCGGCGTGCTCTCATAGCTTCTCCACTGTATGGGGTAACAACTTAAAGGGACAGAACGAAGACATTCTTCGTGTATTGGTAAAGTGCAATTTCGCAATCACGAAAACACCAACCGCGACACGACGCTTAGTACGCGCGCACGAAAAGAAAACGTTTGTGGTGACGCCACCTTGAGATTCCCGAACCAAAAACCGTGACGTCATAGATGTTTAGGGCATCTACTGGATCCTAAGCAGTTTATAATGAGGAGAAATGTAGTACATTGGATGTGAATTGCATAACCTAGCATACAAAGTTTCAGATAATTTCGTCCAGCCGCGAAAATACGAAAAATACATTATGAAATTTTAGACGTCATGCACGGAGATTTAAAAATGAAACTTCCACCTTGATTTTCTCCGCTAATAATAAGCTTACGCTGGTGAAACTTGTGGCATTAGAGCGCTCATAGCGCATTTTGTCAATCTAAACCAAGTCATTGTATATCTTTAGCGTCAATTTAAGAATATACACAAGTTCCACCTACAACAACTATTTGGGCCACCTTGAAAGAATTCGCGGTGATATTGCATCCAATGTCATTTGTTCATTTTTGTGACGTCAAACACATGTTCGCGTCAGTGGTTTGATATCGGAAACTTCAACGGCCCGGAAAATTTTCTCCGTGATTGTGACATCACTGCTCAGCCAAAAGACATAAGTCAGGTAGCAGCTATGAGCTCTTAGTTTTCGACACGTGTGTTGTTTAGATTAGCCGAGGAAAAGTACTAATGCCTAGAAAGAAGACCAGCTCGCATTACTTCTTCGGCGATTGACAAGCACGCCGATGTCACGTGGGCGGAGCTTGCGCTTATTTATTGTCAGGTTGCAACCAGCTGTAGTGACGCTAGTATAAGCTGTTACTGCAAGAACTGATTACTGTTATGTTAACAATTATGTGACTGTTACGTTGACATTTATGTGACTGTTCGACTGTATGCTCTTCTTTTTGTTAACATCACCGTATATGCACGTTTATGTGACCGATGAATAATTTGTTTCGAAATCTCATGTCCTAACTGTTAGGCTAACTGATTGTATATTGTATGTCCTGTGGACTTGATACGCTTGGAGACATGGACCTTTCGTGAACTTCGTTATTAGACGCTTTTAAGGGGTATCGGTGCGCCAACATCTTGCACCACATCAATAAATAAAACGACTACATGAGCCATACCACAGGAGCAGTCAGTACAGCAAAAGCAACTCGGACGTTGTTTTCCACACTGGAAACATCATTTTTCTTTTTCGTGGTCAGTGCTAACATCCAAGTTAAAAGTAGACCACTGTTCTTTTTTTTTATTTAATCACCGAAGTGCTACTATACGTATGTATCGACACTGTTGCCGTTATATGTTCTCAAAGGTTTTTCGGAAGTTCAAAACCTGCCTCGCTCTTACTGTTGCAAGCCATCCTAAGTGCCCTTCTTAGGAATATTAGCGGTGCTTTCGGTGAGCATCAAATAGCATCGAAAGAAGGACACAGGAAGCGTGCCCCTGTATCACTCGGCTCCTGTGATGTACGTCGATGCCGCCCGGTCTGAAGCGACCACGTTCTTTTAGCGAATGTTTGGCTGCTTAGGAACCGGCCTGCGATTTTCTCCTCAATGCACTGCTTCGTTTTTCTTGTCTCTATGTCCGCCTTGAAACGTGGCTGAGAAGTGAAATCGAAATAAAAGTTTCGTTAATTAAACACTTACTATCTGCCTGATTAAGTGAAATTAGAGTAAAGCTGTGTTTCGCATCACTGCTATGAAAAAACTGACAGATTATTTTATGCATTCGCTTGAGGTGACCCGAATGCGGTAGACATCATTCTTTCTTCTCATAAGGTGCACTTATCCTGCCCCCGCCACCCTATACGAAACCTGTCTGCGCCTAACGTGTGTCTGCACTGGCTCTAAGATCAGAGGCACCTCATTTGACCGGGATTGGACTACCTCTGACCAAGCTACGGTAACATGTGTTGAAGTCATCACGTGTAGTGGCACCATGGTGTCATCCCGACGTCGCAAGCTTTAGCGATCTGTGACGTCATCGTGACGTCGTACAGTGACGTCATCACGCAATTATTTTTCGCATCAGTCGTCCTGAAGCCGACAGCCCCTGATGACCAAACTGCACCTTGAAAAGAAATGTATTGACAAGAAAATTTAAGATGTTAATGTACAGAGCATGTTCAAGAACTTTACACGGAATGCTGATTAGTGGAATAGGTTGGCAGTTGCAAGGAGAGCTTTTACTTCCAGATTCATGCACCGGAACCGGAGAGGTGAAGAGGAAGGCCGGAAGATTAACGAGATAGTACCTTCCGCTTTGCTACCCAGCACTAGGGTGGGGAAATAGGAGCAAGAAAGGGGGTGGAAAGAAAGAAAAAAATGACAGAAAAAAACGCATGTGCACGCAGGAGAGAACATACACGCACACAAGAATTCTGGCTACAATAGTTCAGAAATGTCGGTCGATAGCAAAAAGCTTAGTAGCGCTTGCATCGGGAGAATGCTGTAAAATTCTTTCCGCCGGCAGAGGTCTTTTATCTATGGTTGGACGCTACCACTTTCCAGGATTGATGCCGCACAGAAGCTTCGCTGGCTTGCTCGTCAACGCACCACGTAACAAAGGAATCAGCCGCCCTTCAAAAATGCCCGACTGTACTCTTTTTACCTTACGTTACATCTTGAAGTCCCGTCGAAGCTTCGCCGTGCAGACGTGACCCTTTTTTTGTAGGCTGTGATTGGGCGTTGCGTTTACCAACGCATTTCGCTTTGCAATGGCTGATACCGCAGCTTGTGACCGCTGTGGCAACGAATAAACTATTGCACATATTTTTAGTGACTGCATAGAGTCACAGTGCACAGTGACTACGACTTTGAACTGGAACCAATTTTCTGATTTTCCAGTCAGGGTGAGAAAGTCAGCACAAGCCAGTACTAGTACGAGTTGATAAGAGTCAGTACTAATAAGAACGATTTTTTTTTTGCTTTAGTGCCCATTTACGGAATTATACACGTGTTTCGGCTAAAAGCGGCGAAAGAAGTGTTCAACTTCTTGAAGACGCCAGACTTGCACCGGCGGTTATAGATTAATGACGTTATCATGACTGTGAGGTGTGTGACTTCGTGTCTGACGGTGCTCCCCTCCCCCCTCTTTCTATCTTTATCTCCACCGTTAAAGCTATCACATCATTTTCCCCACAGAAGGGTAGCATACCGATCGGTCTCTACGAACTCGCTAACATCCATGTCTTCCTTTTCTCCCCTTTTTGTCTCTTATTTCCGCATTGCGAAGTCGTGGGAAGCGTATTCAATGTATACCTTTCGACGACGTCCGAGGCTCCTTCTGCAGACCTGGCATCTGGCACAGTGGACATGCAATGGGCGTCAGGGCCTGTCGATACTATCGACGTTGGACCACCGACATCTCCGCCTAAGAGCAGCGCTTAGCGCCGATTATTCGCGTCCGTCGCTTGTACAATAGTGGAACTCCTTTCCGAGTGATTTCGACCCGCGCCGATCATCGATATTCCATTAAAGGGCGAATTGATCGAGTCGTGTGCTTTCAGAGAAATGGGGAACCGAAGCCCCTAGCAGGCTATCTTGGTTTTATTTTCGTTTTATTATTATTTTTTGTTCCTCTTGCAATAAGAAAACATCCTGAGCTTTTCTTGCAGCAGACCTTTGGGCATGAGCGGCAACCACGCTATACTGGACAGGGAGAGAGAGGTGGAATACAGGAGACGCAGGGATGTGAACTAGACTATGTCAATTTTCCTGCCCTACACTAATGAGGAGGGGAATATGGGAGTAAATAAAGATCATGTTGTTTTATCAGTCGTCATATGGGTCAACTCCGCGAGGGCTTCTCGCGCGTGAGAGCGCTTTCACGATCGTTTTTCTCCACATGCAGAAAGAGAATATGTGGCCTGGAACGTGCAAGTTGTTCATCATCATCAGCGTAATCGTCGTCGTCACGGGACGGCAGATATGGCTTGACCCTAAGGAGCTTCTCCTCTAAAAAGAGAAAGAGTGAAAGACAAAACCGTCAGTGCACTTATTTGACAACATATACGCACAGCAGTCAACACATGTGGTCACTCAATCAGGAACTCCAGAAGGGCTCGTGTGGCTTGCTTGGTTGACGAGCTGTGAGCCCAGGCTCCCTAGAATCTTTCCTTCAGTAAAGGTCCATCACCAAGTCTCCTCAAGGCACACCGGTGGGTCAGAATCAAATCAGAATCAAATTTTATTGTTACTATGAAGTAAACTCATTACAGACAGTATACAGAAGGAGGTCCAGTAGTCGGAGACTGAATTGGGACCTCCTGTGCATGATGAACATAAAAACAAATAAAACATAGCTTCGACAGGAAGGGAAAATGGAAACTATGTTTGTCGAATTATAGGTACAGCTGTACAAGAGGTGATCTCTAGTTCATACACGGCTGTAGTAAAACACGTGGGTGAATCTGCCATAACAGTGCGATAGCTGAATGAGTTGGTGAACGCTACTCTGACCCATAGCCGAAGCAACGTTCTAAAGCCATGCCAAAAATTCTTTGTTGGAAGTTGTAGCTTAGATAGCAATGGAGCGAAGTTAGGTAAGCGAGCTTTGCAGTTTAGCGACGAAGCACGCAGGTGCCCCAGACTGCGACATGTCACCGTGAGTAACTCAAATCGATGCAGCTAATTCACAGAGGAAACGAACACTGGTTTACAGCGCAGTAATATCGCGTCTTGCTACTGTCACCGCAGGAAGACGGGCTGACAATAGTAAAATTTCACTGACTCGCTGCGTAGACTCTCTCGTTATGGAGTCCTGCCGTGTGATTAAAGTACGTTTTATAGAGAAACAACTCGGGCCGTTTATAGTGGTCAAGTCTGATCAACCGAAAGGTGGCGTAATGATGTGTGTGTCCTGCCAATGATGCGGCCTGTTCTCATTTCTCATATTCATGCAAAATGTAATTGCATTTATTCTCCACAACAAATACATTATATATATATAACATTATGAGCTGCATTATATATATAACATTATGAGCTGCATTATATATATAACATTATATATAAATACATTATGAGGCTGCGCTGTTCCCGTCAAGGTCCACCACATCCACACTTCTTGTTCTTGTGGTAAGTTCGTTTCGTTGCTGCTTAGCAAATATGATCGCATGAATTCGTGCTTTGAAAAAAAAGGCATTTTTTATTTTTCACACCTGATTCGACCCGCAAGATACGAGTGAAGCGTCCCAGGCGTGCTCATGCTGAAAGAGTCACAATAAGTACTCATACTCCTGATCACTGCAACAATTGAGATTGCAAACTGCTCTGTGCCAAATGTAATTGACTGGGTGCACGTGCAGAACAAGAACGGTGCAAAATTTGTGACTGCCTTTTGCATTACAATGGCAAAGTGTTACTGTGTCTGCGTGCCTTCGCTGTCGCTCTGCCGATATGAAATCCTGTGTCTCTCAGATGCGGGGCCTATAGCATTGTCCACAGCGATAGATTGTCTTCATGTGTACTGACTGTGCTTTCTTTTAATGGGGGCGGGGGCATATAGGAAAGTTCATACGCCATAAATATTAACTGCTATTCAGCGTCATGCTAGTTTTTTTCTCTTATTCGTTTCGTTCCACGCGAAGTTTGCAACAGTTTCTCAGTCCAAGTTGACCTAATAGAAAAGCAAACGTTTATAACGCCACTATGCACAGAGCCACATCGGAAGCCACCCCAGTCTTACGTACTGTTGTGCCACAGACATGTTCCTCGTTCGGGAGCACGTCTCACGAGATCGAGCCCTGTTCCGACGAACTGTCTCCCCCCCTCCCAGCACCGCCTTCCGTGCAGAAGAACCGTGCAGTTCCTGGGATAACGTCGCTTCCTCCGCCGAACCACCTTGCAGTTTCGGGTATGGCTGCGTCTCCTCAGCTGAGCCACTGTGCCGTTCCGGGGAACTGGTCTCGCAGAAGAGTCCCAAAACGCTATTTAAGGCCGTGTCGGCCTTATGTTAGAGGGATTTTGCCCCAGCCGACGTTGTCGTGCTGGTCGGCTCTGTACAAACGACAACCTGCTACAGTAAACGCTCCTTTTGTTGCTGTTTTCAAAACGGATTGCCTCCCTGTTTCGCCTTCGGGCTTAGGCTTCGGCGAAGTCCGCTCGACGACTCGCCGCTCTTCGCCACCGCTACCATCGCGACAGAGCAAAATTCTTAACAGTGGTTGGAAGCTTCGCGATACGATATCCTACGTTTGGCACGCCGGATCAGACCCCTGGATGCTCGATCCCGACCGACCTGATAGCAGCGTTGGGATACGCTGGTATACGCTACCCTGTTTTCATTGTTCGGCAAGCTGGGACAAGCAACCCTGGATCTCAATATTGGCAAGTTGGACCGGATCCCTGAAGGCCTGATACTGATCGACGGCAGCCATGAGTTGGACCATCGTCGGCTACTTTGGTTGGGTGAGTACAACGTTTACTGTTCATTTCGCCAGACCTCTCTAGCACAGGCAGATGTTAGGAGAGCGTTTTGTGTTTTGTTGGTTGTAATTTATTATTCACGTGCTCTAGACCATGAGATTAGCTTTAGAGTACGGTGAATATCAATAGCAGAGCATCACGAGAAACGAGATCGCGATGGAGCAGTACCTTGTGGAGGACCTCCTCGAAATTTGTCGAGCCATGGGGATTTCCACCGGGTCCGCTAAAACAAGGGAAGCGATTTTCGAGGTGATGCGGGCAGAGAATGTGACGGCTGGGGAAGCTGACGAGTTTTGGGAGCTTATCTGTGAGGAAAAGCAGAAGGCCGAAGAGCAAGAGGATAGAAGCCACGAACAATGGAAGGCCGAGAAAAGCCGCGAAGATCTCGAAGCTCAAAGGCACGAACAGCAGAAGGCCGAAGAGCGAGAGGCTAGAAGCCATGAACAATGGAAGGCCGAGGAGAGACGAAAAAGGACAGAGCATGCTCTGAAAATGAGAGAGCTTGATCTTAAAATTCAAGCACTTAAGTGGGAGCGAGCGAAACACCAGCTCCACAACTTTCAGACAGGTGAGAACATCGCGCATTTTCTTGATGATTTTGAAGTTGTCTGCTGTAATGTTGGTGTTAGCCGCGACCTTTGGGGGGAGAAGCTCGCCACGCTGTTGCCGCGCAAGATAGCGCATGTTTTGAATTGCTTACCCTTCGAGGAAGCAGGAGACTTCAGTCATGTTAGATATGCCTTGATAAGATATTTTTTTCTTTCAAGTCATGCTGACGAGGAAAGTCGGAGCGATGAAGACAAGGCTGAAGCGCCACGAAGGGCGCTAAAGGATGACGCCCGCCGAAAAGAGCGTGAGGATGAGGCGCACCGTAAAGCGATGGAGGCTGAGGTCCGTCGTGTAGCGCTTGATGATGACGCTCGCCGGAAAGTGTTAGATGATGAGGACAGAAGGAAAGCACAAGAGGCGGAGGCCCATCGCAAAGTGCGGGACGCCGATGTGCGTCAGAGAGAGCGAGATGAGGCGCGGCGTAAGGTGATCGAGGTGGAAGCGCGTGAAAATGAGGCTCGCCGAAGAGCGCTAGAAGTAGAAGCGCGTCGAGAAGCGCGTAAGAATAAGGCATGCCGAAAAGCTATGGAAGCTGAGGCTCATCGCGAAGCACAAGCGCAAAAGTGTGCCAGAGAGAGCGGGACGCCGAAGAGAGTCGCGAGGCGCCGGACATTGGGGCTCGTAAAAAGGTACAAGACGCCGAAGTGCGTCGGATAGAGCCAGACGCTGAGGTGCATCGCGAGAAGTTTGGGGCCGAGGCCCATCGCACGGCTAAGGACGCCAAGGTGCATGATAAAGCGCTAGAGATGGAGCCGCTGCGCAGCGCACGCGATCAGGATGAATCGCGTCAAAGTGAGCATGAGGCCGTTTACGAAGGCCTGGGAACAAGGGCTATCTTGGAAAGGGAGAGACCCTTACAAACTGAAGAGAAACCTTCAGTCGAGTTGGTTAACTTTAAAAGCATCGGGACTCCCGTTCTGTCACAGGCAGAGACAGCTAGCATCGGGCCAGAGGAAAAGCTAGGTAACCAATCTGGAGCTTTGTCTCCACAAAGTGAAGGCAGCGTACTTCATAGTATGAATGCCATTGCTATGAGCACGGAGATAAGTTCCGTTGGGAAGAGTCACCGTTGCAAATATAAGGTGAAGTCGAATAACGCCAAGCGCGCGAAAGTGGCTAAACGCCATGGCTTTCAAGATGCCATACTCAATGTCAAAGCTGAGGTCGAGACAAAGCTCAATAAAAGAAGGTTGAAGTTCAGGCCATTGCTCAGATCTAGGTCAAACGCGAAGCGCGTTGCGAAGAAAGGAACTTCAGCAAAATTCCGAAGCCGAAATCTTCATTTGGTCTCATTTCCAGAGCAGACACCTAACAATGCCCACAAAGATAAGCTGGTTCAGCCGCATAGAGTTTTGGCAGAGCCTGTCGAAGGCAGTGCGCTTGTGAATAAGTGTGTCGGGGCTTCCACCATTCCTAGCCATTCGAAGAGAAAAGGGCATCGGCAAAAGCGTAGCGCGGAAGAGACGAGAGGCGTCAAACATGTTAAAGCAGCTGTTATGTGCGGTGACGTCTTCATTCGAGACGCCAGGTTCAGGGCTACGCGTAGGATCGCGAAAGGGCCCTGCAGAAAATGTTTGAGGCTCAGACCATCACTGAGATGGAGATTAGAGGGGAAGCACGTCAACAAAGACCAAATTTCAAGGAAATTGGAACGCCGAAATCACCGCCTGGTCTCATCCTTTTCTCTGCCGCGCAGATGCAAGCAAGTGGGGAAACGTTGCGAGCGCTGGAGCTGTAACACAAGCGGTTGTTCCCCACCGTGGCAAAAGGGTCACTGGTCGAACGGGCGGCGTAAACGATGCAGTGCAGATGCCCCTTTCTTCGAGTTCAGCGGCTGCGGATCAAAAGTCGCTGCTACTGAGTTCGGCGAACAGGTTGATTCGTCGTCCTTTTGTCCAGACCGCAACCCTCAGATGCTATGGAGTTCGCGACTCCCCAGAGTTCGCCTGAAAGAGTGCCGCCTCGCTAATACGAAGAGTGTACTTTTTCTATTTAATTTTGAGAATAACTTTTTTCTAGTTTTGTCATCTGCCGATGAGCAAGGAATGGTTCTAAATTTTTGTAAGTTTTACTTGCCTTGTCATCGCAGAAGCTCACATAATATGTTTGTTCGATTAAATTTTTTTTCATAAAATTTCAAAGGTTACAGTTAGTGTGCTTTATTTTAACAGAGAAGGCATAGTAAAAGCCCCTGTTTAAGATACCTTCTGTGTTTAGCCTTTATTGTTATTTTGCACGTCGGTGTTGATTAACTTTTAACTTTGTTCTGTCCAATGCGCGCAAGTTTGATTTTCATTGTTATTTACTTACTTTTTCAAGCGCATTTTATCTTGTTGTGATGATCATTGGCTGCGCCTATTGAAGTGAGAGCTTGTAGGAGGACGAACATTGTCAAGTTTGACAATCTTATCCTTGCAAGCGACGCCAATGTGCGTGATTCAGAATTACTTGGTATTCTAAATTGTAGTTTCGGGGCCAAATTGAGTTAACCTCAGCAGCTTCGATCGTCCATAATCTGCCTAAATCACAATTGAGAATCGCTCAAAAAAATTCTGTTTGGTTCAACAGTGTCATGCACTGACACTTGGCTAAAGGTGTGTCCACATTATGTATTGCTCCTCAGGTACATTGCTCGTGATGCTATTTTTTAGCTCAGCTAAATCTCGAGGAAATATTTTCGTTTCTGCTGGTCTGGCGATTTGATCAGCATTTGGAGGGTGCTTGCTTTGGCCAGAGTGGTTCGGCTTTGTGTTCGACTCCGTCGTTCCAGTGAACCTCTGCAGGCCTATGGAACTCTCAACGGGCGGAGAGAGCGGAACGCCTACAGACGGTCAACCAGCATCCCTCCTTCCGAGCCGCGCTGACGGCTCAAAACTCCGGATGCATTGTCTGGCGGCGGGGGTGCTGTTGTGCCACAGACATGTTCTCGTTCGGGAGCACGTCTCACGAGATCGAGCCCTGTTCCGACGAACTGTCTCCCCCCCTCCCAGCACCGCCTTCCGTGCAGAAGAACCGTGCAGTTCCTGGGATAACGTCACTTCCTCCGCCGAACCACCTTGCAGTTCCGGGTATGGCTGCGTCTCCTCAGCTGAGCCACTGTGCCGTTCCGGGGAACTGGTCTCGCAGAAGAGTCCCAAAACGCTATTTAAGGCCGTGCCGGCCCCATGTTAGAGGGATTTTGCCCCAGCCGACGTTGTCGTGCTGGTCGGCTCTGTACAAACAACAACCTGCTACAGTAAACGCTCCTTTTGTTGCTGTTTTCAAAACGGATTGCCTCCCTGTTTCGCCTTCGGGCTAAGGCTTCGGCGAAGTCCGCTCGACGGCTCGCCGCTCTTCGCCACCGCTACCATCGCGACAGAGCAAAATTCCTAGCAGTACTTAAACAAACCACAGCTAAGGTGGGCGTAGCAGCACCAAACTTAACCCTCCTTCAGCAGCACACGAATGAAATTCCGGGCCCCGCCACGGTGTTCTAGTGGCTAAGGTACTCGGCTGCTGACCCGCAGGTCACGGAATCGAATCTCGGCTGCGGCGACTGCATTTCTGATGAAGGCAGAATTGTTGTAGGCCCATGTGCTCAGATTTGGGTGCACGTTAAAGAACCCCGGATGGTCGAAATTTCCGGAGCTCTCCACTACGGCGTCTCTCATACTCATATGGTGGTTTTGGGGCGTTAAACCCCACATATCAATCGAATGAAACTCCGGATAAGCTTTTCTTATTAGGTTGGGAGCGTGTGGGTGAAGGGGGAGTTCACCCCCTCCCACCCGTCGCCCAGAAACCATGTCAGTTTCCGGCATACACGTGCAAGTACAAACGCTTCCGTGAACATGCCCCCTCGCAATAAGATTATACCCCCCTACCCTACCGGGCGCGAACTTGAGTGTATTGATCGTCGCGATATCGCGCGAATGCCTGGCCTTTACTCGAGATAAGCGATTATTGGCAACGAGCTGGCACCGCTGCGCTACCACTCCCGTTTACAACGTAGCCGAGGCGCAGTTGACACTGTGTGTGCTCAGAACCAAGGGTGTGGTGACAGATGTTACCTCTGCGAATGCGAAGAGCCATGGCGTCGTTATTTGATCGCGTTGTGCCGCAGTTCTTCGTGCTAGGATTCCTTCTGGGGGCCGCTGCGGCTTAAGGAATAAGGTATTTACGTTCGTAGCTGTGCCGTTTTTTTTCTTGCTGTTTCTTTTTAACCCCCCCCCCCACCTTCGACCCTCCGTACTTCGGTCATTTTCAAAAGTTGTGGTGTACTGGTCAGAATGCTGCACTGCACTGTGTGACAATATTTTGGCATAAGTTCCAGCTGCTAACTCGATACGATACTGATAATCAAAGCAGTGTCTATGTCCTCCACAGAAAGGACAACGGCCACGATATTGTAAAGGGTCAAGTGCAAGGTTGGGGAGCGTAACTTTGTAGATGTCGCCAGGCAGCAGCATCTGCACGGGTCAGTTTTTCGTGTGTTGGACGGAAGGTTCTGCGGGATAATTTGTGGTGCTGTATAGCAAAAATTCATATGTGAGTCGTATCCTTTTTGCCTATTTTAACAAAACACATCTGTCTATTCCGGCTTGTGTTTAATTATGGGTAGAAACAGTGCACAGACTCCCGGGACGAAGAGAAGAGACACAAACAAGCGCTGTTTCTGCCAATAATGTATCACTGACTAGCCCAACTTTCAATCTTGCTTGTGTTTAATTTTGCTTCGACAATTTGTTCTTGCCCAGTTGCAAGGTCAACTAGAAGTCGGCCTAGGCGACCTTCGTGAAAAGAGAAAACATCCTCCTTGCCGTCGAAGGCTGTAGTTATTCGGCAGCGACGCACACGTTTTCGCAGCTGCCCATGCTTGGCATGGCAGCTATAGCTCTTTGGCGTTACACGATTAACTAGCCTTGCTCTCACCGACACGGCGTCCTCGTTTGGGGTGGAGGAGCAGGAGAGGTTGAGGAAAGGGAAAGACGTAACTTCTTCAACCCCAAGTTGAAAGGATGGCTCAGCGCCTGTAGCGGAATGGGGAAAGGGTATTAAAGATGTGGAGAAGGAAGAAGAAAAATTAAAATGGCGTCCATGACCAAGGACATGGCGGGCGGCTTCTAAAGCCGGTTGTCCAGTGCAGTGTCCCTAAGGAAGCGAAGAACCACCTTGAAGACCTGGGTGTGTTGCCGTGCAGGGAAGAAGGAATCCTCGTCCACCTTCCATAGGATGTCTGATTGCGAGTGCATGACTTCCATCGACGTGGCGGACACGTGTAAACAAAGTACATCATTGCCTCGAGAACAGCAGCACGCGTCGACGCATCGGGGGTGGGAAAAAACGGCGACGCGAACGTCATCTGTAATCAAACACGAAGGAGCGCGAAGCCCCATGAAGAATCAACTGCACATGGCCGATCGTGACAGCCCGGCGCGAACCCTTCTTCCGCAGCAGCACGGGCAGTACATGTTCGAACCACCACGTTCGTATAAAACGTCGCGGGGTGAAAAACGGCTCCCAACAACCTTACTTTAGTATATTGCAACCTAATGGGTCTCGGCCGGGACCTCAGAAATTTTTGAATCATCCCGAATTTCATACTGACCAGGACCGTATCACGGAGGTTCCATTGTATATAATTTTCATACATTTAGAGGCACTTGGTCATAACGGTGTCATTACGGAGACTTTTCAACGAGTGCACTGACCTTTGTGCGCCCGGTAACTACAACAGAATGCCGTCGGCTTATCTAACCGGTATCGGAGCTCCAGCAGTGTTCACAGCAAGATCAAGCCAACGACAGCCTAATTTGAGCAATAAAGCAAGAATAGTGGCTTGAGCAAAATATATCTAGATGCTTCCTTGCTACCATGAAAGTTCTGTAGCACGCATCGCTATCCTGTCAAAGCCGAGTGATCGTGGATATTAATTTTCCGCTACTCTGTAGCGCCGAAGAGTTTAGCACGCATCGAACATTAGTTCAAATGTAAAAAGTTCTAAAAACGCTTGTGAGCCTCTGAATATTGTACTAGTCATGGTGGAGAATACCATAGTCATGGTGGGAAATAATTCAACTCGTGCGTCCTCTTGCAATGAATTTGTGTTCTTCCATAAAAAATGTTTTGTCTGTAAGTTTAGGTTGCAAATATACCTATGACTTCACAGCTCACAGCAATACCATATTACTGTTCACTTACCACCTTTTTATGCAACTGTAAAGAATATAAATGTACTTGCATATGTGAATCGTTGATTAACTCAGCCTATGGGCCTTGACATGCGCCCCCCCGGGGGGGTAAGTGTGCGTGTGTGCGTGGAGGGGATTAGGGGTCATGGAGCAGAGCACTGCAGGGAAAGTCAAACAAAATAGCTTTTAGGCACTCACAATGACTTCATTTCAGTCCAAGGCACATAACCGCTTTGCTTAAAACATCGTACGATGTTTACAGCGTCGTGTGTTGCTTCAGCATTTCACCACGAACAAAAAGGTGAGTGTTTCCTACACTTCGCTCAAAAATTCAAGTGCTTTCACTAAAACAACCCGGTGCTGCCACCTACCAGTGGGTCTGCGTTCTAAAGAAAGACACAGCCTTGCCGCAGATGCGAAGCGATTAACGCTATAGCAACAAATTGGAAGGTCACGCGAAAAATGGAAAGCAGATCGAAACGTGCCTCGCGTTTCTCGCGCACAAGTAACGGACGAGACATACCCTAATGTACAGATGAATGCGATTAGGCGTCTCAATTGTTACTTCGCTGTGCGCGAAAAGCGTGCCCTTTTCGTAAACGGAGACTTTGCAACGAGTGCAGTGACCTTTTTGCGCCCGGTAACTACAACAGAATCATTCCGGTGAGAGCCCAAAGCATACGATTCTCCCAACCACGAGAAAAGGGCGCACGGATGAGCGTCCACCTCCCTCCTCAATGCGGGGCGATATATAGGTGGGATATGAGAGCACGCACCGCCACGTCATGACGAACTGGTGAAACGCGCTCATTGCGCCATGTCTCTGGTAGTGGTGAAAACACTACAGTTCCCCGAAGAGGGCCATCGGCAGTGGTAAGTGGTAGATATAAATAGCTCGCCGTTTGAACATTGAAAGGAGGTTCTCTTTCGTGGCTCGGTGACTGACGCCTTGCACTGACAATTCAGAGGTCAGACGTGCGATTCCGTGGCCGGAGTCATATATATATATATATATATATATATATATATATATATATATATATATATATATATATATATATATATATATATATAGTTGAGACGTTTATTGGCGGACACTTGTCGACGATGCTTGACAGCGACAGTCAATGCGGGCACCGACTCTCTGCACGAGCTGCTCTTCTTCTTGCTAAAAAGGGCAACCCACTAGAAGGCGCTGGAAAGGACGACCCACTGTTCGAAGGCTTCACCACAACTACCCCGGGTACGAAGAGGGAGCCGCCTGGCGACCTAGCAGCTGGTTACTATGAGCGGGTCGTGGTAGGCTTTCAGGCGCTCCACGTTGACAATGTCGCGCCCTCGACGGCGCATGTCCGAAGATGGTTCGATGGGTTCGATCAAGTAATTTACAGGGGACGTGCGTTCGACGACACGGTAGGGGCCTTCGTATTTGGGCAATAGTTTTGAAGATAGGCCAGTTGAAGTGGTAGGGATCGAGAGCCAGACGAGCGCTCCAGGGAGGAACATGGGCGCAGTAGTGCTGGTGTCAGCGCGAATGCCTTTTTGCCGCTCTTGATCATGCGCTGTAAAGGTCCTTGCAAGCTCTCGACACTCTTCAGCAAGCTTGGCTGTAGCAGAAATAGGCGCCCACTCTGACGGATCTGGTTTGTACGGAAGTATAGTGTCGATGGTGTGCGACGGGTGCCTTCCATATAATAAAAAGAAAGGTGAAAAGCCAGTAGTGCTCTGAGGGGCGGTGTTATAGGCGTAGGTGACGAAGGGTAGAATGGAATCCCAATTTGTGTGATCGGCGGCGACGTACTTGAAGAGCATGTCGCCGAGCGTACGGTTGAAGCGTTAAGTGAGGCCATTCGTCTGCGGGTGGTAAGCGGCAGTTTTGCGGTGAACAACGTTGCACTCTTTGAGAATGGCTTCGACGACTTCAGACAGGAAGACGCGGCCTCGATCACTGAGCAGTTCCTGAGGTGGACCGTGTCGCAGCATGAATCGTTGGAGCAGGAAGGAGGCCACATCGCTCGCTGTAGCCGCGGGGAGAGCGGCAGTTTCGGCGTATCGCGTGAGGTGGTCCACAGCAACAATGGCCCAGCGGTTACCGGCCGACGTTAGTGGAAGTGGCCCATACAAATTGATGCCAACGCGCCCAAACGGCCTGGCAGGGCAAGGTAGAGGTTGCAGACCTACCGGCGACAGGTGTGTTGAAGTTTTGCGGCGCTGACATTCTATGCAGGAGCGAACGAATTTCTGCACATAGCGGTACATGCCGCGCCAAAAGTACCGTTGGCAAATGCGCTGGTAAGCCTTCGATACGCCGGAGTGCGCACATTGCGGATCAGTATGAAAGAATTCGCATATGTCAGAGCGCAGACTGCGGGGTATGACTAGTAGCCACTGGCGGCCGTCACCGCTGTAATTGCGTCGGTGGAGAAGGTCGTCGCGAACGGCGAAATGGTGGGCTTGACGACACAACGCGCGAGTGGATGTAGTGGATGGATCAGTCAGCAAGTCTATCAGTGAGGCAATCCATTGATCCTTGCGCTGTTCAGTAGCAACGGTATGAATGCTAATGGAAGAAACGGCAAGGTGAGACGCTGAGTCGTGGGCATTGTCGTCAGGCAAGGGAGAGCGCGACAGGGCGTCGGCGTCAGCATGTTGCCTTCCATTGCGGTACAGCACGCGGATGTCGTAGTCTTGCAGGCGAAGTGCCCACCGGGCGAGACGGCCTGAGGGATCTTTCAATGATGACAACCAGCATAGTGCATGATGGTCGGTGACTACATCAAATGGGCGACCATATAAATAAGGTCGGAACTTGGTAAGGGCCCAGACGATTGCCAGACATTCTTTCTCTGTGACGGTGTAATTAGTCTCGGCTTTTGTAAGCGTACGGCTTGCATACGCCACGACATATTCCGGGAACCCTGGTTTGCGCTGCGCAAGGACAGCGCCGAGACCGACACCACTGGCGTCCGTGTGTACCTCTGTAGGGGCAGTAGGGTCGTAGTGGCGGAGTATGGGAGGCGACGTCAGTAAACGACGGAGCGTTGTGAATGCGTCGTCACACTGTGATGACCACGAATGGAGAGGCCCGTTACTACCGAGCAGCTTTGTCAGCGGCGATACGATGGACGCGAAGTTTCGGATGAAGCGCCGAAAGTAGGAACACAGTCCTATGAAACTGCGCAGTTCCTTGACGGAGGTCGGCTTGGGGAACTCGGTCACGGCCCGAAGCTTGGCTGGATCGGGGAGAATTCCATCCTTGGACACGACGTAGCCGAGTACTGTCAACTGCCGAGCTGCAAATCGGCACTTATTTAGGTTCAGTTGCAGACTGGCGTCACTCAGGCACGTTAAAACATGCCGCAGGCGTTGAAGGTGCGTGGAGAAGTCCGGAGCGAAAACGACGACGTCATCGAGGTAGCACAGGCACGTGTGCCATTTCAGGTCACGCAGAACGGTATCCATCATGCGCTCAAAGGTGGCAGGCGCATTGCACAGCCCAAACGGCATGACGTTGAATTCGTACAAGCCGTCGGGAGTGACGAAAGCGGTCTTCGGTCGAGCGTCCTCAGCCATAGGTACTTGCCAGTACCCTGAGCGCAAATCTAGAGATGAAAAGAATTCGGCTCCTTGCAGGCTGTCAATCGCGTCATCCACACGTGGTAGTGGGTACACGTCCTTACGAGTGATCTTGTTGAGACGTCGGTAGTCCACACAGAACCGCACAGAACCGTCCTTCTTCGCGACGAGAACGACAGGAGACGCCCAGGGGCTGTTAGAGGGTCGAATAACATCGCGGCGTAGCATGTCCACTTGCTCGTTGATTACACGGTGTTCTGTGGGAGATACGCGATATGGACGTTGCCGTAGTGGTGGTTGTGCGCCTGTGTCAATGCGATGCGTAACAGTGGATGTGCGGCCGAGAGAAGGTTGAGATACATCGAAAGAAGAGCGGAATTCTTCCAACAGTGCCAGAAGCTGGGAGCGCTGTACCGGCGTAAGGTTGTCGGCAATGGAAGGACCAAATACATCTGCGGATGATGAAACAGATGTAGAAACAGCACTAAGCGTATTGTAACTTCGGCAGTGCGTGTCATCAGGTTGATCCATGACTTATGCGTCTTCGATGGGTTCCACGCTGCCGAGACATTCCCCTCGCACCAACGTAACACTGTACGGGGATGAGTTCAGAACAAAAATAGTGGTGCTGCCGCGAGTTACTTGCACGGTCGCGAAAGGAACCAGCAAACCTTTTCTGGTGAAAACACGGTGAGATGGTGAGAGGAGTGCAGCGGTGTCTGAAAGACTTGCACAGTAGACCGACACCGCCGCGGATGAGTTTGCAGGCACTTGCGTGTCGTCCCTGACGAGTAACTTGCTTGCAGTAGATGGACTGTCGGCCGGCGTCAAAGAAGAGAATGGTGTCATCTCTATTTCTGTTGGTGCGCAATGAATGACGGCGTCGTGGCGGGAGAGAAAATCTCATCCTAGGATGACGTCGTGAGAGCATGAAGGAATTATGATGAATTCGACGGCATACATCATGTCCTGAATCATGAGGCGGGCTGTACACATCGCTGTAGGGTGAATGCTTTGGGCGCTGGCTGTACGGAGGGAGAGCCCGGAAAGTGGCGTGGTCACTTCTCGCAGTAATCGGCTAAGCTTTGCGTCCATCACGGATACGGCGGCTCCAGTATCTACAAGGGCAGATGCACGAACACCATCCACAAGCACGTCTATCACGTTCGATGGTCTTTCCTGAGGGCTTCCGCAGTTCGACAGCGTCGCAGCCCTTGCCTCGTGGACTGCGACGACTAGTTTTCCTGGTCACCCTCTAGTGGACGTGGCCGCATCGGCGACAGTGAGCGACGTCGCGGAGAATGTGAGCGGCGGGTAGATGGAGTGGGGCGGGACGACGGTGACGTAGGTGGCGGTTGGTCATAAAAGCGGCTCGATTGGCTGGAAAAATTGGAGGCGACCTGTGGTCGCTGCACACGATTGCAGTAGTGTGCTACGTGACCGACGCAACCACAAGCAAAGCAGATGGGGCGATTGTCCGCAGTGCGCCATCGGTTCGCTGGTCCCATCCATGTCGAAGAACGCGATGGGCGAGCCGGCTGCTGATATAACTGCATAGTGGGCGGCACACGGGGCACGTGGATGACGTCGGTATATGTAGGCGGCACAGTTTCTCCGAAGGCCTGGGGTCTGGCGATGGTATCGGTGTAACCAAGAGGGCCAGTCACAGGAATTGGTGGGGGTGGCCTGGCGACAACTTGGGCGTAACTGAGTGGTGTAGATACTGGAGGCGGCTGGTGATATTCTGGAACGACCTCCGCGATTTCCTTCTGAATGGCTCGGCGGAGGGGAGGCAGAAGTGTGCTTGACGACTGTTCAGCACGTTGCGGGGAAGCAAAGGCCAGTAAAGAGACCTGGCGGGCAACTTCCTCACACACGAATGACTTGATTTCAGCGAGCAAGGCGGTGTGGTCCGGAAGTGTTGACAAGGCCGAGAGATCAGCGTCACGTGAGGGTGGTCGACGGGTCATCGAGCGCTGCCGTCGCAGCTCCTCGTAACTTTGGCAAAGTGTAATGATCTCTGCCACAGTGCGAGGGTTCTTGGCCAGGAGCATGGTGAAGGCATCGTCGGCGATGCCTTTTAGAACATGGGTAATTCTGTCGGCCTCTGACATGCTCGCGTCCACTTTCTTGCACAAGTCAAGGATGTCCTCTATGTAGCTTGTGAAGGACTCACCGGTCTGCTGTGCTCGTTCACGTAACCGCTGTTCGGCTTGGAGCTTACGAACGGCAGGACGGCCGAACACGTCGACCACGGCGGTTTTAAAAGCGGACCAAGTGGGGAAATCGGATGCGTGGTTGTTGTACCACATGCCGGCCACACCCGCGAGGTAGAAAACCAGGTTGCCGAGTTTACCTGTCTCGTCCCAATGATTGGGGACGCTGACGCATTCGTACATAGCAAGCCAGTCCTCGACGTCGGTGCCATCCGCGCCGGTGAAGACAGGAGGGTCGCGGATGCGGGGAACACCGGAACATGGCGTCGGCGCAGGAGGAAGCGTTTGCTGTGCGGCGTCTTGGTGCATGGTAGAAGGCACGGTGCGGGATCGAAGCTCCAGGGGCATCAAATGCTAACCGAAGGTGTTAGAAGGGCACAGCACTCTCCACCAAATTGTTGAGACGTTTATTGGCGGACACTTGTCGACGATGCTTGACAGCGACAGTCAATGCGGACACCGACTCTCTGCACGAGCTGCTCTTCTTCTTGCTAAAAAGGGCAACCCACTAGAAGGCGCTGGAGAGGACGACCCACTGTTCGAAGGCTTCACCACAATATATATATATATATATATATATATATATATATATATATATATATATATATATATATATATATATATATATATATATATATATATATATATATATATATATATATATATATATATATCCCGTTACTGCCAGATAGCGTCATATCTCTCTCACGCAGTTCCTCCAGATGAAAGGCTATCGTTTTTCGACGTGCTTTTCAGCGACACACGCAGATGCACTACCATTTTTTCTACCTTTTTACAAAACTGACAATGTGCTCCTCCCGTACTTTTTTTTTCTTGTGTCACCTAGCTAAGCTTAGCTTTTATGTTTTCCTGGGGCAAGTTGTAATCTACTCTTAACAGCTGCGAGTACAGCTGCCCTCAGGAAGAGAATGGATGGATGAAAAACTTTTATTGGGGTCCTGAAGGATTACACCCCCGTTTTATAGGAGTAGGATCGCGGGCCGCTCCCACGTTGGGACGGGGAGGCCCAGCCTCACCGCCGCATCGTGGGCCTTCTGGACAGCCTTGAGTTGTTGTATGAGAACCGGACTCGTGAGCATTAAATGAAAGGAGTTCTCAGAAAATTATTCATTTTTTCTTTGTAAAGAGGGGCACCTCCAGAGCATGTGGTTAAAATCACTGCGATTCTGGCAGTCTGGACAAAGTTCTGAAATATCGGAGTAATGGCTATAGGTTACGAGGTTAGGGTATGTTCCCGTCTGAAGCATGCGAAGAGAGATTGCCTGTGGCCTAGACAACTTTTCGTGTGGCAATGGAAATGACCTACGGCCTAATTGATAATGCTTCGTGATCTCGTTGAAGGTAGTCAAAATGTCCCTAAAATGAAGGCTGCTGGCTGACTGCTCTGTCTGAGAAGCACAAGTCCCGGCGCGGTAAGTGAAGCCTCGCGCCTTGGAGTGGGCTAGCTCGTTGACATTGGGAAGGCCTCCAACCCTTAAGCCAAGGTGAGCAGGGAACCAAATAATTGTGTGGTGGGTGAGTTCCTTGTGAGCGAGAATTCTCAAAACTTCCTTGCAAATGGAACCAGAAGCGAAGGCCCTAGCAGCGGATTTAGAGTCCGTATAAATATCAGTCCTTTGTGGGTCAAGGAGTGCTAGTGCAATGGCCATCTGTTCTGCTTTGTAAGAAGAAGGGGTTCGAACCGACGCCGAGGATAAAATCTGACCCTTAGTATCTACGGATACTACCGCAAAGCGAGCGGAAACGCCATACTGGGTGGCATCAACAAAGCATGAAACAGACGATTGTTTGTGAGCTTGAGCTAAAAGAGAGGAGGCTCGAGCGACACGCCTGCCCGCGTTGTACTGCGGATGCATATTTCGTGGAAGAGGGCATACTTTGATGCGAGAGCGTATATAATCATCGAGTGGCGTATTTCGCACTTCGAGCGTCAGGGGGTTGACTCCAGTGTCAATCAGAATCTTTCTCCCCGCTGGTGTGATCGAAAGCCTGGCAACCTGTGCCGTTTGTTGAGCCTCGATAACTTCTTCAAGCGTGTTGTGGACTCCAAGTTTTATAAGATTCTCAGTGCTTGTGCGCATAGGAATGCCAAGAACTTTCTTGATGCTTTTCCTTATGAGGATGTTCAATTTATTTCTTTCATGGAGTTGCCACCTGTGCATAGATGCGACATAGCTTATGTGGCTCATCAAGAATGCATGGAATAGTCTGAGGAGGTTGTGCTCTCGAAGACCACCCCGACTGTTGGAAATGCGTGAGATTAGTCGGATGACCCCTTCCGCCTTGGAAGTCAGACGGTCGATCGTGCGGCCGTTCTGTCCATTAGCCTCGATAATCATGCCCAGAACGCGTATGAAGTCCACCCTTGGAATACGCTGCCCCGATGCCGTGTGCAGCCTAATGTCGATGTCAGCCAGTGGTTGCCAGTTTTTGCGTTTGGGTCCCCGTCTCGTGGGTCGATATAAGAGAAGTTCGGACTTTGCTGGCGAGAGCTTGAGGCCCATTTCATTTATGTAGACTTCAACACAGTCTACGGCCTCTTGAAGAGAGTTCTCCACAGAGCCCTCCGAGCCACCAACACTCCATATGGTGATGTCGTCCGCGTAGATGGCGAACTTGATGCCCTCTTGGTTTGAGAGCTTTGCAGCAAGGCCGCACATTGCAATGTTAAAAAGCAGTGGGGAGACGACTGAGCCCTGCGGGGTGCCGAAGGAACCGAGATCGTAGGGCTCAGACTTGAGATCCCCAAGCTGTATAGTGGCTTTTCAATTCCTGAGGAACGAGCTGATGAACTTGTGAAAGTTGGCTCCTAAGTTGAGAGAAGAGATGGAGGCAAGTATATGGGAGTGCGAGACATTGTCAAAGGCCTTTTCAAGATCCAGACCGAGAATAGCTCTAACGTCTTTTGTCTCCTGATCTATGATGTGATGCTTCAGCATTTCCATGACGTCCTTAGTAGATAGGTGTGGTCTAAAACCTACCATGTTGTACGGAAACAGGTTAGTCTTCTCTATGTGCTTTGATATTCGATCGTTGATGACATGCTCGGCGACCTTGCCTATACAGGACGTCAGTGAAATGGGTCGTAAGTTGCTAAAACTGGGACTCCGGCCAGGTTTAGGTATGAGAATAACCGACGCCCTTTTCCATTTCTCAGGGAAAGTCCCCGTCTCCCAAATACGATTGATTTCTTTGGTGAGGTAGGTGACAGAATCATCGTCTAAATTGCGTAGTGTCTTGTTTGTAATGCCATCCGGGCCCGGGCTGGAGTACCCGTTAAGATTGTTTAAGATGGTGCGGACCTCTTCTTCCTGGAAGGGCTTGTCCAACTCGAAGGCTGGTGATTCCGTGTATTGCGCGTAGCCAGAAGGAGGCCGGGTTGTGTCCAAAGGGAGGTATCTCTGTGCCAGACACTTCGTTATTTCCGTGTCCGATTTAACCTTCCCTTCTGAGTGCAGTATTCGGTCTACCAAGCGCGTCTGGTTGGATTTAGATTTGGTCTCCTGCAGCAGCTGTTTGAGGAGGTTCCATTTTCCCCAACTTTCATATGACCATCCACCTTGTTGCAAATCTCGTCCCAATGCTGTTTTTCCAGCGTCTGACAATAAGTTGTTATTTCTTGGTTAAGACTTGCGATGCGTTTTCGCAGTCTTCGATTCATACGGTGTGCTTTCCACCTGGCTAGGAGGGCGGTTTTAGCCTCAAGAAGATGAGCAAGCCTACTATTCATTTTATTGACCGGTAGATCAGTCTCTATCGTTTTGGTGGCCGACTTGACGTCTTCGACCAGCTGAGACAGCCACTTGTCGAAATTCGGTGAGTCATTAATCTCTTCTGCGCTCTTCGCTCTGATCTTACGGAAGAGGTCCCAATCTGTAAATTTGAAAGCTTTAGGGGGCTTTGCTTGAATTTGTAATGTCGTACTCCAAATACAATGGTCACTCCCAAAGTTTTCTCCTAAGTTTAACCATGATACCTCCCCCATGGTTGTGACAAAGGTGAGGTCTGGGGTAGTATCCCTAGAGCAAGAATTTCCAGTATGGGTAGGAAACGTGGGGTCAGTGACCAAAATAAGATTCAAATCCGATACCGCTTGCCAGAGCTCGGCTCCCTTGGCAGTGGTGCGAGGGTAGCCCCAAGCTTGATGGGGTGCGTTGAAATCTCCCGCTATAACTATGGGTGCGTCCACTTTCCTAGCGATCGTAACGGCTTTTGATAACAATGAGGTGAAGCGATGGTGCCTGCATTTTGGAGAGCTATATATGTGGAGTATGAAAATGCTATTTTTAAGGTTTCTGCCAGGTATAATTTCTAAAAGGGAGTGTTCAATCTTGCTATTTGCCATGTGCAAATTGTGCTCAATGTAAGTGTACTTCTTGAACACAAACGTGCAGATACCGCGGCCATCTGGAGGTTTCGTGATGTGATGGGTGTAGCCTGGCAGGCTCATTGTTTCCGTAAGTGTCTCCTGTAGCATAATAACATGTGGTCGAATTGGCTGGGATTTAATATACTGCTGGAGAGCTGCCTTTTTTGATTGGAAGCCCCAGCAGTTCCACTGCCAAATTAAAAAATTTTTAAGGTGTCCCGCCATTGTTGGGACCCTCAAAAGCTCTCTCCTGAGAGACGCTACGAGTTGCCACCTTCTGCACTATTCTGACCTTAGGTATTACTTGGGCCGGAGTAGCCTCGGCTGATTGTAAAGCTTTAACTTGGTCAGCCTCGATCTTTGTGACTCTGCTGCGCAATACCGCACTCGACTCGACCACCGCCCTGAGAGCATTTTTGATATCATTCAAGGTTTCCTTGAGCTCTGTTTTGAAATCTCTGTCCTCGTTATTGGCCGGTTGTGCTAGCGCTCTCCTTTTTGTTGGTTTTTCCCCTGGATGTACGTCCATGGGTACCTCATCGTGACTCGCATCCGGTGTGGCCTCTGTACAGGGAATTGTGTTTGAAGGAAACGGAGACGAAACCTGCTGTGATTTCCTTAAGTCGGCTATTTCTGCCCTGAGTTGCTCGACGATTGCCCTGAGGTTAGCATTTTTCCTTTGCATCTGCGCATATATATCTGAGTGTTGCTCTGGATTGGTACCCCCCTTTACCTGTGGTTGGGAGCCCTTGATCTTGGATGCCCAGGTCTGGTGCTGATTTCCTTGCTGCACACCATTGCGGACGGTAGGCACACGTGAGTTAGAACGGCCCTTGGATCTAGAATGTCCTCTGGATCTCGAGTGGCCCCTTGCTTTGCCTCTGGAACGGGATCGCCCTCGCGGTGGTTGTAGCTGTTGGCTGACGTCACGCGGGCGCCAGCTGCTGCTCGGGCGCTCAGTCGTAGCGCGGCCGCCTGCAGCGGCTGGTAGCGATAGGAAGTCTCCTCCACTATCTGTGAAGTTCATGTCTTCGGCGTCTTGTTCCGCAAATTCCATCGTATATTGCATCCGTCGCTCTCGTCTTCGTCGACGGACTATGTAGGGCACTTGAAAACGATGCTTCCACATCTTGTCTGCCGTGAGATGTGGACCCCCACACAACTTGCATTCTGGAGTGCAGACGTGGCCCTCCGAAGGAGATGGCATACCACACCCTCTCCAGACGGCCTCCTCTGGATGGGGACAAACATCGGCTCGATGACCTAGCTTTTCACAGGCATAACAGACATCGGTTTGTCTACGATACAGGGTGCAGCGAACCAAACTATTTCCACATATGACGTAATTTGGCACTTTTAGTCCGTCGAAGAGGACGATTACCATGGTGGAATTCTTGATTCTTTTCACTTGGAGTGCAATCGGGTTCCTTGGGTGTACAATAAGTGAATAAAGTTGTTCTTGACCGATGTCCGCGTCAACACCTCTGATGATACCTTTGCAGGTGTCGTCGGGGGCAGCTCGGTAGGCACTAACATCAAAACTGGTGGTACCGAGAATAATGGCGGTGATCTTGGAATACGCTCTGGCGTTCCTCTCCGCTGGGGTGCTTATAACTGCAATGTTCTGCATCATATTCGGGCATACCACGTCTTCTGTGACTTCTTCCTCACTGAGCGCTGCAGCCACTGCGAGTGCCTTCGCGAACTTAATTTGACTCACAGTTCTCATGTCCAGGCCATTTCTAGGTCTCACGATGACTCGATGGTGATCTCTTGGAAGGTAAGGAAGTCTAGAAGCAGCGATAAGACGCTTCTTTACCGCAGCTCGGGAGCGCTGAGGCGACCACGCGTCGCCGTGCATGGAGACGTTTGCTTGCGTCTCGGTCCTGGGGGTATGCGTCCCACGAAGTTTACGTTTAGTGGTAGCCACAGAACATCCAGAATCTTTAAGATCATCGGGAGTGATATCCTCCCCATCCACAGAGACTTGCATAGACATTCCGTGCGTAGAGTGCTGGAACACCCTTCCGAGAAGGGCCGGCGGCCGCTCCGCCGTAGCCTAAGCCTAGCGCGCTCAGCTGAGCAGATGGGCAAACAGAAGAGTCTCGAAAAAGTGTCAAAAAGCTCACCTACAGTGAAATACTTGGTATCGATGTAGTCCGTGTGGTTTTATGCGTCGACTGGCACCAAAAGACGCTCACAAATGCACGAAAAACTGTCCAAAAACATTTTCGAACGCGGAGCCGATGTTTTCACATCCACACGAGACGGCGTCCCCCTGGTGGTCACCTCAGGAAGAGAAGGTTATAAAAAAATAGACCCTGTATCTCCATGTTACAGTGGGAAGGTCGTCGAAAGATGGTAGTCTTTCGACAATCATTCGACAACATTCGACATCTTTCGAAAGATGGTAGGAGAGAGTGTAAAAAACGTTTATTTGATGTCCTGCGCAAGAAAATCGGTGCATGGTATTCTGGAGGCGCTGCGTTAGGGTGCCTCGAGCGTGCAGCGGAGGCGAACGAGTGCATCAAGTCACGTCATGGATGGATGGATGGATATGGCTGTACCCTTTAGATCGGGCGGTGGCTAGCGCCACCAAGCCGTAATACTTGATGAACCAAAACCTAGATTTATTTTTTTCCTTAAATAGTGAGGTTGAGAATTCGTACTTTGCAGTGAAGGGTCTAATATTCACTCGTGCCTTGACTTTAGCCACCAATCTGACAACCTCCTTCTAGTTAATTCTACACGCATTAATTCTATTTTCTCTCACTGTCCCTAAACCCCAGCGCTTTGAAAAACTCTGTGCCATCATCCTGAACTATAGGGTAAAGCCCTTTACAGAACATTATCAAGTGTTCGGCAGTTTCTTCTTCCTCTCCACACGCACTGCCTACCGTGTCCACCCCTTCGTATTTGGCCCGATATGTCTTGGTTCGCAATACTCCCGTCCTGGCCTCAAACAGTAGAGAACTACCCCGAGTATTATCAAAGATCCCTTACTTGGTGATTTCCGTCGTAAAAGTTCGATAGATATCTAGTGCGGACTTCTTAATCATGCCGATTCTCCACATGTCAGCCTCTGTTTCCTTCTTCTTAACCGATAGTTCTTTTTGGTTTGGCCCCCTGCTGTTTTCCAAGTATTTACCAGTCAATTTTCTGGTTCGCTTCCGCCATTTTGTATCGACCTTCTTGATATGCAAGTAGCTGAATACCTTCCTAGCCCAACACTCCTTTCCCATTTCTTTCAATCGCTTTTCAAATTTTATCTTGCTGCTAGCTTCCCTGCCCTCAAATGATGTCCATCCCATATCACCTTGTACCCCCTGATTTGGTGTATTTCCGTGAGCTCCTAAGGCAAGCCTACCTATTCCACGTTGCTTAATTTCTAATCTTGCTTGAACATCTGATCTCATGCACAAGACCGCATTGCCGAACGTCAGACCAGGAACCATGACTCCTTTCCATATTCCTCTCACATCATACCTATTGTGATTCCACAGTGCCCCGTTTTTCATTACCGTTGCATTCCTGTTACCTTCAGTCGACACGTATATTTCGTGTTCCCTTGGGTGCTCGGCCCCATTGCTTATCCATACGCCCTGGTATTTGTATTTATCTGTTATCTCTAGCGTGACCTCCTGTATTCTAAGCTCATTACCTTCATTGTCATTAAACATTATGACTGCTAATTTTCGCTTACTGAATCTGAAATCTAACCTATCTCCCTCATTACCGCAGATGTCCACCAATCTCTGCAAATCTACCTTGTCGTCGGCCATTAGCACTATATCATCTGCGTACATCAATGCTGGTAGTGCCTGATCAATGAGTTTTCCTTGTTTGACGAAAGAGAGGCTGAAGCCAAGTCCACTTCCCTCTAATTTGACCTCTATTCCTTGTAGGTACATCATGAATAATAAGGGTGACAGGCGACACCACTGCTTAGGCCCCCGTTTTACCTCTGCAGGCTTGGATACCTGTTTTTTCCACTTTATAATTACCTTGTTACCTTTATAGACATCCTTTAAAAGATTAGTGACTACATCTTTCACGCCTAGTGTGCGTATTCCCCACAATTCCTCTTGAACCACGCTATCGTACGCTCCCTTGATATCCAAAAATGCTAGCCACAGGGGCCTGTGTTCCTTTTCTGCGATTTAGATGCACTGCGTCAGTGAGAACTGATTATCTTCCAACCTCCTGTGTTTCCGAAACAAATTCTGCAGTTCCCCCAGCACCCCCTCATCCTCTATCTATGCCTGCAGTCTTTCCTTATAATCTGCGTCGCCGGCCCGTGGGCCACTGATGTCACTGTTATAGGACGGTAGTTGTTTATGTCAGCTTTGTCCCCCTTTCCTTTATAGATCATGCTCATCCTGCTAAGTTTCCATCCATCGGGAACTTCTCCATCGATTATTATTTTGCTCACTGCCTCTCTCAAAGTCTGCTTAGACTTCGGACCGAATGTCTTTATCAGCATAATTGGAATGCCATCAGGGCCTGTTGATGTACTACTAGGAACCCTTTTCTCAGCTCTTTCCCACTCTTGTTGTGAAAATGGAGCCATTGCGCCACTTGATTCATCCTTGTCTATTGAGGTGCATAAAGCACTTCTTTGTTGAAATTTTTCTGTCACCCTTGTTCTTATATATTCAATAGCTTCGTCCCCTTCTAGCCTAGCACCTTGAGCTGTAGTTATAAACCTCTGCTCTAGGCTCGTCTCATTTCTTAGAGAGTTTAGATGGTTCCAAAATTTCGCAGCTGCCTTTTTATCTTTTTCATGTTCTTCTGCCAGCCACTCGGCACCCTTTCTTCTAATCTTTTCATTGATCAGAAGGAATGCATCCCTTCTACAGCTTAGAAAGGTTTTCCATTTTCTTTCAACATCATCTGTCGGTTCACCCCGCTGCTTAGCATGTCTGTGTTCCCTAGAGGCTTTCTGACGTTATGTTATGGCACCAACTATTGGGTTTGTGTCTTCTTTTCCGCGGTGACTTGTCACGTGCCTTAGCAAGCTCTAGCTCAAACAGTCTAATTAGATTCGTGTATGTCCACACGGTTTTATTATCATCAGTGATTACTTTCTCAATTTGTTTAGTAGCTATTTCAATTTGCCTTTCTGAATAAAAATTTTCCTGTATTTGCTCATCTTGCCGTCTTCCCACTTTCACTGCTCTTCCAAAACTTAGCTTGATACGTTTGTGATCACTCCCCAGACTTCTGGAGCCACCTTCATCTATGTTCATTCCCCTGAGCTTATCATACATCCTATGTGACATCAGTGCGTAATCTATCGTCGACTGCAGCCTTTTTACATCCCATGTTATTTGCCCTTCACACTTCTCGGCACTGTTGCAAATGATCAAATCAAGCTTTTCACACATATCCATGATCATTTTGTCTGTCGGGTCGGTATACCCATCTATATCTTCTATGTGTGCATTCATATCTCCTAGTATAATTATCTCGCACTCTCCTCCTAATTCCTGAATGTCCTTTGATATACACTCTACCATTGCCTGCATGGTTTTCCTCTCTGGCTTTTACTCCCGTTTACAAGTACACGAAACCAAGGAGTGTCATTTGCCCTACAACTTTCCCTTTTAGCCATAAATCCTGCTTAACCCTTTGCCAGTCTGTACTTGTATGAATGAATGCCCCAATACCACCCCCCTTTCTGCTGCCTTCTGTTCTATTACAATATTCCCAGGCGTAGTCCGGATTGTTAGGAGATTGTTCCATGTCCCTAAGATGTGTTTCTGCAAAATCGTATACCAATGGCCTCTCCTCCCTTAACTGTTCTTCTATCTCTTCCCACATCAGCCTGTTCCTGCCACCGTGCATGTCAATGTACCCTATATCTGAATTGGCTCGGTGCTCGTGGCTACGTCTATTTCTGCCCCGGACTCTACCCATCTTAGATACTGGTGCTACTTTAGAATCGTATCTGTCCATACCACCTGTCAAAGAGTCTTCCTGGTTGTTTTTTGTTACTAGCTATCCTGCACCCAGAAGGGCCCGTGTGCCCCCCAAAAAAGCTACTGCACGTCCTGCAAGTCGACAACCCACCTCATGACCTAGCTACCGACAGACGTGTCGGTGGCTAGGTCATGAGGCTAGCGACAGAACAACAGACAGACAGACAGACAGACAGACAGACAGACAGACAGACCAAAATTTTTGCGTCGAAGGTCACCAAGAAAAAGTATCGTCTTTAAAAAAAAGGCGACCGACGTTTGTCTCCGGTGCGTCACCTCTCCTGTTCGAAACAGCCGCGCAATAACAAGGACTACGCAGCAAAAACATAAAAAGAAAGCTTCGCAGCGTCGTGAAGAGGCACGCACTGGCGTCAGCGATTCCCGGATGCTGCACCCCGGCGTCGCTCTTATCGCCCCGCCGATGCGTCCATGCATAGCACCGTTTCATAATAAGGATGCAAACAGGCAGCGCTACAGAGTTCACAGACAAGATTGACACACTCGTCTGTGCCGTCGTTGGCCGAAGTAGCTCATCCATGATGTTTCCATCAGTTCATTTACATAATCTCATCAGGATGCACTTGACAGCTCCTAACGATGCACTCGGCATAACTGTCTGTTCTCATCAATTGTGTCCAACAAATAAAATAAAACGGGCCCTGGAATTTTCGCTCCTTTCCGTAATTTAAAGCGAGAATCTCATTCCGGCAGACGTAATGTCTTCAGGTACTACGGTATACGAGGGATTATATATCAGCTGCGAACTCGTAGTAAGACTGCTTGCAACGCGACGCCTAAAGGCACAAAAAGAGTGCTTCACACTCGCCATCATGCCTACTGTAGGCGCTGAATAACACTCCCAGATTTATGCATATTTATATATTGTTACGGTAGTTCGGTAATGTTTGCAATGACCACAACGATTGCAGCAACAGCAGGCAAGGCGTAGCCAGGGGGTGAACTGTTCGAGCGAGCCAGCCGATGGTGATGCGCTTCTGCACGTGTCTCACAATCACCCCCGGTATTGAGAGGTATTCATCCTGGCGACCTAGAAAGAGGTAAGAGGATAATTTACGGCTTGATACTGTTAATGTGGACTGTCTCTCGCCCCCGACGATGAAGGTCGGAAAATGGCGTAACGGGTTAAACCTCATAATTAACAGGACAGGTCTGCGCAACAACGCCGTAGGGTCCGTGGTACTTCGGAAGGACCTTAGACGAAAGGCCAGGAGCAGCAACTGTCGGGACACAAAGCCACACAACAGAGTCCATGGTTAAAGGGTCAACAGGGATCCCGGAGTCGTGACGCTGTTCTTGGTGACACTGTTGGCTGTATAATGAAACCGGTTTCATTACGACAATAATATTACCCGCTAACGAAGCTTTTGGCCTATGCATCTGACAACATAGAAACGATTTGCCTCATCAAGCACAGCCGGAACGCACAGATAAGTGGTCCCGGAGGTCGTGCGGTCCCCCCCCCCCTTTTTTTGCTTTTTTTTCTTTCTTTTCTTTTTTTCTTCGTCAAGCTTCAACGCACATTCTGTTCCTTCACTGACAAGCAGCTGACAGCTAGGTGGTTTCGTTAACTTTTTCCTACATGCGCGCATATCTTCCCAGTGCGCCTCAACTGTGTGGTGACTATCCCGGAGTGGTACAGTCTCTCCCCCCCCCCCCCTGTTCTTCTTCTTCTTTTTTTTTTCTTCGTTAATCCTTTAACGCACATTCTGTTCCTTCACTGACAAGGAACCAATGCATATAATGAATATCGATGGCAGTGCCTCATTCACCGGCTTTTTCGCTACTCCCGATGCCACCAGCATGCACTTAAAGCGCTTAAGCCCTCCCCATTAACTTGTCATACACTTCAAAGAGGAACGAGCCGCCAGCGGACTACACGGAAAGGTGAAATACAAAAACGGCGGCTCCCTGCCCACTTGGGGAAGTGTGGGTGCGGGGGACGTATTGTTGACAATGATGACACTCCTCATCTACCTCTGCCCTACTCTGTTGAAAAGCTGCCCCTTTCTAATTACGCCATGTCGGTCTTGCTTATTCTCCTAGATTTTCTATATTTTATTTATTGTTTGTCCTCCCGTTTCGCTGTTTCTTCCTTCCTCTTTTTTTTTCTCTCTCTCTCTTTCTCATTTGACCCCTCCCCTCCTGTCTCGACAGGATATAAAAAGGCACGGAACATGTGTAAATAGTATTATGCCTTGAAAAAGACAGGGTTCCTGTCGAAACGTCGGCACAATAAACAGTTGTTATGTGAAAGCGCATCTACTTTCATATTTATAACCTTGCGGCAACCGAAGTTATTCTTCTGCATATAAGCCTTATATATATATATATATATATATATATATATATATATATATATATATATATATATATATATATATACTCTCCAAACGTACGTCTAACTCATGCAACTACTCCCCCTTTTCTTTGATTAAAAACTCTTCCAGAAGCTCACATGTCATTCTACATTTGCTCTATACCCAGCATCTTGACACGGTGAAACCTGTGCGCCTGTGGTTTGTGTTTCTCTGCCTCTGTTGTGTGTCCTTGCTTGAAACCTTCATTATTTTCCTTACGCACGTTATCACCGTACAAGTTTCAATATTCACAAGTAAACGCATTACTGCTCAATGATATGTTCACTCAGTCCTAATTGTACTAAAACATGAATGTTGACGCCACTGGAGTGTTCACACAGCGTAAATGTTGGCGCAACGGAAGTCTCCTCGCGTTAGAGAATAGTTCACTGAGAAGTTCACACAGGAGACACTTGACTGATTGATTGACTGATTGATTTAATGACTGACTGATTGATTGATTGATTGATTGACTGACTGACTGACTGACTGACTGACAGACTGACAGACTGACAGACTGACTGACTGACTGATTGATTGATTGATTGATTGATTGATTGATTGATTGATTGATTGATTGATATGTGGGGTTTAACGTCCCAAAACCACCATATGATTATGAGAAATACCGTAGTGGAGGGCTCCGGAAATTTCGACCACCTGGGATTCCTTAACGTGCACCCAAATCTGAGCACACGGGCCTTCAACATTTCCGCCTCCATCGGAAATGCAGCCGCCGCAGCCGGGATACACAGGAGACACTGAGCAAACGCAAATTTTCTTCCGACTATGTCTAAATATAACTGTAATTTTCACTAAAACAATCCACTTCTCGTGTTGTTTTGGGGTAAAATGCGCTCTTATTTAGGCGTTCTATGATTTCCTTCATTTTGTGCTCACTTTTTTGTAGACTGTCAGCTTAAGGGACGAAGCACTTTAGGGTGGTTGTAGCAGACACTTCTAGTTAGTTTTAATAATTGCTCACTAGATGGCCGTGTGTGTATACGTCCTTATAAACTGCTGCTGCCACTTTATACCCGGATGCTTCCTAATCTCATCCGCCCACCTAACTTTCTGTCTCCCATTCACCCTCTTTCTTTCTCTGGGAATCCAGTCAGTTACCCTTAACGACCAGTGGTATCCTGCCTACGCGCTACGTGCCTGGCCCACGTCCATTTCTTCGTCTTGATTTCACCTATGATATCCCTAACCCTGTTTTGTTCCCTGACCCACTTTGCTCTCTTCTTTTCTTTTAAGGTTACACCTATCATTTTCCTTTCCATCACCCACTATGTCGTCCTCACTTTAAGCTGAATGCTCTTTGTAAGCCTTCAGGTTTCTGCTCGGTAGATAAGTACCGGCAAGATGCTTGACAAGACGTTGCCATTTCAAGCCGATCACTTTCCCGATATCGTCATATGTGGCGTGTAGCTTGGGGTCTTGTGAATCCAAGCTGTATACGTGCAAATACACCCTCCCGTTAGGCCAAGGCGCGAGAAGGGGATGTGTGTGTGTGTGTGTGTGTGTGTGTGTGTGTGTGTGTGTGTGTGTGTGTGTGTGTGTGTGTGTGTGTGTGTGTGTGTGTGTGTGTGTGTGTGTGTGTGTGTGTGTGTGTGTGTGTGTGTGTGTGTGTGTGTGTGTGTGTGTGTGTGTGTGTGTGTGCATCCAGGGAACGTGACTGTTTCACGTGCGACGATGGTGCCCACAACTTCCGCTACCACACTCACTGTGATATAGAAACAAGCTTGTTCGTCAAACAGTAAGTACCCTTAATGCGGTACATCTGAGTAGTAACACATACAGAGTTTTAAAATGATACCTTGTTTAATGACTTAGCGTTTTTAGCCAGGGTATTCCTAAATTATGACAAATATCAAGAGGTGAACCAGCGGACAACCGATAACGCCAGCATCGCAAGCAACAGTCCTTGGGGCGTCGAAGACAACGGTGTCGATCTGTTTGGTTCGTGGCATCCGACGAGCTCGATGAGCGCTTTCTGGGTCCTCGTAAAGGCTGGCTCTGCCAATTCTAGCGTCACAGGGCACGAGGAGGCGACGAACGTCTCCTGGTAGCACGCCGATGAGCCTTGCAAACGCCTGCGTCGGTAAGGCGGGGGTTTGTCAGAATCTGAATCCTTTCTTTTTTAAATGCAAAGCATTTCTTAGCGAACTTCCACAACTTTGAACGTATCTATCTATCTTTCTATCTATCTAGCCGCCTACGACTTTTAGCTCTCCTGGCCGTTTCGATAATGGTATTGATATCAAACTTGGTATGGCATAACATGACTGTATGAAGAACATATTTGATTAGTCATGACATGAAAATCATGACATGTATGTCACCAATGTCGTGATATACATTTCATGGTCCTGCAGCTCTAGCGGTGGTTTTGTTCACATGGCATGTTGCAAAACTGGTATGGTATGGCACGATTGCATGCCGAACTCAAGCGAAAGATTCTAACATGAAATTCATGACATGCGCGTCTCGTAACAACATGACTACATGCCAAGCTCATGATGCGCTCGCCGCCGTTTCGCTAGCGTCACATATGCTAAATTTGGTACTACAGTACGTGAATGGATGACGAAGGTATACATGTGACTGGTGAAAACATGATAATACGAGATGCGTGCCTTGTTACAACATGAATACATGCTACGCTTATGATGTGCTGGTGGCCGTTCTGCTAGCTTCACTTATACCAAATTTGGTAGTACGGGGCGTGAATGGATGACGAAAGTATGATACTGGTGCAAACATAATAAGCATGGCATGCGTATCATGTAACAACATGACTACATGCTACGCTTATGATGCGCTCGCGGCCGTTTCGCTAGCTTAACATGTACCAAACTCGGTATTACGCGACGCGAACGAACGACATAGGTAAATGACACATCCAAACATGATAAGCATGACATGCGTGTCATGTGACAACATGACTACATGCCACACGCATAATGCGCTCACGGCCGTTTCGCTAGCTTCACATATGCCAAATTTCGTATTACGTGACACCAATGGATGACGAAGGTATGTGACTGGTGCAAACATGATAATCATGGGATGCGTGTCATGTGAGAACATGACTACATGGCACAGTCAAGGCCCAATATATACATTTCAACGTGACACTGTGCGCGAGCTCGCCGGCGTTCATTTCGTTGCGTCGCGACGGCGTTGCCACGCCGAGCACCGGTCCTGCCATATATTCGCAGGCACGCGCCGCACTGCGTTGCTTTGACGCATGCGCATTTCAGCGCGTTTGGAGTCCTTCCTCCGTCACGAAAAGAGTGAGACGCAGTGTTGTCTGGGTGACGCACACCGGCACGAAATGCAGCATGTCGCACTTCGCATCGGTTGCCGTCATGGCACAGTCAACTACATGGCACAGTCAAGGCGCCAGTACATCTAGACGAGACGTGGTTCACGTGCTCGCCGGTGTTCATTTCGTCGCATCACGCCGGCGTTGCCACGCCAGGCGCCGGTCCTGTCATATACTCGCATGCGCGCGCCGCGCTGCGTTGCTTTGACGCATGCGCATTTCAGCGCGTCCGGAGTCCTCCCTCCGTCACGAAAAGAGTGTGACGCAGTGTTGTCTGGGTGACGCACATCGGCACGAAATGCAGCATGTCGCACTTCGCATCGGTTGCCGTCATGGCACAGTCAACTACATGGCACAGTCAAGGCGCCAGTACATCTAGACGAGACGTGGTTCACGTGCTCGCCGGTGTTCATTTCGTCGCATCACGCCGGCGGTGCCACGCCAGGCGCCGGTCCTGTCATATACTCGCATGCGCGCGCCGCGCTGCGTTGCTTTGACGCATGCGCATTTCAGCGCGTCCGGAGTCCTCCCTCCGTCACGAAAACAGTGAGACGCAGTGTTGTCTGGGTGACGCACATCGGCACGAAATGCAGCATGTCGTACTTCGCATCGGTTGCCGTCATGGCACAGTCAACTACATGGCACAGTCAAGGCGCCAGTACATCTAGACGAGTCGTGGTTCACGTGCTCGCCGGTGTTCATTTCGTCGCATCACGCCGGCGTTGCCACGCCAGGCGCCGGTCCTGTCATATACTCGCATGCGCGCGCCGCGCTGCGTTGCTTTGACGCATGCGCATTTCAGCGCGTCCGGAGTCCTCCCTCCGTCACGAAAAGAGTGAGACGCAGTGTTGTCTGGGTGACGCACATCGGCACGAAATGCAGCATGTCGCACTTCGCATCGGTTGCCGTCATGGCACAGTCAACTACATGGCACAGTCAAGGCGCCAGTACATCTAGACGAGACGTGGTTCACGTGCTCGCCGGTGTTCATTTCGTCGCATCACGACGGCGTTGCCACGCCGAGCACCGGTCCTGCCATATATTCGCAGGCACGCGCCGCACTGCGTTGCTTTGACGCATGCGCATTTCAGCGCGTTTGGAGTCCTTCCTCCGTCACGAAAAGAGTGAGACGCAGTGTTGTCTGGGTGACGCACATCGGCACGAAATGCAGCATGTCGCACTTCGCATCGGTTGCCGTCATGGCACAGTCAACTACATGGCACAGTCAAGGCGCCAGTACATCTAGACGAGACGTGGTTCACGTGCTCGCCGGTGTTCATTTCGTCGCATCACGCCGGCGGTGCCACGCCAGGCGCCGGTACTGTCATATACTCGCATGCGCGCGGCGCGCTGCGTTGCTTTGACGCATGCGCATTTCAGCGCGTCCGGAGTCCTCCCTCCGTCACGAAAAGAGTGAGACGCAGTGTTGTCTGGGTGACGCACATCGGCACGAAATGCAGCATGTCGCACTTCGCATCGGTTGCCGTCATGGCACAGTCAACTACATGGCACAGTCAAGGCGCCAGTACATCTAGACGAGACGTGGTTCACGTGCTCGCCGGTGTTCATTTCGTCGCATCACGCCGGCGTTGCCACGCCAGGCGCCGGTCCTGTCATATACTCGCATGCGCGCGCCGCGCGGCGTTGCTTTGACGCATGCGCATTTCAGCGCGTCCGGAGTCCTCCCTCCGTCACGAAAAGAGTGAGACGCAGTGTTGTCTGGGTGACGCACATCGGCACGAAATGCAGCATGTCGCATTTCGCATCGGTTGCCGTCATGGCACAGTCAACTACATGGCACAGTCAAGGCGCCAGTACATCTAGACGAGACGTGGTTCACGTGCTCGCCGGTGTTCATTTCGTCGCATCACGCCGGCGTTGCCACGCCAGGCGCCGGTCCTGTCATATACTCGCATGCGCGCGCCGCGCTGCGTTGCTTTGACGCATGCGCATTTCAGCGCGTCCGGAGTCCTCCCTCCGTCACGAAAAGAGTGTGACTCAGTGTTGTCTGGGTGACGCACATCGGCACGAAATGCAGCATGTCGCACTTCGCATCGGTTGCCGTCATGGCACAGTCAACTACATGGCACAGTCAAGGCGCCAGTACATCTAGACGAGACGTGGTTCACGTGCTCGCCGGTGTTCATTTCGTCGCATCACGCCGGCGTTGCCACGCCAGGCCATAGAGAAATAAAAAAAGGTGAAGAGTGGACACTCCCATAGAACCCAGCGGCCCAATCGACTCTTGCACACCTAGTGGTTGATGAGAGCAAGTGGCGTGCGCTTCCGGTTTCGGTTTCACTGGCGCAAATTTTGAATTACTTTGCATAACCGACGTTTGGCTATGACGAAAGTTCATGATTTCAGACCACTATTCATCGCCCAAATGGATAGTTTTTGTAGGTCGTTTTGATTTAGCGATTCCCTGTTTTGTTTTGTTCAGTGGTTCGTGCGAATCGGTCGTGACGTAACTTTTATTTCGATTAAGTTATAATAAAAAGAGATGCAGGTAATGATTATTCACTACGGTTTTATTCATCGCGCTTGTGTTTTTCTTTTGGAACAAGTGATCAATGTATATATCAGTCAAAGAAACAGAGCATCCGCAATGTTTTATTCAAAGGCAAGGTAGAGTATGAGAATATAGAAAGCACAATATGACAAAGGTAGACAACAAATGCATCTCGCCTTACAAATAAATTGTAACAAATATTGTAACAAATACATAGAGAACACAGACAACGCACACATCGCTAGAGTTGGCAGAAGCCGAGAAGCTGGTCAAGTATGACACACCGGGCCAGTGGGTAAGTAAGGATCTATGGCAAAAACACAGCGCACAATGCTGATGAAGAAGGAAGAAGTGACATATACACAGCAATGAAGTCGCGAATCACGCCTGGGGCTAACCGAAATAATGCATAGAAAAAAAGAGCGCACAGAAACCACACGACACAATATAGCAGAAAGGCAAATGTGCAGTGTGCTGGCTGTGCTTATAAACAGCTAGCCCAAAATTAAAAAAAGCACACTTGATGCCTGCTTGTCCTCAGAAAGGTAGGGCTTTGCAGCTTGCTCACTACGTGAAAGACAAACTTTATGCTACAACACTGGCCGGTCTTGTGGCTCTTCTTATGCATCGCCTTCATCAAAAACTTAGGATCCCAAGTGATTTGCGTCTGGGTGTTGCTGTGACGCTTGCAAGCTAAAATAGATTGTAGTCATCACTTATCCAGAATTGTGGACCTTAATTGGTGCTACGAGAGCGGTATTACAGGGCTAATAAATGGCAGAAGGAAACCACTTTGGCTAATTATTTTTCACAAAGGCTCTACATCGTACGTTATCACTCACAAGCTCTATAAAAATAAAATGGCAGCGTCCGCAGCCCCATCAAACGCTACAAGTTTGGGTATCCTTTTGAAAATTTTGATGGGTGAGATGAAAAGGTTGATGAGAAGCTAAAATACGAAAAGCGTGATAACGTGAACGGTGCCCTATTCATACTGTGTTCCTTACCCGCTCGAAGACATTTCAACAAGCGGTTTTGTTATCAATATATTACTTGAGCTGGAGAGATAAAGCATACACAGTGACCAAGCGACCCACAGTAAAGTGTACAGTTCGCCCGCATTTGCTAGAAAAATACAGACAGGATACCCAACATTCTTTTTAAGGTTATGCAAATCACTTCGAGCGAATACACAGTGTTCGTACTCCTCATAGCGGGTAACCAAAACAATGAATGCAACGAAGGAGTGGTTAGTACAGTTGAACTGAATATAAGCATATAAGACCATAATGAAGTCTGCTGTAACGAAGTAATAACATAACAAAGCTATTGCAGGATTCGGCTCAACTCGAATACTTTAGTGTAAACCCGCGGCTAATTGCTAACCTTTGAACTTGTCAAGCTGTATGCCCGAAATTGAAGACTGGAACCTAACCCTGTCTAAGTTTCGGTTCACAAAACGCACATGCCAACATAAACGAACCCGGCAAAACATTTTCAGAAACTTAGCGCGACACCCAGCAGAGCAGAAATGAAAATCGCCAACACTTGACAGATGGTGATACAAAACATCGCACACTTTCAGGTGATGTGCAGTGGCCTCAATTATGGCAAGAAAGTGAGATTCAAGTTGTTGTACGTATGCAAAAGCTGCTTCTGATGGCACAGTGAGATTCCCAAAAAGTTTGCTGGGGACGTGGTATGCTTTGAGCATTGTGAAATACTGGTGGGTACCCTTAAGCGTCTCACTGTCGTCTTTCAGTAACTGTGGGCAACTGCAACCGTCACATGCATTCCGAAGGAAGTGTTTGATGAGAAAACCAGCTACATAATATGCAGCGGAGTCATCGATAATATGGGAGTGAATGTTTGTCGCAAGTTCAGAGAGATCGTCTAGAGCGGGAAAGTCGTCAGGCTGTGGCTGTGCACACTCCTCATTATCCACAAGAGACGCACTGGTGAGGGAGAATGGCGAGAGCTGCTCTTGGAGGAGGTCACATTCATCATCCTCGACATTTCCGTATTCTGACAGCTTGAAGAGTTTTCTTATGCAGATGTGCTTCAGGCCACTAATAAATTGTGCTACATTGGGGTTGGTGTTGCAACCCTGTTTTTGCCTAATGTGGCCAAATATGTTCTCCAGAGGATCCTGTTGAAGCCTGTGTGTTAACAGGTATTCAAAATTGTAATTTTTGGAGAGGTCGTCCCATAGTTGACAAATTGCCTGAATTGTAATTTGCCAACCTACGATGGTTTGTGGCTGACGTCTGCCAACAAACTGCCATGATGCAATCCAGGGAAGCTGGCCTCGGAGGAAGTCAATCAGCTCTGAATCATTTTTCATGATTGCATGCCGCAGCTTTTGCGAAGTTCTTTTTTTACTCGAGCTGTTCAAGGCATCGAAAATCCTGTCCATACGATCACAAAATTGAGCTGTAGTGATGGCCGAGGCAGGCAGCACCTTCGCATACACCATTGCCGTGATAGCAATCGAAACTGATGCACTGAGGACCTGAGTTGCTCTGCTGACCTTCATATTAGAAAAAGGTTTCTGATGAACGTGCCGTTCAGTCAACTTTGGAGCCAATCGCAACCGCAACTCATGTGAGGATTGGTAAAGGCTTACAATGTGCGACCAGTTAACGATGTCATCCCCAATGTATAACTTGTGTGCTTGGACATTATTGCGCGTTGTTTTAATTAAATGCGGAACATCAAAAATGTAATATACCCGCTCACCATTAACTTCAAAAAAGGCTTTGCTACAGTCACTCTTAGTTGGTTAGCGAGACTTACATTTGAACTGCCCTGGTCACAAATGACTGCTTTCACTGCAATATTAATGCTCCTAAGCTCCAAAATGAGTGACACCAGCAAGTTATGCATAACAGATGATGGTGTTGATGTGTGCCCTATAGTAAAAGCAACCGGTTGAACCCACTTTCTCGAAACACCAACAAGCAGAAAAACCAGTGCTCGATCAGCGATGGTTGAAGTGCGATGAGTGCCATCATCTGTAAAACCCTGGACAACGTCTCTTGAAGCATCATAGTACAAATTCTTTTTGAGTGCTATTTCGTCGAAAACTAAAGCGCACACTCGGTCCCGTTCATTCCAAGCATGAGTATTTGTTGCAATGGAAGTAAGGATTCCTGGAATTATGCCTGGAGTCATCTTTACATTAGCTAGCCACCTCCTTAATGAACGCCGGGAGGGCAAAGAAAAATATGGAGCCAGAAATCGGTATGCTCGCGGACCTCGGAAGTTTAAGTGAAGAGCGAATTTCTTGAACCACACGGGGAACCGCTTGCCCTTGCGTTTGGGCCTCAAGCGAACATGTGCAGAAAGAAGTTTAAAAACCTCCTCGGTGACGTGCGGTCGGATAACTTCAAGGGCCTTCGAAGTCGATGACGGTGCTTGGTGAGGCTGTCTCTGCAGTCTTTTGATAGTTTTCCGCTGTGCTGCTACTTTGGCTTGCAGATGTTTAATGGTTTGCTTGTACTTCATTGATGGAGACATTGTCGCTGGCACACAGGAACGCACTGCAGTAAACAAAAAAATTGATGTAAAAGCGAAGAACAACTAATCCCATACGAGCACTTTCCTCGCTCTTTCAGACCCAAGGTGCACAACTTTCTGTGATACAAAGTTTTCGATTCCACTACCTAAAAACAAACCATTCACAATGTTGACAATGCACAAAAAAATGAAAATCACTGAGAGCCCACCCCTACATTTTGTAAGTGAACACGTATTGTCCTTTTGAGGATAGTTTCCTCAGAATGTCCTAAACATAAAATAGCACATTAAAAACTGCTGCAATAAAAGCATAGTCACCATTATCTCTAAGGCACTCAGGCGTGGAGCTGTTGGCGGAGACGTCTTCTGGAGGGTCTTGTGAAGCTTGTTCAGTGCCTCGGACAGTGCTGTCGGAACAATCTTGCGAGCGGCCTGCGGAAGTCTCTATATCAATCCACTCTGGTGTTGAAGTGAACATACAACTTACCGGCCACACAGGTTCCTTTTGTGACAGCTGAACGACTGGTTAAGGTTTTCTCCGGCAAGACGAAATCAGCAAAAATTCTTTCACCAGCTACAAGGGAGCTGCCACCTGCAGAGGTTTGGTCAACAGTCAATTTGGGTAAAAAAATCGCGACACTGAACGCACCCTGTTCTTCGGGGCACCTCAATGTGTGGGAGCCGCTTTTTGAAGCCTCTACCGCAGGTCCTGAAGAAATGAAATTACGACAATGTGTCAGTAAGAGGCTTAAAATAACACAAACTGAAGCTCATCCGCCACTTGCAGTGCAGCTTCTGCAGCCATGTCACAGTCACTACTTGAAGCGACGCTCAGAGAACCTGCATATATGTGCAGTTGGTACAAGTTACAAAGCTTGTAGCATGGGGAAACTTAAACAGCTCTTTCAAACGCATAAATTGGTCGAACGTGGAAGAAAAGAGACGGCACCAACTAGGAAACAAGTAATTCGTGATTTTTGGAATTATCAACAGTGGCAGCTTTCACTGATGAAAGGTATACGTACATGTGCACTCAGGCTTGAAGATAACGTGAAATAGCCCTTTAAAGTCTTTCAAAACAAGTTGCGCAGGTCCAGAGCATCAAAACATGACAGAAATGTAAAGCTGCTGTTAGGAAGGTAATAGCCCACAATTCACAGAATTTAAGACTTTCCAAGTGTTACTTCTGTAGTGAGGTTTCTCCATCGGCATAAAAAAATCTTCACGGTTAACTGTCGCCACTGATTCAATACAAGTGGCTGCTATTGCACATATTTGAGTTTCAGTCAATCACTTACATGGTGCAGCTGGTTGCACACTGGGAACAGCCATTCTTGTAAGCCTTGTGTGCCCAGGGTCCATGAAACTTTGAGCAGTGAAATGGTCGCTACAAACCCTGTACGTTGCGTACAATAGGCTGGCCGGCTTACTCAGGAGATCATCGCGTCCAGCATACTGCATCCATGCTTTCATCCTGCATTGGCAATGAACTATCAGCTGAAAGGGGAAGTGCTTGAATAGTGATTTTTTATTGTTACCCTCACTTAGCAAGTACGAACAGTAAGCCTACAGACATGCAAACCATACAAAAGCTTTAACACACCTGCCGTCCCGTGGTACGCGGAAGAAACTCGTCCCAGGCTTCTTGTGGGTTCTGCCATTGTTGAAGCACCACGATACACAGCAGTAGCTGCCGTAGCTTGGACCGCCGGATGGCATGGCGTCAGCGCGGTCTGAAAATATTAGTAAGTGGATGCTTCGCTGTCAAATTACGAAAAAGATATGTGCACGTCATAAGTGTACCAGCAAACCCCTTTGAATGATTAGCTAATCGATGCACAATACAAAACCAGTGATACATCTCTGACCCATAAAACTCTGACTTACAAAGATATACGTCAAGACCACGAACAAAGATCAGAAGTTTCCAGGCCGCTATCCCTTGTAATGCAATGGTATCGCGGCCTGAAAACTTTAGAACACCTTCGTGCGTACGCAGTATCAGCAGTACATTGGGAAGAAAAATCGTAGTTGAAATTTGTGCGGTAAAATCATATTGGAAACGTAAAAAAAATTTGTGGGCAGCTTGCACTAGTGGCACAAGGCTAGCGAAGAAACGAAGATGATGGCCACTTGGGTAGTCCAGATTTGCCTCCGGCACACCAAGAATTATTCGTGTTCCGAGCCTTCGGGAAACGCGTCGTGAAGCATGCGAGGCCCAGCGAACTATTCTCAATATTTTGCACCGAGCCACCGAGCCTATGACCTAGCTGCCCAGCTATGCTCAGCGCACAGACGCTCGCGTCCGTGGCAGACGCAGCACGCGTCGCCTAGGCTTGACGCCGTGCCGCCTTTGCTATACTGCATACGTTGCACAATGTTCCCGTCTAACCGCCGCATAGAGCCACAAACTTTCTTTTTAGCGAACCTCCCAGTCCTTAACAAGCTTCAGAAAAAGGTTACAACTGCGTGAATGAGACGCCACGTAAGAAACAAACTCGCACACACGAAGCGCAACGTGTGTGTGTGCATCTTTCTATGATTGTTGCATGGTGTCTTTTTCGCGCAGGCGTAACCATTTTCTGAAAAAATGACCCAACAAGACCAACAACATGTCATTCAACAAGCTTCGCTTGAAAACTTGCCTCACCTGTTATCTCACGCTTGAAAACGCCGATGCAGCCGACGTTGACGAAAGCGACGAATGCTTCTCGCCGTCAGTCATGCATGGGCTTGTCGCTGGGTAGATGGTGTTTATGACAGTACGGCTGAAGAAAAATAATCGCGTAAGGTGTGTTGAATAAATCGTTTTTATGTATAAAGAACATACCAAATTTGGGCGTGTAATTATTAATTTGTGAAAACAATTCTGTTGCATTGATTATAACTGTGTTTTTTTTGCGCTTGCGCCCTCTGAAGTTTGGTGGGAGCACTAGTTCGTTACGTAGTCGTGACGCACTTCCTGAGGCCAGGTTTTGCGGAGTGTCCGCTCTTGTCTTCTTCTTTCTCTATGGCCAGGCGCCGGTCCTGTCATATACTCGCATGCGCGCGCCGCGCTGCGTTGCTTTGACGCATGCGCATTTCAGCGCGTCCGGAGTCCTCCCTCCGTCACGAAAAGAGTGAGACGCAGTGTTGTCTGGGTGACGCACATCGGCACGAAATGCAGCATGTCGCACTTCGCATCGGTTGCCGTCATGGCACAGTCAACTACATGGCACAGTCAAGGCGCCAGTACATCTAGACGAGACGTGGTTCACGTGCTCGCCGGTGTTCATTTCGTCGCATAACGCCGGCGTTGCCACGCCAGGCGCCGGTCCTGTCATATACTCGCATGCGCGCGCCGCGCTGCATTGCTTTGACGCATGCACGTTTCAACGCGCCCGGCGTCCCTCTGTCACAAAAAGCAGACGTAGTGCTTTCTAGGTAATGCATGTCGCATTTCGCGCTGGTTACCATCGGGTCGCGCCGACGGACGCTGGTTGCACCTCCATGGCGTCAGATTATAGAGAGCTCGCGTTTTGTTCACGTAGCGTCACTGTGTCCAGCGTCCGTGCGTGTCAACGTTACGTTGTAGTAAATTGGGCGCTTTATGATGCGCTCGCGGGCATTTCGCTAGCTCCAAATTTGGTATTACGTGGCGTCAATGGACGACGAAGTAGCTCCACATATACTAAATTCGGTATCCGTTGACTTGAATAGATGACGAAGGTAAACGACACATCCAAACATGATAATCATGACACGGAAGTCATGTACAGCATAATGTACCTCCACCTCGTAAAGTTGTGCTGATTTTACAGTGACATATTGTAACAAATGTAGCAGCCTCACAACAAGGATGTTCTTTTTACACGGTTTATTAAGGGCGAACTCGTGCTCAAAGTGAACGACGCCCAGCAATCAAGAAAATCTGAAGGTCGGTAGTCCTCATGAACCTCTGCCTCGAGCACCCTCGTTCTCTTCTTCTTCACGCGCGTTGGCTGTTCGGCGGAGTACCGGGCGCATGCAGGGCTGGCTCGTGCATTGCGACTGGCTTCCTCGCTCGTAGTCGCGCCGTTAGCGTTTCTCTTCGTTTCTGACGTCCACGTTGCGCGGAGCAATGGCAATTTCTTGTGACAATATCAACCTTCCTCATTTGTGCTTCGCATATGCCGTTGTCAGATAGGAAGGAAACGCGGCGCCGAAGGCGCTTTGTCTCAAAGTGACACATAACATATCATCGATGTGTTTAGAGAAACCTACTGTACGTAGGATCTGCCAATATTTAATGATCTTCCGGTTCCAGCGCATTTTCACGGGTCTTCAGCCGACCACCGGCCCTGAGCCCACATTTGGCGCCAGACGTGAGGCTCCAGTTATGAAGTTCTGGGCTGTGGCTGGCCTGAAAATTGATTATAGATGACTACAAGTACTAATGAACTCATCTTTTATTAATTGAGATTAGTTGGAGAGGTTATTGCGGAAGTGGCGCCAAATTCGGCATAACATCGGGGAAAGTCTGCCGCAACTGCCCATGCGCAGCCGCTTAGCGCGCGGCCATCGTTCCTCGTTCCCTTCCTCTACCAAGCGCTACCACATAAGTTAATAAACAGTGATATACTATGCAAAATATTTATTATTCGCTTCAGAGCCAATTACACTTCGCTATACATTTTGCATATGAGTTATTCAGAATCCCGTAAGACGGTGGAACGGATAAGTTCTGGGTAAAAACACTCTGCATAAGACGGTTGCCAGTTATGCCTTTTATAACCCAACTGTTCGCAAAGCTGTAGAGGGCTCTCTGAAACCACCGATACAATTTTTTTGTGCTTGGACGTGAAGTTTGGAGTTCTTCAGGCACGCCCTACACGACTTAAATGGCAAATCGGCACCCGGTCCAGACAGGATCACTAACAAGGCCCTAAGAAACCTGTATGACAAATCAGTAGAGTACCTCACTGAGTTCATAAACCAGTCATAGAGCAACGGAAATGTTCCAGCACTATGGAAGAAGGCCACCGTCATCCTTATTCCTCTGCCTGGAAAGCCACCCAGTCTCGACAGTATTAAACTTATCTCGCTCACTTCGTGTGTGGGCAAGGTAGCCGAGCACGCAATCCTGAACTGTCTCTCCCGATACTTGGAAGACAATGACGGCTGTGGCCCACAACATGATAGGCTTCAGGCCTGGGCGTTCTACTCATGATGCCATGAAGCTAATCAAAAATCAGATCATTGATCGCAACACGAGAGACACGAGAGCTATTCTTGGCCTTGACTTAGAGAAGGCTTTCGACAACATCCTACACTCGTATATTTTGGGAACTATCTCGAGCCTTGGTCTGGGCAAAAACTTTTATGACTGCACGAGATACTTTTTGGCGGGCAGAGAAGCTATCCTCAAAGTTGGAGACTTCGTTTCAGACTCCATTAAACTTCGTTCTAAATGTACGCCACAGGGGTCGGTCATATCTCCGACCCTCGCCATAATTGGTCTGTCTAGAATACTCTCGGAGGTCGACGGCATTAATCATACCATATATGCAGACGACGTCACCATATGGTGCACCGGAGGCCGTGACGGGAATTTAGAAGCTGTGCGTCAAGATGCAATCGAGGTCACAGAAAGCTACCTCAGACCTACTGGACTCCGATGCTCACCGTGGAAATTAGAGCTGCTACTGCACAGCCCCAAGCGCAGGGACCCCAAACCGAAAGGTTGGAGGCCTGTAGAGGACATCTTCATGACTCTAAGGACAAGTGAGGGTGCACGTATTATCCTCAGGGTGGACACCTTCCACGTTCTGGGAAAACAAACAACGCCATGAGGTTGATAAGAAGGGTTTCTATCCGGCAGTAAGGACTCTGCGAGGACAACCTCATCAGGTTGGTGCATGCTTTCGTGATGTGTCACGTCACCTACGTAGTGGCGATGCACAACTGGCAGAGGCCGTAGCGGGACAAATTGAACGCCCTGATGAGAAAAGCGGTAAAAAATCCCTCGGGCTTCCCATGTATACGAGCTCGGAGAGGCTGCTTCCCCTCGGCATTCATAACACACGGGAAGAGATAGCTGAGTATCAAGAGAAGGCGCAGTTCACGAGACTTTCTACCACGAGTGCCGGGAGAAACATCCTGAAAGAGCTTGGAGTTCACCCGACAGAAATCAGTACCAGATACTGCAGCGTTCCTCTTGAACAGAGAGAGCGTATTACCGTGGCGCCCATACCCCGGAATGTCCACCATGAATACAGTGTAAGCAGACCACGGGCTGGGGCTAAAGCCCTCTCTGAGAGACCGCCTGCACAAGCCCAGAGTTGCTGCTTCAATTACGCTGCACGGTACCCAAACGGAAAAACATTCATTGCAGTTACTGTTGATCAAAATGGCCATGTTACGAACTCCTCGTCAGTCAGGACTACAACGCCCAAGGTAGCCGAACAGGTCGCAATAGCCTTGGCCCGACTAGACGACGGGAGAACAACAGTATACAGTGACTCGATATCAGCAGTCCGGGCATTCGGTAGGGGCACCATCTGGGAATCAGCCTTTCGGATCCTGCGAAATAAGGAGGTGCAACAACACACAATCGTCTGGTTCCCAGCTCACATGTGACAGATCGAGGGCGCTCTCTCCAACCTCAACGAGAATGCCCACAAAGCTGCGCGAGGAGTCATCGACCGCGTAGCTATTGAACGGCGTGGCGACGAGGTTCTGGACAACAAAGATCCTCCAACGACGTACATTGAACTTTGCAAGAACTTTTTACCTGGGGAGGCGAAAGCATCTGCCACCACACAGTAAACTCAACAGGCCTTAGGCATTGACGCTCAGACTCTTGCAGGTCGGGGCATATCCCTGTCCCGCACTCTTGCACAAAATTTACCGAGAAATTCAGACCGTCAAACACTTGCGCGCTTTGCTTAGACATTGCCAGCTTAGATCATATGCTCTGACGGGGCCCTTTGTTACGGGTTGAAAACGTTACATCGTCAAAGTGGGATGCTGCGCTACGCAGTACGGATTTGAGGACGCAGCTGTGGGCAGTCCAACGGACCCATGACGTGGCGGACAGGTTATGTCTATCTGTCGGGGGAGAGGCCCGCTACGTGCTAGTTCACGCCCCGATGAACCTAAATAAAGTTTTTCCATACCATACCATACCATACCATACCATGCGTAAATGATGTGTGGAGATTTTTCCCCTGTGGTTGTGTAAAGCCCACAAGAGATTAAGTAAAACCACATGACATCACTCATGCAATACCGTACTGCAGGGCCCTCAACCATCCTTCGAGCAAAAGAACTGGCGCGGATCGACAACATATTGCTGGATGAATGGATGCTATGGGCGTACCCGTTATAACAGGGCAGTGACAAGTGTACCACCAGCCACAACAAATAAATAACTTAACAGGCACGACAGCATTTCCTTGCGTATGTGGGCATCGAAAATGCTGACATATTGAGAATCCGGTGCCCAGAACCACTACCGCTATTTTCGCGATTTTGAGCACACCGGTCTATTCGCTTTATTCGCAGGCTTCTTGAGCCGACGCCACAAATGCTTTTTAGGGGTGTAGCTCCTTATAGAGCAATCTTGTGACTAGCCACGCGTAACCGGGAGAAGAGATGCGAAATAAAAGAAGGCGAAAGAAATGAATGACGATTTCTCGTTTCATTAACTAGATGGCGTTGCTCGGCCGCTACTCTCCGATCGGCTGCGGCGCATGCTTTACCAACGAGTGCCTCTCTCAGTTTCCTGGATAGTCGCCATACGTGGCGGATCGTTGGTAGAGCAAGGGCGAATCAGAGCGGTCAACGCGTTGAAGACGCTTGCGCTCAGCTTCTCTGGCTCGCGTCTCGTCGGTGTTACCCGCGCGCCTGCTGCATTCTCGAATGCGATCGGACGCATGCAGGGATGAACGGACACATGGACGGGCGGACGCTTCACCCCGCCCATCTTCATTTATGCCGTGGATATATATGCTGTGACTTTTCTCTTACGACTAAATACTTGTCTCTTACCTGCACAAACGAGTGTTATCGTCTCGGGGAGGATCATCTTCGAAAGTGCGGAAGGTCCATTCCACGAGACAGTCGATCAGATTCGTGGGATCCTGACAGCGACCAGCCACGTAGGAATCTGCGTAAACGAACCAGCCGCGTCAAAGTAGAAGGCACGGACGAATAAAAATTTAGCCCACTCATTTCATTAAGGCGAAAGACTCAAGATACCTCGCCAAACGCAAAAAAAGATTACCCTCGGAGGCGTCAAGACGAGTGATGCAAAAGATCGTTTTTTTGATGACGTCATCATTACTGAGACCATGAAGGCACCGATCGTCAAAACAAGCGACGTCATGACGTCGCACGTTTTGTCTCGAAGTTCTTGGAGAGGAAGAATAAACTTTATTTCAGCGAAAGGGGTAAAGGGTAAGTCAAAAGCTAATTTGTGGTGCCTTAGGTAGAGAACTTCACTCGATTTCCATCGCCGCCCGGCAGACCTGATCTAGAAGCGCAAAAGTTTGTTTCCATGTTTTGATTTGAGCTGGTGAAATAAGCCTCTCACTACTCCTTTTTAAGGTGCATGCTGCGATTTAGAAATTTATGTAAACCTACTGGTTTTAGTTCACGCCCTCATGTGAAAGATCGCTTCGTCTGTCTGTGTTTTTTCTCTTTTTAATTTTTTTGTACGCAACAGTCAAAATGTGTCTCTCGGGGCTCAATTTCGTCACTGCATTCCGCTGGCTTAGAAGAGTTTGGAACCCTTGTTCTAAGGTGTAATGCATGCTTGCTATCTTATAATTTGCGAAGAGCGCCGTATGTCTGCCCTGTACGAGAGTATCATTTGGCCCTTTTTGTTAATTGGGTGCCGTTAGCCAGGCGCAGGTGCTCCGCTCGGTCAGTGAGCTGTCCCCTTCGGCGTTTCCTGGTCAATGAGTCACATAGTAAGGTGCCATTTCCTCCATGCGCTGGTGACCAGACCAGCATCTTGACGCGATGAGACTTATAAGGGTTTTGTTTTTAAAAGGCCCCTCATCGGCCTCTAAAAAATAAAATGGGGGCGCCTTCAAGAGTTCAACGTGATAGCAATATCCTGCCCCTATAGTGCGTACTTCAAACACTTAACATATACTTTTTTTATTGTATGATATGTTACTCGATATGTTTAAATGGTGGATCAGTTCAACTTAATCGATAAAGCTGAATGTTGCTTCTGCAACCGAAGCTATCTATCGCTTATTGCCTGTCACGGTAATGAATTCTGTCACGGTAATGAATAGCATACTTTAAACCATGAGCATGAAATCTTTTCCAACTTGCTATGCACCCACTATGTGGTCTTGCGCATGTAATGTGTGCACCTTTTGTAATGGGTGGCCGGTACGTATATTTCAATGTAATAATACACGTGCACGGGTATTTTAATTTGCTAACTAATGCAAGAACGACCAACCAAGAAGCTCTAGGGCATACGATATGAAAATGCGCAGTGTAAAAACATAGCCACGAGTCGGTATACGGTAAATCCTCTCACAAAGACAATGTGCCGGAGAAGATATTATACAAGTTATCAGGGCAATCTCGGCGACACTCATGCGCATGCGATAATGCTTAAACTACGTGCAGGGTAAAATGCGGTTACGTATACCAGTCAGGTCCATGGCTCAGTTCGTACGTTCAAGTCGAGACCACGAAACGTATTCAGACCGTAAACAGACTCTGCAAGTTTCCCGATTGCTGTTGTTTTTTTTGTTGTTGTTTTTTTGTGTGTGTGTGTGAATTCTCACAGACGTGATAATCTTTCGAAGTGCAACATAACCAGAACAGCCCTGCCCGATACAATCGTGTTAGATGTGTTATTGCAGCCGCGTGTAAACAGTAAAAGTACATTGTAACATTGTAAGTCGATACTATCGTTCGCCGTGTCCACGCGCAGAAACATCCTTCACGACCGAGTATCACCTCTAGTTCACGCGAGTATAAAGAAACACTTTCGACGCGTCTAAAACTTCTGCAATGATATCCCCAATATATATATATATATATATATATATATATATATATATATATATTTATTTATTTATTTATTTATTTATTTATTTATTTATTTATCCAGATAGGGCAATTCTATTCACAGCGTTAACATGCTGGTAAACATGCTCGCTTTGTCGATCTTAACACAACGCCTATTGAAAAAAAAGCGGTGTGGCATCTTACAACTCTTGACAGAGCTGATCGTTTTCGCCTCTCCAAAACACAACCGGCGTCGAATGCAAGTTCTCGCGTGGCTAATCTTTTTTTGCGACGGTTTCTGTAAAAATAAAACAAAAAAGACAGCATATCTTTCTTATGCCTTTTCGCGCAAATAACCATGACAGCTCGTCGGTACACAGTTTTTTTTTTTGCTCTTTGCATGGCGCCAAACAGCACACGCAGCAGGGAGACCACTGCAGCAACTGTGGTAGGCACGGCGGCCATATTGGCTAGATAGGCTAGCCACCACATGGCGGCTTTTGCCTACCACGCGAAACTAAACTTCCAACGACAGCGCCACCACATTTTCGTGGGCCATCCCCTGAGAATGCCATGAAGATCAAGAGTATGTGCGTGTTTACAAAAAAGTGTGACGATTTCAAGTGCTTCGTACTAAACTAGTGGAGTAGTGCATGAAGTGAGCCGTCCAAGAAACACACGATGTTTATAAATATAGTAACGATCTGGAGTACATGGTACTCCACTAAGGGAGAGCAAAAAGCCGTCAAAAACACCAGCTAGAAGATTCACGCAGATAAAAACACTTCCGAAACGCGCTAGCATCAGTTTATGCTTCAATGCGTCGCCGTCCTGCGTTGCACTGCCTTTTTTTCACATACATTTTAAACTTATCTGGTCGCACACATTAATTTTGCCTAGGCTCGCAAGCAATATGGTGGCACGGCAATCATATTGGGTTCCTTGAATGCATGTTACGTCAACTTTTGAATGTACAGTAGAAGCCATGTCACACCTTTGAGTGCCTGAGCGTCGCAGATGATGTCGCTCACCGCCTGGTAACCCCGTTCCTGGACCGTGAAATTTGACCTCGTACTTTCGGGACACAGGGCCAGTTCCTTGTGACACGGCAACTTGTCCTTGATCCGCCTGTTGTCACAGAGAAGTGGATGACGTTCGTCAATGCGGTGACAAGTATACGTTCCACAAAACCTAATTTTACACATAGTCAGGATGGCACTGTTCCATATTTGGCAACGCACATTCCTGAATGGTGCGCTGGAAACTTCGCAACAGATATATTCGTTCTTTTGACGGATTTCACGATGCTTTGCGAACGGAAAACGCAAACAAAGTACGGAACCAAGGTCACAGGAGAGTCATCGCCGAATTCGTCAAGTCTTTCTTGGTCAGAGAGGGAGATATGAACCAGAAATACAACATGTGGCTTACTATCTATATAGTCGGTTACAATATAAGAATAAATGTGTGCGCCACCCTAGAAACTGCGGCTCACCAACCATTCATCCGTGCGAGAAAGTCATGGTACGGGGTCGCCGTTGAAACAATAAGTACAATTTTGCTCTAACACAAACACTACGCGCAATTATAGTTAAAATTAAGCTCGACGTCCTTACTTTAAATGTTACATTAGACAGACAGCGATGTCGTATGTGCGGAAATATATGCTATCACTGCAGTTGGCTTTGTGTTCCTTCTTTTGGTCCGGTGGCACTGATGGCGAAACCATTGAGAGAACAGGGGTAGACGGGCAGAGCATGAGTGAGGGGCAGAGCACTGAGAGCAGGGCCCCTCAACCTCCCATTGGAATGTGCCGCACCCCCGGAGGGCAGGTGATAAGGTGACGAGTAGGGAAACCATGTGACTGAAGTATTCCAAGCCTCGGCTTATTCTTTGTGGGGCAGCAGCAAAATACTCGTGCAATCGGTGAGCCACGTTTTCTTCATTATCCTAATACCTAGTGTGTTTGTGCAATGACCGATTCGGCAGACGTCCAGCTGTCATCGTAGCCATCCATACAAAACAGCGGTGTAAAACTACACATGGTTGCTACCCTTGCTGCCGCGCTCGTCGGCTGAAGAAAAATTCGGAAATTGTGACGTTCAAGGGCCACGTGACTCGTGGTACTCCGCCTACTCCGCTTTTCAGGCGAGAGCACTGCAAACTGCACCTGGCTGCTCTCGGCACAGCAAAAGCACTCTCGCTCTACCAAGGAATGACAGTTCTCCTGCACCTGTTCGACCCCTGAAACACGCCGGCTAAGAAGAGAGCACTTTCAGCGGGCTTTTAAGTGCTCCTGCTCTCCCAATAAAATTCGCCATGAGTTGGTCTCACGCTGTCGCATTTTTTTTTGCCATGTTTATTCGAACGGTCCTGGAGTAAATATATGAACACTCCGTTGACACAACAGCTGCTTTGTTACTCCCGTTAGCTCCTCCGGAGCGCCATAATATGTGGGGTTTAACGTCCAAAACCCACCATATGATTATGAGAGACGCCGTAGTGGAGGGCTCCGGAAATTTCGACCACCTGGGGTTCTTTAACCTGCAGTGCCCAAATCTGAGCACACGGGCCTACAGCGATTTCGCCTCCTTCAAAAATGCAGCCGCCGCAGCCGGGATTTGATCTCGCGACCTGCGAGATCGAATTATATATAATTTGTTTTTATGTTCATATATCTTCTCGTAACAATTTTTTGTGTTTCTGTGCACATTCTGTTCATTGGAGATGTTCTGTTGGAAAGTTATTATTGCCCACTTTTTTAAGAATACCTTTCTTTAAACAACAAATTTTCTCGGAGTGGGAGAAGTATGGTCTTAGGTGGAGGTTACACTTATTCTTAGGTTGCAAACGACTGTATCATAATCGAGTGAAGAGGAGAAGAAAATAGAGATGGAAAAAAGACCAGGAAGCAGGCACGGCCCACCAAAACAAAACTGCAAATGAAAAGTGCGCGCAGCTTCAAATGACTGCACGTCGCGAGGACTGAGTATACGTACTTGCATTTCTGGTCGAGCGCCTCCTGGTAGTTGCCCTCGTCGGCCAAGGCCTGAGCCCCCTTCAGCTCGAGTCGGTACGCGTCGTAGCACAGGAAAGCCGCTTCCGGCGTGCAGTTACCGGGTTCCGACGCAGCTGCAGGTGAATTAAAGCACGCATCACACGGACGTCATAGGCATACTCACGGGGGCACTTTCTTTCAACTCTTTCTTCTTGCATCGTCTCACTCAAAGGCAATCGTCTTTTAGGGGCGAAGCTTCTTAAAGCGGCACCCGTTCGTCACTCGTCGTGGTACGTAACATGTCTTACGCGTTGACCTGCAAGGTGGTGCTGGTGGGAGATTTCTCCTGTGCGTTGTTGAACGATAAAAAATTCGCAGCGTGCGCGTTCACTAAAAGCCAAATTCTCCTGTCTCTCATTCCCCATTAGTAGCCATTGGCATGTACATTGAGCATCATCTGACAAGAAGAGGTTGCTACGTTATACTCGCTGGGCGTAACCTCCTTGGTTTTACAAGGGTTTAGCGAGCGTCGGGCCACAGTGCCATGAATACAGTGAACTGGTATATACCATGAACTCGAGGTGGTCAAAGGTGAGAAGTAGACACGAAGAGAAGCCGTAAAAAAGTGTGCGTGTACCACCTCTCGTTCAGTCCTTGAAATGTCCGCTGAATGGCGGTGCTTCTATATGCGGAATATACGATGAAAAGATGCGAGATGGAGGTACTTGGAGTGTTGACTAGATGTACGAATGGACACACAGACAGATGCTTGGACGGACGCACGGATGGCTGCACGGACAAATGGACGCATGGACAGACGCAGGGGCGGATGCATGGGCGACCGCGGGGACGTGCGGACACACGGATGGACGTGCGGACGCACAAACAGACGCACGCACGGACGGGCGGATGGATGCACGGACGTTCACACAGACAGACGCATGGACAGACGGAAGCAGGAACGAATGGACGGACGGATGCTTCGACCCACTCTCCATCATTCACCCCGTGAATATGCTCCCATCTTTTTTTCTATGAGTCGACGCATTGATTCTCCCCCTTCCACCCTGAGAAATCTTTCTGCATCTAACGTGACTGCCTCCAAGACTGTGGACATTGCAGTCGTTTTGCACTCGGCCTGGTTTCGCATAGCCTCCGTGACCAGCGCGGCTCTTGCCAAGCGACGATATCATAGTGACGTCATCACCTGATGTCGTTGCTTGACGTACCGACGGTCAATGTTCGCATTTCAAGGGGCATCTCAGGCTTTCGCCTATATAGCCTTCTTGCAACACCTAGAGCACCACTATATTCGAGCGCAGGCAGGTGCGGTCGAACACGGCAGGCAGCTGAATCGCGCTACGAAATTGAGATTATTGCAGCCACATCATGAAGTTGATTGGCGCAGAAGAGGGCCGTGTGATTAGGGCCCTCTTCGATATTTAGTGTTCTCATATTGAACTACTGACAGAAACGCAATTGCCGTCTCTGCAGGGACACCCGATAGATTGGTCATCGCACACGGTCTGTGCACGCTTTCGTTTAGGCCAATCGTGTCCCAGACATGACATCATCGACAGTGCTTGTCGACATACGCACCTCCACTGGAATTGTCGTAACGCATAAGTACGCCGTTTAGTTGCACATTTCGCAGCTCCCGCTTTGCAGGCCGTACAAGAAAGTTGCGAAGTGACGTCAGTGCATACCTACTACAGTGAGAACACCGACCTAAGGAAAATGTGGGAAAGGCTTGCCAAATCCGATAACTTCTCAGTGCCTAACACACGCGTACACCATAAGGTGCAGGCCTGTAGTGTACGCTTCTATAGGGCGTAGGCATGCGCCCTATAATGAGGACATCCTTCAAGCATGTTCGTGCGTGCGTTTGTACGTGCGTGAGTGTGTACACGCAGACAAAATTGAAAATTTCTCAGGGGGAGGCTGGATCGCCCCTCACCCCCCTGACTACACTAGTGGCATATTCATCATCAGCCTGACTACGCCGACTGCAGGACAAAGGCCTCGCCCATGTTCCGCCAGTCAACTCAGTCCTGTGCTTGCTGCTGCCATTTTATACCCGCAAACTTCTTATTCTCATCTGCCCAACTAACTTCTGTCTCCCCCTAACCCGCTTGCCTTCTCTGGGAATCCAGTTAGTTACCCTTAATGACCAGTGGTTATCCTGTCTACGCACTACATGCCCGGACCATGTCCATTTCCTCTTCTTGATTTCAACTATGATATCCTTAACCCTCGTTTGTTACCTGATATACTCTGCTCTCTTCTTGTCTCTTAAGGTTACACCTACCATTTTCCTTTCCATTGCTTGTTGCGTCGTCCTCAATTAAAGCTGAACCCTCTTTGTAGTGGCGGCTGCATTTCCGATGGAGGCGGAAATGTTGTAGGCCCGTGTGCTCAGATTTGGGTGCACGTTAAAGAACCCCAGGTGGTCGAAATTTCCGGAGCCCTCCACTACGGCGTCTCTCATAATCATATGGTGGTTTTGGGACGTTAAACCCCACAAATCAAATCAACCCTCTTTGTAAGTCTCCAGGTTTCTGCTTCGTAGCTAAGTACCGGCAAAATGCATCTGTTATATACCTTCCTCTTGAGGAATAGTGGCAATCTACCTGTCATAATTTGAGAGTGCTTCCAAATGTGCTCCACACAATTCATATAGTTACCTCAGTTTCGTGGTTCGGCTCCACGGTTATTACCTTTCCTAAAAAGACTTGGTATTTTACAACTTCAAGTGCAGTATTACCTATCTCGAAGCGCTGTTCTCTTCAGAGGTTGTTGTAATTACTTTGGTTTTCTGCAGATTAATTTTAAGAACTACTTTTCTGATTTCCTTGTCTAACTCCATAATCATGGGTTGCAGCTCGTCCCATGAAGCAATGGAATGTCATCGGCAAAGCACAGGTTACTAGGGTACTCTCCATTAGCTCTTATGCCAAACTGTTCCCATTCTAGGCCTCATGAAAACCTTTGGTAAGCAAGCGGTAAATAGCGTTAGGGAGATTGTATCACCCTGTCTTACGGACTGATTGGTATTCTGATTCTTTAATATGGTTGCAGTTGATAGCCTGTATATTTCTTCCAGGATGTGTATATATACTTCATCGACACCCTGATTCCGCAGTGTCTGCATGACTGCTGATATTTCTACTGAATCAAACGCCTTCTCGTAATCTATGAAGGCTATGTATCTTGGTTGGCTGTATTCTGAGCATTTCTCAATTACCTGATTGATAAGATGAATGTGGTCGATTGCTAGTAGCCTGTTCGAAATCCTGCTTGTTCCTTTTGTGGATTGAATTTCAATGTTGGCTTAATTCTGTTACCAATTACCTTTGTAAATAGCTTGTATGCGACGGAGAGCAAGCTGATCGTCCTGTAATACTTCAACTCCTTGTCATCTCCTTTCTTATGTATTAAGATGATGTTAGCATTCTTCCAAGATTCTGGTACTCTTCCCGTCAGGAGAGACCTCGTAAACAGGGTGGTCAGTTTTTCTAACACAATCTGTCCCCCATCTTTCAGCATATCTGATGTTACGTGTTCCTCACCAGCAGTTTTGCCTCTTTGGATGCTCTTCAAGGTTTTTCTTGTTTCTTCTATTATTACTGGTGGGGTGCCATCTGAGTTACTGCTAGTTTAGTAAGGTCGTGGTTGTCCCGGTACTATACAGATCTCTGTAAAACTCCTCTGCAATTTTAATTATCCCATTGATATTTGTATTTATTTTGCCTTCCTTGTCTTTTAGTGCATACATCTGATTTTTGCCTATCCCAAGTTTCGTCTTCACTGCTTTGACGCTTCCTCCGTTCTTCAGAGCGTGTTCAATACTCCCCATATTAAACCTTCTTACATCGGATACATTACGCTATTAATCAACTTCAAAAGCTCTGCCAACTAGAATTTGTCTTGGCTTTCATGATTTGATGCTTCTTAATAAAGTTCTTCGTTTCCTGGAACAGCTTGCCAGTCTCCTGTCTAACTACCGTACCTCCAACTTCCACTGCTCACTCCGTAATGATACTCGTGAACGCTAAAGATGGTTTCCTCGATAAGAGCCGAGTACCTGTTATGAAGCGAGACTCTGAATTCCTGTACTTTCCCAGTCAGTGCTAGCTCATTGATTGGCTTCTTGCGTATCAGTTTTTGTCGTTCCTTCTTCAAGTCGAGACCGTACCATTATATGGCCACTGCATCGTACCTTGCCAGGCACTTCCACATAGACCTCTTTTACTCTCCTAACCTCACTGAGCCCTATAGCTCCTATAATAGTACAGCTAGACTTGCCTCACTAGATAAGGTTCTAGCTTTAAACTTTGCCAGGTTCAGGTTCCAATGGCAGCCTGTCCTGACCCAGAGATTCTTAACACCCTCTGCTGCCTTGCATATCTGACCACCACCGCGGTTAGTTGCTTCGCAGCCACTGGGAACTGAGGGCCGTCAATTGACGTAAAATACGTCAATTAACTCACGGCCCTATATGGATGTTAACACTAAAGTTCGGTGACCAAAGAGTATCTTCTTTGATGCTCGATTCTATGGCGCAAAAAACAATGAATGTCATTCATTAACATTCGTTGTCATTTATCGTGAACAAAGCCCCCCCCCCCTTCGTGGTGTGTGTGTGTGTGTGTGTTCGCGCTGTTACCACCTTTATACACATACGTGTGTGTGTGGAGCCTGTATTAAACAGTAATATGCACCAACAAGCCGGAAACGTGTTTTTTTATTCAGTGATTATATCAATTTATTGCTGCTGTGCGGCGCATCGCCATTTCACACAGAATTTATCTGCAGTAAGGTCACCACACTCCAATTTCACAGCATAATCCCATTAGGCGTCGAGTGGTACGCCGTGTTATCTGCGACAGATAACAGTTATACTGATACATACACTTCTCGATACAACAGCACGTGGCCAAGAGTGTTGAAAAGCTTGTTGCGTTAACAAGAAAAAAAAGTAAATAATGTTGTTCCCAGCGAGAAAACAGACAGGCCATCTGTTAAGGGAGGGATGAGTCAATTGAGGGAATATAGCACTGCTGACAATCACCCCTGACGTAGTAAAATGTAGCTTTCATTGATGGCACCACGGTCGCCGGTACTAAAGCGTGGAGCAAGAAACCGTGCCATCAGATTAGTGCCGATGACATAGCGTTCCTTTGCGTTCCCTCACTGGCACGGCTATCGAATCAAAGGAAGAGGGGGAGCACAAAAAAACGCGGGGATCGGAAGACTGTGCGTCTCCTCTGAGCTGGCACTCCTGAATGAAATAAAAAAAATCACAGCAAGTCCATGAAGCGAATGATGACGAGTGGGCCGAAGTATCCGTCAGTCCTTCCGTGCGTCCGTCCATCCATCTGTCTGTCCATCTGTCCGTCCGTCAATCCGTGCGTCTGTCTTCCGTTCATTAGACAGTCAGACCATCCATCCGTCTACGCGTCCGTGCTTTCGTCCTTGCATCCGTCCGTACATCCGTCCGTGCGTTCGCCTGCCTGCCTGTTCGTCCGTCCGTGCGTTCGCCTGTCTGCCTGTTCGTCCGTCAGTGCGTCTGTCTATCCGTCCATCAATTTGTGCGTTTGTCTGTCTGTCCGTTCGTCCATCCATCCGCGCGTGCGTCCGTGCGTGCATCCGTCCGTCTCGTGCGTGCGTCCTTCCGTCAGTTCGTGCGTCTGTCTGTCCGTTCGTCTGCCTGTCCATCTGTCTGTACGTCCGTCCGTCTAGTGAACACTCCAAGTACCACCATCTCGCATATTTTTATCATATATTGATCATATAAAAGTATACCACCATCCAGCGGACATTTCAAGGACTAAACATAAGGTGGCCACACATCGCGGACGCACCTCACAACGCGGACGCACGTCACGGTAGTCGCCACTTTGAGGTCGCCCCACCGTGGTGGTCTAGTGGCTAAGGCTGCTGACCCGCAGGTCGCGGGATCGAATCCCGGCTGCGGCGGCTGCATTTCCGATGGCAGCGGAAATGTTGTAGGCCCGTGTGCTCAGATTTGGGTGCACTTTAAAGAACCCCAGGTGGTCAAAATTTCCGGAGCCCTCCACTACGGCGTCTCTCATAATCATATGGTGCTTTTGGGACGTTAAACCTCACATATCAATCTACCAATCACTTTGAGGTACCCAGCTAATGGAATCGAAAAGCTTAATTTTTGTCATTCAGGATGCGCTGCAGCACAGGCCCAATGTCACCTACAAAAAATCACATCATATCCCCGGAGTGCATGATGATGAGTGGGCCGAAGCATCCGTCAGTCCACCCACGCTTCCGTGCGTCTGTCTGTGCGACTGTCCGTGCGTTCATCTATGCGTCAGTTCGTGCGTCCATCCATCCGTCCGTCCCTGCGTTCGTCCATCCGTCCGTGCGGCTGTCCATCCGTCCGTGCGGCTGTCCATCCGTCCATGCGGCTGTCCATCCGCCCGTCCTTCAAGTGAACACTCCAAGTACCGCCATTTCACATCTTTTCATCATATATTCATCGTATAGAAGTACCGCCATCCAGCGGACATTTCACGGACTCAACGAAAGGTGGCACGGCCGCGAGTTTACAAAGGCGAGCGGATAGCTCCACCCCCCCCCCCACCAATACACTGCGCCAAGTGCCCTTACAAGGCTCTCTGAAGCTGCGCGCTCATTGGTTCGTGCGTGATGTCGTGAGCAAACATGGCTGCTCCCATGACGATGCTGCAGGCGCCTGCCAGGCAAGACTAAATAAGCGTATGCTGTGTTCGCTGAGGCAATCTTGATCGTGAAAAACGCCCTGCGATCACTTGGAGAGACGCGTAGAAACTTCAAGAGTGCCGAGAAACGCTGTGAGCGTGCCTCTATCGAAGCTGCGCTTATCTGCCACCAGCAGTGTTGGTCCGCATTCAACGACTGCAGGAGACACCAAGAAGTGGACAGTCGTATCCAGTGAAGATTAAGAAGACGTCAAAATGCTGGTCTCGGTAAGTTCTTTTTTGCAGAGCCATAAAATGCTTGCTTACGAGACCGTCAGTGCACTCAAGTTCGCAAACGATGCTCGGGCAGGCGCAACTTCGGTTACTACGCTACCCAGTGCGAGCACGACTATTGCTGCTGTTGCACAGTGCCTTTAGTGCGCATAGAGTTCAGTGGAATAAATAAACAACAAAAAAGAAAGTTAAAGTGAAACCCACATAATAATAAATAATAAAGTAATATAAATAAAAAAATAAAAACTACGCACGCGTTAATTGAGGCTGCATCGCAGAGCTGCTATGCATTTTGGTGAAGGCTCGTGTGAATCTTCACGATAGAGTGCCCAGAGCAAGCATCATGTTGCGACTCACGACAGTTAGTGTGGGAAGGACTGCAGTAGTGTACATCAAAACTGAAATCCGGAATTGTTAGTGGTTGGAGCTTGCATTCTTTACACGTAAAATAATTGACAAATGTCCTGTGAATGAAGAGAATGACCAGCTGCAGCTAAGTTTCGCGTAGTGTTCAAAAATGCACCCTTCTAAACATTCCTTTTTACAGAGAATGCATGTTCGCGTAAGGTAGAGGAATTATGATAGTGTGCCGAGTGCACGTCACAGGTTGGATTCATATGTGTGGTTTAACGTCCCAAAACCACCATATGATTACGAGAGACGCCGTAGTGGAGGGCTCCGCAAATTTTCTCCACCTGGGGTTCTTTAACGTGCACCCAAATCTGAGTACATAGGCCTACAACATTTCCGCCTCCATCAGAAATGCAGCCGCTGCAGCTGGGATTCGATCCCACGACGTGGGCCTTTTCGATTGTAGTCTTCGTATGTTGCCTGCGCAAGCCGAAAAGGCCGTGCAGTACATTGCAGGACTAACGCGTGCACCGGCGATAGCGCTGGAATGTGCGATCACGCACGTTTCTTAAAAGCCAGCGCATTTCGCCGACGATGAAACCATCTCCTAAGCAACTTGTTTTGCTATGAAGGAACGAAGGCTCATTTTTCTTGCTAGATACTGTAATCGCGCGAACTGATAGACAATGATGCTAAGAGAAGTATAGAATTATAGGGGACGTTATTAGAAGTAATTGTCATGAAAATGTCAAGAATGAAAAGTGGGTGAAAAGATTAACTAAAAGAGGATGAAAATATCCTGCCAGTGGCAAGTATCTTCTCATCCAATTTTCTTTATTCACATGTTCATTACTTCTCATAACGTCCCCTACACTTTTCTTGGCATCATTGTCAGTCAGTTCACGTCAATATTGTTTACGCTACAGTTACATGGGCATCGTCAGTGGCGCGCAGAAGAGGCAGTGACCTACTCAAGCCAAACCTGCATTTGCTCCACTCCACGATTTCGCCGGAGCCTGGATTATCTACATCGGTCACACTTGCTTTACATGGCTTCGATGGACAGAAAATTGGGAGACCGAGACTGTGTGGTTCCAGGGTGTAGGAAAAATCGTCCCCGGAATATACGGTATATATTCCTGGTATAGTATGTCAGAGGGCGAGAAAAGAATAAGACGACGGCAATAATTAATAATAATAATAATAATAATAATAATAATAATAATAATAATAATAATAATAATACTTGGGATTTGTCGTCACAAAACCACCATATTGTCGCGGAAAACGGAATAAAAAAGACGCCGTAGTGAAGGGCTCCGGTAATTTCGACCCCATGGAGTTTTTTAACTCTCTAAGTGATTATGTAAAGGAAAGGAAAAGAAAAGTTCCGCCTGTAACTGTCTATCACCGGGATGACACCTCAACAGGATGGCACAGGGGTTAAGGGAGTGGGAATGAAAGTGGACAGGAAAAGCGAGAGAAGTAGAGGAAAAAATTCATGGGCCTCAGGTGAAAATGCATGGGCCTCATGCATTTTCACCTACATTGAAAACGCGGCCGGTATTCGATCACGCGACCGACGGGTCGCCAGTGAGCACGGCAATAATAAAAAAAAAACTATGGGTCATCGTATTTTTGTTGGCGTTGCGTTCAAGTCCAATCACGTTACACGGCTCAAATTAGTTCGGACCACACACACAACGCATATCCAACGTGCCTTTCTTCGCGGTCTGCCTTGCTACACGTTCTCTCATACGGCGCCGGGCAAATATGGCAAGCACTTCGCATAACGTTTCTAAAGGGCAAGAAAATAATCGCTTTTGAATTGCGTGCATTTTTCCTAATTAAACATGTTACAATAATAACAAACCTCCTATTCCTTATAAGGGAGTGCAAGGCTGCTGCTTGCACTTTGTATCCACAAGGCCTCAGAAAACATTGAGCACGTCCGACGTAATGCATCTAAAGAAAAAAAAAGTTCTGTGTGGTATTTTTTTTCCTTCGTTCACCCACACGAATCTACCAATTTCGACCGCGCATAACACGTAACATTCCTCCTCCAGATTTAAGTACGATGCGTAACGCCTAATTTAGCTTCCGTGGCGAGGAGCCAGGAAAAGAAAAAAAATCATTTGTTTTCGCGCACTTGAAGACGCGAGGTGAGCAATGTGTAATGTGACGCCGCCGCAAGCTATTTTTACCTTGAAAGACATCCAGCCACAGTATAGCGTGCACCCTCAAGCAACGGTAAAAAAGTGAAGTCGAATGAGAGAGGCTGCAAAGTCAACTTGCCATGAGCGGCAATCTCGTTCGGGCTACATGAAATACCCGAAACAAACAAAGCAAAAAACAGAGAATCTACCTTGACCGAAGGCGAGGAGAAGGGTGGCGCACAAAATTGCAACTCGCAAAGCGCACTCTCGGGCGCTGAAAAACATCGCCACGCCACAGCGTAGTTTCTCGACGTCCCTCGACAGCGTTCACGTCTTGACAGCACTGACTAACGCGCGAAGATTATGCGGCGGAAAGTTTACGTTGGCTTTTCCCGTTGTTTCGCCACGCGGGGCAATAAAAAAGTAAACAAAACCTGCCGCTCGTTTTCAACACTCCAAAGATAGCGGTGCTGCGGGAAGCGCTGATTCGACGGTGCATCCACTGTCGTCACACGCTGTCAACAGCTCGTGCCTAATGCAAGACAAGGATCCACATCGTTGCAAACGTTTACCCACTTTTTTATACGAAAGTTTCAACTCTTTCTCGACTTTCTCGAAGAGTGACTGGTCGGTCCGTTTGCGCAAGTTGCCATTTTATGTGCGTCTGCAGCATAGTATGGGTCACTGGCGCTACCTTGCGTCGGTGTGCTCCGGTGAGCTTTGCGGCGCGGTGTGCTGCTTCGTACAGAGGGCAGCACATGGCCAGCTTAACTGAACCATATTTTGCCATTGGTTGTCCACATTCCAGCAATACAGCATCGGCTAGTGACAGTTGTTATGGGCATGTATACCGCGAGAACTGAGGGAGTGCGAACATTCGTTACTTCAAATATTCGATTTGAATATAGTTCGTTATTCCCTTCGATTTGAAGGACCTTTCGCACAATCGAACTATTCAAAGGCACTTAGATTTCAATGGACCAAAGGGCACTCAAAGCGTTTTTCTATAGCACAGAACTAACAGTGATGTTTTATCAGCCTACATGACGAATAATTTTCCGGCAACAGAAATATAAAGACTTTTTGTTTTTCGGTATTTGCTCCGCAACGGCCCGCAAGCTTCTCTGACACGTGGCAATTGACAACTATTGGTGGTCCAGTGCAGGTTCACATCACGCCGTGCTTGGTAACGTTAGGGCAACCAAAGTTACCACAAGGAGCTTCAGTATCTGCGTGGCAAGTGATACCATAATGGCTAGCGATTTATTTTTGTGGGTTATAACGGACCTGCTGGGCCCACGCGGATGCCAATTTTCAGGTATACATATACTTACTGGATGGTGAATGTAAAAAAAGTTTACCTGATGACGTGCGTGGTTCCGGGTTCCATCGCGTCCCCGTAGGCTTCACTCTAACTTTTTAATAGTACTCATGTACTATATAGTGCACAAAAATAGAAATACTAAATATTTTGTTCTTCTCTACTACTGCGCATATGTGCAGCACCTCCTTGGCGCAGAACCGTGACGGTGCTGCAGGAGTTTCGTTCACTAAATTGCGTTGCAAAATACCACCACAAAATTTTTATTCGCACTTACGCTGCGCACACGGTTTATACGTAACCTGCGTACGTACGTGAATAAAATAAGTATTGTTTTATTTACTTTGTTCTATTCATTATGTTATCTTCCACTAACGGTTCTAACTTCATAGAACACTACACATAAACTTTTAAGTTGTAATCAGATATGAAATGTGTATAATTCGTTACCCATGTGGACGGCACGGAATCCTTATCGAAGGGAACGCGCAAACATGCTGTACTGAAGCCACGCTTGTAGAACTGTACTAAATAAGTATTGGTCTGTTTACTTTGCTCTCTCCACTAGGTTATCTTCAACTATGTTCTGACTTCATAGAACACTAGCAAAGCCTTTGAATTGTAATCGCACGTGAGCTGTATGTAATTAGTTAATCCATGTGGGTGGCACGGAATACTTATCGAAGGGAACGCGGAAACATGATGTACTGGAGCCGTACTTGTGGAACTGTACTAAATGAGCATTGGTCTGTTTACTTTGTTCTCTCCATTAGGTTATCTTGAACTAAATTTTGACTTTATAGAACACTAGCAGGTTATGTCTTCGACCAACTTCATGGAGCTCTAGCAAAACTTTTAAACTAGAATCGGTTCGGAAGACGGATCCCGTATCACGCCGGGCTCCGTAATATCTTAATTGCATATCTCCAGAAACTGTATGTATAGAGTCGTATTTGGTGCCGATGCCGTATATATAAAATCCGCATCATGCGGACTTCGCAACGCTGTAACTCTATGTACGGGTCCGTATCTTCTGTACATATAAAATATTCGCTATGGATGTCCGTTTCGATCCTTCTCCCCAATATTATTTTTTTGCAAAACACCAGACAGCATAGAATTCCGCATAGAATGCGGAAGGTAAGAAGATGACCGGGGGAAATAATTCTTGAAAGCCGTCTTCGAAAACTTAGGCCGGAGGTCAATGTGACCGCGTAATTCTTACTGGGGTTGTCGGCACTGGGTGACTACCACCACTAAGGTGTTTGGAATGCCACATTGAATTTTATGAACAAATCGTGGACGCCTTTTCACTGCTATCATATTGGCAGATGACCCCTATTTTCAATGAACAATGCAATAATGCCTACATTTAATATACTCCTTAATTCGCAACGAACGAACTGGAAGAAATTGACTCATTTTATTGACACCTTTCCATGGGGGAAACAAGACCACTAGTTTTACGAAGTTTCTGTTTTAGTTTTTATTTTTGTCTCTGCTATTGCTATCCCAACAAAAGTATTTTTCCTGTAGTGGGTGCGGTCATCCCTCCGGATTACAACAAACCTCCTCGTGTCACGAGCCACGAGGAGCTGGTGCAGCGCGCCGCTCTGAACAGGATCGCCATTCGATGCCCTGATCCGCCGCTGCAGGCAGTCGCTCGATTAATTCCTGCAGCAGTTGCGTCTCACTTACAAGGCAAGGCCCAGCCATCGCCTTCGCTCTCTCAAGGGTTAGGACTCGAGCACCAGACTCTAGCTTTCCCACCCCGCTGACGTCGTTGACCCTGCATCATCTTGCTGCCAACAATTGACCATGCAAAATCACGGTGCCGCTGCCACCACCTCTCACGAACAGCGCAACGCGCTTCGGAGGGTCGCCGAAGAGGAGTCGACATTGCGGTACCGGTTGCGCAACCAGAACTTCTGTCTCGTCGTCCTTCTGCTCGTAGGTGTGCTCACGGTGACTTGCGCCTGCGGAGCCATCGTCTACGCCATCGTCGAGCACTTCTGGACGCCCCTCAGAGACGTCGATGAGGCGTCGGGCTCTGGAACCCCGTCTGCCGGAGGCAACAGCTTGATGTTCGGGTCACACGCCGCCGAAGTCGAAATGCAGCGGCTGCCGCAATCCGATCAAACGAGTCGCGGCGCCGTCTTCTGCTTCGTCAACCACAGCGTCTCTTCGGGATCTCCGCACCGCTTTGAGGTAGACAACGTGACAGCCGCCCTCTGCGACGCGCTCGTCTTCGTCTCCGTCAGCCTGGTGCCTCAGGCGAGCGGGCTTAGCTTCAGGCGACCGACTCACGATGCCGAAGTGCTCCAAGGCCTGGTCTCACTCTCCGGTACAACGGCGGCGTGGGCTTGCGTCGGTGGGGAGCCTTCGGACAGCGCCGACTTCCAGTGGCTGGTGAGCGACCGCAAGATGAGGCTCGCCTTCTTTCACAACGCCGTGGCCTGGTCGCGCCGCATGGGTGTCGCTGGCCTGCTGCTCTACTGGAAGTACCCTCCCCGCCAGAGCCGCTCCAGCTACAATACCTTCATCAACACTATGCGTGCCGTGTTCGAGAGGGACTCGCTACGCCTGAGCGTGGTTCTGCCGTGGGCTATGACCACGCGGCGGGACGGCTACTTTGTCCGGTCACTGTACCACCACCTCGAGTTCGTCGTGGTCGACACGCACCGAACGGTGGACCCACGCTCATTTCCGGTGACCTCGTGCCAGACTCCCATGCGAGCGGCTTTTAGGGCGCAGAACCACGGACAGGTCGGCCTGTCCTCGGTGCTCGACGATCTCTCAATGGACGCCGACCACTTTCTTGTAAAGACGGTGATGAGCGTCTCGCTGTCGGCGGTCACGTTCACCCTCAGAAGGCCGTGGTTCAAGCGCGTGGCACCCGGTATGAGCGCCGCGGGTCCCGGCCACCCCTTTGGCCGCACCAAGCAGTCAGGCCTGGCCAGCTACTACGACGTGACGACGGCGCTCTCCGGCAATGCGTCCTGGCGGCGGGAGACGCATGCGTTCTCTCGTTGCTCGATTGCCCGTCTGGGCGACCAGTGGATGGGCCTCGAGGACCAGGGCAGCCTGCAGGCCAAGAAGTCCATGGTCCGCAGGACGGCGGGTCTAGCCGTCTGGGACCTCCCGATGGACGACTTCGCCGGCGAGCTGGGGCCCCCGTGGCCTCTCCTCCACGTGGCCTACGACCTGGTGCACGGCTGAGGACCGAACGCGTCGGCACGACGCCGTTTATGGGTGTTTATGTGAAGCCCTGCAACACCGAGGCGCCTTCGCGTTACTCCCCACGCGCTGCGCCACGGGCCACCCCACCCATCAGCGCAATTTTCGTTTAAATTTTACCTTACGTTTTTTTACGAGTAAATTACAATAAATTATATATTGTTCTAGATTGCCAAAATCTGCTGCATGGCGTCCCCTCTTATTTCAAGTGCCTGGCTTCTATTCAGCCGTAATATAGTGCAGTGCAAAAAAACAGAAAACAGACAAGCGAGAGAACGAAGACGCATTGCATTCTTCCAACTAAAGTTTATTAGATGAGGACGCACGTTTATATACGCAGGCAAAGCAAGAAAAAGTAAAAACAAGGTAGATATATAGATAGGGAATAGATAGATAGATAGATAGATAGATAGATAGATAGATAGGTAGATAGATAGATAGATAGATAGATAGATAGATAGATAGATAGATAGATAGATAGATAGATAGATAGATAGATAGATAGATAGATAGATAGATAGATAGATAGATAGATAGATAGATAGATAGATAGATAGATAGATAGATAGATAGATAGATAGATAGATAGATAGATAGATAGATAGATAGATCTGCAGACAGATAGATCAGCAGACAGACGAAATGACAGACGGACAGAAGCACGGGCGGAAGCAGGAATGGACGGACGGATGGAAGCACTGTGGGTCGACGAATGGGCGAACGGACGGACGCATGCACGATTGGACGGACTGACGGACGCTTCGCCCCACTCAACATCATTCACTCTGTGGGTATGCTGTGTGTGTGTGTGTGTGTGTGTTTTTAGAGGCAAAGCTTCTGAATCCGTGGGTCTGTCCCTCCTAGTGCGTACGTGACCATCTTGTTAGATAACTTACTCAGCAGGTGTGGACATGGACAGACAGACAGACAGACAGACACACAGACAGACAGACAGACAGACAGACAGACAGACAGACAGACAGACAGACAGACAGACAGACGATTCACAGTTTTCCGATAACTTCCCTCCGAAGCTTCGCGCCACTCGTCATCATTCACTCCGTGGATATGCTGTGATCTTTCTTGACTTGTCCCCTCTTTTTATATATACATTTTTGTCCGCCGCTGGAGACTCTTCTATGGCGTTTCGATTGGGCTCGAATATATTTTGCAAGTAGTCATATATCCTTTCTTTCAAGGAGGAGGAGAAAAACTTTATTCAACAGAGGAGTTTGGAGTACGCAGGCTCCCGGGCCCCCGCACGACCCCTTTGCGCTCAAGCGTTCATTTGGTGGTGGTCCATGACGCTGGCAGCCCGGTCGGCCGCCATGGTCTGCTCAACCGGGTCCTCTGAGCGCAGTAGGGTCTCCCAATCCTCCCAAGTCTTTAGGTGCTCTAGGGCCCGCGTGGGAGGATCCGCCGGGCAGTGAGAAAGGATGTGTATAGCAGAAGCATGAGGTTCAGGGCAAAGGGTACAGGCTGAGGTGAGGAAAAGGGGGTGATAGTCCGATAGAATGAGAAAAGAGGGAAGAGTGTGAGTTTGTAGCTGGCGCCAGAGGGTTGCCTGTCGGTTGCTCAGGGACTTGTGCGGTGGGGGATATAGCTGACGTGCTGCCCTATAGGCCTGAGTCAGCTCGTTGAAAGTGTGCGCGCGGTCCTTCGTGAATCCCAGATCGGAGGCCGCGGGAGCCCGGTTTAAAGAACCTCGGGCTAATAGGTTGGCGGCCTCGTTTCCAGGATTCCCGCAGTGCGCGGGCACCCAAATCAACTCCACTTGACGGGGCGGGGTTGCAGCGGGTGAATCCAGTATGCAAAAAGCAGGGACGTGAACTCGGCCTTGTGCAAAATTTAAGATTGCGGCTTTGGAATCTGATAAGACGTACCGTGCTTCTGTGTTTACGATTGCTAAGGCAATGGCAGCTTCCTCTGCAGCTTCGGGGGACGTGTCTGGAGGGAGTGTGTGTGTACCTATGGGAGAGAGATTGTGATCCAGCACGGCAGCGACCGCTTCATCACCCACGCAGGCTGCGTCTACCCATACGGCGTCTGGTTCGGTGCCGTAACATAGGTGTAGAGTTTTAGCGCGAGCTCTGCGACGTTTATCGAGGTGGTCGGGGTGCATGTTACGGGGAAGTGGTGTAATGAGGAGTTCGCGGTGCAGGGGTCTTGGTATGGGGAGTAATGTGGGATCATTGGCGGGTATCTGGATTCCAAGAGAATGTAGAATATGCCGACCAGTGTCGGTTTGTGTGAGACGAAGGTATTGTGCTTGGCGGTGCGCGTCTATAAGTTCCCCGATAGTGTTGTGAAGGCCTAACTTGAGAAGTCGATCGGTAGGTGTACTTATGGGAAGGTGGAGGGCTACTTTGTATGCCCGACGGATGAGGGCGTCCAATGTTTCAGTGTCGCGGCGAGAGAGTTGGAGGTAGGGGGTGCAGTAGAGCACACGGCTGAGTACAAAGGCATGAATAAGGCGACATAGGTCGCCCTCCTTCATGCCTCGGTAACGGCCTGAGACCCGGCGGATGAGGTGCGAGATCGCCACTGCAACCTGCTTGAGTCTCCGGATTGTGTTTGTGTTCTTCCCATCACTCTGGATATGCATGCCCAGTATCCGGAGGGTGTCGACCTCTGGTACCGATCTGCCATCCAGTTCGATGACGATTGGTGGGGAGGGGGAGTTGCGGCTTTTGGGGCGGATGCAGAGCAGTCCGGACTTCTCTGGAGAACAGGTTAGTCCTACGCTAACTGCATAATTTTGCGTTAGGTTGGCGACTGTTTGGATGGTGTCCTGTATGTCACCGTCACTGCCATGGGTAGACCAGAGCGTGATGTCGTCTGCGTATAGGGTATGTTTCAGATGAGGAACAGTTGCCGATTGTCGAAAAGAAAGGTTATCACCCTCATCCCCCTAACCTTTCTTTCAAGCAAGTTGGGCTTCTGAACGAAGTGTGAATAAAAACTGTAGAGCTTCTGGTAAAATTATGGTCGAACGTGTGACTTAAATTGAATTTTCGAAGCTCGAAAACTCTGTCCCTTCGTTATTTTCAAGAATATTTACAGCGGCTGCGGACCACCGGAATTGGGAATCAAGCTCCATGAGCATCAATTCAGCCCGCAAGTTACAGTGACACATTTCAGAAAGGCAGCAACACTGTTATTGTCGGAAGCAGAGGCCGGCGAACTCACTCATTAGTCGACTCATTCAGACTCAGATCAAGCCGTGAGTCTGAGTGGGCCCGAGTAAGTAATATTTTGATGAGTCCAGTTGGTCCAGCTGAATAAAATTTTGGTCAGTCTGAGTCCGAGTGAGTCTATTTCTTGAGTGAGTTTGAGTGAGATCTACTTTCTTTTGCTGACATACGGTTCTATCTTGTCATCTTCAGCATTACTATCAGCCTTACCTATATTAACGTTTATACTGACGTCTATATCCACGCGTACTTTCAGTATTTATTGATCAGCTAGGGGTGTGATTTAAGTAGGGATGCTTTGACATCCCTGCCCCCTCCGCTTCTTCCAGGGAAGTTCTTGATAAATATATACTGTCCAGTAATATTTTCCCCAAAAATTTAGCTACCTGGATTGCGAGCACGTCACAAGTCGTATTCGAAGGTACGATATTAAACGCTGACAAGAAGAGCATATATTGGTGCTAAAAACTCTATTCGGCCGACAAAGCTAATTTCAGGCTAATAGACTCGTTAGTCAAATCACTCGGACTCGGATCGAGCTACGAGTGCAAGTGTGAGCGAGCGCGGGAGAGTAACATTTTAGTGAGCTTGAATCCGAGTGAGTTAGATTGCAGAAAATTTACGTGAGTGTCAGTACGAGTGAGTCTGGCTCACGAAAATTTTGGTGAGTCTGAGTTCGTGTGAATTGAGAGGGCCAAGTGTACTTCATGAGTGTTTCTGAATGAGCACCACAAGTTCGGCCGACCTATGTTCAGGACTCGGGAGACATGAATTTCTTCTAGTAGATGCGCTTCAATTCCTCCATGATGCGCTCTGTCAAATAGCGTAGAACCGAAACCGAAACCAGAGCAGCAGTGCATGTTTCGGTTTTTAGTAAAAAACGAAACTGCGATTGGCCACTTCACACACAGGGCCCCGTCGCACGCTTTTTCACTTGTAAAGTTTGTATATTTATTTTTTACTTAATATCTCTTATTTCTCTTTCATTATCTTGCATTGCAGCATCTAATCATAGCAGGTACTTTGCTTAGTACTTTACGTAACCTGTCGAAAACCGGCGTGCGCTTGTCAACGACTCGCTATCTGTGTATTCTGTGACTGGCTGTACAGAACACCTGCTGGCTGTCGTAACTGTCGTTGTGGGTCATGTAGCGGGTACTGACAGTGACACCGGTGACGCGCCGATACACAGGGAAGTGCACAGCGGCTTCAGTCGGTATCTGCTCTCTTGACGAAGGGGGAAGTTAGCCCGTTTCTTCGTCGCATACGCAACTGCTAACATCCGTGAGAAGAGCGCACAGCTCTCGCAGATATCCCAGTGATACAACTGCAACCGCCGTGCCCTCGCTATACCCTCGCATCAAACTACTCCACGGGGAAATTTTTTGCAGCTGACGAGTTGCGCCTCTGGTTGTGCCGCAAATGATGCTCAGCTTAACGCGGAGACTGACGTTCGGCCCAGCCGTTTGCAGGCAAGGTTTTTTTTCCTAAACGTGCGCTTTTATTAAAAGCCGAGCGATGTAGCTCGCGACGGCACGAAATCGGTTCACTAGACGCCGATGCATACATCGTTAATTATGCGCCAAGCCGGTTTTTCACTTGTATTGCCCGTTTCCAATGTTCGAGGTCATTTCCTCACGATTACACCCGCCTACTTCGACTTGTATCTGTTTGTGCTTTTGCAGCCGGGTTAGCGCGGCCCTGTGGTCTTCGTCGGCAGCGACACCCGAAGAACGCTTCAAAGTCGCTGTCGCCAACCTCGACAAGTTGTCCGAGGAGCCCTCGAACGACGTAAAGCTCAAGTTGTACGCGTTGTACAAACAGGTAACTGTGACGGCAGCATTCCTTGCCGTGTGGAAAATTATACGTGTGTTTATGCGCGTGTTGCATGCCAGCTATGTGGTGTGCGTAACTGAAAGTATGCTGAGCATCAACTTTGGTGTTTGTGTTCTTGCTTCGTCGTGTTAAGTGCTAGAGATCTGAGAGCCTGACCTTCAGTCTCAATTAGCAGCGTTCTAGATTTGCGAGGATACTGTCTTGGCACGAGTTGAAACCTGTCAATAGCATTATCGAACAGGAAATATGTGATCGTTTTGCTTGTACTCGGACATCTTGGAGTGCAGCTCTTCGACTCTGTCATGCACCGCGGTTGTTTTCCTTTTACCAGGTGTCCATTCACTTGTTTCCCTATTACACTTGAACAAGTATGTGCTAGGGTTTTTGGACTCTAGCGCATGCACGAAGGATGTCGCATCGCTTGATACTCATGCAACTTTTACAATTGGTACGCTACACCCTTCTGTTTTGAAGTCGGGAGTCGGACGGAAAGGCGTGTGGTCGGGAAAAGAGATGGCAGTTACCTTGGACACAGAGCATTTCTAGCCACAATGTAAAGCGCAGAGCACATTCGGGGCCAGGGATGTTGTGTGCTGTCGTCGCTTGGCGTAATGCGGTCAAAACCATGTATAAAAATAGAAAAATATAGGAAAGAAGCAAGATATAGAAAGGGAAAAAATGTGAAGAAAAAATAGAAATAAAGAAATGGAAAAATAGAACAAGGAAAAAAAAAAGCTGAGAAGGCTGCCCAGCTTCGCACTTTCGTAAAGCTTGGCACCCAAGTGGCCATAATTTTTATGAGAACAATCGTGGTCGGTATTGTAAAGTTTGGCCTGGAAATTTGCCTGGGCAGACGCCATTGTGCGTAAGCTGGTCTACTGGGGAGGCTCACAATCCCTTCGGCGCCCAGTCTGCCAGACGCTGTCAAAGACTTTAGCAATTACCCAGACAATGTGGCAAGCAAAGGCGAGTTCCCGACTTTCGAATGCGGACCCTTTCGTCGTCCCTTCGAACAGCAGCGATGCCTGATGACCTCCGCGACTCATCTGGCGACGGGGAAGCTGACCGACTGGCGCTAGAGCTGACAGAAGAGCGGCGCTCCTTTTAATCCTCAATCAAGTAGACGACCGGCCGGCTGCCTATGCCCGCCAGGCATTGTCCCTGCTAGCCGGAGGATGAGACGTCGTGTCGCCAAGACATCGTCGTGTCGCCAAGACTAAACAGTTCCAGAGAGGACAACAAAGACAGCATCTTCCTTGGAAGAGACCGTGGCGGCCGCCGCAAATCGCCTCGCTAATTAAGCGAACAAACAAATCGGCAGACCCTTTGATGTATGCTGTCAGGATCGTGGGACCTCTCGACTAGCGGCACACACACGACGAGGAAGAGCCCTGCTGGCGCCACCTTGCAGTGCAGTGATCACAACTCAATATTGGACGTGCACGTGCACCGTGCATGCTTGTCCCCCTCACCTGTTGTGTGTGTGTGATTGGTGTTCTACTCGGAGAGGAGGAGCCCGACTGGGCTTAAAACGACGCCGCAGAGTGCTGGACGTCGTTCTGAACTATGTAACGGCTCATCTTTCTAACCTTTCTTTGCTGTAAATAACTGTAAATAGTGTCATAAACCGGTTTGTTTTCGTATCCTCTTCTTGTCAGCGTTCGTTTCCTCCACCCGGTTACACCACGCTACCACAAGAGACCGGGTAGACCCCCATTCACAACAACTGGTGGCAGCGGTGGGATGCCATCATCTGCAACTTCCTCCTTTGACCCAGACCTTAACAGTATCCATTTTAATTATCTGCACTATCTTGTTTTAAGGTGAACAATATAACTGTTGGTTAGTGCAACTTGTATATAGGCTAGTTGGCTCATTGTTTCAAAAAAGTAATGATTGCACTAAAAAAAGAGTTTTCAGCGGTAGTGTATTAGTGTCTTTATTAGTTTAGGCTTATTAGTTTAGGTTATTAAAGTTATAATATCAGCACAATTGTCTTTACTGAATGAAGGAAGGGAGAGGTTATTTAAAGGCTTGTTTACCTTCAATAGACACAGTAATTATGAGAACTAATGGGCATTGATACGAAGGAAACTTTGTCCTTTAAATCAAGCACAAAAGTTTCATCTTTCCTTGGCATCATTTTCTGCCAGTTCTCATCAAAATTGTCTTCACTGAAATTTGTTCAGATTGTGAAATGTGGATTCTGTGGAAGCACTTTCTATGGAAACGTCAGCTATGTTAAGATCAATCATTCCATGTCTAAGATGCTGTAAGAGCACCTGTACAAGCATCTCAATAATGTGCTTGCTCATTACCAAAAACCCTTAGAAGTGAATATACTACTGAACAGCATAATGGTGCCAAAGCCTGACACCCACTGTTTTGTTTTGTTCTAAAAGCCTTTCTGCTTGTTCGATCTGATAATTCTAGTGCAACTCGAATTCATTAAAGTTATATGCCATGCACTATGAATTTGATTATTTTAATTAAGCACCTCTGTCTTTGATGCATTGTCTATGCAGTAAATTATAGCACTATAAATAGGGAGCACTTGATTAAAAGGAAGGCAGTCTTGTAATTGTTTTTAGTTTTCATTTGTAACACTATATGTATTAAAAGAAGTGACTCCCCAGGGAAGTTTCACTACCACACGGGTTGTGTGCTTTTATTGGGCCACTAAAAGGAAACAGCAAACTAGTTTAAAGGGATGAATTTGCTCTGAGAACTCTAATATTGTTAGTTTCACCACCATATGTTTATTAATAGAAGACTAAATTGAGGTCAAGCTTTCATGTTGAAGTTTCTTGTGAAATCGCTGCATGCGACACCAGGGATTGTAAAGTGTATTTTTCGTATTTTGGCTGCACTGGCTTAACGAAATTTCCTGAAGCAAAATATGTCAAGTCTCAAGCTCCCACAGATGACAATGTACTTCGTTTTTGCTGATTAGTAATTATTAAGGACCTCCTATATGCCATAAAAAATATATGACGTCGCGACATTTGGTGTGGGAATTTCAGAACGGAATGGCCACGTGCATTTTTTTTTCTGTGCAGTTTTCTTGCTTACATAGCATCTTCTTGTGTTGAGCATGGTGAATTTATTATTGTGAAAGAGTACTTTACTAGTATTAGAAAAATTGTTTTCTCTCTATTGTCCCTGCAATCTTGCAGTGTAATGACCATTTCAATTGTGATGTGTTTGAACCTCCCTTGTTCATAGGCTTTACACAGTGTGGCAGTATGCAGATCTTTGCACAGTCTCATGCACAGCTTGGCACACTCGCACTCATTTGAACGTGGTGAGCGTGAGTATGAGTGAGTACTGATGAGTGTGAGTAGAACTGAGTATGAACGTGAGTGAGTACTCATCAGGGCAAGTAGGCGCGACTGTTAACGTGAGTGAGTGCCTACGGATGCCAGTAGGCGGGGGTGTGAACGGGACTGAGTACTCGTGAGTGTGAGTGGACGCGAGTCTGAACGTGAGTGAGTGCCTACGAGTGTGAGTAAGCCTGAGTATGAAAGTAAGTGAGTGCCTACGAGTGTGAGTAGGCAGGAGTACAAACGTGAGTGAGTGCCTACAGGTGCGAGTAAGCGGGCTACGAACATGAGTGAGTACTCGTGAGTGTGAGTGGACGTGAGTGTGAACGTGAGTGCCTACGAGTATGAGTAAGCCTGAGTATGCCGCCTTTGGTTGGGTGTTGCATTTACGAAGGTGTACTTCTTTCGCATTGGTATGGCAGACACTCCTACATGCGACTACTGCGGAGCTGAAGAGACCATCGAACACGTCCTGTGCAGCTGCGCTTGCTACGACACACAGCGATGCCAGCTCCGGATGGTTTTGAATCAACTTGACCCCGGACCATTTTGTGTGCAGAAGATACTAGGACCTTGGGCATCTGCCTCAGTTGCGCAGAAAGCGACTAAAGCACTGCTACTTTACTTAAAGTCAACAAACCTGAGCGACCGCCTGTAGACTGTGTGTGCTCCTCGAATGTGCTCGTGATTGTGTGTACCTTCCCATTTCTCTGCAACCTCTTTTCTCCCCTTCATCTCTTCCCCAGTGCAGGGTAGCAAACCGGATGTGCGTCTGGTTAACCTCCCTACCTTTCTTTGCATCTTTATCTCTCTCTCTTCGAGTATGAAAGTGAGTGAGTGCCTACGAGTGTGAGTAGGCAGGAGTACAAACGTGAGTGAGTGCCTACAGGTGCGAGTAGGCGGGCTACATTCGAACGTGAGTGAGTACTTGTGAGTGTTAGTGGACGCAAGTGGGAACATGAGTGAGTGCCTACGAGTGCGAGTAAGCCTGAGTATGAAAGTAAGTGAGTGCCTACGAGTGTGAGTAGGCAGGAGTACAAGCGTGAATGAGTGCCTACAGGTGCGAGTAGGCGGGGGTGTGAACGTGAGTGAGTACTCATGAGTGTGAGGGGACGGAGTGTGAACGTGAGTGAATGCCTACCTGTGTGAGTAGGCGTGAGTATGAATGTGAATGCCTATGAGTCATCCTATGTCTTACATTCTATTATTTTGTTCATAATAAACTGTTGTTTGCTGTGGGTCGTGATGACTCTGCTTACAACCTTTTCAAGAAGAGATTCCATCTAAGCAACCCATTAGACATATCAGTTTTTTTTTTTTTAAGCATCCTTTACCCCCTTAGGCTTTAGCCATTTGCTTTCAAAGTATGTTCATTTTCCAACATAACCTATTCCTTTCTAAAAGGTATATCACTTGCTGCCATAAGATTGTCCAGATCTTCAATTTCAACACTCTGTAACAATGCAAGATGTATTGCACCCGGCTGTTTCAAGATTAGTTTGAGCGCAGACATTGTGAAGCACCTTTCCAGTTATGTCTTCTATATGGAGACAAAACATGCCTTCAAGTTGCACAAATGTGGGCCACACAAAAACACAAATTTTTACAAAGTTGTTAAATCTAAACGCTGCTAGCTGTAAATTATGGGAGGGCTCACTTTCACTGCTTGAATGCGCACTTGCCACTTTGGCTTGGCTTTGATTAGATTGGGACTCGTGCGTTGATAGTATGCATGATGCTTAAGGGATGGTGCCAAGCTGTCGTGCTTTATCATCATCAGTGGTTGGAAGAAGCAGACGATATTTTTGCTGCAATTTTTGGGAGCACGATAATTACTTGTGGAAAATAAATTTTCTATTTTGTTGGGCAGTACAGAGAGTGCGAGAATTATGCGAGTGTGAGAATTTGCTAGTAGATACACTATACTTGCTCTTTGATATGAACATAAGTGAACAAATGTTTACTGAGTGAACACGAATAATTGCCTAGAGCTAAAGTAGTGAAGTTCATAGACGATGTGTAGTTCGTGCGATGCTTCGACTGAAAAGGCGTTCATCACTCCCTGCCACGGTTGCAATGAAATAGTTGGTCGTCAGCCTCTCCTAAAAACCTGAAATTTCTCGCGCCAGGCCACAGTGGGCAAATGCAACACGTCCAAGCCAGGTGTTTTTGATCTGGTCAACAAGGCTAAGTGGGACGCCTGGAATACCCTCGGGGACATGCCTAAGGTGAGCTTGCAGTCTATTTACTTTCCCTTTCTCTCCTGCTTTTTTGCCTTGGGTTTCTGGGGTCAGGCTGCGATTGCACATGTCTTTCTCATTTTCTGTTTACTCTCTGCATTTTGAATGCCGTAGACTTCCAGTGAAGTGAAATTTCTTTGAATAGAACTGCTAGTCAAGAGAATCGCCTCTGGTATGATCGACATTGTACTTAAATTTCCCACTCCTGTTCAAATATCTCTGTAAACCGAACTGCTGCTAAACAGAACTTGTTTTCATGGTCCCTTCAGGTTCCGTATAATGGGTCTATTGTACATCGCACCACATTTCTTCAGTGAACTTAAGGTTTAGGGTGACACCAACAACAAAAAAAAAAACACCAAAAGTTCACAGATATTTTGTTATACCTACATAATTTGTTTTTGCCTCTTTTCATACATGCACTTTTTTGGCTATTACATCATCAACACTCTTATTTAACTCTTACACATGACTATTTCTAGTCTGCTCGAATAAGAATGTCTATTTTGCTGTTTCTGTTGTGCTTGTGTCAGTAGACGTCTAAGTAAACGAAAATCTGTTGAACGGAACTGCTACTTGAATCGAACAACTGCCTCTAATATGATTGGTCTCTTACTTAAACAGGGCATACCCGTTCATCTCTCATTAAAAAAAAGTATCGCTGAACGAAACATTTTCCTGGTCCTTCAGGTTCTGTGTAACAATAGTCTACTGCAGAAAGAATAGAAGCAATGTGCCTTTTTTTTTTGCAGGAAAAGGCGCAAGATGAGTATGCCTCGCTCGTCGACAAGCTTGGTGGTAGTGCCATCAGCGCCAGCTCGTCGAGCGCTGCCGAGTCCGCACAGTCACAGTCTGTCGCCACGGGTGGAGACCTCGTGTCGAGCGTCGAGGACAACGGATTCGTGATCCGCTTCAACCGACCTGCCAAAAAAAACTCCATCACGCTCGAGATGTACGATACAATGATCAACTACCTTAAGGAGGCAACCGAGCGAGACGATGTCCACTACCTGGTGCTCACGGGCACAGGTGACTTCTTCTCGAGCGGCAACGACTTGGGCAACTTCATGAACCGGATGAAGACGGGCGCCCCGCCCGACGTGCTAGCCAAGGAGGCGGCTGAACTCGTGCGGTGAGGGACGGGGTTTGGCTAATTGCTTCAGCACACCTCAGTAACCTGCCTGTGCATTACTAAAGTTTAGGTTTTGAGTTCAATAGTCGTCACTGTAGTTGCACATCACTGAGGTTAAAGTATAACCAAATTGTGTACTGAGATTTTGGTGTGCATTAAAAAATCCCAAATAGTTAGAATTAGTTCGCTGTCACCCACGTACAGTACTTTTGTAAATGAGATTTTGAACAGAGTGTTACAACTGTTCTTTAGAGAGATCAAATGAGGAACCTGATTTGATATGTCCATGGTTGAGTGCATTCAAGTGAAGGAAAGTACTGTTTCAAAAATATTGAGAAAAATTTATCATCAGTATTCTTTTGCTGCCTTAGTTGACAAGATGCAAGTAGTGGCTTCATGGGGATAGCTTGTCAGTGCCAAGATGAAAATCTATAAGCGTTTTCGATGCTGACAACATAACAAGAGATAATTATTAAGTAGACAATGTGGTTTGCCCAAATTATGATGCCACATTTTTGAAATGCGAAGCATTTTTCGGCGTACTGCAAGCACTTTCGGCATCTATCTGCGTATCTATCTATCTATAGGCGCCTACATCTGGGTGCTCTCATGATCACCCCATTGACTTGTAGTACACCAAAGTTACTACGGGAAAATAAGATGGTTTGTTGAATAGGACTCGCTGGTCACAACATGAATAATGTCATAATCTCGTCGCGTACGTCGTCAAACACTTTCCAAAAAACTGGCACATACCCAAGGACGGGTATGTGCCACTGGTGTGCGGGTATGTGCCACAGGTGATTAACAATATATATCTACCCAAAATTGTCAAAAAAGCACATGGATAACTTTAAAAGGCTCCCATAGACAGCGTTGACCGGACGAATGTAACCAACAAATGTCGGTGTCCCATCAGGAATGGAATCCTTGCATTCTGCGTAGCAACGAAATATTCTACCACAAGCCATGCCAGGTCTCGGAAATACTTTGCAAATAGACCCTAATGTTCAAGTAACGTCAATCCTGGTTGCAGTACTGGCTATCAGATTTTATAAACATTACATATGTACTCTTATAGTAGAGCCGTCATGTCAGGTTAACGTAAGTTGTAGTTAGGCGCCATCCCTTGAAGTTGATTTGGGTAGCAGGGTTTAGGGCTACTATCTTAGCTCGCACCAGTGCAAACACCAGCGTTTTGTATGAGCTTACCACTTCTGGTGCCGCTAGTATCCATGTTGATGTTGGCATCCTTATGCAACTGTAAACAACTGCTAATCTAAAACATACGTGGCTATTTAACGTATGTGTGTGCATGTATTTGTACATATATTTAGCGCCACTTCATAACCTCTTGCTTAATAAAAAAATAATAAAGTACATTCACCTTCTATTCGCATACTTTGCATTACATCGATTCGCAAGGTATGTGGAATGTGCTGAATTTTTCCGCCCAGGTGGTAGGACCAAATGAGAATCGCAAATTAGTTGCAACTAGAGGCACTTTCCACTCATTACATTTTTCATACTTGCAACGTGCTTGACATTGGAAACTGTTGTTCTTGTATTGCTTTGTTCTACAAATTTCACTAATATTTATCACAATCTCAAGTAGCTACTTTGTTATTGTGTCCACTCAGGACATCAGCAATAATGGGAGATGCGGTTTGAAGGAAAAGAAAAAGTTTCTTTAATCTGTAGCCTTGAGGCAATGAAATGTTTGCTGTTTGCATAACTTCTTATGCTGATTTCAGATATTTATTCAGCTTCATTGTAAGTTGCATTGTTTACGTCTCTGCCTTCTCTCTCTCTGTTAGGTTGCTTCCTTCCTTCCTCCTGCATTGTTTTCCTATTGTACCGCGACAATGTTTAAGATATAGCTATTTTTAGACAGACATTTTCTGCCACTAAACTTTTATAATTATGAGTCATTTATGGCTGATATTGGTCTACATTTACTGTTGAAGGCAAATAACTATAAAGAAATTTTGTTTAATACATTTATATCAAGAATAAAAATTATAATGTGAAAAGTGTTGAATGCTCAGCAGGCTATACTAATTGCCTACTTTAAATTCATATTTAAATTATGTCATTCTTTAAGTGAGATAATTGTACTCTAATCTGTGCCAAAAATTTTATCTTTTTCTGGCCATCAGAAGTACCAGAAACATGGCGTCTTAACTCAAGAAGTTGTCCAAAATTGCATCTCAAGAAAAAACACATTTTAAACATATAAATGAAAGATCATCTGTGTGGAAGTAATGTGCTTTTTAATCTGATTTCTTTCATTATGAGAGCTTGGGAATCACGGTCATTTTCAACTTGCGGCTTTGGTGAATTCTTCATGCAAAATGCAATGGCAAGCAGCCAGGGGACAATTTCCAGGGGACTCTAGACAATGAGCTCTTTCTAGTTTTTTGGTAGCCATCTGCTGCTCTTTAGAGGCAATCTTGACCTATTTCGAGTTAAACCATTACCCTAATCTTTTTTTTTTTTGGTGTGAACGTAAAAAACTAAGCGTGTGAAAGCAATTGAAAGCTCAGAAATAAAAAGAAGCGTCTATACCGCGCGGCTAAACGACTTGGTACGTCCTCTGCATGGGAGGCGTACAAAAATGTTCTGAAAGTATACTGTTCCACAATTAAATCAGCTAAACTGAAGTATTTCTCTAATGATTTGACTTCCCTTCTGAAATCAAATCCTAGAAAATTCTGGAATCAAATATCTGCGGAACACGATGTTAAACAGATAACAGATTTCCTTGCTAGATGATCACAATGCTCCCCTCTCAGATAGTCATTGCACCTCAGCATTTAACACCTTCTTTTCATCCGTTTTCACCCGGGAAGACCACGCCGACGTTCCGAATGTTCCCGATCTCAACATAGATTACATGCAACCTATTGAAATAACGCCTGAGGGTATCGTGCTTCTTGTCACTAATCTTAAACTATCTACTTCAGCTGGCATTGACGTATAAATTCCAAACTTCTCAAAAAACACCCTTTCTGTTTCTGTTAATATCCTGTATCACCTTTTCAGACAATCATTAGAAACAGGCCAGCTTCCCATTGACTGGAAGATTGGTAAAATAGTCCCTGTGTTTAAAGCCGGCGATAAACATTCACCCGAAAGTTATCGCCCCATCTCTCTCACGTGCATCTGCTGCAAACTCCTGGAACATATAATGGCTTCTCATGTTTTCAGGCACTTAGAATCTAACCATTACTTTTTTATCAACCAACATGGGTTTAGAAAAAGCTTTTCGTGCGAAACACAGCTGCTGGAATTTACGTCAGAACTACATTGCAACATGAACAATAACCTTCAGACTGACTGCATTTTTCTCGATTTTTCAAAAGCATTTGATCGCGTACCCCACTGTCGTCTGATTTCTAAATTATCTTCACTCCGTTTAGATTCGCTCACTTTATCTTGGCTTCGAAACTTTTTTTCACTCCGCCAGCAGTTCACGGTAATAAACAATATCCAATCCCCTCTTTCCCACGTAACCTCAGGTGTACCGCAGGGGTGCGTCCTCGGCCCCCTGCTGTTCTTAATTTATATTAACGATTTGCCAATCAGCACCTCATCTCGCATGCGAATTTTTGCCGATGATTGCATTATATATCGCTCAATAACCTGTACCGATGATCACCTAACACTGCAAAATGACCTCAACAAGATTAATGATTGGTGCAAAAAATGGCTTATGTCGCTAAACAAGCAGAAGTGCAAAATTATGTGTTTTGCACGCAAGCAACATAATTCTTGCCATTCGTACATAATTGATGGCTACCCTCTGTCGTACGCATCATCCTACAAGTACCTCGGTATTCATTTCACACCAAATCTTTCTTGGTCACACCATATCACCACCATTTGTGCGAAAGCTTCAAAATCATTGGGTTACTTACGCCGCAACTTGCATAGCTGCCCATCCCATGTTCGGCAGCTAGCTTATCAGACCTTCGTTCGACCACAACTCGAATTCGCCGCATCGATCTGGTCCCCATACCAAAATTACTTAATCAACATGCTTGAAGCTATTCAAAATAGGGCAGCCCGATTCATCTCACGAAATTACGACTACAATAGCAGCATAACAAAAATTAAACTTTCCCTTTCTCTTCAACTGTTGAGTACTCGGCGGATTATTTCTCTCCTATGCCTCTTCCATAAGTATGTTTACAGTAACAAACCATTCCCATTCCAACTCGATAAACCTTGCGTTACATCTCGTAGGCTGCATAATAACTTAAGTTTCACGTGATTATATGGGTCAACGGACGCCTTTAACTCATCGGCTCTTCCTCGCGTCATCCGCTTGTGGAATGATCTCTCGAATGACATCGTATATCAATCAGACCCCGAAAAATTCAGACAACTTCTTCACTCTTTCTTTCAGTCATAGACACTTCGATTGGTTCCTTTTTAAAAGTATTTGTTGCACCTCCTGTATAGTTCCAGTGTAATTATATTCATTCGTTTTTTTTTTTTTTACTTTGTGACCGCCTGCATTTTCCTACTTTATGTTCTTATACACACGAGAAAAACTCTCTTATCGCCCTTTATTATCCTGTATTTCTTAAACAAGAGCAAATTGCTTTCTGCGCGCTGCTCTAAAATATTTTTGGCTACGTGTGTGCTAGGTCTTTTTTAGTAAGTGTGTTTGCGGATATTTGTTCTCCTCCCACCAGAAATGTTCCGATGTGTAACTTCAAATGACTTTTTGTACATTTTCTCTTTAGTGACATATAACGCGTTATTTTTTGTTGAGTTCTTTCAAAGTTTGATGTTTCCTTACGGTTTTGTCGCGACACTCACCCTTTGTAACCCCCCTTACACAATGCCCTGCAACAAGGGCCTGTAAGGTATTTTAAATAAATAAATAAAAATTATGTAATTTTAGGGGGGAAAAAAGTTGCATTTTTCGAGTCTCATCTCCCCCTAAGCTATAGTGAGTGCTTGACGATATATTTGCCTTGCTTTAAAACAGTAGACTGAGGATCACTGGGGACATTCTAGTTTCTGGTGCTGAAGAAAAGGATGTTAACACGCGAAGTTTCTCTTGGTGCACAGCAGCAATGTTTTAGTTGACCATTTTCATGATACTCTGTCATATGCGTTCTGCAGTCGGTATGTTGCTGCTTTCATCAACTTCCCCAAGCCGGCAGTGGCTCTGATCAACGGTCCTTCCATAGGCGTTTCCTGCACAGTGCTAGGTCTCTTCGACTTCATTTATGCATCGGACAAGGTAAGACTGCCATGCCTGACTTTGCTTAACTGATGCTTGCTCTTCCTGTTGCTTTGCATATACATTGAAACCACGATATAGCGGACCTGGATATAACAAAATATTCATTACAACGAAGTAAGTTAAGAATAGTCTTGCAATATATATGCTGTTAGAAATATACCTTTACAACAATTTTCCAGATATAATGAACCTATTTTGCTACAAAATGCAATTTCGTTATAATGAGGTTTGAGTTTGTAGCTTCCTTCGTTTCACTTAATGAACCTTGGGTTCTCTTTAAGGATATTGTTGATAGTTATAATAACAGCTGTTGTTCAAAGTTACATGTATGAAACGGTGAGATAAAAAACTGCAGCATAAACCTTTGGCTGATTACACTTTCACTAGCTCCATTATACAGGCATGATTCCAGACCCTGATGTTCATAGCTGTGGCATGCTAGAACATCCATGCCACTAAAGTTACGTCACAATATGAAATTGGCATCGTTGCGAACTAAAGCTTGTGCTTCAATAATGTATTGTCACTTTGAATATGATTTTAAACATGGCGTTTCGGGGCCCATGAGACGTAAAAACTGCATGCCGGTGATGACATGCTAGAAAGGATTGCGAGAATTAGTGGTAATAACATTTGTTCAGCCAATTTTACGCTTAACTTGGCCACCATCTAGTTTCGAAGCTCCTTGGATTGCAGGACCAGTCGTTTTTTGTGTGTGTGTGTGTGTGATTTATGCGATTTTTGTAGCACATGCTGGCTTCTTGCCACTTGAACTTCTCATGAGGCATATGTCTTGTGCCTGAAGTATAGGTTGATGTGTTGTCCGTGACCACATGCCTTTAATAATAAAAGAATATTGTATGAATACTAAAAAACTATCCATACTCAACCACCAGGGGTGTAGACAGGACGTGGCACACTGACCCTGTGCCCCCTCCCATCCCCCCCCCCCCCACATTTTTTCACCTTGGCATAGAGAGCGAAAATTTTGAGGTCTCCCTCCCCCCCCCCCCCCCGCCTGAAAAAAATTTGTGGCTGCACGCATGTCAACTGCTGTTTAGATCTGAATGTTGTGATGAAGTGCTTTCCTGAAATGTGGCCTGTCCCAGTGCATTTAAAGTCCACGTTTTGCGCTCTCAACTTCAGGCTGCTTGTGACATTTTAAGGCCTGAACTGTGTTGGCTCGTGTTCTCCATGGCATTTTCACTTTTGTTGTGTACAGTTAGCAAATGGTTCTTGTCTGAAAGACACCATTTATATTTACCCTCAAATCTCGATGTAACGAGATATCTGTTGTAACGAAGTAAATAAAGAATACTGTTGCAATAGGCATAGTGTTATGAATATACCTTTATAAAGAAATTTAGGATATAACGATGTTATTTTCGTTGAAGATGAGACTGTGTTATATTGAGGTATGAGTACACCTTACTTTTCTTGCTTTGTGCAGGCTTTCTTTCACACACCATTCACACTGCTCGGTCTAAACCCTGAAGGCTGTTCTTCATACACATTCCCAAGGGCCATGGGTGTGGCTAGGGTAAGTTCTAGCATGCATGATGGCAAAGCTTGAATTGTGAAAAGAGGCCAAGTGTGACACATGCAGAGGTGGCACATTGGTACCATCAGGTTTCATGGATTTCTCTTATGAATGTACTACAGTTTACAAAGGCCTAGTAGCACATTAGTCCATTTTATTGGCTTCTGCTTTACTAAATAGACAGCCTTATATGCCCTTATGTATAAAATGTGACTGAGGACAACACGAATCATACCAAAGTTCAAACAACAGAACAAAACTTGGAGCCATGCACACCAACTCTGCATTACCTTTGTTAAATGCCTCTTTGTGGCATGTGAATGAGCAGAAAACTTAAAAAACCTCATTCGCATAACTCTCTCTTTATCTTGGCAAACGCATGAAACGTACGTCATAAAAGCCCAACACTTTTAGCTTTGTAGGTCATTGTAGGCAAATTTCTAAGATACCGTGTCACTATTTTTCTCTCTGGCAAAATAAAAGCAGATCTACTAGTTGAAATTGCCAGGCATTTTGAAGCAGCAGAGGCTTGCAGATCATGCCGTGGTCCTTTACTTCATGTTATCATGTTATCAATTTCCTAAAAGAAAGTGGATTCCTCCATAAGCTTTAGAATTAAAGTGTATATACTGGTTATCACTAGGTACTTTGTGTTTAGCGCAGCTTAGCCTGAGTTGCTCTTGCGCCAATAAACCCAATATATAACTAACTTTACTTCATGTAAAGTTATGGTGCTACTATGCAACAGTATAATGCACGCCTGCACCTTGACAAGTGAAAGAGCAGCACCAGACCACGATTGAATGTGCAGTATCGCTGTGCCAAAATTTCATTGCACAGCTTTGCGTGACGTCAGAACAGTAGGGGGGTCGACTGTCAGTGGACCATTTGACCTGTGCGTTATTTAACCGCCTGTAACTCTTGTGTGCAGGCCAACAGGGTGTTGATGCTCAACGAACAGCTCAGCGCGCAGGAGGCTAAGTCATGCGGATTCGTCACCGACGTTTTCCCTCATGCCACGTTCCATGAGGAGGCCAAGAAGAGGCTTCAACAGCTTGCCAGGCTTCCGCCCAAGGTATTTTTATCTACAGTCAACTTTATTTTAGTTTTAAGACCCCATCTTGTCACTACAACTTCACCTGTGTGTGCTCTAAAATCCTTGCTTTAACTACAGTAGCTGCAGTTCAAGATGAAAGCTACTCTGGTAAACTTAATATTTATTACATTTTTAATATGCACTTTTTATTTATTTTTAGCTGTGTAGACAACATTCGGTGCACATTACTTCAGTATCCTGTTGCTGGCCTGCTTTGGAGGCCTTAGGCATGAATGAAAGAGTAAATAAAGCAAAGCACAAGCTCAGTACATTATGTGTCTTGTAAGGCCTGCAGTTCAACTTCTTATTTCATAGGCATGTTTATTCTAACATGAGGGACCCTCTACTCACTGAGCTACCATTCCTGCACACACTGACGGTCGCTGCTATTCTCTGTGGTTCAGTCTTTGCAGCATTCAAAGGCACTGGTTCGCGCTCCCATCTGGGCTGACCTGCACAAGGCCAACGACGAAGAGTGCGAACGCCTCACGGAGCGCTTCCTCTCTGAGGAGGCCATGCAGGCCGTCATGAACTTCTTCAAGGACAAGGGAAAGCTTTGAACTGTGCAGCAGCAGCCACATGCATGGCTGGCTGTTGCCCTTTGCCAGTTGGGACACTATAAAAATTCTGAGTTTTCCCACAACAGTTTTCTCGCTGTGCTACAACTGGGTTCCATTCATCCTTTAGACAGTGTATTTCCGTGGGCTAGGTGCTGTGGTTTGCATCAGTTTTTGCATAACTTGGCCACTCCATGTCCAACATTGGGGCACATCTATCTTGCGTTAGACGATGTTGGTGCAACCTTCAGTGCTACTTATGTTTTAAGTTGTTTTGAAAACCAGTTCTGAGAATTCAATTTTTTTGTTTTTCTGCATTACAGTGCTAAGAGCATAGTCTCAGTTTTTTTTCCTGCTAACGCACTTTACAACTAGTAGCTGCTTTTCGAAACACAAAAAATACATTCTGGTATGTAGTGTTTGCCACTTGTTTCACAGCATTCGTGAACATTGGAAAGTAAAGATTTTCTCTTATTTATGGCTGCAGTACTATTTAATTTTTGAAAAGAGCCCTTCCATTGTGCACCGCCAAAAAAATGTTTGCATCCTTGCCTTTCTGACATGATGCCCGATGTCATCGTTGAGAATGCTTACATTTTAAACAGCGTGTTCAACTGTTCATGAGATTTTCTAGACACAATGTGGCAAGGGGCTAAATTAATTTATAATGGATATTCGGCAACCGTGATAACTCGACAAGTGTCATTTTACATGGTGAATATGTCATTTTACATGGTGAATAGTTCACAGCTCTCTGCCATTACAAGTTATGGTTCATCGCAGCACAGATTACCTGCTGGTGTTCCCACCAGCAGAGCACATGACTTTCGGAAATGTTGGAATTTTTTGGTCATTCGTAAATGTTGCGTGCGGGCTTTCACATAAACATGAATGTTGCAGTGGTTCAAATAAAATATTGAGATATTTTTGTACTCTGAATTCTGTCTGTCTGGTGTGAAGTGATATTCACAAATAAAACTGGACCCTGAACTCATCCTTCACTCATCCAAGTTGAGCAGCAGTACTTCCACTCACCTGAAAACGATTCTTTGCTTGTCAATCGCTGCTGGCGATTATTGCTCATAGGCACTGACTGCTTTGGGGTAGAGCATAGAGAGAAGGCATGTTCTAGAATACACGGCTCAGTGTTCGAGGGTAGCAAGTGCCATTAAAAAAAACTGGCAGGGCTCTTTACGCATTTGCCTAAAGCAACTTGAAAACAAAAGCAGTCCGTTGGGTGTCTTTATCATCTTTGATCATTTTTGGTACCATTCATGTAGTCATGGGCTGCACCGACCATAACTGTTTGTTTTACTTGTTTCACCAGCAAAAAAAGCTTTTATATGCAACATATGCAAGATTTACAGCTAACAGATGGAATGATTACTCAATATTTTTGATATGTAACACAAGAGCTAGCTATGATGTTCGTATCATTCTCAAATATAGCCATACCCTGTTTTATACATGGCAAGCAACAATATGAAGAGTATCAAAACTGCCTCATTTCAAACCACAATGTGCATCTTGTAGAGAAAACAAAGTTATCCATCTTATAACTTTTTTAGCACACACAAAAACAGACAAGAGACAGATGGGCACTAACTCTTAGCTAATTTATTTTTGAAAGGAACAAAACACGCAAGTATTTGCGAAGCAGCACAGCACATATGCAAGTCATGTGACAGGCAAACAAAAAGATATGGCTAAATAGAACTTAAACTGTACTCCCTATCTGCTAGAGCCACCGAAGATTGACTAATACATTTGTTTGTACACCTATTTATGTAGAAGGCTTTCCTCAGTTCACCTGTTAGCTTATCTTTATCCGTGAACAAAATGTGTGTATCGCGAAATCTGGGATCACAATGGAATGATTTACAATGATCTGACAAGTGTGAAAGTATTTTTTTAGTGAGTTAGCGTGCTCTTTCAGTTGTGTATTGATGCAGCGGCCAGTCTGTTCTATGTACACGCTTCCACGGGTAAGTGTTGTCAGATATACGCCCCTTCTATCAGTTAATGAACTTCAATTGTTCTTTTAAGTGATAGCTACATTTTCTTTTCCCTGTTTTTAACTTTTGGCCAACGACCTGGCACAAAAGCGATTAATAGGGGCGCTGAAGACATCAATGCCATATCTACAGGCAAGTTTTTTTAATTCATGAGAAAACCTGTAATGTATGGCAGAACCGTGTATTGCTTTTTGATCTTTACTGAAGTGATTCCTTGAAGGTGGAGGTCGCATGTCTTATGCTATCTTTATAACTTAGTCAATAGCTCTGGTGATAACCTGTTTCGGGAAACTTACTGAGGATAGCCCTACTACTTGTTTTGAAAAGCTTTTGTTCATTGTGTGATAGCAAGACTTTACCATAGCCCCTTGAAGACAAGACACTGCTATCAAATTTTCAGCAATTTTAAAATGACCTGACCTGTAATGGAGCAGGAATTTTTTCGATCTATCAGTAACATTTGGGCCTATTAATAACATTTTTGCCTAACCACATGCACTGAATGTACAGCCCTATATTGAAAAAACAGTGTATGGTGTATATAATTGGCTTGCCGCTAGCATTCCAGACAACGTACGCGCTGTGGCGTAGAAGTAGAGAAAAAAAAAACGCTCTGTGACGTTGTGGTTCGCGCCGCACGCTGGAAATCAAGAGGTTGCTGGTTCGATTTCGCGAGACATATGCTTGCCTCCTATGGGTTTTTTTTTTTTTTCAGTCTCTCAGTATACATTTTTTCAACGTCACTTCCGAGACGGAAGTGCATCAGCAGAGCGGTGGTGGTCCCGCCATAAAACACTTTCTTCTTCAATGTATGTTTCTTATGTGCAGTGACTTGCTTATTCAATCGGTGCACAACGTTCACGGAGCAGGCGTGCCCGGATTTCAGTATCTGTATGGTGGGTGTCGTTTGGATTTTGTCATGATGTGGGGAAGAGTGGGGAGCACTGATTGGAAAGATGCCCCCTTTGCGCACCCCTGGCCTGTTGCCGTCCTTAGAATATTAGCAGGCATTTATCCAGCATATCATCAAAGCGCCCTGTACAAGCTCGGCAAGGAGTGCCCCTAGCGGTACTTCAGTCTAGGTGCTGCTCGAGCGCGTCTACGGAGGACGTGGCCGCCTGCCGCAGGAAGCGTCGCGCCTGGCTGCGCGTCACGCGGCGGATAACGCCGAAGGCCACGACCACCTGCGTGGCCAGCATCAGCGCCAGCGGCAGGTCGACGGCGCGCTCCAGGGGCAGCGGCCGGGCACCGCCCACGGCGAGGAAGACCAGCAGGGGCAGTTGCAGCAGCACGCTCAGCAGCCAGAAGCCCGCCAGCGCCGGCATCTGCAGCAGTGGTGATGGTCGTCGGCAGGATTTTCTCTCGAGGGTGGGGGCGGGGTGCAAACCAGTGTATCAGTTGCATTGCAGCTGAGGGAGGGGGAGAGCACTGGTGCAGCTTAGGTGAGGGAGGGGGGGAGTGCTGCCAACTCCTCCTAAAGAAAATTATGCCTGGAACGTGAGCCGCGAACGCGCTGCCCTACCCTCTGATTTTACTCTCCTCCTTCGGCGCCCCCTGCGAACACAGCAATGCTTTCACAGTTGCCTCCGATACAGTGAATATTCTAGGCACTGTACTTCCGAGCAGGCATGATGTCACGTGACAGAGGTACGATTATTTAGAAGTGTGGCAACTTGGGCTAGTTGGTATGACATGACGATATGACGATAGCTATAGCGCGAGAACAGAACGACGACACAGAGACAAGAAGAGACGAGCGCTCGTGTCCTTCGTGTCCTTCTTGTCTCTGTGGCGCCGTTCTGTTCTCGTGCTATAGCTAACGGTACGATTATGTCACGTGACTGAGTGGTACGGAGGCGAGCGTTCTCACGCGGCGGCCGGTCGCAACACAGGGCAGGAGTTGGGCAGCTTGGGTTAGTTGGTATGACATGACGATAGTTTATAGCGCGAGAACAGAACGACGACAGAGACAAGAAGGACACGAGCGCTCGTGTCCTTCGTGTCAGACAAGGCAGGAGGCCTAGCCTCCGAGATTGCGTGCTGCCAGCTAGGAGGCTCCCAATCGAAAAGAGAGCGACGTTCCAGGCATAGTTTTTCTAGGGAGGCGTTGGCGCTGCTGATGCTTGATGGGAGCAAGTCCCTTTCGAATCCCCCTGCCGACGCCCATGGTTGCTGTCGTGCTGTCTTTCTTCGAACCCAAAGAGTGCGCGCAATAAAGCGCGTGCCACACGATGAAGTTCCTTCCGAGCGCTTGAAAACCATTGCACTTCCAGAACTCCTGGTGCGCCGCATTTAAAATACCCTCGTTGCATAGCAGAACACTTCAGCGCAAGCACCCAAGAACAGAGGAAGGTCATGACAACACGAGCGCTTGCTTTCAACTCATAATTTATTCGCAAAGCTGCACAATAAGAACACTATCGTTCATTACGTCACACGATTGTAATGCTGGTATCACGTGAACATGCTCAGAGACTGTTTCCTTGGAGAGGACAAAGTAATAGACGGTGCGCTTCCACCTAGCTAACTCACCCGCCTTTGCAATCAAATCAGCCTGTCATCTCCCTGACATCTTGGCTCCTATTTCTCGCTACTACTCCCTTACACATATACGATGGTTTGCAGGCTTTCCCTTTTTTAACCCGCACTCATGGCAGTGTACTGAATGATTGCCGTTCCGGAAGTTTCCCACTATCTGTTCTGCTATGAAATACCAACTCATCCAAAAATCAGTGCTCCTGCTATTGCTTGCTCCCCGCGCAATATACATGGCAACACTCGTAAACTTTAGTGAGCCATGAGGAACTGATTAAAGCAGCCTTAGTGGTTCAGAATGCTATGTTTACTGCGCAACTTGCTCTCACTTTCTTGACCGTTGCGAGCCACATGGGTGTCAAATGAACAAAATTAAGACCTCCGTGGTCCAAGAGTCATTACCTCCTCAGTGTAATGGTGTTCGAAACGGAACAAATGGAAACACCCTGACAAGGACGTGAAACTGATTTCCACTTCCCATACACTTTTGCAAAAGTTTGGACCATCAGGAGTTAGGGAGGAGTTAGCACATCCATATTTTCGCCCACAATAGGGCGACGGGTAGAGACGCTTATGGGTTGTATAAGTAAGCGTTTTGCGAATTTTCAAACCCCCAGAATTCAATGCCACCACCTGCATGGCTGGCCTAAACAACAGTGCACAGTTGTGCCTTGTCTTTCGCCATCTGCAAGCTAGTTTATACGTATACCTTCACCCAAATCTTTAGCTGTTGTACGTGAACTACAATTTTTCCTGTGTATCCTTGTCATATGAGTGAATTAAGTTCCAAAAAGGGTGATTAAAAGTAAACACTCGCAAACCAAGTGTCCACAAAACGTCTTTTCTTTTGTGGCCCATTCCATAACATGGCGTTGACAGACCAAAAAGTCGCCGCTACGAACTATAGTTAAAATTGGGACGTTAGCCCCCACAAATCAATGAACGATAGTTAAAGATTTGGGCGGCTGTAGAGTCTCATGGACGCTATTGTGCGTGTAACAATTATATCTCACCTCTTCCCCGAGGTTCCCTGCGTAGCCCAGGTAGAGCCGTGGAGGTTCTACGGCCGTCATCATAATCAAGATGGCCGCCGAAATGGTCTGCTGCGTGAGCGACAGGTAGCGGAGCTGCGCACATCAAAAGTAGATCGTAGTTAATTTAGACTGATCGAGGTGCAACTTACCGAGACGACTTCGTGCGTTTATGTTCAACCACTAACAGTATTATTTATCTCACCACTCCCAAGTTTATACACTGACACAAACTTATACCGCATGCAGAAAAGATGAGTATTTAGCGAGCGGTACGCAAAACTACATACACAGAGCTTCCGATAAGTTATCCTTCTGTTGATGAATAAAAAAAAAGAGTTACACTGTAGTGAGGTGTAAAAGAAAAAAAAAAGTTTGTTTCCTCTACCTTGCATGAGCCTATCCTAAATAAGTGTAAGACGTGAGAAGTGGTGGGCCAATCTGGACAGCAATTATGCGTGTTCTGGACCACATGAATGCGGTTTGTAACGCGGGCCAATAACGGCGTTAATGTAAAGTCACAACACCATACGCTGTGGCGCAAGGTTAAACAAATTAGCTAGGCAAAATGATGTTAGCGCAGGCTTAATTCTGCAAGGAAGCTGTCGCCTCATTTTCAACGTCAGTCATAATCCGGCATTTTATTTTTCATTTTCGCCCTTTAGTTAATTAGTTAGCAACGGCGCTCGCTGTCCACCGGTAAAGTTACCGATTGTGCAAACGCGAATGCTTCCAGGAGACAAAGTGAAGTGGGCTTTTCCTCAAAAACACCGGTACCGTGGTGAAGCTAGCTTCGACGTGCGTACAAGCATGCATGCGAGGAAAGGTTATACGATTGCGTGTGATACTACTACTACTACTACTACTACTACTACTACTAATAATAATAATAATAATAATAATAATAATAATAATAATAATAATAATAATAATAATAAAAATAGGTTAGGTTTTGTGCAACCACACAATCATGCACAGTAAGCAAACGACTTCAATAAACAAATAAGACGGGTCGCTATCTTTTTTTTTTTTTTTTTTGGGGGGCCGTTGGGGGGCGCTGACCAGCGCGGACGTCTCCGCATCGGCTCTGAATCTTTTGCTTTTTTCGGGTTTTTTATGGAGTTTTCAACCCAGTTCTCTGCTCTGAATCTGTGTATAAGGAGGTTTTGCGCACGTGGATACCCGATTTCTGGACTTTGGGTGCGTATTTGCCATTTTTCGACCGTTCTTCTGATCGGAACGCCGCGGAAGAGGGCTAGCCCTAACATTAGGCTTAGCGGCTTTGCCGCTTCGCCGCCGTCAGTTAGGCCTAGTGACGAGTAGGGCGGTTGCTCACACTTTTCCCGAGAAGATGCAAGTTGAAGTGGAAGGCGAAATGATCGAGGAAGAGGAACTCAGCGATGCGGGCTGGAATTTTGTGCGCGGCAGGTCTTCACAGCAAAGAATCGGCGGGCACGAACCCGACGAAGGTTCTAGAAGATATGGCGTCGGTTCTGGCGCGTCTTCCCGCCGCGGCCGTTCAACACTGAAAAAACGGATTATTGCGTCCTCTCGCATGCCCGACTTGCCGGAAGATCACCGACGGATCGTCATACGACCGCGGGATGGTTTGGATCTCAGAAAAGCAGGACACTGCAAAGTTGCAGAGGCAATCATGGCCGCTGCGAAGATCACTTACGACGCTGCGGGAGAAGACGTAGTCTGCCCCAACGTTACACAGAATATCGTCGTGGTTAGTACGCCGCTGGAGGAGCACGCGAAGAACTACGTGCGCATTAAGCAAATCAAGGTTGGAGAGAAAGTGTACAACGTCAACGCCTACTACTCCGCGGGTGACGGCTACTGCAAGGGTGTTATTCGGAATGTGGACCGGGAAATCACCGAGAAGGAACTCAACACTATGATTGTGCATTCCGGGAATCCGACTGCCATGCAAGCCAAACGCATAAAGGACACTGGTTCCGTGGTCATCGTATTTGAAGGCTATGAAGTTCCGAATCACGTCAAGTTTGGAGGTGTTCTTCTCAAGTGCTACCTGTATAGGCGGCAGGTGGATGTGTGCTACATATGCGCCAAAGTAGGCCATCGAGCGGATGTATGCCCGACGCCGGAGAAGAAAACCTGTCGTGGATGCGGGGTGGAAAACCCCACGGACTCACACGAGTGTAAAGCGAAGTGCAAGCTATGCGGACAGGGTCACCCAACGGGTGATCGGACTTGTAAGCAGCGCTATCAGACTCCTTTCATCGTGAGACAGCGACGAAGAGAACGGATTGAAGAGTCAAGACGGGAACGACAGCTTCCCGGAAGATTTGAAGATTTTCCTCGCATCGAAGAGCGGGGCGACCAACGGCGGAGCCATGGCTCTACCCATCGCTCAGAGTCCGCTGGCCCTAGGTCACAATCCGGCTCAAGGCCTGGTCATCTCCCGGCGCAAACAACATGGGCGCAGAAGGCTGGTGGTGTGAAAACACAGCAGGTAAGTGGGGGTAGTCCTACTTGGCAGCCGGGCAGTGAGGAACTTAAACAGATGAGAGAGGAGAATTCTCTTCTAAAGGAGATGGTAATGACACTTAAAGAGGAGATCGGAACGCTGAGGAAAGCTTTGGAGGATACTAGTAAGTCGGCTCCTGTTGCTATGGAGACTTCGGCAGGACCTGTAGGTCGCAAACGCAAAGCGGTAGGTGATGTAGCTGTTTCGGACAAGGACGGTTTTGAAGCGTTTCGGGAGACTATGGAGAAGTCGCTATCGGAGATCACGAACATACTCCAACAGCTTCGAGTGGACGTAGGGGAGCTCAAGAAGCAGAGCGCTGATCACGGTAAGCGACTTCGAGCATTGGAGACTAGGACTGATGAGGTCCAAGAAGTTACGCCACAGGAGAAAGGGCAGACGCCGCATCTCCCTTCGCCACAGTCAAAGGCTGGGGCGGATGGAAACGCAAAATTTGGCAGCGAAAATGGCGGGGCAAAATAAGCAGCACCCGGCACTCCGCGTGTGGCAGTGGAACTGCTGGGGGTTTCAAAGAAAAAAGGCGGCATTGTGCCAATTTATTAGAGCTAGAGAAGGCAAGCCACATGTCCTGTTGCTGCAGGAGACTCTCCTAGAGGGGATTACCCTCTCTGGGTATGAGACTTTCTGCCGCAAATCGGATGACGGCAGGGGGATAGCGGTGTGCGTTTCCAAGCAAATCTCGGCTCTCGTACATCACGATCTTGACAAGCGATTTAAATCAGAATATCAGTGCATTGAGCTTCTCCCCGGGAGGCGACTGCTCAAGGGGTTGCTAATTTTACATGTTTACAGTTCCCCGAAACGTTCGAAGGACCGCTTTTATGCCCTTATTTCAAAGGCTATGAGTCTCGCGAACCGCGGGAAGATCCCGCTTTTGGTGTCTGGAGATTTTAACGCGCCACACACTGCGTGGGGGTATCCAAAAACTACAACGAAGGGTGACTCACTTTACAAGAGCACGCATGACTTGGGCATGATTATGCTGACTGACCCCCGTTATCCGTCGCGAATAGGAAATTCAGCTTGTAGGGACACTACGCCTGATTTGACTTTTACAAATTTTCAGGATCACTGCGAGTGGACTAATTTATATGAACACTTAGGTAGCGACCATTATATACTAGAAACTACGCTGTCGGCAACTGTCACAGCTAGCAGGAAACACACTATAGTAGACTGGGATCTTTTCCGCGATATTCGTAAAGATGGGGGCTGCTGGGAAAATCTTGCGGATTGGAAACAGAACTTATCTAGCGACGTTAAGAGGGCCACAAAGGTCATCGAGACGCCGCCAGAGATTGGAACCATGGATAGCAAACTTGCCCACCTCTTCGAGGCCAGAAATGGCCTTAGGGAGCGCTGGAAACTGAACAAGCTCAATCGGCGGTTAAGGCGAAGGATTGCTGAAATTAACAGGGAGATCGAGACCTACTCCATGCAGCTTGAGAGAGCGCGATGGGAGGAGACATGCAACATGGTAGATGGACAAATGCGTGTTGGGGGGAAATGGAACTTGCTTAAACATCTGATGGGGCCCGAAAAAAGCAAGGGTAGTCAGTGCCGGGTGGTCGACCGCATAGTCAGCGCGGCTCTCAGAGACAGCTCAGAAAAGGAGGTTTGCGATATGCTTGCAAGCAAATATTTGCCGCTTAGAGGGATGGATCCCACCCTTTCCAAGCCCCCCCTCTATAGTGGGCGGATGCAATCCAAGCTTGATGAGAATATCACGACAGCTGAAGTTCGGATGGCGCTAATGGATCTCAATGGCAGGTCGGCACCCGGGGCTGACCAGATCACTAACAAGACTTTGAGGAACCTTGATGACGCCTCAATTGACTTTCTCACCGACCTTTTTAACAAACACTGGGCTGATGGCACGTTCCCCGAGGAATGGAGACATGCGGAGGTGATCCTCATCCCTAAGCCGGGCAAAAAGCCCAGCCTTGACAGCCTCCGCCCCATCTCACTTACATCTTGTGTTGGAAAGGTCTATGAGCATGTTCTGAATAATAGGTTCTGTGCATTTATCGAGGATGAGGGTCTCCTCCCTCCGAATATGGTGGGTTTCCGTCCACACCTCTCAACGCAGGATGTGATGCTTCTCCTTAAATCTCACATCATTGACGACAGCACTCGCGATGCCAGGGCCATACTTGGTCTCGATCTGGCTAAGGCGTTTGATCACATATCTCATGCCCACATATTGGAATCCATAAATGACATGAACCTGGGTGCGCGATTTTATAATTTTGCCGCTGCTTTTCTCAGTGACCGAACGGCTACTCTTAAGTTGGGGGAGCTGAAGTCAGAACGGTACGAATTAGGTTCACGTGGAACCCCTCAGGGGGCAGTCGTCTCCCCGCTTCTTTTCAATATTGGCATGACTCGCCTTGCTCGCGAACTGGACGAACTCGAGGGGTTGGAAAGTGCGCTCTACGCGGATGATATCACGGTGTGGGTCCGAGGCGGTGCCATAGGGCGCCTTGAGGACAGATTGCAGGAGGCGGTCAACACGGTTGAAAGAAACATCAGTCGTATGTCTTTAAAGCTTTCAAGTAGTAAATCTGAGCTATTAATATACAGGCCCACCAGACAAGGACGGCGACCTAAGGACTGGGTCCCCCCTGAGCAGGTGGATGTGACATTATTGACTGCTAGTGGGGCTAGAATTCCCAAGGTTAGCTGTATCAGGATATTAGGCATGCTCATTTCAGCGGATGGACGTAACACGGAAACTTTACGTAGATTAGAGCAACATACTGCGGCTACGCTTCGCCTCATTATTAGAGTTTCTAACAGGAAAGGAGGCATGAAGGAGGACAATCTTCTTCGCCTCTTTCATGCCTTCCTCATGAGTCACGTTCATTATGTTGCGTCTATGCATCACTGGCTCGCTGCAGAAAGGGAGAAGCTCAATGTACTTATCCGTAAAACTGTTAAAAGGGCACTCGGCCTTCCAATCCGAACTAGCACGGAGGGGCTGTTAGCATTAGGAATTCACAACACGTTGGATGAAATTATAGAGGCTCAACGCACGGCGCAGATCTCTCGCCTCTCGGTCACCCGGGCGGGTCGGGAGATTTTGGCACGTGCCGGAATTTCTACAATACTCCAGGAAGAGCGGATGACTTCTCTTGACTCCGCCGTTAGACAGGCACTCGTAGTTTATCCTATTCCTAGGAATATGCACCCTCAATTTAACGTCGCAAGGAGAAGGGCTAGAGCCAAGAAAATTTTGGAGCAGGTGCACTCGAAGTCGGGATCGTCGACCTTCACGGACGCTGCGCGTGCGGATAGGAATCGTTATGTGGCCGTTGCGGTCTCTGAGCGAGGTACAGTAATGTCGGCATGCTCTGTCAAGGCAACCTCCCCAGCAATAGCTGAACAGGTATCCATCGCACTAGGGCTTTTGGATTCATCCCGTGTTCAGATCTATTCTGATTCCCGTTCGGCGGTTAGAGCCTTTGCCTCTGGCAGGGTCTCCCCACCTGTTGCTAGAATTCTCAGAGGTAGGACCATCACTCCACACGAGATCATTTGGTTCCCGGCCCATATGGGCTCCACGATCAGCGGCATCACCAACTCCAACGAATTGGCCCACGCCCGGGCGCGAGGACTTGCCTTCCGCGCGGGGCTTCACGGCCCTGGCACGTTGGACCGCTCCGCCCCGCCCGGGGCCGATCCTCTGGATGGGGGTGCGGCTGATCGAGGGTCGCGGGACGTTCTAGCGACATTTAACGAAGTCACTTCACATTATCGTTTGAGTCGTAGGGTCTTTCCTCCACCCCATTCGCATCTTACCAGAGGACAAGAAGTCACGCTCAGACTACTACAGACAGGGGTTTACCCCTGCCCAGCTAATGTATCTATTTATATGGATATATCTCCTGACTGCCCGGACTGTGGGTGTGTGTGTACATTTGAGCACATGATGTGGGACTGCCCCCACATACCCAAGGAACTCAAGGCGCAAATCATCCCAAGACAAGGGTTTTATTCCGACATCAAAAGTACGGATCGTCACCGTCAGCTTCGGGCAATCCAAGGGGCCCACGATGCCGCAGGCAGGTACTCCCTGCCTGTTCCAACGTGGGAGCGGCCCGCAGGGGCGTCGGGGTAAAACCCGACTCTCCTCCCTCGGTGTACAATAAAGTTATCTATCTATCTATCTATCTATCTATCTTTTTTTTTGCATTCATTTTCGAATTGGTTGTGCTAGGAAGACACGCACCTTAAGCAGCGCACCGATGATAGGATGTTCACTTAAGTTTAGAATTAGTAATATGTGCCGCAACGTCAGTATTCTTCATCAGGGAAACACGCAAAATATTTCGTGGATTCGGTGATAAAGTGGCCACTCGAGGCATATGCGTGAGCTTCGATATAGAGTGCGGTTTGAGGGGACACGCAGCTGCCGAGGATGCACATCACACGCTTTTTGCACGTGTTGTACGAGACAGTGTGCCACATGTATAGCGTACTAGACCACGTGATCATCGCGAAGCTTCAGTACATTTTGAGGTAGAATAATTGCAGCTGTGCGCATACGTGTGCATGCATAACGGCAGGCACCTTGATGTAGAGGGCGAGGCAGCGGGATATGAGCCACAGTGGAGAGTAGAAGAGGTTGAAGTAGACGGCCATTTGCAGCGGCAAGCTGGTCAGTAGTTCCTCACCTGAAACATGTGTGCACGTGCAACGCGAAGTGCTTCTTTCATGAAATAGTCTTTAGCTTGATAACAAACTGATAAATTCGTTGAAGGAGGGGAAGTAGATGGGGGGAAAACTGCTAGCACACATGCAATGCCACCCCGAATCTATTCTGTTTTCTCCGTTTCCTGAGATTGATGAGCATAGGTCGGCGAATTCACTTAAGAGTCGGCTCAGTTCGGACTCGCCGAGTCTCAGATTCAGAGCTTGATCTGACTCTGAGTGAGTCCGGGTGAGTAAAATTTTCGTGAGTTTCAGTCCGAGTGAGTCCAGTTGGAGAAAATTTTAATGAGTCTGAGTGAATTCCGCTTTCTTTTGCCGACCTAAGGTCCTATCTAATCATCTTGAGCATTACTGTCAGTATTACCTGGATCTGCGTTCATACTCACGTTTATTCACAGGTATGCCAGAGCGGTGTCATTCATACACCGTTTCAATATGTATTTATTATAGGCGTGAATCACGTAGGGGGGTGCACCTTGACCTCCTTTCCATAATTTTTTCCAGGGAACTTCTTGATTATTATATCTTATGCTGTCGTATATTCCAAGCAAAATGACCTTACTGGTTTGGGAGCACTCAGAGCTCGTTTTCGAAAATACTATGTCAAATGGCACCAATAAGAGAACCGATTACGTAAGATGTTGGTTTTAAAGAGAATTCACACCGGGGTCGGTTAAAGGAATTTGAAGCTAACGGACTCATGAATCGACTCACTCAACTCAGATCGAGCCCTGAGGGTGAGCTTCAGTGAGTCCGGTTAAGTAGTGTTTTGGTGACTTTGAGTCCGAATGAGTCCGACTCGGGAAAGGTTTCGCGAGTTGGAGTTAGTGCAAAGCTCAAACTATATTTCATGAGTGAGTCTGAGTGGGCTGCACAGGTCTTGCCAACCTATGTTGAAAAGTGCATAAGATTTCCTAATGCTGACTAGAGAGCTCAATTATTACATATAAATATGTAAAAAACCTATACTACTTAAATATGTAAAGCGAATATTATTTTGATTCCAAAAAAAAGAGAAAGAAACGTAAAAACATCCTGCATATATTGCATGGACAATCGAGACTTCATTCTCGAATTCTACCAAAAGTTCTAGAAAATAACTTTTAGTAAACGTTTTGAAAAAAAAAACTTCTTGTAAAGAACGTTTTCTCGACGTCTTCTAAAAAGCTTCCCGAGAAAAACGTTTATTCAGCGTCACATAATATACCTAGATGTCTGCATACCTTTCTAGTCGTTTCGAGAAGTTTGTACGACGTTTCGTGTTTCTTGGGGTGACAGGACCGAAGAGCAAGCTTTGCAGAAGCAGCTTTAAACAATAAGTAATAATGTCTAATTAGGCCACACAAGGTCTGTTGTCGTAGGTTGATTGAAATACTTTTTTAATGCATTTGCAAAGTTCTCAAGTGAGGGCATTCTGATGGAGAAAAGAGATTAAAACGGCCGGCATTGTAAAAATAATGTTGCTTTGACTCACGTACCTGTTGCTCTTGGCTAGCAGAAGACCGCATTCACATCCGGCTAAATGTTATCAATATCGCTATCCTGTCGTTGCCACTCAAAGCTGAGCTATAGTGTTTCAAACACTTGTTATAGTTTGAGCTGCAATGAACTGTATTGAAAAAAGTTATACTGTAAAAGCCTTTGAGGGGTTTTGATTTTCTTTCACGACACCATAATCCGCATAACTGCTTTGCTGGACATAATGCTACACGCCCGGTACTTAGATACCAAGATCGATCGGTGCGTGCGCTTTCGGGTTGACATAAAATTCTCGACAACTACGAGTTACTAGCGATCTTTGTAAAAGGCTCTTGTTGTAGAGACTACATGCGCATTAGGCCGGAAATCGTATACGAATGAGTTATGTGAACCAATGACATTACAAATGTATGCGAGCCTCTGTAAATTACAGTTTGACAGTGGGGCTGGTGTATTTAAGATCGTGAGCACAGGGCTTAAAGAAAAGGGGAAAAAAAAAGAAACGAGCAAGCCAACTGTAATTCTGATTCTGGCGATCACCGATTAAAATACACCCTAAAGAGTGTATCTTTTTAGAATTTATAATACACTAGAGAACATCAAAGGCGTAGCGGGTACATGCGACAGCGCTGCTTTGCAAGCTACCGGCCGGTGAATACGGCTTCATGAAATAGTAAATTCTTACCGTGCTTTAAAGCTATCGCCCTTGATCTGCTACAGCTGATGTGCAGGCCGGGGAATATCGTTTCCGAAACGGCTTCGATCAGAGTTCTCAGTGACGCCATGCTTCTGACTTTGTTGCCCTACAGCGTGCTTGATATTGTCATTCAACAGAGCACGTTCCAATGTTTTGGTTGTTATTAATCGTAACCTAGGCAACGACCATACGGACGCGCTTTTTAAAAGTGGCGCTCTATGGCTACCTTGTAGCGCTTCCACGACGGTCTACTCGTCAGCGCTATTACACACTCAGCTGAACTTCAAGAAATTGGCTCCTCATATATTGTTAGCGGCTTCATTGTACAAGAACAGTATTCTATGCACGTGACGAATACCTAACGCCGCGTAACGCAACAGGTGGCGTAGGCGGCAGTGAGATCACCAAAGAAATAGCCATGACCTACTACACTCCTGACCTGCCCAGAGAGCACCTCTTCCAGCGCCCACGTTCTAGTTCATACCTTCTGCCGCTAGGGCCGTAACCTACGAGCGGCGTGGCGCTAGGCAGCACCTGCTCGCTGACGTCATCTTCACTCTTTGTGGTCAAATTTTGACCAACAAAGCACTCGTAGTGCGTATTTATGATCCAAAATTTAGAATTATTCAGAAATAATAATACTAAAAGACATTCAGAATTTTTTTGCAATAAAATGCACGCGACCACGCATAGGCTGCCCTACATCGTGTAAATCTACGGGTTCCCACGTTTGTCAACCAGTGTGCTATAAATACTCAAGCGCTCTGAACACCTTGCTTAACCAGCAATGTATGGGAAGAAATAGTCACATATATGCCGCCAGTTCACTGCAGAATGCAGGCATTCTTATACCAGCGCCTACAAAACAACCGTAAAGAAACAGACGAACAGGTTATAGGTAGCGCCACCTACGGCGAGCGATTGAACGAGAGCGGGGACACGCGCTCCCATAGGAACCCCGCTATCTGAACAGGTCAGGAGTGTAGTAGGTCATGGAAATAGCAGCGTCGCTTGAGAGTGTACCTGACAGGTGGCGCAAGGTGGTATTTCGAATTTTTACGCTTGCGGATGCTGTTGAGTGACGAGGTGTGGTCGGTCGCTACTGCGAGGACACCGTGAAGTGGGGGAAAAAACAAAGTTATGTCTACGTGACAGCGACGAAACTGAAAAAAAGACTGTACCGCCTCAGCCGTAAGTGACCGTGCATCGTATGCCGGTTGTGTCGGTAGTACGAAAGGATCTATCGCATCTCCCGAGCTCGTCGTCGTGTTTTAGCTTGTGGCGTCCGCCACGCTACAGCAGGAATGTTGTGGCATGCTTTTTCGGAAGTGGTAACCCGATGATTCGCCCGTTGAGCCGCTCCGGCTGATTGAGTAGTCAGCTAACCGGCTACTTCTCGCTATACCCTTCAGATGGCTACCATCGAGACGGCGAGGCTCGGCCTGCTATGTTTATTCTTCGCCAGCGGTAAGTGTGCATACTTCTATTCGATGTGTGTGTCACCTCTCTCGAAACGTTGACTCAACGGCCGGAGCACGCGTACACACCCCGTTTCTCGGAGTAAATTACTCGCGAAAACAATAGGCGGTCGGTGTTAAGTGCGGTGCATTTGAATGTCTTTGCTGTCGCGTGGAGACTTCACTGGTGTGCCGTTTTAGTCGGAAAAGAAAGGAAAACCCGCTGTCGTTTGAACGGGAATAAATTAGCGCGCTACGACAACGCGCGTACGTAGCCACTTACTACAAGGATGTTGCTTCGATTTGTGTCACGGCGCATTTATATTCCTGCGCGCCCTTTCAAACTATTCGTGCGGTAGCGCTCCTTTGAGGACGGCGTTGATGGCATCATCTACAACGTCCAAACCGATGTGCGCTCATCACGTAAACAAAGTACGGAGGTCGCGCCTGCTCGCTTGAGATGTGTGCGCATCACGGATGGTAATCGGAACGGCTTGACCGCGGACGCCAGCTTTTTGCCCCGTGTGATCGTACTTGGTAGGTCGCGGCTGAAGCCGTGCTGCCAACAAGTGGCGGTTTCTTGTTGCTCCGTCGCAAGGAACTATAGTGATAGGCGGATCAATAATTGGGGCAACACACACGGTGTACTTGTAATTGCACTCGAACTTCTGGTTTCTGACGGGTTAACTTGTGCATGCTGCGAAAAAGAACCAATCGCGAGCGAGCAATGCGATGTGTATCAGGCGCTTGATCGCGATAGGAAGTTGATCGTGTCACATCCAGGGTAATAACTAGCAAACGTATGTGTGGCGTTCGCCCATGTATGCGTATGTGTTATGTGTGTAGCTTGAAGGGAAGTTCCGCATATATTTTTACAGCTAAGTGTGCAGGCATTTTTGCGCCGTATCTCCATCAAACTGTGCAATCAGGAATCGAACCAAGTACCTCATAATTGTTCTCGAAACGTGATAATCACCAAGCCACCGCAGAAGACACCTCGTGTCAATAAGAAAAGTTTTGGTAATATAGTTTATGGCATATAAATTATATTCCTGTTGACAATACCATCACACTTCAAATCACAGAAAGAGGAAAGTGTTTTACATTTTGTCAATATCTTGGCGTTTTATATTTTGTAGGAAAGTGTTTTACTTTTTGTCAAAGTCTATTTTACAGATGGGTTTTAGTGGCACCATAATGGGCTGTTAACACTTCCATTTTGTACATTCAACAGCTGAACAAACAATGCTACGATAGACACATGCATATGAGAAGGGTTGAGTTAGAGCATTTGACGTTACATGACCATATTAATTCATGGTGAAATATTCTAAAGCAAGAACACATTCGTAACAGTCCAAGGTGGTATTGCCTTTATGCCCTGTGTAAAATGAATAGTCTGTACTCCTAAATATCATTACTATCAGTACTCATTTCCATAGCAGGATGAAGACTTATCGTAATGATTTCTTGTGTGCCTGCCATCTACAAGCTGAGCTGATCTTGTGTTTGTTAACTTCCTAGTTTCACCCTGCCACATAGTTCTCTAATATTTATTACTGTGCTTCCAATTATTATAGTGCCTATACCATTCTAGTAATCTTCATCTCTCTAAATTTTGTGGGATGTCCAATTTCATTTTTTTTTTCTCTCACTATCAACAAGAACATTAGCTATCTTTTGCTGTGTAGTCGCGTGCTTTCTGGCTGCCCCTTAATGTTACGGCTAAGAGTTTTCGTTTCATCACTCCTTGAATGGTCTTTAACTTCTATAGCTTTTTTTTTGTTGTTGTACTGAGTTTCTGCTCTTTATGTTAACACCAATCGAGGACAGTGATAGTATTTTTTTTTTCTAATGATGGCTAGTGCCAAATTGCCAGTGATGATTTCAGGATATGTGCCATAGAGGTTCCGAAACATTACATTGCGGACATTTAGAAATACACTGCAAACAGGAAAATGAATAAGCTACTGTAGTTATTCTCTCCACGTTTTTCTCTCCTTTCGTTTGTAATGCTAGTAGACCCATTTAGTCTCGTGTCTGCATGTCAGCAAACGGAATGTTTTGCTTGTGTAGGCTGTCTGAGCATTTTGGGAAACATGCCTCACATGCTGTAATGCTGCTATTGTAGAAAGTATTGCTCGTAGTTGGCAAGCTCTGCAGGGAGTTTGGTTTGATTTATTTGCTTTTGCTTTTCATGAGAGCATCATTTTGGACTAGATGGAAATCCATTACTTTGAACAATTGCACAACAAATCAGATATGGACAACGGAAAAGAAGACTCGCCTAACGCTGATTGTGTCTTCTTCTCTGTTCATGTATTTTTCGTTGCACAATAGTCCGAAATAGTCAGTTATGATCATGAAAATTAGGGGCAAGCGAATCCAGACAATGTGTGGCAAGGTTGCTTGAAGAAAATCCTTGTTAATGCCGTGCAGCAGAAAGGGACCTTGTGTGCAAAACATTAAGATATGACTAACAGTGAAAGTAGGGGAATTTTAGGGACTCGCGTTTGTTGATAGGACACACTATTAGTGAGAACTAATGGGTAATAATGGCAAGGAAAACATGTAGAGTGTTTCTATGGTAACTATAATGTACGTGTAAAAAAAAAAAGTGGGCGAAAAGATAACTTGCCATCAGCACAGACCACACGTATAATTCGAAGGTTGCAAGTTCGATCCCTGCTGGTGAGAAGCTCGCTATCTTGTCATTCTCTTTATTTTCTTTTTATTTTTGTAATAATTACTGCATACGACATCTCTTACACTTGTCATTATTGTCTGTTAATTCTCATTAGGAGTGAAAGAACCATACAAAACCATAAGCCTAACGGTTGTTGTGTAACAAGAGGCTGAGTGTGCATTTAATGCCCCTTAAAGAATGTGCTAATGGGTCTTTTGGCAGTGGGTTATGGTGAGTGTGGTATCACACTATAGGACATACAAATGTAAGGACAGTACTGGATGATGCACTGTTTCATGGTTCCGTTGCCATCCTGTTTGTGTTACATTGACTTTGTTCATGTGTTTGTTTCACGAGATGGGGCGATGTTGTGTGTTCTGATTACGCTGCTTTCGTTCACATGATGAAGTATGACAGAGCTGAACTGCAAACAACAAAAGTTTTAAGAAGCTGTTTTGCAGCACTTACCTCAAAGAGTTCATCTGTAATTGAAACGTACAAGACATAAGACGAAAGGAAAAACTGGTGCCGAAAAGTTGAAATTATGTACAATATTTATACATTGAAAGCTTCTAATAACAAATGGTAGAAAGAATTGGAAATATTAAGGGCTTGTTTTTCTTTGTTAGACGCGATAATAAAGAAAACTGCCACCGTATGTCAGTCAGTAGGGCATCCGATGCTTTATTCGGAGATTGCAGGTTCAGTCTTTTCCCGCAGTAAGTTATCTTTTCATTCACTTCCTTTGAATGTTCTACATTACAATTTACTACTAACAAAATCCCCATACTTTCCTTGGCATCATTGTCTATTAGTTTTCATTAATTGTCTTTTAGTTTTTAATAACAGTGTTTGATATGTTTCATGCTGCACTTAATTATAATAGTAACTATATTCTTAATGCATTTAGTTTGTGATGAGGTGTGGATGCTTTCAAATTCACTTCATATATAGTTGAAGAAACCAAAATAGAAATGCGTTTGCTCACACATGTGACTAGGCCGGTGATCTTCTTAAAGTGTGTTGTTGTTGGGGCCATCTGCCTAGTCGTGTGGGGTCAGGAGTGTCCGCGCGGATGGGTGGACTACGGCCAGTCGTGTTACAAGTTCAACCGCTCTCCGTATCGGACGCGGGATGGCGCTAAGGAGGCCTGCCAGGCGTACAACTGCGAGCTGATCTCGGTGAACACGTTTGAGGAGCACCGCTTTGTCGTCGACTGGTTGCGGGAGCATGATCCTCAACATCGGAGGTGAGTTATCCGTATGCAATCACATCCGTAGGGCACGGTGTTGTGGTATTGGCTTCTTTAACCATTGTGTGCGATTAAATGTAAGTAAATCACAGTATAGCAAACTCACTGAGTTAAAACTTGCCGGGAATAAATGTTATATATGTATAGTGATGTTACAGTTGCGCAAGTTGTGCCAAACTTTGCCAAGCGGTGAAACCGGCAGTAACCTGCTGCATATGGGCAAAAATTTCTTGATTTGCCAAGCGTGCATTGAAATGCCGTTTTTGCATTCTTTCAGTGAGAAACATGATGGCAGGCGTTCGAAGTTTATAGGTAACCCTTTGTAATTTCGAGTGGTATTATCGCTGAGTGTTAAGTGCTATGTAGTTGAAGTACTTGCTGGGTCCTAGCTTTCCAAACAATTGCAACTCGCTCATACTGCAAGCTTACCGTGTTGATTTTTTATTACTACTAGACCATACTGTGAAATGACATTACTGAGTTGAATAAAATAGTTTCTGACTGTTGTGGATACAGTCAAACAAACATAATAATGACCTAGCTTTTTTTTTTTGGACAGCAGTCTTACTGAACTTACTCTAGTAATTATGGTAATTCAGTATGCATAAGTAGAAGCGACTGTTGCTTTAATAATTTTTTTTAATTTGTGGTATTATTTGTTCTTGTTAATTTTAAAATACTTCATGCAGGGTGATTAAGTTTTAAGGTCTTACAGTAGACAGATTTCATCAATAATACCACATTCTCTGTAGCCTTGTTGAGAAAGCATGGTGTCCCAGTATTCCGGTATGCCTCGGCTGGGCCCCTTGACCTCAGCAACTGAGCATGTCAAAGAGCTTATCAAATTTAAATATGTACTCTCCCTCCCCCATTCCCATAAGTTTGGCCAAAAAGTGAACTTCTACAAAAGTGTCAGCACTACAGAATTAAATTTCTAGTGTGTGCGCTTCTCACATGGACTCGTTCTGCAGGTGGTTCACGAGTGGCTTTGAGAGTGGTGACAATGTGTGGACCTGGGAAGGAGACAACGCCCAGTTCAGCAACATCGACAACCTCTGGCTACCTCAGCAGGATGGCTACCTTTGGAAATATGTCTCCTACAAGTAAGCAAGTTATTCATTTTTGCGTGCGAAGAACTTGCAGAAGTAGTGTGGAAACATTGTACTCACAGCTTCTCGGCATCTCTCTTGGCTTCTGCCAAGAGAGTGGCTTCTGGGAAGGCTTACGATACGAATTGTGCACATTACAAATGTTAGTACCTGATTACAATTATATTTCAATTAGAAATCAGATAGTAATGACCAATTACTTGCCCTTGAAAGTGATAAAACAATTATAAAGGGCAATCAATTACTTCTCCATTATTTTTATAGCAAGCTTTATTGACATCATATATAGAAAGCTTTAGTTTGCATAATATTATTTTTGAGGTTGAATGGAGCATGAGTCTAATAGCACTAGATAGGAATGAAAATGTTGGTGTGTGGTGGTTTGTTGATTATTTGAGGCCTCCTGTGTTTTTTTAATGTTTTGTAATTGATTATTTCAAATAATTTTCACTATTAAGACAGCTGGGACATTTAGTTTTCCAATTAACCTTATTATTTCTTTATTCATTTATTTTTATACACCGCATACCCACTGAAGCTATTGCATCAATGTGTACTATATTCCATATCAAGTGTAAGTGAAAAAGAAATGATTTATAGGCAATTAATAAACATCTATCACTGAAGAATTCCAAAATTCGGATTGTTACGGAGAAAAGAAGATTGTATTTGAGCATACCGTATCTGCTGTATTTTGAAACACTAAATAGTCGTGCTGAAGGTGAAGGAAAATGACACATGATGAGAGATTTCTAATAATAGAGAGGATTGATGCTTGCCACAACTTTGCCTTTGGTGACCTTTTTACTCTGGAGCCACTTAAGTCTTATGTATAGTTAGTGCATTGCAGCTGTCATCACTTAAGTGTGGTATTCCCCCATTTTTAACAACCCTCTCCCAATTTTCTCTTTGTGTTGTGCAGCTTCTCAACCGAGCTAAACCGCTGGGGCCTTCAAAAAGTTGCCCCTGGAGACGAGCTGGCATTCATCTGCGAGATTCCCAAGGAACGGCTCTTCCAGATTTATATTCAAGAACGACCTCTCGGTATGTGCACCGTTCAATCTCGGTCTTCATAGCTGGCCAGTCTTTGTTTACGCCGTGGTGCAGTGCAGATGACATTAACTGCATCTCGTGGTGTGCAGCGTGCAATGGATGTGATGTGGAAATATGTTTAGTCTGGGCAGATGTTATTATTATGCAGCTTGGTAGGCACAAGAGAACCTGATAGGCACAAGGGAATTAATTTACTGCATTCAAGAGCTCCGGTGAAGTGCAGGCATTCCGAAAAGAGATGGTATTCACTGCTTTTAGATTGCTTGTTCTTCCTGTAAAGGAATATGTATCTGGCTTGCAAACAGTATCTGTATGTAAAAAGCTGTGTAACTTCCTAGTGTAATATTGTTAGCTAGATTGGTGCAGCCAGCAAGCATCTGACGTCTTCTGAAATTTACAACTTGATGAAAGAGGATTCGAAACTCAGTGGCCCTTGATTTCTTTTGTGAACAGCTTAAACAGCACAAGCATCAAAAGTGTTACGCACAGGACAAATACACCGTGTTGTTGTCAGTGCCGTTCGTCATGCTGAATGTAAACCAACTAGCTGAGTTCAGAACACTTCGCTACAACACTTTCATTGCTCCACAAATCGGGGCATTGTTTTAATTGTCGCTTGATGACCTCCTCTAAACCTCCCCCAGACTTTGGGTACATCCTGACCAACCGAGAGGAGGTGCCTCAGGGTCCTTACTTTGTTGAAGAGCCCGCGGAGGTCATCTTTGACCAAAGCGGTCGCAGCCAGACCAACGACATCTCCCTGCGCTGTGTGGCCGAGGGAAACCCGCCGCCCACGTACAAGTGGTTCAAGGTGGGCACACGCAGTTACAACTCTGCGACGTTCAGTTACCTGTGTGTGCAGTAGGCGTAAATTGGTCTACAGTAAGCGCAAAGTTTGTAACAATAAAGGTTACATTTGTTATAGGGAAGTTGTATCTGATGCTAAAATAACTGTGTTCTACTGTCATATTTTGTTGTGCTCATTCTGGAGGCAATCGCGGCATAGTTAAATACGTCGGTGATTCAATACACGATATAAGCTGCAGGTAGTATGCTTCACTGCGTAGTACTTTTTACCTTCTAGTTGTACACTTCATTACTTTACAAGAGTACATGGCAGCAAAACATATTAACGCAAGTTCATCATTAGGTGGAGCATTCTGTGTCATAAACATAGGTTTGCGCAATGTTCGCTATTGGGGAGGGGGAGGGGAGATTGCTCACTGCCTCGTGCCGCTCCTCACTAAGTCAATGTATGGGGCAGATTTTGTGCCCCTCTTAGGTGACTAGGAGGTGCAGCTTGTCCCTCCCTCCCCTTCCCCCCTAATTTTTTGTGCCCATGCCTATGATCATGAAGCAGGAGCCGTTCACATAATGTGATGTGCACTTTGGTCATATTTCTTTAGTTGCAGAATTCCTTTCAGATTTAAAGAGCCGATATACAACCCCAAGGTCCAAATATTGCTATCAAGAAAAACATGCGCACTTTTTCTTTGTGAACATGTTGCCGCGAGAATTTTGCAAGAACATGATATACTAAGGAAGTTACAGGGGTTAGAACATGGGTTTCAGTTGGTTTTTAGTTTTCGTGTGACCTCGCCACCCTTCTCCCTCACAGGGAGGGAAAGGTGTAGCCGGTCGTCGTGACTGGTGACTGACGACGGGCTACATCTTCCCCTGCGTGTGAGGAAGAAGGGTGAGGTGTGTGCTACGTCAAGTCGATGATTCGCCACTTTGCGTCACTGTGGGTGAAAGGAAGATTAATCAAGCATAGGAAAGGAACACAGGAATTTTTTTTTTTCGAAATGGAGGCTCTGTGCGGCGCGGAGCACTGTAATATTTAAAAGACACGATCGCCGCGATATGCTCTACGAATTGCCGGGCTTCTTTGAAAGGTGTCATAAAATGTTAGAGCCTGTTGAGTGGCCCTTTAATGCCTTAGTTAACAGCGTTTATCAAAACAGTGTCGCTTTGCTGCCATAAATAGTATTTCCAATAAAGAGAGAAAATGATTGTGAAGTTATCAGAAGCGCACTTGTCGAGGCATGCTGCCTGGCCTAACGGAAGGGATGGTAAACTTTTTTTATATATCACTGAGGTACGAACGAAAAACAGAGCTAAAATCACAGTACAAGAAAGGATACGGGAACATGCCGTGGTCTGGGGCCCTTTTTTGGGCTGTCATTTTAGTGCCGATTTTCACTCGTAATCATCAATCAACCAACTCCAATGCATACACTATCGCTAAACTCTTTCAACAGGATTCCAAAGGGATGTTAGAACTGTTCTACACAGACAATTTGATACAAGTGCTTTCGCCACATATGGGTTTGGCTGCATTTAATGTTCACTGTTAACATACATATGCCCACAAGGTGATGCCAGCAGCCGGAATTTAAGATTTACTTCGTTGTAAGATGTTGCAACTGTAAAACCTAAAGAAATAAATCTGATGCTATCACATACCTAAATTTTTCATAAAACATTATCACATCATGGCAACAAAAGGACATAATCAGGTGAACTTTTCAGGGCCTAGATCTTGACTGATTTCTTGGGCGAATCTTCCCTAACTAGTTTTGAGCAGTTGTGGTTGCATCTGGAGTTTATTTATGTATACAGTAGTGTCTCAGTATATAGAAATCTCTTAAAGAGAATTGCTACTGAAATGGAACAACTGCCTCTATTATAGCAGACTCCTGTTAAAGCCTGAAAAAACCAGAAAAATGTTTCGTTTTGCTGAAAGATAAACATGGGTGTAAAATTCAGGTACAGAACCAGCCAGATTAGAGGCATTTATTCCATTTAAGCCCTGATTTGATTTATTTCAGCTATTTCATTTAGGAGAGTTTTGTTTATTATGAGTCAACTGTATAATTGGTTTCCTACTTAAATTTTGTGCCCCAGTCCATTTCTCACTGAATGAAACTCTTGTGTGTGCTTTTATATATTTCATAGATATGCTCCTACACAGTATTTGTTTTAATTTTCTGACTAATAACCTGCAATGACATAATTGTACTGGCTCTCTTTGGCCTCAGATGCCCTTGCACCAATAAAATTTAATTTAATAATGGACCTCTTGTGAAGGGGAACATATTTTGCTGATCTCTTTAGGTTCCAATATAGCATAGTCTAAGACGCGAGTCGAAAAACTGAAGTTTTTTTTCCAGAATGACGTATTTTTTTTTGGTTTTATTTGATTTCACAAGTTTACTTTTCTACTTTCTTGACAGAAAAAAAAACACTAAAAGTTGTAATTAAACTCAGAGTAAGTTAAGAATGCTTTTAAAGAGCACAAGGTGGCTACTAAAAACTTAAAAGAGCTCACTTCTGGAGTCCCCGGGAAATGGTCACCTGGCCGCTTGCCATTGCATTTTGCATGAGAAGTTCACTGAAGCCACATGCTCAGAATAACCATGATTGCCAAGCTCTCACGATGGAAGAAATCATTTTAAAAACATATCTTTTCCGCATAGATGAGCTTTCATCTATACCTTTAAAATGCATTTTTCTCAAGATACATTTTTGGGCAACTTCTTGAGTTTGAACATCATGTTTTTGGTACTTCTGATAGCCTGTTTGGGATTAAATTTTGCCCACATATTTCTTAACATGTGAAGTAACATGCGAGTTTCTTCTTTCAAACTTGGTATCGACTGTATAAATATTACAAGCCATAAGTAAGCAATTGGTATAGGCTGATAATTGTAAGAATTGTCACAATATAATTTTTGTTGTTCATAAAAAGGTCCTAAACGTACTTTTTTGGTAGTTATTTGCATTTTACAGTTAATGTAGAGCAGTATGAAACATTAATGGCTCAGAACCATAAAAGATTAGTGGCAGAAAAAGTTTGTCCAGAAAGAGCTATGTCATGGCACAAAACGAAAACTGCGCAACTTACTATAAAACTAATTACATATTTGAGGTCAGCAAAAAAGCCTATATGTAACAGCAAAAGTTTAATTGCCCTGATATACAGATTAATGCAACTTTTTTTTGGATCTCGTGTCTCCTAAATGCATAGCAATGCATTTTTATGTGCTTGTCCTCATTTCATTTTGCTTTTTTAAACTTTTTCTTCAGGAGGAGTATGCGAACGATGAGCTCCTCAACATTTACATTGACCCACTCTCCAATGGCCGTTTCACGCAAACGGACGGGACCTTGACGATTCATTACCCGGATCAGGTAAGTTTGTCAGTCTTCTTGTTGTCCTTTCTCTTAACCAAAATAAATTTTCATTATTACACAATGGTTATGTTAGCAATAATTGTGTCCTTGCTCTTTCACAAATTCCTAGGGTCAACCCCAAACCCTTTGCATGTTTGAATAGTGTCTCGAGATTTTGCACATACAGATCGAAATTGTCCATACACTCAATATTTAAAAAAATTTGCCAGGCCAGTGCAGCTGTTTGCAAGGACAGGGCAACTTGGAAATCAATCAACTAGACAATAAGAGTTAAGTACTCTCATACCTCATTACAACAAAGTTGCATCTAAAAAGAAATAAGTTTGTTATATTCGAAAAGTCACTGTAAAGATTACTCCTAACACTGTATCTATTGCAAGATTATTTTTCACTTACTTCATTATAACCGATAGTTCATTATATCTATGTTCATTGTAAGTGTAGTTCTTGCTACAGTGTGGAAATAATAAATGAGAAGGAAATAAAGCTTCTGAAACAATGGAGCCGAACTTTTGTTTGAAATGTTGAAAAAGACAGTTTGACAGTTTACAGTTGTGTTAGTGTCTCTGGTATTGGGGACTCTAACCAGTTCGTCTACATTTGAGACAGCATCAGAGCAAAGTGGGCCGATGAGGGCTTATTTTGCCATGAGAGTTATGTCACATGCGCCGCTGCTTAGAGCAGACAAGAGCTGTTTTTTGGGGGGGGGGGGGGGTAAAATTGTGCGTGTTTTCCGCGTCTACGACCTTTTTTCTTCCCATCCAGACCAAAGACAGGGGCAAGTACCACTGCATGGCCGAGAACAAGTACGGCAGGGTCCTCTCTCGCTCTGTTGCTCTCGGTTTTGGCTTCATCGGAGAGTTCAACAAGAACCGAGCCGGTGACAGTGGCAAAGAATTCTGGGGTAAGCTTCGATCTTTGTCGAACCCCTCCCGTTGTTCGGGGCGGATGCCTCATCATTGGCTTCTGGACATTTTACCAGTGGTGCTTTTCTTGCTCTTGTGATCCCTTTCTGCAGGTTTTGTAGAACATTTTTATTGTAGCATTGTAGTATTTATTGTTGCGATACTAGTGTGCCTTTGTGTGTGTGCTTTCAACACCACAAATTAGCCCTCTTTGAGACCTCTGCATTTACGATTCTAAGGGACACGTGGGTCTTGAGGTAGTTTTTTTGAAATTCTTTGTCGACTAAGATGAAGCTATTGGAGTTTACAGAGATTTGTGTGCAGATTTCAGATATGGCATTATTCTAGTGCAAGACGTATATCTTATAATGTTAAACATTTCATATTCTTTTTGGGAGCAAGAGTTTGTATGAACTGCGAGAGTTATAAATTAAGTCAGCACAACAGAATAATTTGAAATGAGTTATATGTTAGAAACCACAATGGACGTTCTAAACCCATTTGAACAAAAGTAATCATGTGTTGAACGTGTACAAGTGAGTCTATATTAAGCTGGTGGTATTTGAGTTATGAATATTCAGCATACTGTGACTTTTGTTTTTGTGAATCTTTGCTCACTAAGACTTAGCTAGGCTGGGCAGCTGTAAAGTCCTAATGCATGGCTTTTTTTGCTCCGCGTAGGGAAATCGGTGTCGTGCGACCCCCCGCAGTTCAATCCGGCAGTGCACTACTTCTGGGTGCGTAATGCTTTCCCGGACTTTGTGCAAGAAGATCCGCGTGTGTTTGTGTCACACGATGGCAACCTGTACTTCTCGTCCCTGGAGAAGAACGATGACGCTAACTACTCCTGCAACGTTCAGAGTCGCATCTCGTCAACGGGCCGCACTGGACCCTATTTCCACCTTTTGGTCGAGCCCGCCTGTGAGTCGCCTGTTGTCTCTGCTACCTCTCCTATTGTTGTCTTGCCATTACACTCAGGCCTCGATATATAAAATCTGGATATAATGAATCATCAGTTATAATGAAGTAATTAAAAAAACAGTCTTACAATGAATACAGTGATAGAAATATACCTTTATAACAAATTTTCAGATATAAGAAACTCATTTTTGTGTAAGTTGCAACTTTGTTTTAATGAAGTCTTAGTGTACTCGTCACTTTTTTAGACTCTGCGAAAAATGACAAGTTAAGTGGTAACGTCTGGATTTGGGCCAGTGAGCTTGCTTAATGTAAGCAAAGCAGCACATTCTCTGAAAAAAAAAAGAACTTTATAAAAGACAACAGGGAGATCCTGGTGCATATTTTTTGTTGTTATCATGTGCAGTCATGTTTTTCCCCTTGAAGAACTCTTTGGGCCATTCTTGTGCCACTTTACAGCAATAGCAAATATCTTATCCTGGTTCATTCACAGACAGGTTTAGTAAAAAAAAGGGGGGGGGGGGGGGGGGGGGGCTTGCTTTTTTTTTTCTCCCAGCTAGTATGTTAGCATCTTCAAACTTCGAGTGCTCACTTAGCCAGGTATACTTGTGTATGATTTGTTCACTGCTCGCGTACTCATACAGCATTGATGCTGGATAAGTGAACGAGCTAATAAACAAAGTAATGAATGAATAAACTAACTTAATAATGAAAGTTGTCACATGGATCACTGATTAAAACCTCTAATTTTCAGCGAGCGGTCAGAAGCTGCTCTTTCCCAACAACTTCCCGAAGTCGTTTCCCGAGGCCCCACTGGCTGGCAACGATGTGCGCCTGGAGTGCATTGCTTATGGATAGTGAGTTGTGCATTATTATTTTTGAACACCTGTAATATGAAAGTTGTGAAATTGGTTTTCCTTTGCCAGGGTGTTGCACATTGTCTTTTTACCTTGAATTCAATTCATTCAAGTTTTGATACTGTTAACGAAAGGACTGGGTACTGACGGCATAGTTGTAAAGCATAATAAAGGTTGCGGTAAAATTTACAGTGCCATCTAAAATGCAGAGCCGATAAATTGGTGCTCTCGTCAATTTTGGATTGCCAGAGTGGGGCAGCTTGTGAAAACCCTGGCATGCACACTATTTTACCAGGTTTCAGTTCCATAATCTGTGGTGCATGCCCCGTGCATCAGCACCCAATGTGGTTACTTCAAAAAGTGTTTCAGGGCCTCATTAGTTTAGGTTTTGATTTAACGCAATAGATTGTAGATTTTAGTGACTATTGTGTCAAGGTTTAACTGAACCTACCATTTTCTTGTTCTGTGGCTCCTTGAATTGTCCCTAGTTTCTTTTAGCAAATTTTTGTTGTAAGCCGTCTTTCCGACTGTGCTGAAAAAGTGTTGCAGGGCTCCTCGAAGCCCAGCTAGGGACACTTTCCCATTGCCTTCAGAACACCATTTAACCACATCATGCATGGGCAACGTCATTCCTTCTTATCTTGCACATTGGCTAGCATTGATTCTCACTCTATCAAGCGCTACATGTAAGCCATTTTATGCTTTCTGTGGCCTTAATATCTGTTCGCCTCACATGGCAGGTAGATACAGTTGTGCAGTGTTTTTCATCCATCTGTACTCTTCTCCGCAGTCCCGTGCCCAAGTACAACTGGACCCGTGTGGGAGGCCCCATGCCAGCAGGGGCGCAGATCAGCTCACACGGCCGTGTGCTACTTCTGCCAAGTGTGCGCGTTGAAGACCTCGGCGAGTACGTTTGCATCGCCAGCGCCGATCAAGACAGCATTCGCAAGGGTGTCACTCTGACCATACAGGGTGAGCTACCGTAATTACACGAATCTAACTCGCACCTTCTTTCCGGTTAAGCGAGTTCATAAATCGCATGCGCATTAGAATCTAGTATGAAAAAAAAAATTAATACGGTCATTCTATTGCCATCGGCATTTCCAAAATGGCCGCCCCCTACGTGCGTCGGCATGGCGCGTCGGCCATTTCTGTCTGTGTTTCCCATGTGCAGCACTTCGTACATGTGCTGAGGAGTTCGTCATCTTGTAGTGCATTAGCATCAACGGCATGAAAGGGCTGACTCCAAAAACTCGAGTGCACCACGATGCCGCTTTCAATAGAAAAGTCATCGCGTGTGCAGAAACGGGCGGAAATCGGCCGCATCGCGGTCGTTCGGAGTTCTCGAAACGTGCGTGCGGGACTGGCGGAAACAAAAGCAGAAGATTGTCGACAGCAAAGCTTCATGCAAAGGCTTCAGTGGACCACATCAGGGTCGGTTTCCGGAAATTGAAGAACTGCTCGGCGACTATGTGCTTGAGCAGCGAGCGGCACAGCGGCCCGTGACGACAGAACTGCTCCAAGTTCGTGCTATGCAATTAGCCTTAGAAAAAGGTCTAATGCGGAGCCAGTTTAAAGCGAGCATGTGCTGGCTAACTAACTTTATGAAGAGGAAAGGCTTTTCCCTTCGAAGGTGAACGGGCATATGCGAAAAGTTTTGCGGAGCAGTACGATGAAAAGCTTCACAGTTTTCAGAGGTTCATCCTTAACTTGCGGCACAACAACGGCTACCTGCTTAGGCAAATCGGGAATGCGGATCAGGCGCCTCTTTACTTCGACATGCCTGGCACCAAAACCGTCGAGAAGAAAGGGGCGAAGCAAGTTCGCGTGTGGACATCGGTCCATGGTAAAGCTACAGTGACGGCAATGCTCTGTTACACGTCAGATGGGCACAAGCTTCGCCCGTACCTCATATTTAAAGGAAGACGCTCCCGAAAGGAGTTGTTTTTTCGAGTGGTGTGATCGTGCGGGCTAGCGAGAAAAATGGGTGCGCGTTGCAATTGATGTCTTACTTTTTTTTTTTGTCGTGGAAATCGGGTGTGCGTTATAATCGAGGGCGCTGTAGAATCGAGTAAATATGGTAAGTTGAAAGCTAACGAAGTGCTTGATGGGGAACTGGGCAAAACATATTTATATTTGTTTTATTGGTGCCAGTTTCCGTACAACATAAGTTGAATAAGAAGAAAGAGTTCAGTTTCGTGTATAAAGGCCAGATGCGGTCGATGCAGAAGACGGTGCGACAAGCGTGTTAAGTCACGTGGTCGCACGGGGTAGTAGTAAAGGCCACGTAGGTAGTGAGTGTGAGCCTGGTGAAGACCCAGACTGGCCCCAAACAGGCGATCGAGCGTTGCCTCTTTGGCTGGAGCAACTCGGAAGGGGCACATCATTGGGGAGGATGTGTACCGGAAGTAAATGTAGTCTGGGTGGCAGTAGTCAAGGGGCGCCCACACGAATCCTCCTGAGGGCAACTTTTCGGCGAGTTAAGCCACCGGGAAGGTCTGATCCATGTGGAGGAATGAGCGCGCCTGAAGTGCCAGAGTGTTTCTTCGTGTAGAAGCAAGCTGTCCTTTGGGGACATACGGAGTAAAGGCAGCGGGTGTTGAACTGCCGCTGGATGGCAAGCGGCATCTGTGTCCAATTGAGCCAGTGTCAACAGCGGGTCCACAAAGCTTATCAAATGAGGCTTATTGAATTGGAAAAGTGTCTGGAACTTTCAGAAGTTTACTATTTCGGTTGATAGCATATACTGGCTTACACCTGCTCATCCTTTTCGGGCAGCTGTGCATACCAATGTTTTCCGAAAAGGCTGTGTAAAAAGTTTAGAAACCACTAGATCTGAGGAAAGCTTGAACTTCCCAGCAATTTGTGACTGTTTGGTTGAACTGTGCAGTACACATTGTCAGTATGTTTTAGGCTGAAAATATAAACTCATGACTGCCGGGAAATAAAAATGCTTATGGGGGATAAGAAAAAAAAAACACAAGGGAAAAGAAAATGCATACGAGGTCCCCTGCTTATAAGAGACATCTCGTATAAAAGGCAAGAATTGCTGCCAGAAGCATGCCTCTTGTGAAGAGATTTGAGTGTATTTGTCATGTCTCGTTTTCTATAAACTTTCAATCGAAACATTTATATAAAGACTGCATCAAAAGCTAAAGTGTTGAGTTGATATGTTGAGATGGTTGATCGGGGAGTTGGTGATTCATGATGGATTGAAGTACAATCGCGATTAGTAGACAGAGACAGGAAAGACAAGGACAAGTGCTTGTTTGTGTCTTTTGTGTCCCTGTCTGTGTATCACGCTCTTATTCCAATCCATCATGATATGTCAAAGTACTAATTAAAATGCATGCGTTCGTCTTCCAACACCTTTGGTGAGATTCATGATGCAAGCTTCGATGATGGGTTACATGTTTTGATTAAGATATGCTGGAAGATAGGACTGCTAAATACAGTAACACCTCATTAATCCGAACTTGGTTATTTCGAATTGCCTCTTAATTTGAAATGTTTCCGCGGTCCCGTATTTTGCACCGTTAGTCTGGGTAGATAATTTGAAGCGGCGGTAAGCACCAGTCCGGTTATTTCGAAAGAGTTTGGGTGCCATGTGCGAATTCCCGATCCCTATTTCATCGCAAATTTGCAGGAACGATGGCCCTTAAGAGTCACACTATGTAGCGATACTAATGAATGGCAGCTGGAGCACCCCAGCCTCGTTACTTCCAGCGCTAAAGAGAAAGAAAAAAAAATATTCTCATGATCGATCGAAACGTGCGCCTGCGGAAATCATGACAGGCTCTGCTGCAACACAGTGGTGACAACTGGCCAGCATATTGCATGTTTCTTGGTATGTCAGTGCATCATGATTTACTTATTCATTGTGGGATTGTAAGTAAATTTAATAGAGGACAGTTTGGAAGAATTCACAATGTATGTGAATTTCCAATTGCCGGTTGCTCCAGCAATTTGTGCACTTGCACCGCTCGCGGAGTTCTTTCCTGCAACGCCTATTTCAAAAACCATAAGTTCAAAAGCTTCAATGATTCTGTTTTCCAGCCAGAACATATCGCGAATTTCGTCACACTGGCCAATAATAAATTAATTTTACCTGAAACAATGGGCGAATGGTCGCATCATGACATGCTGACGCTGCAAGGAGCAGGTGACATTCTGCTCCTGTGTCACTACTGTGTCACAGTGAAGCATATCTTGTTTTCCTCGGGCGCGCATTTCTTTCCTTTAAATGTGTAGCATTTCTTAGTCGGCCGTGCCGTCCACATCTCCACTGTGCATGCTCGCGTTTCTTGCCGCCCGGGGAAGATACCCGCAAAACTGCCGCTCCGGGAGCCGTTAAAGGGTAAGACACCCCCGGGCTGTCAGGAAGCCGAGCATGCGCAGTGGGGGTGCGGACCTCTTCCCCATACTTCTCTCCCTCGAACGCAGGCCGGTGTGTATTTAAGTGGCGTGGTGTTTATCTAAGTGGTGGAGCGCGCGTTCAAATTGAGTCAAGGGCGTTTTTACTTCGCTTTCCCTTGACGCTTTGCTTTCCTTCAGTAGATGCGATGGAAGCCACAGTACCTTCAACCAGTAGTGGGGCAAAGCCCTACATCAGTGTCTTACCACTCTTTGAAGGCAATGCTTCTCGTTCATTCAATAAGTAAGAACAAAAATTCACACCTTTGTCACAAAAGCAAACCAATGAACGTGATAGCAATAAATTGGAAGGTCACGCAAAGAATTGCAAGCAGATTAAAACGTGCCCCGCGTTTCTCACGCACAAGTGACGCAGGAAAAGGTACAGATGAATGCTAATAAGCATCTCAGTTGTTACTTCGCTGTGTCTGAGAAGTGCGCTCTTTTCGCAAATGAAGACTGTGCTACATACAAGTGCAGTGACTATTGTGCGCTCAGTAACTACAACAGAATCGTTCCTGTGAAAGGCCAAGGCATATGATTGTTCCCATTGCGAAATAAGCGAGCTCACGCCAGAGCGTCTCTTCTCCGCTGGGCAATGTGCACGTGGGAAATGAGAGCGTGCACTGCTGCGTCGTGACAATCTGGCGACTCGTGCTCATTGCGCTATCTCTCTGGTAATGCTGAAAACACGATAGTAGTTCCCCCGAGATGCCTATTGCCAGCGAGAAGTGGTAGATATAAATAGCTTACCGTTTGAAAGTTGAAGGAGGTGCTCCTTCATGGCTCAGTGGCTAACGCCTTGCACTCACAATTCAGAGGCCGGAGGTACGATTCCACGCTCCGGAGCCTTTTCCTGGATTATTTTTTTCTTGCGTTTTCATATATATAGATACGTATAAATATACGGTGAATGACGGTGACGCCGGTGGCAAAATCCAGCCAAGAGTGTCCATATACTTGGGATCGCAATAATAAAAATGAAATTAAATTAAGCGTTCTCAAACTGTACCCAATTATGCAACATTCATGCAATACCCCCACCACTCTGCGATGCATTTACTGGGGTTCATACCACGGGAAGGTGCGGGGGGCTTTTTTCTTTTTTTCGGTGTCAGCAGCGAGGCTTATTGTTTCTTTGTGTTTCGGGCAAAGTGAAGACTAGGTATTACAAAAAAGCATAATCCTTGGAGCCGCAAACTAGCCAGCACAGCAAACGATAAGCCCTGTTTACTTCGAATAATTGCAAGTTCCTTGCATCCCACTTTTTGTATGTTCTGTTACTTCGAAAACCCATTTAGTCGAAGATTTTTCGCGACCCCAGCGACTTTGAATTGACAAGGTTTTACTGTATTTGGGGTTGGTACGTATGCGTTTTGTGGGTTTCCTTTGTTTCGCACGTCAAGCATGTTTTTCAAGCAGGTAATAGCAGCTCTTGAAGTACAGTAGACAAGGAATGGTTAATCTCCTTCTCTGTCATGTTCCTGTCGAAAAGTTGCAGCATAGTGTCCACATACTGAATACTTGATGAGACATAACTACTGCTACATAGTTGAAGAAGCTTCAACTCTCAATAGACTTCAGGGCTGTAACATTTTCCTTATTTTAGAGACAAGAAATTCGGTGGCAAAGTGAAATATTTATTTTATAAACTTGATTGGTGCTCTGAAGTTAATGCACCATTTTTGATGGAGGCGAAAATGCTGTAGGCCCGTGTGCTCATATTTGGGTGCACGTTGAAGATCCCCAGGTGGTCGAAATTTCCGGAGCCCTTCACTACAGCGTCTCTCATAATTATATGGTGGTTTTGGGACGTTAAGATCCACATATAGATCAATCAATCATGAAGTTGATACACACCTGTGTTTGTGTGCCACTGTGAACAAACCATCTTTTTAAATGAAACCAAGGTCATGAAAACCAATGATCATAACTGATCTATCAGCTGAACAATCTACAAGAGTGGATGCGAAGTTTACACGAATCTTTCGGTTGCACCAATTTTGCTAGTTATTTTGTTTCCTGTTTATTGAGTGTGTGCTTAGGCTTAATGAGAGCCGACCTGCAGCGATGCCCGAGTTCACCATCCCGCTGGAACACCAAGTGGCGGACGAGGGTTCCCGACTTACGTGGACCTGCGAGGCATTTGGCATCCCTGAAGTGGTGTACCACTGGTACCGCAACGGCGAGGTGCTCAACACCAATAGCTCGAACGACATGCGAGCCCGATACAAGGTGCGTGTTGAATGTCCCACACTTAGTATGCCACCGTCTGCCTGCTCGAATTCAGACACGATTGTAGGTCCACTCATTTCATCCTAATTTGAAATTCGAAGTTGGGGTTTGATCTAACATAGAAAATTAGCTCCTGTTGTGAAGTCTTTCTTAAAGGGGTCCTGCAACACTTTTTAAGCATGGTGAAAAAACGCTGCTGATCGGTAGTAGAGGCTCCCGAAAACACGCGAGCCGAATGTTATAGCACAGCTCGCGGCCTGAAATTAACAATAAATTATCAAAGTCAGCTGAAAATTGCTTTCTCTTTCCTCGACAGATGATAGAAGATGCTCAAAAATTACACGAAGAATGCCCATCTATCAGCCATTGGCTGATTTAAACATGGCGCGCTCGATAGATACAAAGATCGCCACGGGAGGCCGTCACTTGTCCACGCGTGCGCGCGCGATTGCACTGAAAAAGTTGTGTATTTGAAGAAAAAAAACTGAAAAAAAGTGCTCAAGGCCACGAGGCATGCTTGATGTATTTTGTTTGCCCCTCTCATCCCTCCCTGCTTAGCTTCAAGCGCTTTCGTCGGGACGAGAGAAGAGAGAATGCGATTGCAGTGTGCGACAAATCTTCGTAACTCTACTCGTACTGGACAGATTCTTGAAATTTTTGTGGCGTTCAATTTGTGAGGCAATAAGCTCTTCAAGTGAATTAATTTCATGGTTACTCAAAAAAGTGTTTCACGGCCCCTTTAAAATGATCTCCGCGTATTCTTAGAAAGCTAGCTTTTTTTCACAGCTGTCGAGCACTGCCGTGAAGCCACCTTGGCACAACGAAATGGGATTTTGTTTTTTTCAGCGACATCGTATATAAAATTTTTTGCTGTTGGCTTTGGCAGGTGGACGACAACATCCTGGTCATCGAGGACCTCAACCGTGCCGATGAAGGCATGTACCAGTGTTCGGCCACCAACTCTCTTGGCACCAGCTTTTCCACGGCGCAGCTGAGGGTCGTCAGTGAGTCACATTTCATCTCTGTTCTCACTGTGTTTTGTGTAATATTAAGCACTGATCAACCGTGCTGCGTAAGGTTAACCACCTGCTATCCTCCTGTCCTGTTTCATTGGCCTTGGTCAACCTTTATCGATTAATTGATCGTTGACTTTGGATGCTGTCTGTCTGCCTTCCATTTTACGTTATATATCATACGGTTGTGCCTCAAGTTATCGAATCTGAAAGGAATTGCAGGATAATGAGCTGTATTTGTAATTTTATGCAATAGATATAGACAACTTATACTATACTGCATTGGCAGCTCATTTATATTCTTGCATGTGACCCCCATTAGGCACAAGGAAAATTCGGAGCAAAGTTTAAGATGAGAGTTATGGCCAATTTACTTTTTAGATCTTTTAAAAAAATATTTACCCCGTGCAGTTTTTAGTTGGGGGTGCAGGTCATAAGCAGGGGCGAGTTATGCGCAACAGCGTTTTTTTTTCTGTATGTTTCACCTCATTGCGTGCCTGTATTGCAGGGAAGCTAATTAGGTTAAATTTTTGTCATGAAGCAAAAGTAAGACTCTTGCTGCACCTGTATAGTGAGACATGCTCCCAATCTTTCTTTTTTTCCATGGAATGCAATTCCCTGCAAATTCTATGCCTTCATTAACTTCTTATGATTAAAAGCAGTGCTTTCTTTCTGGCACAAATATTTTATATTACTCTGAAGGTGATTACAGTGCCATGAAAGGAAGCCCACATGCAGGGGTACAGTGCTTCATACACATTTGAATGAAGTGGTGAATGTCATTATGACGGACATATAATAAAGAAGTATACTTTTTTATGGGGTTCACAAGTGAGTGTAGAACTGTTACAATCCTGGGATATAAAAGCAGTGATTTAGACTTGCGTGAATGTCACTTTTTTGGTTTGTAGCTAAGTAGAAGCAAATGTTAATCAGTACAAAATAATTTCGCTGTGCATTCGATGAGTAGCAGGACTAGTACAGTAGGCCAAGTTATAAATGGTGAAATACATTAAGTGTTAAATCTTTCAATACTTAGCACTAATAAGCCTATGTAATTGCTTTTGATGATTTAGAAATGTTAACTGGGCTGCAGGTAATGGGTACAGTTAACGGTAACGTATTGCTTCACGACAGTATGGATTGTCTTTGAATAGGTGGTTTCAAGACGTGGTGACTTCACACTGCAGTGAAACCACCTTTTCCGGCGGGTGACTGAAATTTTAGAAATTACGAACTCTCGTCAAAGTGAATTCTAAAACTGAAATTTTTACAGTGAAAACTGTTATAAGATCAGAACGCAGGTTAACAAGCGGCGCCCTAGTTGTTCACCGCCGCCGCCGCCGGTGTGCTTAATCAGTATTGAAAGGGAAAAAAAAATGCAGTAAATAAAAAACATTAATGACAAAACGGGATTTGAACCCGGGACCGCTGCTTGCCAGCTAAGTATTCTACCACTGAGCCACGCCAGTGCTTGGAACTCATTTCTAAACTAGCCTTAGGCAGGCTTGATGTCTGGAAAGGAATCTTGTTAATGCGAGTAATAAAGTGCTTTAGAAGATCAAAGGAATAGCCAGGCATCACACAATGCGAATAGCGTAACGAGTGAGTCGTTTATTGCTCCAACCCATTAGAATACTTGTTATTGATCACCTGTTATCTGTGGCGCTTACCCACTTCAGGCATAATTCTTTGTCGACGAATGATGAAGGATAACATATTCAATGCTGGCCTACTACACAAATATAATTATTTATGGCATAGTGGGTACCCAGCAGTGTGCTTTTAGCAGTTACACAAAGAGTGTTGAGAAAAGGCTCTAAAAGGCCACTCTTCTAGCTTTTGCTGTGACTGTGCTGCGTGTTCCACACAGGCCTTGCATTTTTGCTACAATATTTCAAGCGCTTGATTATTCGCACAGGTCCATAGTTAATCAGGATTCTGGGGTTCATCGTGGCCACGTTTGACACCTCACATTAACAAAAGCTTGACTGTTCACATTCTTTTTAATGTGTATGTCTAAATGCTGTACGTGTTCCACCTCTTCTCTCGCTTAAATTGCGTATGGCACTTTGCCTTGATACGCAGCCATGGCACCCAATTTTGCCAAGTACCCCCTGGACACGGAGATGTACGCTGCCGAGGAAGGCAACATCACCATCCCTTGCCGTCCGGAGGCGGCTCCTTACCCGGAGTTCACTTGGCGAAAGAACGGCTACACCTTTGCTCTTGGGGGTAGGACACAGGTACGTCCTCTCTGCTGTCATTTGTAGATTTTGCTGAGAACTAACAGACAACAATGCCTAGGAAAGTATAAGGGATGTTGTTAGTAGTACATGTAATGTAAATGTCAAGAAAGAAAAGTGGGTGAAAAAATTACTTGTCATGGGCAGAAACTGAACTTTCGACTTGGTGTGGGCAGGTACGGTCCTTGCCCACAGCAAGTTGTTTTATTGTACACTTTTCTTTCTTCACGCTTACAATACATTTACTGCTAGTAATATCTTCTATACTTTCGCTGGCATTGTTGTTTGTTAGTTCTCATTATTATTGTGCCTAACAAAGGAAAACCATTACCAAATCCAATAGCCTGATTAAGGGAAGGCTTTCAGTTTTGCTGTTTCATCAGTGTCTACGAAGCAGAACTGGTTAGTCTTTTTTTTTTTTATACTTGAACCTGTGCACAAACCGAATGGGGCATACATTTAGGTAGAGGGCCACAATAACTATAACAAAGCAGTAATGTTGGCTACCCCTTCCACTGCTTTAACTAGGTTCAAGTTTAGCTGGTTGGTTGCTGTTGTTTTACTTCATATTTTCGCACCCTCTGATCAAGCTCCAAACAAGTACTAAATGTGCTGGATGCATGTTGTTGGCTGTGTGCAGATGCTCAGCAATGGCTACCTGCGGATTGATCCAGTGCGGCGGGAAGACGAGGGCAACTACACGTGTGTCGTCAAGAACCAGTATGGCACTGCCAGCAGCACTGGTGCCCTTGTCGTGCTGTGTAAGGGACTTTTTCTGTCCACTGTTGTAGCTCTTTTTGGCAGCATTAGTATGAAGAAGCAACAGTGTATGTATATATCAGGTCCAAAGTTTCTGTTAAATCCATGTGGCACATTACCAAATGATTTTTATGGCATCCAGGTGTAATTAATGATAGGTGGAGTAGAGAACTTTTAAATTCACTGGCGTGTTGGTGTTGTTATTTGTATGTCCTTATGTGTAGGATCATTAAAGTTTTTGCAAGTGTCCCAGAAAAGTCACTCGTACTCTTACTGGATGTTCAGTGAACGCAAAGAAATAGTTTTTATCGAAATAGAAACAGCTTCTTTGGAGGGACAGACAAGGCTGTCAGGACAGTGAAATCAAATGTGCCAGCACCAATTGGCATGCACTATCTGAAACTCTGTTTTTTTTGCAGATGAACATGGTTATCGAAACCACCTCAAAATCATGCATTTGAACATCGTTTTTGCTGCATTAGACGTAATGTTGTGCCCTTCTTACAATTTATGGGAGTAAGAGTTGGTTAGCACGCGGACACATCAAAAGGAGGGGAAACGGTGACAATGATTTCCCTTCTCTTGCATTGTGTGTGTGTCCAGTTTTTTTATATGGTGGATTTCTGCTATGGTTCAGTATTCTTTTTTGCTAAGTTCGTAACGATGTCGTTACAGCGTTGCCGCGCAGCGTGGAAACGCCTCCCCCGAAGGTGGTGGCCACGGTGGGGAGCCTGGAAGAGCTGCACTGCCATGCGCTGGCGCCGCATATGCTTGACCTGTCCTACATCTGGCTGCACAATGACCTGCGTATACAGCCACATGAGTGGCCCCAATACGGAGTGGTCAGTACCTCGACGAATGGATCCATCTTTTTTTTTGTCTTTTTTAAAGGGGTACTGATACTAACATTTTCGGTTGTCATTTTCTTGTGTCCAATGAAGCCAAGCTAAGAGCCTTCAAAATATAGTGGTATGGTGGCTAGAATTGGGAGGTGACGCCAGCGCCCGCATATTCGCCGAGCGCGCGCGATCCTCGTTTTCAAGCGCCGCCGCGACGGCCACCACGGCGCTCCTGTCGGCATAGTGATGCGGGCGAAGCGCGCGCTCCGCGCTCTCTCGTCGACTCGCCGCTGGGTTCGCTGGTTCGCCTCTGGAAGCGTGTCTGGGTGTGTGCAGTTTTCCGCGTTGATGTCTCGCTTATGGCAAAATGTATTTAGTTGCTGACATGACAGTGTGAGTGCCGACCTTAGGATGAACTCCAGCACTACGAAAGCGAGGCAACGCCACTGCTTTGCTCCTGGCTGCACGAGCGGCTATGTGTCATCGAGGGAGCAAGGTCAGCATGCTTCTCTTTTCTCTGTTCCCAAAGACCCTGCCCTCTTCGAAGCCTGGCAACGAGCCGTACCCCGTGCCGACAAGTCGTTGGACGTGAAGTCGGCGCTATGTGAGCTTCATTTCGACGAGCAGTTTATTGAGCGTTTTTACACGCATGTGATAAACGGCGAAACTGTTCAGATTCCCCGAGGGAAACCGGTGCTGAAATCTGACGCGGTGCCAACCATATTCCCAAATGTTCCTGCGTATCTTTCAAAGAAAGTGCCGAAGAAAAGGACGTCAAGAACATCCACTTGCGGCCTACCATCGAAAATTCGGCGTCAGGAACCAAGCACGTCTGCTTGCGAGGAGACAGCTGGCTCGTACAGCACAGAAAGCGACAGTAACCAAATACCTGTTCCGAATGTGCCCGCAATTCCCGACGTCCGCAAGTGTGGTCTTCCCAGCGCTTACTGGGCTCGACATCTAATTGCTGGAGCCGACAACGCCACGGTGTTTACAGTTTGCGCACTAGATGGTGACAAGTTGACTATTGACAAGTATGTGCTAATGACATCAGATGAAAACAAACTTCAAGCGACAGCTTTTGTGCAAGCCACAAAAATAAAGACCCTTGACATTACCGACATCGAAATGGCAGAAGAGTTGCTTCGCGACGTCGACTCCATGATACCATGCAGAGGGTTTGGTAAAACTGGTGAATTTGGAGTGAATTTAAAGTACAAGGAGAAGACTTTTGATGGCAGAACCTTCAGCCCATCTTGCCGTGGGGTTGCTCCAACGCCAGAAAAAGCCTGCCCACAATGCAAGCACCTCAGAAGACTACTCCTGAATCGTGAGTCCTACAGGCGAAGAAAAGGCAAAAATGTGGCCCAGTCCCAAAAGCTTTCATACAGGCTTAAGCTGCGAACAGCGCAAGCGAAAAGGAGTCGCCTGAGTGTCCTGCAGGCTAAATCACTCATCAAACAAATGAAAGAAAAGAATGCACGGAATGATTCTACAGCATTTGAAGAAGCGGTGAAGGCCCTACCCATTAAGCAGCAGCAACAAGTCAAGGCGTGCTTTGCTGCGGCTAAAAGAAAATCCACGAAAGGGATGAAGTATGAAAGTGAATGGGCTCTAGAGTGCCTTATTATGTCCATGAAAAGCCCACGCCTCTATGAGCATATACGCAAAAACAACATCATGGCGTTGCCTTCTCGAACATCACTACGTCGATATCTCAAGCGTTACAGGAGTGGATTCGGCCTGAGCGAAAAAGTGTTTGCTGCTGTGGCGGAAAAAACAAAATCTATGGACTTGTTCCAGCGCCATGGTGGGCTGTTAATTGATGAGATTAAGCTATCTGAACACTTGAGCTTGGGAACCGATGGCACCATCGAAGGTTTTGTGGACCTTGGGAAGTTCACACCAGAGAGTGAGCGCTCCGTAGCATGTGACCATGGCCTTGTAGTATTGTTCATGCCTTTTACAGGCACGTGGCACCAGATTATTGGTGTGTTCGCATCACGCAGCAATGTGAAGTCCGAGACGTTAGGCAAAATAATCCTCGAAGCAGTAGTCATGAGCGAAAACGCCGGTCTGCACGTAGACTTTATCACCACTGATGGAGCTGCGTGGAACAGAAGCATGTGGCACTCATTCGGCATACACGGCAGGAAAGAAAACACAGTATGTAGAAGGCAGCACCCTACAGACCCAGAACGTTTTCTGCACTTCATCTCGGACTTCCCACACCTTCTTAAATGTGTGAGGAACACCTTTGTTCGAACGGGCGTGAAACTGCCAGAAGGCCAAGCCAGTGTTGACCCTATTGACTGTGCCCGGAAGCTTGATGAACAGCATGACACGACTCTCAAAGCCATGCCTCATATTAGCAAATCGGTTGTGCATCCCAATGGCTTTGAGAAAATGAGGGTAAATTATGCAGTGCGGCTTTACAGTGATGAAGTCCTCAGAGGCCTTTTCTTGTACAATGCAACCATCGAAGAAAAGCATGGGAGCACAGCGGCGACAGTCAGCTTTGTGGAAAGAATGAGAAGGCTCATTGAGGCCATGACTTCAAGGTGCAGTTCGGGTGCACTTAAGCCTGGAGGGATGCACGAGAAGTGCATTCAAAACTTCTTGACTTACCTGGACGATTGGGAAACAGCTGCTGGCTCCGGAGGTTTCCTAAGCCGCAGTACAGCCGAGGGGCTTCGTGTTACCTTATCAAGCACGCTACACCTTCTCCGCTACCTGACGATGAAGTTGAACTTCAGCTATATGATGACATGCCGCTTGAGTCAGGACCCCCTGGAGAGGCTGTTTGGAATCGTCCGACAAATGTCTGGATGCAATGATCATCCGACTGCCTCCCAGTTCCTAATCTCGGTCAACACTTTGAGCTTCCAGAATTTGGCAAAACCACCGAAAGGAAGCAATGTGTCCTCAGGACTGCTGAGAAGTCTGCTGGGAGCTGACAACGGAAAGGACCTCACTCCTCGGAGGAAATTAGACGAGCTTCTTGACGTAGGAAACCTTGTCGAAGCACATGAAGTGCTCAATGAATACGGCCACGGCACCGAGCATGCAGACATGGTCGTGCAAAGCAGCGATGCCAGACTCATATTCTACATGGCTGGATATGTGGCAAGAAAAAGCGTTGCAAGCACCAAATGTGCAGAGTGCAGCCAGCAGCTCCTACAAGGCGAGAATGATCCATCTCCAGCTGCAGCATCCCTCACGGCTGCTGTTGACCGAGGAGGCCTGCTGTACCCATCAGTCAAGCTCAATGAACTCGTGACCACTCTCGAGAACACTTTTACCCACTGCTTCAGTGTTACAGAAGTCAAACCTGACAGCATCATGGACTTGGTTTCCTTCTTGCAGTTAAGAAAGCTTACACTTGTTGGCTGCCCTGACCACAGTATGTCCCTCACAAACAAAATTATCAAGTTTTATGTTCTTACTAGGCTCCACTTTCATGTCAAAGCCCAGAACAGCAAACGAAACGCTAAGCAGGAAAGAATGAAATTGCTGAAGCTTAGACGCGTGTTCTGAGTTTGATATTGTAACTTTAAGCTCTATTGATTTATTTTTTTTGCCGAGTGGAAAGTGATTGTATGCCTCTTATTACTTAGTGCCAAGCGATGCGCTGTCTGTGTGCAATGTTTCAATGTTTTTAGCTACTCCCGAGCGTATGTAAATGTGCGTATTTTTTCATTTTATTTTATTTTACCCTGTATTCCATGATGTGCAATAGATCTTCCTAATAATATGATGTGCAATAAATATTTGTTTTATTTTCCTCGCCCAGAACTTTGGTAATATTTTTTTTTAAAAAAACGCCGTCGCCTTGCACTCCAAAACACTGCAGGGATATGCGAACGAAAGCTTTAATTTGCGCAAATTCAACGTCACAGAAGTCTTGCAGCGGCAGCCAATTTCTTTTAATGCTTGAAATGGCGTTCTATCAGCCATCGTCACAGTGAGTTATCTGAATCGCCAATTTATCTGAATCATGCTTCAGCAACAGCATCTTTGAAAGGTCCGCGCGCTCAAGGCGCGCGCGCGTAACTAGCATCACCATTCCGCCGACAGCGCCACCGCCGCGCTGCTCGAAACGAAGGAGCGGCTCCGAGCTCCCGTTGGCGTCACCTCCCAATTCTAGCCACCATAATAGTGGTAAGCCTGAATGTGCCCTACTTTTGGCTTCCACTGTACCCTGTCGTGGTGTTTCGTGACCGTTTCCATGACTGCTCCGCTCTGTGGCTCCTTTGGTGATGCACAAGCAGCCATTTTGCATGTTTTGGCAACCAACGTCGTCACGACTAGCCATACTAGTTCGTGGATTCCCTGGAATAGACATTCTAGCTTGATGTGACGCTAGTGTCGATGTCAGTAGGCGTGCCATGTGAAAATCGACTTTAATGACAAAGTGTAATACGTATTAGCATTTGATTAGCTTCGCACTCGCTCTAGGCGATCTCTGTGTACAGGAGGTTTTGATGGCACGGTAACGTCAACTCCAAAATTTGGTATTGGCATCCCTTTAAAGCAATGCCATTTTTACCAACCATATTTAATTTGCCTGCTGTCTGCTAAGTATGTTAGTTTATCGACCTTCATGGCATTGGACGTTTACCAACTACACTCAGACTTCTGTACAACGAACCTGAATATGATGAAATATCGGTTATAGCGAAGTAAATGAAGAATACTCTTGCAATAGATACAATGTTAAGAATACAGTCGACTGTTCTTTTATCAAGAAGTTTGAATTATCAAAAAGTTTGAAATATCAGAAGTTCTCAGGTATATGACTCTGGCAAGGTGACACATTGACTTTATCACATGTAAAAAATTTTTAAGTGTTTTTAAACCCTAACTGCACCCAATGGACAGAAAGAAGAGTTGTAAAGTCCACAAGTTTATTGGCCATTTACTGCTTATCAGACCTTTTAATTGCCTACTGCCTCTTTGCTTTATGTGCCTTCAGCACGAAGCTCTCTATACCTGTTGAGAAGCATCATGGTTTACCATGCGTGTGTTTCATTTTAAACATTTGTTTGCTAGAAAAGCTTTTTTTCCTTGAAAGCCTGACTTGCTTACTTTTCATTTTTAGACTGTTAGGATTATATAAGCACTCATATTTTCAAATAGTAGTGCGAAAGCAGCAGATGTTTTCAGGTATAGGAACTGCAAAAAGTATGAATTAACAGAAAGATAAAATAGGGGGCCAACCAAAAAATCTAGTTTTGTTTGAATTAACAACCAAGAGCATCAATTATCAAAGTTTAAATTATCACAACTCGAGTCTACTGTATACCTTTATAAAAAGTTATCGGATATAACGAACATAATTTTGTGTAAGCAGGGGTGCAACAGCTGCACCGAAACCATGAAATTTCTCAAAATTGCGCCAGGCGGCACCTGACCAGCCTCAAAATTTTCTTAGTTGCCCAAATTTGAGTGAGAAATAAAGGGCACTTTGGCCACCTGTAGTTTCTGTCATCAATAAATCCAAGCGGGCAGACCGTAACCCTAAACCGCGGTGTAAGATAGTTGCTCATCAGGCCAAGACACTCGCGAAACGCTATCGACCAGATGAAGTAACGACGACGGGCACCCGTTGGTTCGCTGACCGCAGCGGATATCTACCTGCGGGACGATGCAACTTCAATACAAAAATGTGTTGCCGTAACCAGCAACACTATGCAGGAAATATGAATTGCCTAATCAGCAAACGCGATTAGGAACTAAAGCTGTAAGCACACGAACTCGCAGTACGTCGAATTTGTATGCTTCCAGCATTATTTCATGTCATGACCATGTTGGTTGCAATAGCAACGCCACATACGATAGATATTTCCGGTGCCGTCGCCCGGCCAACGGGCACGTGCCGTTGTTACTATATCTGGTCTAATGCGCCTTGCAAGCCAGCCGAGAAGTTGTGCCCTAAACCTAGCCCCTTTATGAAAGAAAAAAAGAAAAAAAAAAACGGGGGGAAGGGGATAGTGGTTCGAAAATTTCTTGGTCTTGTTCTAGCCCGTGTTGCCCCGCCGCGGTGGTCTAGTGGCTAAGGTACTCGGCTGCTGACTCGCAGGTCGCGGGATCGAATCCCGGCTGCGGCGGCTGTATTTCCGATGGAGGCGGAAATGTTGTAGGCTCGTGTGCTCAGATTTGGGTGCACGTTAAAGAACCCCAGGTGGTCGAAATTTCCGGTGCCCTCCACTACGGCGTCTCTCATAATCATATAATGGTTTTAAGACGTTAAACCCCACAAATCAATCAATCAATCTAGCCCCTGCCGAAACAACCGCCTAATCGGTCATTGCCGCTGTACATGGATGGCCTGGGGAAAAGCGTGTCAAGATTCCGAAGGGGCTTATAGTCTCTAAACACAGCACAGTTTGTTCAATTACTGATGTGTGTATGCGCCGCATAATTGTGAGTACTAATAGGATCGCTGATGTCTAAAAAAGTTACTGGCAAAATGATTGTATGACATTTCTGCAGCCACAAAAAAAAAATCTAACAAAACTATGCACCAGTTTTTTTTCCACTCTGTCAAACAATTTGACAGGCATGGTGAATTCTACTGTGGACCTCATCATTGTTCGCTGAGTGGGGTGATTAAAGAAAATACTAGTTTTGTTGAAATAGCAGCGATCATGTTCGCTCTGCCTGATTTATGAAATGTTGAATGGCTTGTACAAATATATTTATTTCTAAATCTGAGCCCCCCCCCTTTTTTTTTTCAAACTGCTCCAAAATTGGTCTTTCGTGATAAAAAAATGAATGTCTTTTTTCCCTGTAACCTGCTCCAAATTGGGATGTTAGTGTTCCAAAAGTAACATTTTGCTGCCCTTAAAAATTGTTCCGAATTCCAGTTTGGCTGTTGCACCCCTGTGTATGGTGTCACTTTGTTATTATGAGGTTCCAGGTATTGCCAATGAACGCCGCCCCTGTTATACATAATTAGACAGTGAAATATTACATAACACTGAAGGAAAAATCTTCAATGCACCAGACAGCTGGGCGGCCTTAAGATTAACTCCAATCAATACCAATTCCAATTGCAGGGTTACCGGCCAGGCTACCTGGTCATCTACAATGTGAGCTTCGCCGAGGCTGGTCATTACACCTGCATCGCCAAGACGTCAGTGGGCAAAGTGTTTTCCAACACTGAGCTGCTGGTTTTGGGTGAGTATTCATGCTAATTGCAGTTAGGTATTTCTTTGGAGTATTTTTGTATAATCATTTCGCTATTGAAACTTCTTGTGACGCTGGTGCACGGCTAGGTAGGCAAGTTCATCCAATGTTGATGGTGTGGGGGTGTCTTTATGTGCACAGAAGGCATGTTATGTTTGTGTCTATTCTGTGTCAATCATGCTGAAATGCAACCAGTGCATCTGGGAATTCATTTAGTGACTGTACATTCACTAACGTGAGTGAGTGTGGGCAACCAGTAGTAGTGTTGTAATCAATGAAAGTGATTAGCTTGCTGCCATATTTTTTAAATTATGCATTTGAGACCAGTGCAGATATTTCAAAAATGTTTGCTTGGTGATGTGATGTGTAACGTATTGTGAATAGAAAGAAACCTCAATTGCCGTTGGAGCTTGTCGATACGTTTAAAAAAAACACGAAAAATAAATGTAAGATCAGGGAAAACATACGATCTAAATCCAGTAATAATTGGAGCTGACAATTGCATATTAAGGCAAGGGCAAAAAACACTTATTCCTAAAAAAAATTGAGGGACTCCTCAATTTTCGATCTTCTAGCATGTCATTAGCAGCCAAAGGTGAGCTAGCTAGTTCCGGTCCTGACAGCACCCGAGCTAGCTTTTGTGGTCACGTGTGTTGAAATCTCGAGGCAACCCAAATATTGCAAGATTGAATGCTGGGACAACCAGCATAAACATAAGTTCAGCGGGGCTGAATGTATCTGCCAAATACTTGTATTTTCCAGAAATGTATCGACCTGAATGTATCACTCACAGTTTTATAGGGCTATGTTTAGTTTTCGAGATCGCGAGCGTGGGAGCTGGGAAATCGTATTAAGCGGGAATATATCAACGATATTCTATAGTACTAACATGCACTTGTTCTGAGCTGAACCACTGACATTATTGTGCATGCAGAAAGAGAAAGGGAGGTGGGAGATGGAACATATCGCAGACTGCCAACTGTATCAGCACCGCATCCTGTCTTCTTTTTCTTTAGTTTTCTTTTTTTCTTTTATTTCTTTCTTTCTCCTTGCATGGTATATCAATAGTCTGGTATGAACTATCTTGTCTGTAAGGAAGTTTTGCTTTCGTAAGTTTTTTTTACACAAGCCAGACCAATTATTGAAGCTTAAGGGGAGATGCGGGTCGAAAAACGTGAGTTTTCTTAAAAATTATCGATTTTTGTTCTCGCCTGTTTTGGTAAGATCACCTCTATTGTTATCAAAAAACAAATCTATGTTGAGACTCAACTGGAAATGCTTTAAAATTGCGTCTGAAGAGCACAAGGTGGCTGTTAAAAGGCCGAAAGTGTGCAGTCTTCGAGTACCTTGCTGCCGATAATGCTCTGCCACTCGCCATTGTCGATCGCATGAGGTGAAGAGGCGAGCCCCACTCTTCAGATCATGGCGGTTTGCCGCACTGCTGCAGTGCAAGAAATAGTAAAAAGAACCACGCTTCTGCCGTGGTTTTGGGTGTCGCAACTGGCTTTTGAATCACGTGGTTCGGATCGGGGACCACCATTGGCCACTGCGTGCCTGTATGTGCTATGAAGCCTACTTGCGGGGTCCATGTCTTGTAGAGCAGCGCAGCTGAACAGCGCTTTTCTCGTGTGTTTATCTCTATTATGGGTGAAGAAAGTTGCAGCTTGTGTGATAGCTAAGCTGTCAATGTGAAAGGTGTTGTGGCAGCGCGCTCTGTAGGATTGGGCTACGAGCAGCTGGTTCGATTTGCGGCAGTTGGCTTGCAAAAGCCAATGCATCAAAAGTCATTCACAGCTATCAGCCGGAAAGTCTGTGATGCGGCAGTGGATGCTATCTGCGCCAATCTTGTGAGGTCGAAGGAGCTCACAGTGAGGGAAGTTAGCAGGGACGACATTACCGCTATTTACGATGGTACGCAGCAAAAAAGCGGTTGCAAAATGGCATCGGCACTGTTATGTTCCTCGACACTGGACTTTCTTTAGATTTCCCAGTCCTGTAAAACTTCTCCCTAGCTTACAGTCAGCACCAGGCTTTTCCAGATGGAGCGAAAGAAGTTTGGCAAACGTTTATTGGCCCTGTTTATGAGAGAAATGTCTGCAAGGAGTCAGCTTGAGAGAGCCGTGAGAGACGAACTTATGGTGGCGGTGTATATTAGTGGCAGCGGCCACTACAAGAAGTATTGTTCTTTTTTGTGGGCAAGTTTCACCACATATAATGACATCTATTATAAATAAACATTCAATTTTAACTTTAAAACTCATTTTTCTCAAAACACAAATTGCGCCTTTTTTTTTTTCAATGTGCTCCTTCTTTTTCGGGTACTACTTCTGGTGCTCGAATCTGCATAAAATTTTGCCCAACCTTTTTTTGAAGTATGAGAAATGCAGTTATCTTGTTCAAATTTCACTATTTTCATTATATAATAAAGAATTCTATGGAAACCTTTACTGGGGTAGTAAAATATGGACTTTTTCATGTCTATTACATATTTTGTAGGCACTTCCTAATTAGTTTTTTTTGCATTCTACACTTTATTTGGGACATTATGAACTATCAGTGGTAAAAAAATATGGAAGTTTAGTGATGGAAAATGGGGGGGCATGTTGTCATGTTGCAGAACTGAAAGTATGCGACTTGCAAGAAAACTAATTATATATTTGAAATCAACGGAAGAATTTCTACCAACAGCTGAAGTTTTGTTGCTCTAGAGTGAATATTAAAAATAAAAGTGTTTTCGTGTAGCATCTCCCGTTATGGTGTCTGCTGGGTTAAATTGTGGGTCGCCCTGCTACCATGTGACCTTTTCTGCTTGCGTGACCTGTGTGTCACAGGGCCCCCGGGTCAGCCCGGTGCAGTGCTGGGGCACTCGTTCAACGCCACCTCCGGCTTCATAGAGTGGGCCGACGGAACCAGCCATGGCAGCCACATCACAAGCTACTCCATCGAGGGCCGCACCAACCATAACGCCACCTGGAGGGAACTGCTGAGTGAGTACCATGCCCCTCATCTCCTTCGTTACATGTCGTCACAAAAGGTTACCATACACACATTTAAAAAAAAAACAAAAAAACGTAGGCCCGTGTTTCAATGAAGGTTTAACATTGTGTAGCCCACAGTCTAGAGAGGAAAAAAAAACGGTGTCTAAAAGGTAAAAAAAAACGGGGGATTGTGGAAATTGTGTTCACTTACTGCTTTTATGATCACTCAATTGCAAATGAAGTGGAGGCTGTCTTTGTGGACAACTTTTCTTGGCATTGAAGCGAAGGCTACAATGGCAAACAGCCAAACACGCATATTCTACTGCCAATGAATATAGTTCCCCAAGTGCGTCGGTATTTTCTATCTAAAATGCAAAAGTCGGTCCTCTGTTTTGTGCATGTAGCTCTTTGAAACAGCACGTACCTGTGAGATATTTGCATTTCACTTTATACATTAACAATTTGAGTTTGTGCACGCCTGATAAGTCCAGCCTTTCGAGTGTGCTTCAAACGCTAAGCGGCATCTGCTTTGTTATGTAATGCTGACGGAGCGCAGCCATCACTTTCCACAGTGATACGAGATGCTCACCGAACCAAATTACTTTGCGTAGAAGTGTTTGTGCTGAAGCTCCACCCCTGTAGCTTTCTCTTCATCGCGAAGAAAAGTTGTCCGCGAGTGTAGCATGTTGTATCACCTGGCAATCAGTGGGGGAAGCTGACCACCAGAGCTGGCTAGTTATTGCAGTGGTTTGTTAGAATTATCTGTGAGATATTTTATTTGCATGGGCATTAGGGAGCTCTTTAATATATGGATGGGATTTCTACAGGGCTTGGCTAGACTGTGCCACTTAGTTCGAATCGCCGCAAAATTGAATTAAGGAGGTGCGAATTAACAAACTTTTACAGAACTAGCACTGTTTTATTCAAGTTCAATTGTCTGCCTTTCAGCTCAGTTTAATATCTTATTGCAATACCTGGCCAGTTGAACTGTCTATTTTTATTAAGAAGTACACTCAAATATCACTCAAATCTCATTACAACAAAGTTGCATCTTGAAGCAATATAAGTTCATTCTATTCGAAAATTCGTCATAAAGGTACTGTTTGCCCCGCCGCGGTGGTCTAGTGGCTAAGGTACTCAGCTGCTGACCCGCAGGTCGCGGGTTCGATTCCCGGCTGCGGCGGCTGCATTTTCGATGGAGGCGGAAATATTGTAGGCCCATGTACTCAGATTTGGGTGCACGTTAAAGAACCCCAGGTGGTCAAAATTTCCGGAGCCCTCCACTACGACGTCTCTCATAATCAAATGGTGGTTTTGGGACGTTAAACCCCACAAATCAATCAATAAAGGTACTGTTTGCAAGGCTATTCTTTGTTTACTTTGTTATAATCAATATTTTGTTATAACCGAGTTCGTTATATTGAGGTTTGAGTGTACTAAGTGACATGTTTTGTTTCAGATGTGACGTACGCCCCACCTTCAAAGCAACACCAAGCATCAGGCCGGCGGGAGGTGGAGCTCGGCAATGTGTTATCACCATGGAGCAAATATGAGTTTCGAGTGACTGCTGCCAACATTCTAGGGGTCGGTCAACCGTCTGATCCCAGCCCGCAGTACAACACGGCTGTAGACCGACCCTACATTGCCCCACGCAATGTCGGTGGCGGAGGAGGCAAGGCAGGCTCGCTCACCATCACGTGGACGGTGAGTCTGCGTTCCATTGACAACAGCAAAATTTGGTGGCGTCGGAATTGGATGACACTCGGGGAGAAAACCTGAGATGTAGATGATATGCAAAACCTGCAATTGTAGTTCTCAACTTGCCTCGTTTGACGTAACTGAACTAGCTCACATTAAAGTGAGGTGCGAGTTGAAAATCATGCTGCTATGTTGGCGAAAAATGCCTCATTTTCTTCTTTTTTAATTAGTGCACCGTTTTCTCATTACGCTGGTGTACTGTGGCAAAAGTGACTGTAGGAGCATTTTAACGAGAGAATTCCCCTGTCCACCCCATAAGATGGACGGAGGGACGACGACCGCTGTAGCTCAGTTGGTAGAGCATTGGGCACGTTATCCGAAGGTCACAGGTTCGGTCCTTTCCAGGGGCAAGTTATCTTTTTGTCCACTTGTCTTTCTTTACATTTACTTAGCAAAGTGCAGGTTCGAACTTAGTGGTACTGCATTGAAACTGCTATAGCACAAACTTCGGAGGTGACAGACAAGTGTGTGTCGCATTCTCTTGTCTGTCGTCTCTGAAGTTTGCGCTATTGCATTTTCTTCAGATTTACATTGAAATTACTATATATAACATCTCCTATACTTTCTTTGGCATCATTGTCTATTAGTTCTCGTTAATATTACATCTAGCAAAGAAAGATGAACCCTCCACTTTCCACTTCTTTTTTGAATGAAAGAAGGAGATGCTTTAGGGCTCGCTTCTTTGTCCGACTCAACATTAATGACCTTATCTGCTAGCTTTCATTTAGAAGCGTGCGGCGCGCAACCTACTCAGGCCACAGTGTCTCGCTCTTTTCGCCTTTGCTTTCAATCGATACGTGATAGTTGGTGCATGCGGTTTGGCTAGTTCGGCTACTTTTTAGGTCTGCAGTTGGCTTTACTTGCGTCTTAGTGATAAGAATGCAAACACTAAGTTGAAAGCAACAAAAGCGGCAGAGGTTTTGTGGCACAGACAGGCATAAAATGGGAATTAGGCAAATTTATGCAGTTGAGCAGTTTGATTTAAACAGACAGCTTTAAAGTACAGAGAAAACTTAGTGAGACAACCAAAATTTGAAATACGTTTTGAATTAACGCAAAGCTTTAGTTGTAAGAGTTCAAATGATTGAGTCTGCTATAGTTTTGTCGTCCTTGAGCATCCCACTTTCATGCTGAAAATGCCTTGACCCTTCGTGCAAACATGAAAGCAACATTTTATGTCTAATTGGCATATAAGAGAATACTACTTCATTGATAAGCTGCGCTACGGGCTGTCGAGACTGTTCATTGTATTTCTACAGTTGGATGAAGAAAAAACGGGGGGTCCATGACGGCACAGGATTCTTGCAACATTTTTTTTTCTCACAGCCACTGTCTCCGGAGGAGTGGAACTCGCCGGAGGTCTGGTACCGCGTGTACTACCGTCCGTCCGGTGACCGAAGCGAGCCGAGAAAGAAGGACCTCCGCAAGCTGGGAAACGTGGGCTTGTACGTGGTACCCGTTGGCGAGGAGAACTACTTCTCGCCGTACGAGGTAAGCGCCGGCAACCTCGAGTGCGCTTGGCATTGGTCTTCTCGGCTGTAGCCGAGTTTCTTCATCGCCGAGCATTGTGGGAATTCTTTCGCAAATTATGGACGCCGAGGTTGGCAGTGGCATTTGCCTTGGCAATCTGTGCACTGTGATTGCGTTACACTTGCTAAATTACTTCTGTGTCGTTCAAGCTTGAGCAAGCAATGAATAACATTGTATGCGTATGCGTAGAAAGCATGTAGCATATTGTTTGCAACTGATACTTCAAGTAGGCCATCTAGGTGTGCTGGATCAATAAGGTATTGTTAAAGAAGAACGTATCAGGAGTAAAAAAAGGGGGTTTCACAGGTGCTGGCTGGTGTATTGGCAGAGAGAATCTGGTGGGACATGCTAGAGAACTGTTATGAAAGGACCACTGAAGCATGTGGCCGTTGTCACCATCTGTGCCTTGATTTCATCGTGTAGAAATGTGAAATGACCCAAACTGGCACATGAACTGTCACTCTTGGCAATCAAAAGACTTAGAGCGTCTCAAGGCCTTTTTATGGACAAGAACCAGGCATGCTAAAGAATATAGGAAGGGAGTGGGAGCATTATAGTTTGTTGACTAAGCCACTGTCTCACAAAAAAATTAATCAGGGCTTTGACCGACTAATGGTGTGACGACAGTTTACGCCAACATTCCGAGATTGTCTGAGAGGAAAGCTTTGAATCCCTGTGATTCCGCTGGGTATGGGCACTTGAGGCTTGCTGTTGTTAGCCCTGATAGTCATGCTCTTCGTTGCTACTCAATGCAGGTCCAGCTGCAGGCAGTGAACGTGGTGGGCCAGGGTCCCATCTCGGAGCCGGAGATTGTCTATTCAGCCGAGGGCATGCCTCAGGTGCAGCCCTCTGGCGTCTACGCTGTGCCGCACAATTCCACCGCTCTGAATGTCACCTGGACCCCACTGGACATTACCCGCGAGAAGATCCGTGGGCGCCTTATTGGTCACCGAGTGAGTGCTTTCACCCATGTGACACATTGTCAGTTTCACGAATCGGGCAACCGCCTTGTGAGTTTGTGTCACCCTTACTGTGATTGTTTGCTTCGTGCAGTGTGAGGCGATGACAATGAATTGTGTTCCTGGTTTATTGATCATTTGCCAGCTCTTTTTAAAAGAGCGCCTACTACACGATGCCTGCTGGCAAAAAGGGTGTTCCACGCTCAGTGTCATGATTATGAGTGGCGCTGGCTAACACACTGTTACACGCCCAGAAAGACCTAGTAATGTGAACAGGAAAGTGATGCTTCCATAGCTCAATTGGTAGAGCGTCGGATTCGTTGTCCAAAGCTCGTAGGTTCGTTTCTTAGTGGGGCAAAGTTGCTTTTTCGTCCACTTTGATTCCTTTCAATTCATGTCATGATTACTCAGGGTGTCTACCAACCTAGAAAACGTGGAAAAGTCAGAAAATTTGGACCCTTCTGGAAAAGTCGTGGAAAAGTCGGGGAATTTCTGAAAAACCTGGCCAGGTCATGGAAACTGACAGCAGTTCTGTGCGGCCATCACAAAAATAAGCATTACCATTGATCAAATCTTAAAAAGTCTCTCTTTCATCTGTAACTACAGTGAGCTTCTAGAAGAGAAGGTGTGAAGAAACGAGACGGCGCATAACTGTCCCGTCTTAGTGTAAACGCGAAAGGATACAACGACCCATAGAGAACAGTTTGCTGACGTTTCGGCACCCAATATGGGAGAAAGCCTTCTTTACAATAAAAGCCATAAGCAAGGCACAGCATATTCAGGTACAGTAAAAGCTCGTTAATTCGAACCGCAAGGGGAAGCCGTCTCAGTTCGAAATAATGAAAGTTCAAACTAACGAAAGTGAAGAACAACAATAGTACTTGGTGAGTAGGGCATAACAATTTATTTTTTGAAAAATTTGTGATCGGGATCTGCTTTCTTTCATTGAAGGCGACAGCCAGCACTTTTTGCTCTAACGAGCGAGTTTGGTGGAAGGTCTCTTCTCCACCTTCTTCAAAACTTAAAAAAAGACGGGCGGCATTCAATCCAGCCATGACTTCCGCAACAGAGGGCCACACTGGTGCTTCGTCCTCCTCCTCATCATCGTCACTGGCAGCGACAGGTTCTGCACTTCTCACCTGACATATTATGTCGCCATCCGTGAGTGCACCACACACCACTGCACTCGCGTCCACAATGATGTAGTCTGCAAAGCAGACGTCTTCCAAAACGTCCGCCATGAGGGCGATGACGCCGTGTTCGAGCACTGGTGGCTCGTCGGTTTGCAGAGCTTTGGTGCTGAAGCCACAGTGGCGAAAGCAATTTGCTATTGTAAGCGCTGTCACTTGCTCCCAAGCACGCACAAGCATGTGTAGTGCCCTTAGGAGCTTCACTTGGTAGTTATTGCACAAAATAATTCGTTCCAACATATGACGCCGATAAAATGATTTTAAATTTCTTATACCCTGGTCCTTGGGCTGCAGTACCGCTGTCGTGTTTGCTGGAAGGAAGTGTTTTGGCACAGTATTTGCCGCGGGCACTTGCCATCAAGTCGGAGCAGCAGAATCGGGACAGACGGAAAGCTACTACCGGCGCTACCGCAACAAACGTTAGCCGAGGCCTAACACCAACACAAAGAATCGCGACAGTTGGAAGCTACTCCTAGCACCAACAACCGAAGTGTACGACGCAAGCCCGAGACAGAGACTGCAGAGAAGCCTGGGCGAAGCTACGACGCACCCGATTTGCTGTGTGCTGGCCATGCCATCTGTCGTCTAACAGCGACAACTACGCAGGATTTTCAAAGGCTCCGAGATTAGCGCTTAAAAAACAAATCTTGGAGGTTACGTAGGACGGAGACCAGGCAGCCGCCGAGAGAGAAATTGGGGGGGGGGGGGGGGGGTGAGGAGTAAGTGGCGCTATTTTCTCCACTCTGGCCTCCGTGCCAGTTTCTCCGTTTTTCTCTCCGCTCCCTGTCAACGCCACCTCGTAACTTGGCAGCCGCCCTATCGAGTGACTAGCCAAGCCACCGGCGCGGTGGCGCGTAGTTCGAATTATCTGCGGCGGAACCTACTTGCGTTCGAATTAACGAGCTTTTTTATTCATAAGGTTGTATGGAGCTTGGCCAGACCACAACTTACAGTTCGAATTATCCATAAATTCGAATTATTGAAGTTCGAATTAACGAACTTTCTCTGTACACCTAAATACGTGACGTAAGCAGTGAGAGTACATTGTCAGAAGCGTTCTATCAATCCTGTTGAGGGTATGAGCAGTCATCTGTGTCTGGATTCCAGGTGCAGGCATGATGCAAGCTTCTTTTAAATGCAGAGCATTTTATAGTTGCACCTACACGCAAATCCGGTGCCGGCGGTTGTGTCTACACCCCTACTGCGCATGCTTGCGTCTTGCGCCCCGTGCCAACTGTCGCACCCTCCCCCCCCCCTCTCTTGCCTCGCAAGACCGACGCAGGCAGCATCTGCTAGTAGAAACCTGCTGCTCGCGCTGCACAACTGTTCACTGGCCACCTTATATATGTCAACACTGGATCGGGCGTTCTTAATTCAGTTAAGGACACCTTTACTTGGCTTTCCCTTAACATGACTCATGCTTTTCTTAACCCGAGTAGATGTGATGGAAGCAACCGTACCGGGGCTGCTGGATAAAAAAAAAAAGGTTTTTTTATCCAGTGGCCGTGACAGTACCTTCAACCAGTAGTGGCGCACAACCCAACATCAATGTCCCACCACTCGTTGAAAGCAAGGCTTCTCCTTCATTCAATAAATACAAAGAATAAAGATGAAATGACAATTAAGCATTCCCAAACCATACCCAATTATGCAACAATCACGTAATATCCCCCTATAGGAAGATGTTTTTTTTTTTTTGTCCAGAACACACGCGTTTGATCAGTCAAATTGGTGATCTGTAGATTCTAGGTGTTCAGCGAGGGCAGTTGAGGCCACGCATTGTTTCGTTGCGCCATATTTGTGCTTAACTCTTTTCTTGAAATCGCCAGTTTCACTGATGTCACAATTGTGGCATAAACATGACCAAGGAAATCTCTGCTCGGCAACTTGTCCTTCAGGTTAGCTAAACCATTCCCTAGCTTCCATGTTGGTTCATGCATTATATTTATATGTGTTGCTTCTACATATCACACTACATATCTGACTTTTGAACACCCAGATGTCTTCAAATGGATTACTGAATTTCTTAGTAACCGCACCCAGTCCGTAGCTATCAATAATCACTTGTTTAACCCAGTACTAGTAACATCTGGCGTTCCTCAAGGATCTGTCCTTGGCCCCCTCTTATTCTTAATATATATTAATGACTTACCTTCGCATGTCTCTTCTAACATTAGAACGACTGTGTCATTTACCGTACCATTTATGACAGCCACAATCAAACTGCTCTCCAGAAAGACCTAGACAACATAACTACTTGGTGTAACGATTGGCTCATGACCCTAAATACAAATAAGTGCAAAGCTATGTCATTTTCTCGCAGCAGTCATCCCATAGCACCTTCTTATAAAATCAAAAACACGCTTCTTGAGAATGTCCATTCTTATAAATATCTCGGAATCACTCTTTCTAACGACCTGTCCTGGCATGCTCATATTTCTAATATTATATGATCAGTAAACCGGACGCTAGGTTTCCTGAGGCGTAATCTTCGTCAGGCCCCAAAACATGTCAAATTGCTCGCTTACCAATTCCTCGTGAGACCAAAACTGGAGTATGCATCGGCCATCTGGAACCCACATCAATCATATCTTATCGACCTACTTGAAGCTGTTAAAAGATCGTGCTACCCGATTCATTCACTCAAAATACTCGTACAATATCAGCATTTCAGCACTTAAGGCAGATTCCGGTTTAATTAGGCTTTGTGATCGTCGACGTATTTCCAGTCTCATGCTCTTTCACTAGTTCTTTCACGGCACCCTCAGTCAAGCGCCATACATCGTACCCGCTGCACGCATTTCTCACCGCACCAGTCATCCGCAGCAGGTCGCGCGCCCACGTGCCCGAACTGCTCACTTTTCCGCCTCGTTCATCCCTCAAACTGCCAAAGACTGGAACGGCCTTCCTGCTTACATTGCTGCCATCACCTGCCCATCGTTGTTTCAGCAACATATAACTAATCAATATGAAATGTCCATGTGAGAAGTTGTAACCCACCCCTTATGTAATGCTTCCTTCGGGAAGCCCTTAAGGTTAATAAACTGAACTGAACTGAAACATTACTTACATCTGTAAATTTATGCATGTTTGTCTATGCCACGATTTCGGCTCGGCTTGAAGGCTGTCTGGATTGTCTAGGCTAAAAGTGCCTTCAGCAGAAGCTTGCCGTGCTACTCATCCCTTTATTATTATTATTATTATTATTATTATTATTATTATTATTATTATTATTATTGGTGATTCAGCAGCATCATCCTCAGCTACACACTTATTGCTGGTGGCTCATGTTTCAAGGGTAGCACTTGTGTAACTTTAGCTAAATTCCTTATTTCAGTTTGGTGAGATTGTGTAAATAAATCTGCAATTAATTTTTAGCGTGATGTCACGACCACAAAACAGTACGTAAATCAAGATAATGTGCTGACATCCATGATTCATCTGTGTAATTATGGTAAATGTTGCACATAGATTGGCACTTGAAACGCTGTTTTCATTGCAGCCGTACGAGAACTTCCGTTGCACTTCAAGCGTCAGAGCCCAGGGACACACAATACAAACGTTGCTGTGCTCGTCAAAAAAAAAGAAAGAAAAAAAGAAAGAAAAAAGAAAAGTTTGCAGTACGGCTCTGTTCCTGCAACGTTGTCGTTACTCGTTGTCAAGGCAAGGTTACACAGACTACGCGAGTAGGAGTTATTCATTTTTTCTGCTGAAAAGTATATCTTAGAGGTGCGTAAGTAAGGCGGGGACACAAATTAATAGTGAATGCAGCAATCCAGGTCTAATCATATATAATCCAATCCACATCCTAAGTAGTTGAGTCAGTAAATACAGCAGCTCAGGTCGATCTAATTTAATTCATTCCAATCCACATCCTAAGCGGTGTAAGCTACAGCCATTAGAGTAAACTAGATCATACTTCAGTGGCAGAACTGGCCAGGCTCCCGTGTCCTCATTTTACATGGATGCCGCGAGATGGCACCACTTTTGCGTGTCCTAGCAGCTTTGACGCGATGTCGGACTATCGCAGGCTCCTTCAAACTTTCATCTGGGGTTACTTTTAACTGGCAGGTTCGCTTTATGGTTTTTCTGAACATCAAACAGCTAACTTGCACACTGCCTGGCTCAGGGACTTTATTTTGGCCACATATAAATGTTTCTTTATATTTACCGCACGCATTCAGAACATTCTAAGTGCGTCTGGTAATTATGTTTACTTATGTGGAGCGCCTGGTTTTTTTTTCACCACTCGAGGGTTTTGTTTCCAGTGCACAGTTCTTCAAGCAGACATGGCGTTCATGGAATTTGCTTAAAATCTTCATGGAAAACCTGGAAAAGTCAGGTAATTTAGAAATATCAAATCGGTAGACACCCTGTTACTACACGACACTTGATGCTGACAAGTAAGGCCTTCCATGTATTGCTTTGCTTCATTGTCTGTTAGTTTCAACAAGTTGGGTGTAATAAAGAATAGATCCCTTGATCCATTCCCCTTCCTTTGTTTAGGTGTTAAGAAAGCAACTAAGGGTACAAACTAGTGTGTCTAAGTTTTTGAAAAGGGCACGGTTTATTCTTAGGTGACATCGAGATTTCCCATTCACTAAGTAGGCTATTGACTTCCTTGATTTGTGATTTCAAAGCTCTCCAGCAATGTTTAAGAGTCATGTACGACACTAACATTATCATTACGACCAGCGTACACAACATTAAAAGTGTTCGCCCCTTTACTGGTCCTTGTTGCAAAACACAAGTATTGTGAAACTCGTACAGTGGTTGCCTAACCTCGAAAAAATTCTGCCAGGTCACACACTGTCCAGCATTCTCAGTGCACATCAGGGACAGCTCGCAATGATTGCACGTAGCCGTTTATTGCGTACATGTTCATGTTTTCTGGAAGCGCTTCAGAGCCACATGGTGAATACATAATTGTTTGAAATAGGCTGAAAGGGTGCTCATTATTGGTCTCACTATTGGTGATTCAAGCTCAATTTTAGGCTCACCCTTCTGTCGCCACTCACTGTTATTGTAAATTAGGAACTTACCCATATACAACACCAATAAAGCTGTTTTTTCTTTAAACTGATCACAAATTTGACGAAGTGAAGGATGCGAAAGTAGGCCTGCTGGCGACACTGTGTTGAAGCTCCTTCATCTGTATCATGTGACGTTATGGTTCTTGAGGATGGTAGGCCTGGCCTAGTTTACTATGTATTGGTAGTACACTCAAACCTGAATATAATGAACCTAGATATAACGAAATATTGGTTATAGTTAAGTAAATGAAGAATAGTCTTGCAATAGACTTTAAAAATGTATCTTAAAAATGTGTTAAAAATGTATCTTTATAACAAATTTTTGGTTATAACGAACTTGTTTTAGTGTAAGATGCAGCTTTGTTATGAGGAGGTTTGAGTGTGTAATGGACAAGGCCATATTCTGACGTAACCCTGGCCAATTCTGCAAGTTTTCAAAATGCTGACTGAGCCACAGTAGCGCAGATACATGCCCAGTACTTTGAAGTTCGTGGCATCATTCTGACAAGCTGATGCTGATGTCTCAGTATGTGCAGAACGTCTAGACATGGGCAAATATTTGAACTCACTTTGACATAAATTTAGATTATTTCAAGTTTAGAAGTATTTGAAGCATTTATTTAGAAGTATTTGAAGTATTTATAGACTTGTGCGATCATTAGAATGCTTCAAATATTGCCCCGCCGCGGTGGTCTAGTGGCTAAGGTACTCGGCTGCTGACCCACAGGTCGCGGGTTCAAATCCCGGCTGCGGCGGCTGCATTTCCGATGGAGGCGGGAATGTTGTAGGCCCGTGTGCTCAGATTTGGGTGCACGTTAAAGAACCCCAGGTGGTCTAAATTTCCGGAGCCCTCCACTACGGCGTCTCTCATAATCATATGGTGGTTTTGGGACGTTAAACCCTACATATCAATCAAGAATGCTTCAAATATTTGAACAAATATCACAGTATTCTGTTTCCTCATGAATTTAAATTATTTAAAATTTGAATGAGTTGGTGTATATAAGTGCGTTTGTAACCCCCATAAAGGTGGTTTCGTTGCAGTGGAGAGATGCAAAGCCGTGAAAGCGCTTATATAAATATATCAGGGCACATGCAACTTTTTGTAAAGGTGGTTTTGCTGCAGTGAAGGGGTGTGACGCCGTAAAAACATCTATTTATTGGAAATTCACGTTGTCACGATGGTCCACTTCAAAGTTAAATGGACATATTACTACCCTCACATCGATTAATCATTTTTGACGTTTAAAAGCTTGTTATACAGTCTTATATGGTCCAAGCATACCAAATTTTGAAATGTAACGTATTTTGCAGGTTATCACTTGCATTTTATTGAAAGGCATTTGTGCTATCTTTGTAGACGTAAATTAGATCATGACCAATATGTTCATTTTTCTTTATAACATGTGACATATACTAGTTGGATGCGGTTGGAAATTATTCGACCAAATTTACTATTCGTTTTGAACCTGAAATGCACTATTTGCACAAGCCTAATGTTTAACGCTGTACCACCATGGAGCTACAGAAAACTCGCCACAATAGCACCTTTAAGCTTCACACTCCTTTGCACTCACTGGCCATCTCATTTTTTTCGTATGCAGATCAAGTACTGGCGCAGCGACCTGGACCGAGAATTGGACTCCCTGATCCTGCTCAAGCGAGGCATAGAGAACTGGGGGCTCATAGTGGGCCTGCAGCCCAACACGGAGTACCGGGTGGCCGTCATGGCATACAACGAGGCCGGCTCGGGCCCCGAGAGCGAGTTTTTCGTGGCCAAGACATTCAAGGCCGCGCCCCTGCGTCCCCCGACGAGCGTCAAGGTGCATGCCCTTTCCCCCACCAGCGTGCGCGTCACGTGGCGAGGCGTGGTGCCGTCCATTGAAGAGGAGTCCATACAGGTGAGTTAGGCTGCGATCCTCGTGGTTGTGTACCACGGGGACGTAAAAGATTGCGCGAATAGTGAGGTGCTTCAAGGGGGCCTTGCAACACTTCTTGAGCATGATCAGAAATTGCTGCCAATTGGTAGTCGAGGCTCCCGAGAACATGTGAGCCAAATATTGTACCACTGCACACGTCCTGAAATTTACAATAAGTTCTCAAGGTCAGCCACGAATTGCTTTCTCTTCTTTCGACAAGTAATGGAAGAAGCTCAAAATCACACGTCACGGCTGCTGTATCGGCCGTGAAGGATGTGCTTCAGGGTGGCTCAGTGGTTGACGTTAGAGTGTACTAGAATGGGGGAGTGGGTCCACTGTGGCCGGCGGCAAGCGGTGCGGGTGAAGCAAAAACGGCGGAAAATTTGGTGGCGCTGCAGTAGCCTTCTCCTGAAGTGACGTCAGTTTCGGCGGGAGCGTGCGAGTCGTGCGGCGGTTCGGGCCGCACGACGCGCTGGCGGGGACGCTGAGCGCTCGATGTTGTCGTCTGCTCGACGCGCCGTCGTCTGTTCGATGCACCGTCGTTCGTGCGCTGTTTTCACAATTTGTCTCCTGGTTCTTTTTTTACACATTATTAGAGACAAAAACAAGTGACATGAAATAAAATGTATGCTTTTTTTCGTGAACGCGTAGGTTTGTATTTCCCTTTGAGCAAAGCCGTCTGGACAAAGAATACGCGGCAGACGGCACGTTTGCGTGCGCAGATATGTGTCTGCTGGTTGCATAACGGAGCGTTCCAAGCTGCTTCAAAAGATTAGAGGATGAGCACGTCTAGGCGTAGAAATTACTGTTGTGTCGTAGGCTGCCAAACCGGATACAGCAGAGTTAAAAACCAGCCCAAGCTCTCACTCTTTGGAGTACCTCAAGACGAAGAAAGACGCCGGCTATGGGACCAGAATCTCAACCGCGCTGATCGGCCCTTGCAAGTCACCGATGCCATTTGCGAGCTGCACTTCGAGCAAAAATACATACTAAGGCAATATGTACATATTATCGAAGGCCGAGAAGTATATATAGAGCGGGGAAAGCCGGAACTTCGCAGTGATGCTGTACCCATAATTATACCTCATCTCCTGAAGTGTCCTGACGAGCAGCCCACACCGGAGCAGTCAACGAAGAAGAGAGCGGCTTCACCACCAACCTGTGAAGACCAGCCGTCAAAAAGAACTGCGCTGCAATCAGTTGAGCCGCAACTGAGATTTGAAGATTGCGAAAGTGCGAGGCAAAGCGACAACGCATTTGAACTTGAAGACGTTGTCCGGCCAAACGACCACTGGGCAATGCACAAGTTTCGTCATTATGACGGAATTGCTTATGTTTCGGCCTCCCTAAGTCGTGAACTCGTAAGCATCGAAAAGACTGTGCTCATGAATTACGGTACCGACCGGAGTGAAGTGATTTGTCGGACATATGTTCGGAAGACGCTGATCTCCGAAAAGGTCGCCTATAACCTTGAAGATGCCAAACAAGTCCTGGACTGCGCAGAATCTCTTCACCCTTGCAGAGGAGCAGGTAGGGCGAAGGACTTCACCTATGACGTTCTTACGAAGAAACTGGAGCAGCAAATCTCTCATTCCGACGGCCTTGTCTTCAGTGTCACGTGCAAAGGAGCGGTTAAACAACAAGGTGAGTGCGGCAAACGTTTATTGAGACGTCACTTGTAATTGTACAATTAATCAATCAGTAACCTGTTTAATGCTAGAACATTTGTGTGGCCCCTAATTTTTGTAGTACTCATTAACATTTACGAAAGAATAGTTTGCCTACAGAAAGTGAAAGTGCATAAATTGCGTTTCAAACATGCATGGTAAAAAACTGGAAGCTCTTCATAATTTTTTTCTCGTATACTTCCAGGTTCTTCATGCATTTCATGCAAGTACGTGAGGAAAGTAATACTCACCAGAAAAAGCTACCTAAAACGAAAAGAGCGAAGAAACTCAGTCTCCACCAAACTGCGGGTCCTGAGTCAGAGAAACAAGCGGATGGCGACAAGGCTGTTGGACATTGCTGGTCGTCTCGAAGAGATGAGGGCAAACAATGCGAATGTCGCGGATAAAATACTAGAGGATAAAATATCGTCACTACCGCGAAAGCAGCAGGCAAGTGTTCGCGCTTGCTTTCAAGCTGCCAAACAAACCAGCAAGCAGGGCATGCGCTACAATCAGGAGTGGATCCTCGAGTGTTTACTCATGAAACTAAAGAGTCCCCGGCTTTATCAGCACATCAGAAAGAACGAAATTCTCATGATGCCCAGCAACACTACTTTGAAAAGATACTTGAGGTCATACGAGTCGGCCTTCGGTTTTAATCAAGCAGTAATGAACACTCTAAAGAAAAAAACCGCGAGCATGTCAGACCTCGAAAGACACGGCGGACTATTGGTGGACGAAATGAAATTGTCAGAACATTTCAATGTGACGGCGTCTGGCCAGATTCAAGGCTTCGTGGACCTTGGAGAATTTACGAAGCCCGAAGACAAGTACCAGCAATGTGATCACGGCATGGTCATCATGTTTGTGCCTTTCGCTGGAAAATGGAGCCAAATTGTGGGCGTTTTTGCGACAAAAGGAAATGTGAGAGGAGACATTTTATTGAAAATTCTCATGGAAGCTATCATCCTCGTGGAACAGGCGGGCTTGTTCGTCGACCACATCACTTGTGACGGAGCCCCCTGGAATCGAAAAATGTGGAAGCTAGCGGGGGTGTCGGCGTCATCGAAGAAAATAAATGGCGCCATACAGCATCCTGTCGACGAGATGAGGAAATTGCACTTTATCTCCGATTTCCCGCATCTGCTAAAATGCCTCAGGAATGGTCTTCTCCAGAAAGGCTTTGCAACACCAGACGGATTGGTACGTATAGATTCATGGTTGACATTTTACAAAGATTGTGTTTTTTGCATACATTGCATTACCTCAACCTATATTTCTAGGTGTCTGTGCATCCGGTTCGGGAGGCGTACCTTCTAGACAGAAGTGTTAGGACACTGAAAGTTATGCCCAATTTGACCGAGACGCATCTGGAACCAAACTCATTTGAGAAGATGAGAACCCCTTTCGCCTTCCAACTATTCGGTCCATATGTCCTACGGGGCCTGGCCTTCTACAAGGAGGACATCGAGAGAAGGTGTGGCAGCATCGAGGCAACTCAGCTGTTCTTCTCGTGAGTTGCGCCTACGTTCCAAATGAATTAAGTGTAATCGTAAACATCTCAAACGCATGATGAGCGCTCTTCTGACATACATTCTTTTTGTTTATTTTGCAGGAAGATCCAACGACTGATCACCGTGATGACTTCCAGGTTTCGGGCCGAAGCGCTGAGACCAGCTTCTACAGACGCGGCATTCCTGTCCAATTTTCTGGACTTCCTGAATGACTGGGAATCATTCAGTGACAACAAGCGGCACTTTCTCAGCGAGTCCACTGCCATAGGTTTTAGGGTCACTATAGCAAATACCCTTTCATTGCTGAAGTACCTGACAGAGAGCGTTGGATTCAAATATCTCATGACATCTCGACTTAGCACCGATCCCGTGGAACATTTCTTCGGCATCGTTCGCCAGTCAAGTGGCTGCAACGCGCACCCCTCTCCGGATGAGTTTCTAATAACCGTCAACTGCTTGTCCTTTTATAACTTGGCGCACAGTGTGGACAGCGCAAACGCAAACCCTGACATGATAAACGCTCTTGTCACTGTGCATGACAGACAGGGTCTAAAGGTCACGCACAAAAAAATTGATGATCTTATATCACAGGGAAAACTTGGCGAGGTCGAAAGCACGATTGCCACGATGCCAGAAAAGTTTGCTGACCACATCGATGTGACTTTGGAGAAGAGTGACTCGAGACTCATTTACTACACAGCAGGGTACGTGGCCAGAAAGTGTGTATTGAAGTTGGCATGCGTACAATGCAAAGAAGTGCTTCTGTTTGAGAAAGCTGTCGCGGTTGCTGAACAGCTCCCTTCGCAATTCACGGAGCAATGCGACTGGGGTGGACTTCTGTACCCCTCACGACAGCTGTATGATTTCATTGCCTCACTTGAAAACTTGTTTACTGAATGTTTCAGTGTTTCCATGTTGCACACAGATAGCATCTCTGACATCCTTTCATTGGTGAAAACTAATTTTCTGAACTCGAAAGCGGTCGGCTGTCCAGACCACAAAGATGCAGTGAGCACAAAGCTCGTTTCGTTCTACGTGCTCACTCGCCTTCACTTCTTAGTGAAGGGAATGAACAGGGAAAACGCTTCGAAACGAGCGAGAGCAAAACACTTAAAGCTTAGCAGGACAACATAGAGCCTGACGTTCCTTGAGCGACGGTGTCGAAGTCTTTCGATGATATTTATTTTGTTTTTTATATTTATGCGAAAAGCTTGCGCAGTCAATTTAAAATAAAATATTTTGCGCATATCACTTCTTTATTGGTGTCTTTCAGACTTCCTATCTATAGGTGAAAACACGTTCATGTTTCGAACAAATGTTTGCATGGACACGTACCGCAGGCACGAAGAGAAAAGGTAAAATATAACATATTTCATTAATACCTACAACGTATACCAGCACTAGATGCCGAACAAAAACTCATCATAAAACCACCGCGACGGACGTGCGTCCGCCCTATAAGTCATTTCCTACGAATAGCACAGTTGCCGTCCGATGTGACTAAACTTCCTTTGCCAACACCCTCACGTAATCGCAACAGGACTGGTTCAGTTTTTCAATAATATCACGCGTCCCTAACGAATAGCTGCAAATTTGCAGAAGGGTTCGCATACTTTAGCTTTAATTCTCGTGATAACAGCTGGTAACTTTAGTCTTGCATCATATTCAATTTGCTGCCGTGAGTCTAAATTTGCACCAAACGCAAACTTACTTATATATCCCAGTTATATTGACATTTTTAAAAGCATCGCAGTTAATGCTCATATTACACTTTCGATGCGTACGTTTTCGCAAAAGCCAAATTCAACTTACGCTCTTGATTGTAAACAATTACCGTGGAAATCACGGTACTTGCGTGCGTGACTACCTATACGAGCAGGGCGTTTCGCAATATAAACATTTAGATTTTGTTGAACTGGCGCGGAAGCACGGTGCGACGCCGTTCACGGCCACGCACGCACGAACGAAGCAACAACGCTGCGAGACTGCGCCAGACGCGCGAGCAGCACGCGAACCGCGCGAACTATCAGACTACCCACCCGTCGCGAACCGCGTGGCAAAGGGGACTTGTAACCATGGCAACCACGGCTAAGTCTTCAGGTGAAGGCGATGGTAGCGCCACCTGGATTTTCCGAAAAAAACGCCTCAGCGTGGAGCCTTCAGTGGACCCACTCCCCCATTCTAGTACACTCTAGTTGACGTCTTGCGTTCACGATGCAGAGGTCCCACGTTCGATCTGCTCGATGGAGTGTTTTTCTTTTTCTGTTTTTTTTTTTCTTGCATTTTCTTATATATACATACGTATACATATACGGTGAGTGACGTCGGCGCCGGCGGCTAAATCCAGCCGAGAGTGTGCATATAATTGAATAATTATTCAATTTCTTTAATATTTCACAGCTTTAATTTCGAAACATTGACATAAGGAACAAGCTGTAACAGAACTTGTCAAAACAGAGTCATGGTGTTGTGTACCAGGCTGTGGTTTAAATGGCGATGTATTTTCCGTGGTAATTTCAGGGCTATAAGGTTCGATACTGGGAGGCAGACCAGGACCTCACATCGGCCAAGGAAGTCTACAAGCAGCTCGACGGCGAAGACCTGGAAGCTGTTGTGTCGGGCCTGGTTCCCGGCAAAATTTACAAGCTCCGAGTGCTTGCTTGGAGTTTTGGTGGCGACGGAAAGATGTCCTCGCCCCCGTGGGAGTTTCGTGTCGGTACGTCGACCATCTCGTTACATTTACATTCTGTTGTCACTTCATCCTAGATTTTCTACTGCGGTTGTAGCTGTTTGTTGGCTACTTGTGCCCGAACGCCTAACTGTAGAGTCGGGAAAACTTGTAGGGCACCTGTTGGGTGCACAATTAAAAAAAATAATTGTGCAAGTTAGTTGGGCTATAACATGTGGTAATATTTTTTATAATACATGATATATACTATTAAAATGATTTAAAAATTATTCGACCAATATTATTATTTGATTTGAACCTAAAATTTACTGTTGGCACATGTATCTCGTTACAAGAAATGGTAAAAATAAATATAGTTTCGTATGTATGAGCTAATCACATTTCCACACCACGAAGCACACTACTTCTGCGGCAAAAACAGACAGACAGACAGACAAAGAACTTTATTCAGGTCCTGAGGAACTGCGTTGTAACGCCCCGTTTAGGGGGAATCCGTAGCAGTCGCGGGCCGCTCCCACGTAGGAACTGGAAGACCGTGGCCCTCCGCCCTCTCGCAGGCCCTCTGGACAGCCCGAAGTTGAATCAAGAGGTCGCCGCTGTTAAGGGCTTCCTCCCAGTCCTCTTCTTTGTTGAACTCTGCGTCACGTAACGTAGGACATTGCCAGAGCATATGAGGTAATGAGCAATACGCCTCACCGCAGTCCGGACAATGCGGCTCGATGTTGGGCGAAAAATGGCTGAACCTGCCACGCGAAGGGAAAGACCCCGTTTGGAGCATCCTGTAGGCCGATGGTTGCGGTCGCGTAAGTTTAGGATGAGGAAGTGGAAAAGTCCTCCGAGATAGATGATAATGAGTCATGATCTCGTGGAAAGTGAGTAGCGAGTCCCTGTATCTTCCGGCGGGACCGCCGCGGTGAGCGATACCTCGCGCACGGTCATGGGCAAACTCATTGGCGTTTGAGACATCAGGATGTACGTTGGCCCCCATGTGGGCCGGGAACCATGTTATGGTGTGAAACCCGGCAGCCCCCTCACAGCCGAGGATGGCCGCTGCCTCACGCGAGATCGAGCCCGAGGCGAAAGCCCTAGCTGCGGAACGCGAATCTGTAAAGACATTAGGACGCGATGGGTCCTTCATTGCTATGGCGATGGCGATTTGCGCAGCCACCATTGCCGAAACCTTTCTAACCGAGGCAGAGCATAGGAGTGTGCCACTATGATCGACCGAGACCACTGCGAAGCGATCCGAACGCCCGTACTGGGCTGCATCGACAAAGGTCGCGAGATGCGGTCTGTTTGCAACTGATTTTAATAAGGAACGGGCCCGAGCTATGCGGCGCCCTACATTGTATTCTGGGTGGACATTTCTTAGAAGTGGAGCTACCGAAAACGTGCCTCTGATCGAGGGTGGCAGTGTTACATTACGCTGGTTAGTCGCCGTAGGACCGCAGCCTATGGATTCCAGGATGCGCCTACCAGCCCTCGAGGACGATAGTCGCACGACCTGAGCCATCTGCTGGGCCTCGATCACCTCCGAGAGGGAGTTATGCATGCCCAATTGTAGGAGCTTCTCGGTGCTAGTGTGGATAGGCAAGCCTAGAACTCGCTTTATGCTTTTGCGCATTAGTGTATCAATTCTTGCCTCTTCTCTTTTGGACCAGCGCAACGCCGAAGCGACATAATTAATGTGGCTCATGAGAAATGCATGATAGAGCCGAAGGAGATTGCTCTCGCTCAGCCCGCCCCTGCGGTTCGAGACCCTGAGTATGAGCCTAAGCATGTTCTCCGTCTTGGAGGTGATGCGGGCTATAGTTCGTGAGTTGCCCCCCTTGGACTCTAGCAGGAGTCCTAGGACCCTGATGGAGTCCACCCTGGGTATTTTCTGCCAATCCCGTGTGTATAAAGCTATGGGAATCTGTTCTAAAGGAGTGAGGTTCCTCAGTCCTTGTCGGGTGGGTCTGTATAGTAGTAACTCAGACTTTGCCGATGACAGGCTCAGGCCCGAACCGACTAGAAAGTTCTCCGTGATGTCTAATGCCTCTTGGAGCGCCTGCTCTACCCCGGCGTCGGACCCTCCCATGCACCACACGGTGATATCGTCCACGTAGAGAGCATGGTTAACCCCGCGCACCGTAGAGAGTCGCTTCGAGAGGCCCTTGATGGCAATATTGAAGAGTAGAGGAGAGATAACTGCCCCTTGTGAGGTGCCTCTCGCTCCCAAAGTAAATTCCGTGGATTGGATTTGACCGATCCTAATGGTAGCCCTGCGATCCCTGAGAAAAGACCTAACGTATGCGTGGAACCGTTGCCCTAAACCCATAACCGAAATTGCCTCAAGCACAAACTTGTGCGAGATATTATCAAAAGCTTTGGCTAGGTCTAGAGCTAGTATGCCTCTAGTATCCCTGGTGTTGTTGTCAATGATTTGTTTTTTGATAAGGAGCATCACGTCCTGTGTGGATAGTCCAGATCTGAATCCTACCATATTGTGTGGAAATAGCTCTCTGCTTTCTATGTACTCGGATACCCGATGGTGAATCGCATGTTTGGCCACCTTGCCTACGCAGGACGTAAGCGAGATGGGTCGCATGTTCTCCAAAGCCAGAGGTTTGCCTGGCTTTGGGATAAGCGCTACCGAAGCTGTCTTCCAGGATTCGGGGACGTGCCCCGTCTCCCAGATCTTGTTGACTTCCTCGGTAAGCTTCTCGATGGATTTGCCATCCAAGTTACGTAAGAGCTTATTTGAGATTCCATCCGGGCCCGGTGCAGAGCGTCCGTTGAGCTCGTAGAGGACCTTACAGATTTCTGGTTCAGTGAAAGGTGCGTCCAGCTCCGCCATCATTCCACCCCTGTAATGCGGATAGTCCGCATCGCCGGAAGGGCCCAGCGGAAGATAGCTGTCCGCTAACCTCTTCAGGAGGGCCTTTTCGGACACTCCCTTCGCTTTTTGGTTGTGAACGATTCTGTCAATAGCCAATCGCTGATTTCCCTTCGTTTGTTACTCATAAAGTAATTGTTTGAGGAAGTTCCATTTGGCCCCCACTCTCATCTGTCCGTCAACCGAAGAACATACTTCATTCCACTGCTGTTTGGAGAGTTCAATAGCGTAGGCTTCGATCTCGCGATTAAGTTGCGCAATTTTCTTTCGAAGTCGGCGATTGAGCCTTTGCGTCCTCCACCGGGACAGGATGGAATTCTTAGCCTCTAAGAGATGCGCGAGGCGTGCATCCATCCGATCAACCCTCAGGTTCGTTTTGACAACCTTGGTCGCAGCATTAGCATCCTCCTTGAGCCTTGCAAAGAGGCTGTCTAAGCTGTCGTATTCATCCTGGTCCTCCTTCCGCAATTTACGAAAGGCATCCCAGTCCGTTACTTTAAACTCCCTGGGGGGAGCTGCATTGACTGCTAGGGTAATAGCCACTATGAAGTGGTCGCTACCTAGATTCTCTTGCAAATTTTGCCACCCTGCTCCGGCGACGTTCTTGACGAACGCCAAGTCTGGAGTTGTGTCTCGGACCACCGATGTGCCAATTCTTGTCGGGTATTGCGGGTCCGTAATCAATTCAAGAGAACAGCTAGATACGGCCTTTAGGAGGTTGTTGCCTTTGGGGGACTGCCTGGCGTATCCCCAAGCGTCGTGCGGAGTATTAAAGTCTCCCGCTACCACGATGGGGGCCCCCCTGGCCAGAGCCACCGCTTTTGCCATGATCGAAGCGAACCCCTGCCGCTTGTCCGATGGCGAGCTGTACACATTCAGGAGGAATACGCTGTTCTTGAGCCAGCTGTTGGGGATTATTTCGAGGATAATGACCTCAGCCTTGCTGTTGCCAAGCTGTAGTTTGTGTTCTTGAAAGGAGCACTTTTTTGCGACCAAGGTTGCCAAACCGCGCTTCCCTTGTTCGCGCACCGAGACGACTCGATAGCCCGGGAAAGTTAGCGCATCACCGAGAGTTTCCTGTAACATAATTACGTGCGGTTTGACCGCCTGAGAAGCAATAAAGTGCAGCAGTGGAGCCCTGCGCCTTTTGAAACTGGCACAGTTCCACTGCCACACGACCAGTTCATTAGTGTTGTCCGCCATAATTACTGTTCTGAGACAGCCAATCTCCTGTCGGGTTGACTGTTACCGCGCCTGCAGGCGACTGTGCCCTGTTCCGGCCTATCGGAGGCGAGCTACCCGTAGCTAGCGCTGCATGTGTACCTTCAAGAGACGACACCCTTTTCAGTAGGGTAGTCATGCTATCAGCCAATTGTTTAATCGATTGCTGCATGCTTTCCAGAGCCTTGCTGTTGGATTCTGTCTCCATAGCATCCCACTCCCCTTGGGGGGGTGAGGCCCTACGTTTTCCCGAGCGCGCCTGCACGTCCCCTGCTGGGGGAATCTGTTGTCTCTCACCCTGCGAGGAGTAATGTTTGCGGAACGACTCAAGGTCAGCCCTCAGCTGTTGAATCTCTGCCTTAAGGCAAGCATTCTCTTGGATCAACTTAGCTACCCTGGGGTCTTCTCTATGCTCTGGCAATGGTACCCGCGTTACCTCTGGTGGCGGCGCCGCTGGCTTCGGCTTGGCTCGATCCGCCCAGGTAGGTACTTCCTGGAATCGTGCCCGGGAGCAAGAGCGCCCTTTGGTGCGAGCGGGGCCCCTGGAGCGGTCGCGCCGGCGGCCATCCGGCGTGACGGAACGCCCCTGCCTGGGAGCACTTGCCTTGCTGGAATCCCTTGACCGGTCCTCTTCGGCCAGCTGTTGCTGAGACTTTTTGACGTGCTTTCGGCGCCGTCGTCTTCTCCGTCGCACGACGTAAGGAACTTGAAAGCGTTCTTTGCACGTTCTGTCCGCCGTCGTATGTGGGCCTCCGCAAAGGGCACATTTCGGCGAGCACTGGTGATCGTCGGGTGGAGACACGAGCCCACAGCCCCTGCACACCCTCTTGTTGGGGTTGGGGCAAACATCGGCTCTGTGACCAAGTCCTCCACACGCGTAGCACACGTCGGTTTGGCGCTTGTAGAGCGTGCAGCGCAGCATGCTGACGCCGCATATGACATAGTTTGGTACCTTCATGCCGTCGAAAAGCACTACCACAGTGGTGGTGTTCTTGATCCTTTTGGCTTCTAGGGCCTTCGGATTTCGCTGGTTGACGATCATCGTTTGGAGCTGGGCCTCGCTGATGTCAGTGTCCACTCCTCGTATGACTCCTTTACAGGTGTTATCGGGGGCCGCGACATATGCCGCCACATGGTACATTCCTTCGCTTATCCGAATCTGTTGGATCGCGGCGTAGGCGTTTGCGTTCTTCTGCTCCGGTGTGGTGACTACGAGAGTGTTCTGGGCGATGTTTGGGCAAACGATGTCCCCTTCCGTCTCTGCCGGGGCAAGAGCAGCCGCCATGGCAATAGCCTGTGCGAGTCTAATTTGGCTTACTTTTCTGACGTCAAGTCCGTCCCTCGGCCTGACTATAATTCGTATGTGGTCCCTCGGCAGCCGGGGGAGCCTCGATGCAGCTGCGACGCGTTTCATTGCACCTTGCGGGGCTGCCGTGCGGCGGCCTCCCTTCGAGCCCACATGTGATGCGTTGCCCGCGGAAACTGGCGTTTCTACACGAGCTTTCTTGTTCCTGCCCAGCGCTGTCGTCCAACCCGGGTGATTGGCTTCTTCGTGAGAGATTTCCTCTCCTTCCACCATCGCTACTTCGGGCATGTTGCCCCTTTTCTCCCGCCTCTCGCCGTCGACGCTAGGCTGAGCCCGGTAGGGTTAGCCGAGCCGCGGCGCGTTCCACAAGAAAAGCTCCAATAATTCAGCAAAAGGACCACTCACCAAAAAAAGTCTGGTATCGACGTGATCCTCTGAAGAAACTGCGTCGAATGAAACGCAGCTCGAGCACAGGCACCACAAAAATCCTAACGAAAACATTAACAGAAACGGGAGCCGATCTTCTCGCGTCCGCACTGGTCGGCGCCCCCTGCGTCTCTCCCCTGCGGCAAAAAGTGATTTGGTAAACTGGAAAAAGTCTAAGAAAACATGACAGCTGATGACCCTGCCTTGAAGTTTTTGCTTGAGTCTGCGGTAACGTTATAGGTTTCGATGGCATCAGGATGTCCCTAGCTAAGTATTTAATGGCAAAAAAATTGACTAAACTATGCTCCAAAAGGAGTCAAGAACGTAAACTTGCCAAGTTTGTTTCAAGAATATTTACTATTTAGCAGACAAGGCCCTAATGCGAAAAAATAGTTCAAATCTGTGGCGTCAAACTGACATATCGGTGAAATGTCATAATGCAAAAAATTTAACTTTGGCTTGCACATTTATCTTCCAGTAGGGTAATCAAATCAATAACGATACAGCTTTTAAAGGTTAATTCATTGGTCTCAGCTTCCTATTCAGCAGGTTTCCTAGTTATGTGATGTTGGAAGTTATTTTAGTTTTATATAATCAGATGAAACATAGTCACTTACGAAGTTTGATAAAACAATCTGACATTTCAGAACTGCGTGCGAGTTCCGAAACATCATATCATTTCATCAGACTTGGTCAGTTACCGTGTTTCATCTCATTCAACTCCTGACCAGGCAAACTTTCATCGAACTTCTGACTAGTTTTAATTAATGGTGCATGACTGTACGTTCTATATCTCATGGCATTTTTCAAGTTACGAATGAAAACCAGTCTCTGAATGCCAGGCATTTCCCGTTTTGTATTTGTGCAGGTGATGGGGCAGCGTCCCCCTACAGGTCCAAAGCCTCCATCACTGGCGGAAGCATGCTGTTGCTATGGCTGGCCTTCCTTTTTGCCAAGTTGTAGCAGGAGTAAGCAAGAGGAGTTTGGTGAGTGCAATATGCAAGTTTTGTAGCTTGTCGGCACCGCTAGTTGATACTGGGCAGCATGATTGGTTGCTTTTTAAGGTGACTGACCATAGCAAAGAACTGCATTTTGATATCGAGTCTTGTGGGACCTCCTGTGCTCAGAAACGAGGAACACTTTGCTCACTAGTCCAAACACATGAAAAGGATTTGTGCTTTCTGCACAGAAACATACATAGCCGAATTATACAAGCAGTGTAGCGTGCCAATGTAACTTGCGGTGTGGAATGCATTTAAGTTTGCCATGTCATGAAATCAAGCAACTAATGTCTGGCTCTGCCAGAATCCCGTGCACGTACGGTTCCTGGATGGAGTCATGTGAACTTCCGGAAGTGCGTTCAAGGAAACTGGAAAATGTGCGCTAGACAATTCCACGTAACTTTCTATTTCTAACATTCGCACAATATGTCGCATCACTCTACAGTTACATTGATCTCGGTGCAGCCTGTGTCATAAAGCTAAGCCGGTTTACAAGGGAAGTGAGAATCGGAGAAAACGAACTTATCAGTTGATGAGAGAAAGTCGATAGTCCCCTTCTGTGTAACACGTGCAGACGATTCCAATTTGCATGTGCCGGAGGATTCGGGGTTGACGTTATGGTAAAGCTCTTGTCTTGATTTTCGCGTTTCGGTTTCAGGTATGCGGGTGGAGAGACCGGGTACCTGGATCAATGACAAGAGTGGTTTCACACATGCCTGGAGCGCCCATCGACAGAAAAGCGGTGGATACTTTTTTCACCCCTATTCTGAACCACAAGAGGCCGTGGCACAACGCTGGCAGATTCTCATCTTGAGGAGGGGAGCAGCTGATGCGTAGCATAGTTCACACTGGTCTTATGGCATAACCCAGTGTGTCGGCCTCAGTGTCATAGTGTACATACTCCTGGCGGTCCAGTCCGAATGTATTAGTGCCTGATCTCTGTGGTGAAAATGCATAGAGTGCGCACACTAACTCTGGCAGGAATTTATTGACAGACTGCTATTTTAATGCAGATGGACAGCAGATGTGTTTTAGCTTTCTTTTTCGTTTTGTAAGCCTGTCTTTTTTGTCACTGGTCTGCTGAGGTCTTCTTCATTCGATGCATTGTTACGGCAGCCTAATATTGTTACATGTCTATTCCAGGTTCATTCTTTCCGCGCTTTGTCGAGAGTGTTTCAAGGTCGATGTCTCCAACACAAAAAGGTGAAACGAAGAATGGATCAAACCAAAATGAAAGGATTTAGAAAACATGGCCTGTGATCAATTGTTTTCCCAGCGACAGTGAAATGGCAACTCCAGGCATGGGGAAATCATGGGGCTTACTTTAGTGTGAATGTCATGAGCTGGGCCACACTTGATTGACATGACGTTGTGGAAGTTCGGCCCTAAAGTGTATGTTCAAGGACTTTGTGTTATTTGACAGGTGCATTTTTAAATGAATCTCGTACCGCACAGGCCTATAAAGGACATGGCTTGCTGCAGGTTTTGCATTACCTTGTATGCAATGTCTTATTGCCAAGGAAACGCTTAGGTAGATTTCTTGGGCATCCAGATACAGTGCTATAGACAGTACGTACGAGAGCTGACATGCTGTGGTTTATCTATAGTTGAGTCGCTGGCTGCTGCTGCAGGAACCACAGCACAATTATGATGAAATGTACATTTCATTTACTGCTTATTGCAGTCAATCCTTTTCAAATCAAACCTGGACTCTTGTGATTGCCTATACTGGACACTGGAAATCTTAGAAGTACTTGGCGGGATGAAACTGTGTCTGTTGAAACAGTACGTTGCGTTCATGCCTCCCCATACATGTTTTTCTTTAGCATTTTACACGCCTTCACGGTGTTCTGTCAGTCCTGTATCACTTTTCACATATGTGCTCCCGTCTACGTGGTGCTCTGCTGTTGTGTATGAGCGACTGCTTTAGCAGTTTGCAATGCTGCAAACGGGATAAAATTACTTCTGATGTGTCATGATTTAATTTAGCTCTTGTGACACTTTTACTCCAGGAGTGAAGTCGCACTACTTTCATCAAGGAAGTCGAGCCGCCTTCACGCAATGTCGTATGGAAAATGGACATTGGTGTGCTCCACGCAGCTGACAGGTTGCACTTTCAGGAACTTGTCCAGTGTCCAGTACTCAGTATCTGTCCTAATTTATGAAGCTCAATTTATGAAGTTGCAAACTTACAGAAGCATGACTTCACGCATTGAGTCTTTGGTATTTGTGCTGAGAAATTTACTATTGCCCTGGAGTCCGGTATATCTATGCTTGAGCTCTATTGTAGGCATTGATAGATTCTCAGTGAGCCGGAAATGCAATGTTCTGCTAACGTTTCTTATTCCCAGTGACAGCTGTTTTCAGTGTTTTGTATCGATTTTTCTCTTATGGCAGCTCTCAGTTTTAGCAGCTGTGTATGACACTTAGCTGCAGGCGGTATTTTGAAGACAGGTAGGCAGCAATGTATTTTGAATCTCGTCCTGAGATGTGAGCTGGTTGTGACATGTTTTTTTAAAGGTATCTCGAACTTTTAGTTGTACATTTCATGCAGATGTAATTTCGAGAAGCGTTTGCTCCCTAATGGATTCGAGTGTTTAGTGATAGCATCAAACCCGCTTTTTTTAAGTATTCACCTTACGGACACACTTGTGCAAGCTTATGTTAGGTGATTTGCCAAGTCAAAGAATTTGCATAACTAGAATGCTGAATAGATAACCTAGATAAGCACAAAGTCATGGTCTCCTATGAGACAGCTTTTGTTGTTGCATTGTGATGTTGATGAGGTAGTTAACAAGCTCAGTACTTGCCGTCTCCAGCAGCGTTTCTGAAATAACACTGCCAATGTGTTTCATAATGCATATCTTATCTTGACAATCCTTTTAGCAGGCTTGTCTTATCTCGCAAGCATTGTATAGTACTTGTATCAACTTATTTTACACAGACAAAGTTTGCTTAGCCTCCTGGGTAATTTGGGGATTGCAGACAAGCCACACTTCTGGGTAGGTAACAGTTAGACTAGGGCAACAGAGTTTGTGATAATTCAGATCTGAAGTTTTGTGATGAAGCCAACAAATTTAAAGTTATATGACCTAACTGTTCAATGTTATTTTAAGTTGGCGTGGCCTTCTAATAGTATTGCGAATAGCGTGTCATTGTTTTACACAACATTCCTTTTTAGTTCCGTCCAATTTTTATCGCTGCACTTTGTTTCGCGTGTATAGGACCATCTTGTTTTATCTCTTGTAATGCCTATGTCCTCGAGAATCGTATCATTTATAGAAATGGGAAATCAATTGGTTTCGCGCTTCTAAGGCTGTTACTTGTCGTCTGACATCATGAAGTGTATGCCAAGTGTTTGATGTTAATGCGCGAGGTTTTAGTTGTGCATTTTGATGCTTAGGGTTGTCGGAAGTGTTAGGTTTATGCCCTTTTATGATATCTATAGAAAGGGTTTCAGTGGTTGCGGTGTGAATATTGTTGCCATGGTGCAGTTTTTTTTGTCAATTTCCGTCCTGGTTTGACCAAACCATCATCTGTGCAGTTTCTAAATATTGAACGTTAGTTTCTCATTTGTCTCAATATCAGGAGTTCAGAAATGCTTTACTCAATTGCACACACATCAGAGTTGCTACATAAAGCCAGCTTTCTGTAGCAACTCTGATGTGTGTGCAACAGACCCACCAGCTACACTATAATTCCTGGCTTTCTGTAGCAACTCTGATGTGTGTGTGACAGACTCACCAGTCACACTATAACCCATGCCTGCAAATTGTAAAGTGTGTTTTTATCACAGTGCCTACAGCTATTGCTTTGGCACTTTCATGGCTAACCGAAAATTGATACTTCAGCTTGGTTAAACAAGTCTGGCACTGTTTCTGTTATTTTCAATGGAAGCAGATTTAGCTTGTCTGTTGACTGTTTGTGGCAGTTCAAATGGTAACAAACCACGTGAATTACTTTTGTCCCCGGGACACTTTGTGTAGTTGTTACGCAAGTCGTATAAGTGTTTTTGAAGTCATTTAAACTATGTAAATCATCTGAGACTTATGAAACAAAAATTGAGGCATTGTCTCATTGCCTGCCATAGAAACACCTAGTTGCCTGACTGGCCTTAACAACATTCGGCGCGAAAATTTGTTGCATAATATCACCATTGTTGAAGTCTGATGGGACACTTTGCCGTCTCCGTACTTCACCTAAGCGTCCACGTTAGGACGCCACACAAGCTACCTGTTGATGCACTGCCACAGAGTAACATTTTCCATCAATTAAGTAAGTACTTTAACGTTTAGAAGCGTGTGAGAAGGATGTGTGTGCATGGATTTATGCCAATATTCATGCCCGCGTTCTGATGTTTCTGACGTGGTATTTGCCATTGTATCATGTACATTCCTTGCACCCCTTACGCGTAATTGGTCTACATTTTTGGTACTCGTTCTGCTGTGTGTCTGTCTTACTGGTGTGTTGCGCATAACATGCTAATGTTGCTTTAGTCAGGCCTGCTGAAACAGTTGACTTAGGGTTTTTTTTTTTGCTGTACTTACTATTTTGTGGAGCTTGTGTTGCTGTTGCTTCTAATGTGTTTCTACTTGAACATGTGTTTGTGCATCAAAAAATGTTTAGTGTTAAAAACATTAATCGCTGTTTTTTTACTGAGGGGCAGCTAGCATGGTAAGGTGTGTATCTTCAAACGAGAGTGGTCAGGATCTTTTGAACTATTCTTGCAATACATCATAGATGACCAGATTCTATGCGAAACAGTGGAAACCACTAGCATTGTGACAACAAAATGTCGTAGCAACTGGGAACATCTTCGAAATGTTATGATGTTTAGAAAGTTGTGGTAAATGTGTACTATTTCATGACACTGGCTAATGTGTGTCATGTCTACAAAAACAGTTTTATTACTTCATCGTCCACCAAGGGACGAAGTTAGAGTTTGTGTTTGCAGTCCGTGGGGGAAAAAACAGCTTTCTTTGAAGCCAACTGAAAAATGAAAGTTTACATACCAGAGATGTTCTGGCTCTGTAATAGCTTGTTGTGACAGCTGTTAAAAGATTTTGCCACTTGTTGTCATTGCTGGATAGTTGTACCTTTTTTTTCCACCTTTGGTCCGTAAACCTGATGTTGCATCTGATATTCAGCTCTCATATAAAAAAAGTCTAAATAAAATTTCACTCTGCACACCATTAGTACTGGTCAGGCATATAAAATAAGTTGCAAAGATGACTCAAATTAACTGTTTAAACCTCAAACACGACTAAAACTTTATAAAGAAAACGCCCCTGTCGTCAAAAAACTTGGAGCTGTGTAGGAATGTGAAAGTGTTAGCCATTGCCAAAGTCCTCATCTCTATGTTAGCCTAGAGTGTAGCATGTTAGTGCTTTGTGTTCGAGATATTCAGTTTTATTGGTTTTACGGGTTCTTCAGGTTTTACAAACATTTAGCGTTTAAACAACTGTTTGATGTGTGCAACCCGAAGGGGCTATGAAGGTTTTTGACCTCCTTGGGTGCAAGCCTCATCTTTATGTTTCTTGCATGGAATCAACGCTAAATCCATTATTGCACCTTTATTTAACAGCTTTTGCTTAAGATGAACAGTTATATGTCGCAAGGTACCACAAGTTAAGCAGTTATTGCATACACAAATTTTTCACTGTCCTTTTTCCCTGTATGTGGTAATCCAGTAAAGATTGCATTCACATTGCAATAACTTTAATTTGTCAATTAAGGTATTTCTTCATTTCTCTGCTTCTTGCTCACTAGTTTCATGGCAAAACACAGTCTTCACGGCTAATTTGTGTCAAAGTACAATACGTTCCAACTCACATCCTTATCATTCCAAACATGTCAGTGTGTGCTGTGTTTTCTTTCCTTTTAATGCAGGTGAAATCATTTAAAGCAATATTTAAGGCCAAATTTAGCCCCGTATTTTAAGATGTTCAAGCGCATTTAAAACCTTTCAATCAGCTAAATAAAACCAAGGCCCAGGAGCAGCTCATATATGCAAATTTGAACAATCAAAGTTTGTTCTTAAGTGTCCACTTACGTGCTTCACAATCTTCTATTACGTGGTCCTCCATGCATAATTTTGCCACTGTTGCTGAGACTGGCAGCCGGATCTCGCAGACTTGGCATGTTTGTTACTTGTTTTGCTGGCCTGCAGCACTTGGTTTTCTAGCACTCAACTGCACGCTTGATGAACGGGCACATTGTCGTTACAGCTGCAACTATGTCGTACGTGTGTTATGATATTAACTGGCATCTGTTCATCCACATGTTCTGCATGATTGTGTGATCCCTGTTAGAAGAGGTGTTTAAAGCATTGATAACAGTATGTTTGAGCCCTGTGCAATAAAGACATAAATGTTAGAAATCACAAAGCTACGATAACGTCGTTAAACCATTCCAGATTGTAAGAAATATGTCGAATACACGTATTGCTTGCCTGCGACGAGTTCGCCCACACATATGTCACGCAAACGTGCTCTTAAAGAATGAAATCGCTACACACCTCTTTGTTCAAGTACCAACATAGTGTTGCTTTGGAGAGGCCTCAGTGGTGACTCGTGTGAACATAGGGATACTCTGCAATCTCACTTTGGCCTTTGTTACTCTTAATTCCCATTACAAGAGTGCTCTCTTTTTGTTCATACTGCAAACACTATGAATCTCCTGAAACTTGGCACAGGAATTATTGTGCAAGAAGCTCTCACAGGCCTTGGTAACCAGGTGGACAGTTCGGGCCAATATACATTTTAATGAAATATTAGCAACGAACTGGAGACTTGCAGTGCTGTTTGAACACACTCATTTAAATATAGCCATCATTTCTATATATAATCGGCATACCGAATGCACGTTGAGTTAGTTTTTTTTTTTTTATACATACGAGAGATCGGTACCCTTACAAGTGAAGTGGTGTCTAAATGAATATGTAACCTGTCATTTCTCGCAACCTTTTTTGTTTGTTTGCATTGCAGAGGCAAAAAAAAAAAGACGAGTTTCATGTAAGTTCATTCAAAACATTCCAGAGACTACACAGATTGTCCAAACAGATTTCACATGTACATATGGCAATACCACTGTGTGGAGGAATGCCTGATAATAAAAGAACATATTTTTCAACACATTCTCGTTCAGTCTGAATCTGTCTCTGAAAGTTGGAGGACGTACGAAGGAGCCAACGTTTCAGCAAGGTTATCATCAGGATTGTTTATTTCTCACACACGACAATTCTCAGGGGGCTATAATACAGTGCTTTGTGGTGTTAAATACACTCCTTCAGCATCATTTTTATAAAACATGACGTGCATCAATTCACACAATTTCTTTAACAGAATTCAATTCTTATCATTCTTCACTGGTTATGGCAATGAGAGCAGCAAGGATAACGTCAGGCAGAATGAAACGAAAAGCAATTAATGCCTGGCGTTTCAGGTTGCAGAAGCATAATAATATGAGACGCCAAAGAAAAGCATTCATTACATAAATTCACTATGTGCATTTTCCAAGTGTTCAACACGTGCGTCCTGTGTAGCTCGGAATGGTATTGACAATGATCAGAGGAAAACTAAGAACAGTGTGCAAAAAAACAAAGATGCTACAGTAAAGCAAGGACTTGTGAAAGGAAAAGTGCTTATTTTGTGCATGAACAAACACGGTAAACTTCCCAACACTTTTACCAAAGACAATACCAAAGCAGGTTTGGTGTGCATTGCGTCCATTCGCATACTTTGTTTTTCGTCTTTGCATTCAGACAAAATGGGCACTCCGTTTTAAATCAGACGCCCCTTCAGTTGCGAGCTATTTTTTCTGTAACCGTATTTTAACAGACAGCCCTATCTAGAAATGCACCACTTAGGAAAGGATTGATTTACAGATACATAATTATACAGTTTAGCTTGTCTGTGAATGCATTTTTTTTTTGCTGTGTTTAGCATAAGCCAGCTGTAACAAGACAGTTGATCAAGTATCATCTGTTGTGTGAACAATAATCCGTTTTGATTCATGTCTGGCTTTCCCCGTTTCACCAATACTGCACACTGCAAATTCCATTTGATTTCACACTGTGGACAACTATTTAGTTTATAAACACCATGTCCACTTAAGACAACGGAGAGATCGTGAAAACCAAGGGTTATGGCAGCCTACTCATTGCAGTCGATGCTATGAAAGTGCCCCCTTTAGCCGAGAATGACCAGCTACGACTAGGCCGCTGCGGACTCGAAAGGCTGCCTGTAATGAGCGAGTTACCTTAATGTGCCAATGTTAGCCAAGCCATTGAGATTACTAGTCAAACAGCTGATGACAAGCTGTGGCGGAGCCCTTTGTGGTGTCCACCCTTCACGAAACTCAAATGCCATGACACGTTATATGTACCACAAATGCAAGGCGAAAATTCTTGATGCTGCTAGCAAAGACAAATAATGAACCTTCGGTGTGCCCTTTGTAGTGTGAGGGAAGCTGATGATAAGTTCAGCATGAGCCAGTTTTAGTGGCCAATCAGCTTTGAAAGTAAAAGCTCATGCAATTTACACAGTGTGATGGCATCTGGTGCAATACTACACATCTGACATGATATGTTTGCATGGCTGCACGTGCGAGTATGCACCCGAAAGAATGCCTTTGTAATATCGTTTTCCAAAGCAGTAACAGGCTCTGGCGTGGTGCAGTGGTAGAATAGATGACCCCCAGTGAGTGCCCGAACTCGATTCTTGCAGGAAATCAAGATGCATGAACGCACCAACGTTCACTGTTGACCGATGGAGTTTGCCACCAAAATCAACTATTAAAATGAGACAATAACTGTCCAAGCTTGCATCGCAAAACAACACAGAAAAATTCTGTCACCATTCTTGCCAGCTGGAACCACTGTAGCAACACTCGTTGCACACTCCACTATGCTCCAGCAGCCACTGTAAGCAACGGCATAGGAGAGGGGAATTTCCACAGCAGAGTAGGTAATACCGAGCCAAAAGTGCGAAAGAAAGTGTCGGAAGAGTCGACGCACTTCTCAAAATACACTCTTGTGTTCTCACATCACGAGAATGCAGTTGGCGATCCTGTGACTTCCTTTTTTTTTTCACAAGTAAGCATATTAAATGGCGTTAACCTAGAATGCAGGCACTGAGCCTCTCCCTTATTTGAGCTTTCTTTCAGGTAAGCATCAATCCCGTGTCGGCGTCTTCAACAGTATTCTATTCCAAGTTTCACAGCATGCCTTGCTTGCTCTTTGCTTTAGTGAAGATGCTTTCAAGAGCAGCAGGAAATCGTCTTACTGTGCCAAACTCTCAGCACAGTAAGCAGCAATTTATTCAATCCAAGACTAACCATGTCTTGCAGCAATGCCCGAGTGCTGAGAGTCAACCTGCATGCTAGCCGATGCTCTTCGAAACATGGCAATGTCGTGCTGTTACTTGTGAATCTAGCTTCACGTTTATGCAATTTGCACAGTGTGCGACTGAGACATCTGAATGACCCAGAATGTCTACATGAAGCCTGCTTGTTCTTGTCAAATTGGTGGGAGCAGTTAGATCTGTTATTAGTACCACTTTCCTCAAACAGTCCCCACATCCTGGCTACCTACCTACTGGGAGTGACGGTTATGTTCCCCGTTCAGAAGAGAACTTCAAATTAATAGAATGAAACTGCCACATGAACTTTGAATGCTGTGTATGGCCAGTAGAGAGTCTCTCTTCTACAGCCTTTTCTCTACTACATCGAATATCGCAACTTGAAAATGTCTTTCACTCCGAGGCGCACAGTGAAATGAATGCATTTGAGTCTAAAATCACATGTAACATGCGTATTTACACAGAACTCTTTGGCCAATCTCTTGCCCGGGGAGAAGAAAGAGGGAGAAAGAAACAAAAAGAGGTCGGTCAGATCTTCCGACTGGCCAGCTGCCCTACCCTTGGTTATCTTGTTATTGGCATGTCATTCCATTATCACAAAGTGGCGGCTTAAACATCTCTGGTTGCCAACTTAATGGCCAGAGCATCCCTCTTGATCCTGGCCTTGTTGAACAGCTCATCCGAGACCACAGGAAGTTGGCACGAAGCCGGATGAGTTGCGGTGATACCTTCAGCCCAGCGCGGATCAAAACGATCCCCTTTGGCTTCGCAGATGTTGTGCAACACACAGCAGGCCAACACCAAGTCTCCCACACTGCTCAGGTCTCCCTCATACTTTGCCGCCAGGCACTTCCAGCGGGCCTTCAGCTTCAGAACGGTCTGTGAGGCATAGCCAATGGCTCCATTCAGGGCACTGTTGTACGTCCTCTGTGGCTTGGTGGCTGCGACGTCGTATGGCTTTAAGACTTCGGGTCGAAGCGGAAACGAGGGGTCCGCGACAAGGTACGCAAATGAACCAGGCGTCCTGGAGTCGGTCGAGGACGATGGCGAGTCTTCTTCTGAAGCAGTGAGTTCAGGCACGAACGCCCAGTCCTCCAGCCTGCCCGGGCGGTTGGGCGTCTGGCCAGCCCGGGCTGCTGTGATCTGGCCGTCTCGACCAATCACAACCTGAAGCAGGCAGGCGTAGACGTCCGGCTGGCCCGGCACTGCATACTCGGCCTTGACATAGTTAGGTGGGCTGACGGGAATGTAAGTGGAACAGATTACACCATGGCAACCTGGAAGTCCGTAGACTTCCTCGAAGAAGCTGGGCGTGTTCTCGCAGGGCTTGATCACCTGCGGCATGACGTGCAGTATGACGGCCTGGATGGCTTCCTTCAGGATCAGGCAGGCCGACGAGCGACCCACGCCGAACAGCTGGCTGAGAACCTTGTAGTGGCAGTTGTTCGATAGGCGCCAAAGGTACACGGCGACTTTTTTCTCAACGGGCGTAGCGGGTCTCCAGGCCGTGTCGTGAGTCGCGATGTGGTCGCGGAGAAGCTCGCAGGCGTGCTCGAAAGTGGCGCGGCTCAGGTGAAAGTTGTGAAGCCAGTCCTGCGCACTGAAGTCGCTCGATATGACGTGCTGCCAGAAGTTGTCGCTACGCACGCGCGTCCACAAACGACGTCGGCGGCCGCCCGCGCCACCCCCACGACCACCGAGCCCCGTCCTCTGCGGGGACCTCGGTTCCGGCGTCGGAGACCTCCGAGTAGCGATGAGGGCCACGAGACGGCGATTACGCTGTTGCAGCGCCCGCATCCGACGCTCCTGCCGCTTACGCCGTAGCCGCAACAGCATCAATCCTGCGGCCACGACCCCAAAAGTGGCCATGTAGAGTGTGCGTTCCCGCGCGTCCATGGTTCCTCCGGTAGTGGGGCTACAGTAGTTCCGGAGAACACTAGCACTTCACAGTAAGGACGCACTCAGATGCCGTTTATCATCCCCAAGCCCGCAGCAGCGACAGCACACTGTGCATAGGTGAAAGCGCAGCTCGCTTTCTGGGGCAATCGTCAGAATCGCGGTTGTGCCAGCTGCGTGCGTACGTTTCGTTTCGGCGATCCACCTGGGTTACATCACAATCTCATAAGGCTCGTCGTGTGCACGGTCATAAGGCTCGTGCGCATAATAGTCTCCAATAGCCTCCACTCCACACAGTTCACCACGATTTTGACATTTCACGATTCACACACACGCAGAACACTTGCATACACACCACATATGATACAAACACAGTCGCACTGATGCGTCTGGCGCTAGCGAAGCATCAGATGTCATTCGGCAGTTTCGGTGAGTGAACATGCCTGAAGAAACGTACTAGCCCTCGCCGCTTTCCGCCCCACGGACCTGTACCGAAGCCAGCTTTGCCCCTACATAATCTAGGACACTAAATTTAATCAACTGGGTAGTTTACAAAACACATTCGCTTCGGCACTGACCACTAGCTGTAGGGGTAATGCTCTGTGTTCCACACCGACTGCATAATCCGTTGATCTATTTGATTGTGAATGTGACTGCATCTCAAATACAACGTAAGGAAATTCGTACTACAGAGCACCTATATACTACCATTTAATTGCACCACCCTCAAACGTGAAATAGTGGCCTGATTTCGGGAGCCGACAAAGCCGCAAACGCTATGCGGAAAACGGCGGTTGAAACGCGCAGCGCCAATCACGGCTGGCAACAAAGAGTAGCGAGCACCCAAAGCAAAATCGTAAGCTCCGTTGATTAGAGAGTGTCTTGCGTTTGGCGGAGTGTCTTGCGTTTGGCGGAGGCGGCTTTTAGGATCGCGGCATCCAAGTGCACCGAAAAAGAGAAGAACAGCGTGAAATCCGCGCCTCGACGTTCTGGCTGGGCGACGTGTTGCAACCGCGAGTGGCGGTCTGGCACCACCTGCGGCAATCCGGAGAGAGGGGCCCCGGCTACGACAAAGGCGCTGATGAACGTCGCGGTGGACGGACCATGCGAGAGCCGCGAACCTCGTCCAGAGGTGCATGCCTAGCGTCGGCGGTGTCGTTCGCCAGACTGCGGTAGTGTTTGTGCCGAGCGGCTATGAGTTCCCCTGGGGCACGCAGCCTCGCTGTTTACGGTACCCGCTCGCGTAGCAGACGAAGGGACGACTGACAGGAACCGGACGACTGCGACAGGAGTGACTTTCCCCCGAAACGTCTCTCGAAGGTGAGGTGGAGTGCGCGCGCTCCTGCGGATCCGTTCACAAAAGTGAAACCTCTCAAAAAACCGTGCGCGCGTGTTTGCGAGCGGCGGCGAAGGAGGCTGGGCAGAGCTCGTCACCGTGTTTGTTTTTCTTTTCCTGGTATATCCCTCCGGCACTACCGTCGTGTAAACGCCTAAGGGTAGAGGAAAGAAAGCGCAAGCTCAAATCTGGAGGTGGGGTGGGGAGGCTGCCCACTCCACGGCGAAACTGAAGAATTAGGGGAGGAGAGGGGGGCACCTCCCATTGCATGTGTGCGGACGCTTTGCTTTGCCAACTTCGACAGAAAAAAAGAGAGAGAAATCGGGGTCAGGAAGTCATCGACTAGCGGTCGGGTGGTGGACACCGAAGTCTCGTTTCGCCGTCTCCCCAGGTTTCCTTCCGGTCGCGGTTCAGGCGAGGGAGCATCGGTCGAGACAAACGACTCTTCCACGCTTCGCTTAACGGGACATCCTCTGCGCGTTTTGTTGTTTCGCTTGAAGAAACCGCAGCCCGGTGAGCTGCCGCTAACGAGCGAGCAGCTGTCGCAGCCCGTAATTGACGGGCACCGCGCGATTCTCTCGCAAGAATCGGCGGTTACCGGGTCCTGAGGCCGCGTTTTCCGCCGGTGACGACTGGCTGGCATCTCTTTTCGGCGCGCCCCCCCCGGGAACAGTGCAGCTTCCTCGTCGCTCACTCTTTTCCTTCGTTTTCATTTTCATTCTGCGAAGGGGCGAAATTGCGCGAGCCTCGAGAAACGCGTCGGGAATCGTAGACGCGCCTTTCGACAAAATCCCGCCCCGATTTCTCTTTGGCTCGCTTAGACAAACACGCCGTAGGCAATCGCGGCGTTCCTTTGGTTTGTCGGGTTTCGCGGTTTTTGGCCGGGCGGCTGGCGTTCCGCCGCAGTGAATCACGTAGAGCATCTGCCCGCCTTCCGGTACACAACTACACAGCTTCGATCTGTGCTGCTTCGGCGATTTTAACGCTTCTCTCTCTCTTTCTTTCTATCTTTGTAGTTACGAATCGCGCCGAAATGCCACGGCATTGCTCGCTTCACCTTGACACCGACTCGCTTGGCCCCTGCACCTACTATCGCGAAAGCGCGTTTTTATCGCCGGGGCGGACATATCTCAAAAGCAAGCCCCATAATCGCATCTTCCACTGTGATCTGACGCTGACAAAACAAAATAGATGGGAGGGCACGATAGCGCGACGTGAAAGAAAATTGACTGCGATAGATGTTCTGCTGCCTCGAGAGCCATGGCACGTGCGAAAAAATGTATTCCACATTTTACACTGCTTGGGAAGGGCCCGAAACACAGTGTAAGGCTCATGCCCCCACACAAGGTACATGATTGTGTGTTTCTCTAAATGCGGCTCCTTAATTTTATGTGTGATTTTGGAACATGGGACTTTTTTTTGCTTTTTTTAGCATCTGTCATCAGAAGTGCACACACTCTGTTTACTCTAGGTAGTTCATTGTGTGTCATATTAATTGGCCTATATTGCTTTACTCACATGAGGCATTCAGAAGAAGGTTGACGTCTGTGGGAAAAAAGGACGGTTTAAGTTGGACAGATCTTGCCTGGTGAGCTTCCAGTCATAATCGAGCAGGGTTCCGACGAAATCACTCGGTCATGATTGGTCCATATGGCATGTAGAAATTGATGTCAAGTTAGTTGGTAAGTCGTCATAGTGAAGTAATCAGGTGCGATGTACCACTGCCTCATTAGGCAGTTTTAGAATAGTGTATGCAGAGCTTTGCGTTAGCGTGTGTTGCCATTGTGCTTGCATCGCATCTCAACCTCTTGCGTGCCCCCCTTTAAACGACGGAGATTGCAGGCACCCTCGAGGATCAGTGTCCTTGTGTACACTGTTCTAAAACTCCCTATGAACACATGCATGCACTCGAGACCATACCACATGCTGTTTGTCAGGTATGGTCTTAAGTGAATGTGGCAAAGCTGAGTTGCACCTACATTTGCACCGTGTGCACGAGATGCAAAAAGAAGGCAGTGGCGATTGATGGTCCATTGTTTGACAGCGATGTTTGTTTCATCATGAACCTTTACCAACACGCCCAACTGGCAGTCATCCTAGATATTTGTTTACCTCAATGATTGCACAAGAACTGCCGTTTGGCAGCACTGCGCTCTGTGCTGGATAAATATTTAGAAGCAACCGATCGATGTCGCATTGTGCATAGGCTCTGTTGTGCGTGAAGCATGAGTGGGGGCATCCGTTGTTACCGTTAGTTGACTGCCTAGCTAAATGCAAAGGGCATGTACTTTTCAACGTTGGCCGCCTCGTCCAATAGACAATTAAGACAGCCTGAATACTGAAATTCCTGCAGCCCCATAGAAAAAACCACTCTGAATGATTATCTGTGCTTCTGTAATGTCATAGTCAACATTTTTTCTGTATGAATGGCCTAGTTGAGTACAGGAACCACATTCCTTATTGGTTTAAATCAATGTTTTGACGAAGCATCATCTGGTCGGGAGGAAGTATAAAACACAAGAGAAATGAAATGAAACGCCACATGAATGACGTCGGAAACAAGAACGTGGCATACAACGCACTTGCGGAACGCATGGGTACATCTGATCGTGAGTGGACCAAGGCAACGGTCATCGTGAAGTAAAGAAACAGCTTCTAAACCTTTTCATTTTCGTTGGCGCCATTTCATTTCACTTGTATTTCATCCTAACTGGCTTCCATCAGAAAAATCACTCTTTTATGACAGCGCGTGACAAATCATTGGAGGAACTGGACTTCTCACGGGCTCGGCCGAGGAAATATGCGCCTACATAAATTCATACCTTTGCAAGTGACCGACTTGAAATTGTCCTCAAATTGGGGCAACCGGGAGGCACAGTTGCCTTGAGAAGCAATGCTATGCATGTGAAATGTGGTGGCCGAACCTTTGACAGTTGAGCAGCGTAATTTTCTCGCAAGCACGTACAGATTTGAAGGACAGTTGTATTGCATGTTCCTCACATGGCTTCTCTAGAACAAATTGTTTTCCAAGAGTTCGCAGCGATTAGTAGCAAGAAAATGCATTACGAAATGTCCGGCTGCTGAAATCGTTTGGTCAGCTATCCAGACAATGGACTGTATTACGCTTTGTCATCAATTAGTTCAAATCAAATGGCTTGTTGTTCCTAGAGTGACCAAGGACACTTAGTATTAGAGGAAAGATGGGCAGCAAAATCTCGGCAAGAAAAAAAATTTATATTCGTGCGGCGATACCGATTGCTAAGCTCTCGGGTAATGACCATGCATCAAAATGATGGCAATTTTTTGTGTAAGTAATTCACCGCTGCTGATTCACTTGTGCAATTAGCTGTTTCCTTGATTAACAACTGCGTAAACTTTCACCTCCACTAACAACTCCTGTTAGGTTTTTCATGGGCCGCTTTCAACATCAGTTTAGAAAGAGCAACTGAATATTGCAATCGGGGAAAGCATAACACCGGTGAAGCTAAGAAACTGTTGGATTGGCGTCTCGACTTGTTGCCGTAAATTAGACGCTAGTACGCATTTGTGGCAAGTGATTTTGTAAACTCTCTTCCTGGAGTTCCAACAGAAAAGAGAATTAATACAAACAAGCACCAACATGTTTTTATGTGAGCTGTGAGCGTTCTTGTCAAAATATATGTCATTATTTAAGTTCTGAAACACGTTTATTTACATGGCTGAGCTAAATCAATCGAAATTAAGTAATCAGTAATTTGCATTCCCTCATGTTTCTTCTGTCGTGATTCAGTTAGCATCATTTGCAACTTGACCACGGGCTCCAGCGAAGCGTCCGAATTCCCAGCTGCTGAGAAATGCTGTTGTTTAGTCCTTTCTGCCTCTCTAGTAAATTTGGTTCTGTTCGGTACTGCAACGCATTCTGATCACTCTGCGCGGGCTTCTGCAAGGAGCGATGAAAACCAGGGGCTCTCTGTTTGAGTTAGTCATTGTGGACGCCAATGCGGTCAAATTATCTTGAGTTTTCACCCATAGAAATAAATACACAGGGCTGTATCGGGACTAGGGTGTCAGTTTGAATTAACTGTTTGAATTGACAAGCTTTTACTCTACAAATTTGATTTGATTTATCAGCTTAGTGTTAGAAGCTTGATAGAAGCAGTCAACTTAGCACCAGCTTTGTGTAATTTGTAGTACAAAAAGAATTGTACAACTGTGCATTGTGCTTGCACATTTAATGTATCATTGTTGCTTGTGTAATCTTTCAGGAATCTCAAATCGTAATTTCTCGGACTGAATTAAATGGTACCAAAAATGAATCGAGGATAAATTATTAGACCATCTTGAATCACCATATATTGAAAATGATGTTAATGTCAGAATATTTGCTATGTTTTAGTTTTCTGGAATTGCATTTCACCTTATGAAGTACACCCTGCCAAAAGCCTGCACAAATCATTATAAACAAATCATTTTCTTTTTAGTTCCTAGAGTGTTAAAAATGTTTAAAAAACAGGGTTATGAGCATGTAAGCATCTATATTTGAGACAACTACCGTATGCCATTGTGCTTTGGCTGAGGCAATGGCATTGTAAAAAGCACTGTTATGCTTAATAATGTTGCTGTTGTGCTTGCGCCAAGTTGACACCAAAAGAATATACGACCGCAGCAGTGATAGAAAATTAAACAATACCAGTTGATAGAAAATTAAACAATATCAGTTGTAAGTGTCATATGGGGCAATCATTTTATTGCCAAGGAATGTAGTTTTGCTGCTGAATTCTTGCTGTCAGAGCAACTCTGCTTGCCTGCATAACTTTCCATTATTGAAGCCCGTTGTGTCAGGCACGAAATTTACATTGGCTTTAGGTTTTGTGTTTTTTCACACAGAGCTTGCCATGTGGGTAACTGTTTGATATTCACATTTTTAAAAAGTGGTTGTTCAATTTGAAGACCGAATGGTATGGGAAGTATTCTCACTTATTGTTTAAAAGCTTCAAATATTCATTTATCTTTAAGGATCTAAATGTTTCATTCTTTTTTAAATGCAGTACAGGATGACCCCTTAAAATGATCCCTGGCTACTCCTAGTAGACATCATGAGCAAACTACAAACGTGGACTATGAGCAGGAGCTTCTACCAACTTATGCGTTGAGCTTAAAGTAGCCTCTTCTCTTAAAGCTGGCCTTCCTTGCCACAAGGGCTAGTAGTCAATCCACGATTGTTCTAAAAAAATGGAGGACCTGTGGCGACATCGTAATATTATGAAGTCCTTATCGTGATGTCATTTTTATTTATTTATTTACAATGTCCTCGGGACAGAGAAAGGCATTACAGAGGTGGCAAACACAATGGACAATAAAATTTCATGTTTAGTTATTCGATGTTCAAAATGTAGTTTGTGCGGTCTTGACAGGTAATGCGCCCGCCTTGTAGGCAATGAGAGCAGAACAGCTCTCATTGGTCTTTGTCAGCTCGGCATTGGTCTTTGTCAAAAAAAGGAATCTTGAATCGACTTTATCATAACTAATTTCCTATTGCTGAATATCTGCTTAATTGTTTTCTTAAGGAGCCAAATACTGAAAACTTGGCTTTCCTTGTACTAACATCACCCGAAACGAGGAACATATCCTTGATGTGTGATGTTGCACAGACGTTCTGGCACTGGGGGGACAGCGCTTTGCTGCTTTTGGACCCTTCTCTGTCCCTCTTTGTGGATTTAAATATAAACCAGCAAATAGCCCAATTTGCATCGTTCAAATAGACCTTTTTGAAAATTGCAAAGGTAGCTTTCCTGTTATGCAGTTTGAACAACTAATGGCGGCTAGTGACTTACTGCAACCAGCCTGTTCAAGTGCAGTTTTTTTACTTAAGGACATGGAAAATGTGTCAGCTATCTTGTTATGAACACTTATAAAGATAAGCCCGAGCTCAGTCAACTATATCTGCGTCTTTGCATGTGCCGTCGTTGGTTGGGCAAATATGCAGTGCAGAGAAGCGAACTTTCGAATTATGAAAAGGGTCCATTACTTATGAAAGGCCGTATCACTTGCGCTTTTTTCGTGACCTAGAATGTTTTCTGTCTCATACACCAATCGGTATGACAGTTTTTCTTCGTGTCCATGTTGTTTGCCATGTTGAACCATTTGTGCTGCTCATTTTTACTTCAGAGTATCAACTGCCATGTTAAAAAACTTTGGTTTTCAGTTGACAGCATCTGTCATTGAGATCACTTTTTCCTGCTGATACAACTAATGCCAACATCACTCGACAGATTGTAGTGAATGGTGCGCAGCGCTTCGAAGCAGACAGTTCGTGCGTTTGTTCACGAATTGCTGCCCGCACATGTGGCTTTCACCTGCTGTTTAAGACTGCTAGCCCGTCGTATTTTAGGGAACTTTATTGTCCTCTGTCCCCAGCTCGCTGAGACACATTTTATGGCTCCTTTGTCAAAAGGCTGTCAGGTGCTGTAACGTGACTCGTCGTAGCCTGTTTGTCATCGAGGTTTCGAGCCTTCTGCGCAAGAAATGGAGGGGAGAGAGAGGTGTTGATAATGAAGGTGAATCAACAATCGTATTGTGTCCTCATGGCTGAGATGGTCTAAACAGCTGCTGCAGGCGTGATCTTCTCGGTTTAGGTCAAGAGGGTGTAGTTGTATGTCCGTGACATGAACATTTAACATAAGTGTCCTGCTAGTGAATGCTCTCACAGAAGCGCGCCTCTGAGGTTCTTAAAAACGATAGTCTCTCATGAATACTTGAACGCGGAAGTTTTGGTCTGTCTGTTTGTCTGTCAGACAATTCAGTCACCTAACCAAAGGTTAAGAAAGAGAAAGAAGAAAAAGAAAGAAGAAAAAGAAAGAAAGTTTAAGCACTTACCGAATGTCTAGCCATTTTGAACTGGTGTGTTCATATTTGCGAACATTGTCGATCAGAAGCAAATATTACGCATATATGAGACACAACATCAATACTTGATAGCTAAATGACTTGTCTTCTTTACTAGAAAATACTTAGATACGTGACTATAAAGATTCTAGTGATTCTTATGATGCACCGAAAATTTGACACTATGCACGAAAAATACCGCTGGCAGAAGACTATCACGTGTAGTATATTAGAGTACCAGTAGTAACAGTACTAGTAATATTCTCGTAAGGCATGAAGCTGGCAGACGGCTAATAGTGCTCTAAGCTCACTTGGAACAGTGCAAAAATCTTATTCAAGCACAGAAGCATGTGATTGGGACCACGATCAACATTCTGCCTTGATTTTTGGCTTTACGGGACAGAAAAACACAGTATAGTAAATATGCATTGATAAGGTGTCACGTATGATGACACACTTGATGACAAGCAACCACGCTCACTCAGCCACATCCCGACTACCCGCTTCCCGCGTGCACCTTTACTGTGCACGTGACACTAGCGCCACCTCGTTCCTCAACCGTCAACTACACACAGCATCGGAGATCCACACACAACCGTACTCGCGCACAACTTTGTTCCTTGTCCGTCAACCACAGCCAACCTCCCAGCACACTCTCTTATCCCTCAGAAAGGTGACGCTTTATATTACAGGCAATAAAAATGGTTTGCTGAGAACTGTCGATATAAAATAAAAGGCATTGAGCCTAACGCTTTATATGTAGGACAAAAAGTTGTGACACAGATAATGCAGTAAACAGTGCGTCCCTGGAAAGAACTTATTGGCACATAAGGGTGTATTGAAAAGATTTGAAAGCATCTTGTAACAAGATATTAAAGTAAAAAAAAGGCATTTGAGCATTTCTTTTTTCATTAGCTCAGGTTTCCTCACTCTATTGCTATTGTTAGATTGAGTAATAACTGTAGTAATAATACAAAGTGTTGTCCTGTGCTTCCAAGCTCATTAGATGAGGTTGTGGCTTGAGAAGTATTATTAGACCCCTTGCCTGGTCAAAAGTGGTCTATCACTGCTTGCACATTGCTCAGTGTTTGTAGAAGCACAAGGTAATTTTGTACGTCCACTATATTTTGAAACCACTTCTCCGTGAAATTAGCTTCTCGTGCATAATATTGCCATGTTTGAGATGATGCACCATCCGGTTGTTCGATAAGGAGTTGTCGAAAGCATTACTGGCCACTTGTTGTGACATTTAGTTCTTCCCCCATATTGTTACGTGCAATCTTTGTATACTGGACAAATGCATATCATTGGTTTTGTCACTTAGTTCTAGGAGTGAGTAAGATTCGTTATTTTTTTGCGATTTAACTTCAAGACTATAGCACCAGCACTGCTTGAAAATTTTCTTGTGCCCTGCAGTGGGCGCAGTCAGGCTGTTGATAATGATGATGATGTAATGGGCGGTCAATACATGTATCAGATCTCAACAGGCGTAACACTGTACACTTTCTGTCGCAATCGTTCCCCATCCGTTGTACACAGCCGTGAGTCAACTGTGTGACACCCACGTTAGCATTCTTCTTTAATGTCGTTTTGAAGGGTGAATGAGAAAGCTTTCTTGCAGATGGACAACATACCAGATCCAGAGAGGCTCCGGAGGCTCCAGGAGCTGGAGCAAAGTCTCCTGGACCACACGTCGGAGATCCACGTCGATGGCCTCCTGGTGAGACGACTTCTCCGTGGTTCCCGCTAATCGTGTGAAATTGAAATATGTGTCTAAAAAGTAAACAAAGCGGTAACTGGACATGGACTTTCCTGCATCAGTTACGCATCGTTAAAAGAGCTCATAAATTGGCTCTGTTAGTGAAGGATTCTGACTAAGATACACTGTAAGATTTCAAGCAAGCCCCCCCCCCCCCCCCTAATGCAGTCGAAATTGCCGGCAACGGGGGGGGGGGGGGGGTACTTTTTCGGAACGGCACCGAAATTCAATATGGCGGCATAATTTTTGTGCCAGATAAAAAAAAAAAAAACACAGTGCACATGGATTAAAATTTAGTGTTTGCAATCCATATGGTGTTTTTGCCTACCGCGTTATTCGTCCTGTTGGCGGGGTTGTCTATTTCCACCATCTGATTCATGTTAGCCATGTTATAAAAGGTGTGGCCGTTGCGCCATCACAGTGAGTTCGCAGAAAACCGAAAGGCACTTGCTGCCTCCAAAAGTTCCTAGGGCGTCTTCTGGCTCTCGTTTCTAGCGCAGCGCCTTGGAACGGCGAACCGCTGTTTCAAGTGATTTAAGTAATGGCTGGAGGCTACGAAGTTTCCCAACTGCATGCTATTGGCAATTTCGACGGCCTTTTCGGAAAGAATCCGGTTGTTGACGGCACGTCCTGCACTTTTTTGGCGCTCAAGGTACTCGAAGAACGCATCGTTCACGTGCTCACTGAACACTAGTGCTCCATTACTGAACTTCCGTCAAAGTTTTACCTTCCCATAGATTAGCTGCCGCAAATTATCGAAATTCTCCCACTTCCGTATCCGCTTCCAGTTGAGCTTGAAATGTCAAGTCGTCTGGTGCACGTTCTTTCCGTTCTCTCAATGACATCAAATAACCTCGATTTGCTTTGCCACTGTGTAGGACAGCATAAGCACAGCTGACCTTTCACTGCAAACACAAAGCAACAAATGGCGCAGAGCAATCCGGCTACAGTGCAAAGCAAGATTAGATAATGGGGGGGGGGGGGGCACTTTTTGAAACGGTGGGGGTACTTGAAATCGGCAGTGAAGTTGGGAGGGGAGGGGGTGCTTGCTTGAAATTTTACGGTATGTGTGTGTGTGTGTGTGTGTGTGTGTGTGTGTGTGTGTGTGTGTGTGTGTATATATATATATATATATATATATATATGCAAAAAATGGACATCATGAATGGTGCTGTCTGACTAGTGAAGTTTCGTAATGTGTTGTTATGCCTTTGTTTTTTGTCTTGTCACTACAGTCGACTCTCGTTAATTCAAACTTGAAGGGACCTCTGAATTTTTGTTTGAATTATCAATAAGTTTAAATTATCAGAAGTTCTCAGATATGTGACTGTGGGGTGAGGTGACACCACACATTGCAATTAGGGATTGTTTTTATCACATTAAAAATTTTTTTGAAGCATTTTTAAACCCTAACTGCACGCAATGAACAGAAAGCAGAGGTGTAAGGTCCACAAGTTTATTAGCCATTTACTCCTCATCAGATCTCTTAAAGAAATCGTGAACTGCCAACTGCTTTTTTGCTATATGTGCCTTCAGCACAAAGCTCTCTATTTCAGTTGAGAGGTATAGAAGCTTACCATACGCGTGCTTCTATTCAAACATTTTTTTTTTAATTTTTATATTGTTAGGATTCTATAAGCACCCGAATTTTAAAATAGTAGTGGGAAAGCAGCAGATATTTTTCGGTATGGAACCGCAAAAAGTATGAATTAACCGAATTATGGAGTTGAACTAAGAGGCTTTTAAATTCATTGAAAGAATAGAGGGCCAAACAATAAATTGGATTTTGTTAGAATTGACCCAAAGTATGAATTATCAGAATTTGAATTATCGCGAGTCTACTGTATAAGCAAACTAGCGAACAGGAAGTGCTGCAGTCCAGTCCAGATTTAGATTCCGCTGTCACTTGCCTTGTTTCGCTTGTTAGTGGGGTCATTCTCATAAGTTTCTGCAGCCAAAACGTGCACAGTCTGTCGTCATGGGCATTTTTGTTGAGTCGAATTGAATTTATTCTCCTTGAGCGAGACATGCACAGATGGAGCAGCATAATGTTGCACAGATCGGCAGCTTGATTGGGCAGTGCACCCTGGATGTCGCAGCAGGAGTTTACAGGCACGTTTTACACACAGGACTGCTTTTCACTATTAGAGGCAGTAATTTCTCAAAATTGGAGAAACACAGTAGGATAAAAAGATTTTTCACTGATTGTGAACATTGTATTTGCCTTGTTACATGTTGTAAGGAGGTAACATGTTCATCAGTGCAAAAAAAAGAAAAATGCTTTACTCGGTTCACAGGATGCCATCCAGGCTCTGGTAATGGACTGCAACAGTCCGGCTCTCCGGAGGATGAAGAACATCGACAGCTTCCTCAATCGATGTAAGCACCTCAGTTTGTGTCCTTCAGCAATAGGGTCTTTGAAACCTGCGACTCTGAGTACAATCACTTGTGACATGGCTAAGCTGGTCAGACTTGCCCTTAAAAGAGGTTCAAGCTTGCGTGCTGGTATTTAATCGAAGCAAATAAACTGGCAGCTACGGGGAAGTGGCGGAACATGTGCGTACAAGATGTAATGATAATTTTGGGGCTTTTACATCCTAAAATCATGACATAATTGTGGAGATGCCGTAGTGGAGGGTTCCAGAAGTTCTGGCCACCTTGAATACCTTAACAGTCACCTTAAACCTGGGCACACGGACCTCGACCATTTGGCCTCCATAGAAATGCGGTCCGTATTCGATCCAGAAACCTTTGGGGTCATCTGTTAAGCGTCGTAACCGTTAAACCGCTGCAGTGAGTGCAGAGAAAACGTAATCACTTTTAGATGCGGAAGCATCTTATACTCGCGCCTTGTAGTGCGCCGTCCGCACCGCTTCTCAAACATTCGACAGCTGACGCGCGCGCATGCGCCGTCGCGCCGTTGCCCACCATCTGTGCCGCGCGCGCTTCTCCTTCGAGAACATTAGACAGCTGACAGCGCATGCGCCGTCGCCATCTGTGCCGCGCGCGCGCTTCTCCTTCGAGAACATTCAACAGCTGACAGCGCATGCGCCGTCGCGCTGTATATATACTCAAGGTCGGCGCTCGCTCGCTCAGTTGCCGCTCGTCCGTTGGTTTGTACGGCGCGTCGACGTCCGAAGTCGCCGTGAAATGAATGCCAACGAATCCACAAACAGAATGATCGACGTCCCTAAGCCATCGTCTTCAAAGTTCGTCGCAATAAATAAAACACCGCCCTTTCGCATACGTGCCGTATGTGTTCACTCATTTAACACCCCATTTCACAACCACGTTAACCAATTTAGCCATCGACCCAGGTAAGTCTCAATTTAACACCCGTTAACCAATTACATGCTTCCGCATCCTCCTCAGTGTTCCCCCGAGGGAAGCTGCGGGCAATTTTTTTTTTTCATGTACCTGTGTTGGTGCTAAATGAGAGCTTCTTGTAGTTAACTAAAAGCGCACTTAAACAGAACAAGCCCGAATTCGCACAGTGCGCAATATGTTAATCTTTGAAGTAACCATCTATCATACCTGGCGTTCGGGTACAGAAGAACAGCTTAATTTGGAATAATAGGAATGGGTATTTGATGCTGGAAGGCTCTGAAAGGATACAAAGGTTAGCCCAGAGGGTTGAAGCATTATGAACATTAGTTCGTCATGCCATTCAGTGTTAGGTCAGTATGAGTACTAGCAACTGCTAAGTGCCCTCAGTTCATCAGTAAACTTCTGTGTCACCACTGTGTCTGTTTTTGTGCTTCCCTTGTTGATTTCTTTGTCAATGTTTTTTCTTCATACCAATTTTTTTCACTGATCAGATGAGAAGGCTGTAGCCAGCATATCGGCATGTCGAATGAAGCCAGATGACTTCAAGGTGATCAAGACCATCGGCAGGGGTGCTTTCGGAGAAGTCCAACTGGTGAGTCTAACCTCCCATGGCTGACGCAGTTTGTCTGCGTTCTCTCGCTCTTCGTGTGATGCAGTTCATTCGGACAGCAATAGAGTATGTAGAAAACGCACTCATCATCTTTTGCCTCCATTATGCTAAGCTGGGGCCTTATTATGAGAGTACGACTTTCGGAGGTTTCACTTTCAGTGCGTGCTAATAGGTTGGTTGAGAAAAGGCGGGCAAGTAGTAACCTCAATCATTGGACAGGCGAGAGGGGTACGTCTTGCACAGCTGTCAGTTAGCAGACACACAAGGTTGTGTGTCACGTAAAGCGACTGTTAGAAGTTTAGCACCTACCTTTCTTGACGTCTGTGTCGTCTTTTCCTTTTTTTCTTTTCCCATATGTGCCGCGGTAATATGTACTAGCTAAGTCCTAGATAACCAACTCGTTCGAGCCACAACACTTCTGAAAGACTGTTGATCATTACCTCAGTGTACCGTTACTTGTGGTAGTTTCTGGAAATTCGTTGGTATTGTCAAATCATATGTGTGGGAGTGACTAAGGTCAAGTGGGATATAACGGAGGAAAAAATTCTCATAAAACCGTCTGTACTGTGAAGATGACGTAGCAAAATAATGTCGGTGAACAGATAATAATGTGGTGAACAAATAATGTGGTGAACAGATATAACACCGGACACTAGTTGATAAAAAAATTCATTCTCACTTGTACTAGCTGATGTATTTGCCTTGTAGCTTCACGTTCTGGGCAAGTGGGTGGCAATTTTTTCTCTTTTGGGTTACGAAACTTTAACCAGAGGAGCAAAATGCAACATCAAATACTTACGGTATTGTGATAATGACTGGTATGTACGATCGCTCGTAATCATTGCATCACAATACTGCGGAACTAGCCGCTGAATGTAAGGCTGTAAGTGTTCGTCTAGTCCAAATTACTCTGATACCACCTTTTTTCACCGCAAATGTTTTTTTTTTTTGGTGAAAATAAAGTTCTTTGATTGATTGATTGATACGACACGAACCGAAGACAGTGGAAATGAAAGCACGTGCTGCACATAGCCCTAAATTGTGGCATTTCAATTCGTCGGGGCTGCACTTCTCTCCCTCATTGTTCGAAAAGCTTCTCGTTCGTAGTAGATAATCTTGTTAAGGTTGCACACAGGAAGCGAACACTCAAGATTATTCCAGAGTTTGTGTGACAATCACTGATAATGCTGGAAAGTTAGACGTGTGATGTGTAAAAGACGGCACATCTGATCGATGACTGGTTGGTCCACGGCCAATACTCAGTTCGTCGCTGTCAGTGCCAGTGTGTGTACCGCGGTGATCTGATTTTCCGTTTACTGGCCACAAGTTTGGCCAAATGAACAGTTTCATCCTATGCATACTGACCTATGGCCATCGTCAGCAGTCACCACTACGTGACAACACACTACGATATCTGATGCTGCTTTGCAGGTGCGCCACAAGTGGACCAAGCGGGTGTACGCCATGAAGCTGCTGAGCAAGTTTGAAATGATGAAGCGCTCGGACTCGGCCTTCTTCTGGGAGGAACGCTTCATCATGGCGCACGCCCGCTCCCAGTGGATCGTCCAGCTGCACCAGGCCTTCCAGGACGACCGGCGCCTCTACATGGTCATGGACTACATGCCCGGCGGAGACCTGGTCAACCTGATGAGCAACTACGACGTGCCCGAGCACTGGGCCCGCTTTTACTGCGCACAGGTGGTGCTCGCAGTGGACACCGTTCACTCCATGGGATTCGTCCACAGGTATGGAGGGTGCCGTTAAGCATCTGTTTGCTGATTGATGGTTTGATAATGAATGCTTAAGTTCCGGTGGAAAGGTTCTACAACACCTTTGTAACAAAGAATGCTATAAGCAGTGGTGCAAGCGTTTGGAAAGGACATTTACTGCGCCTGTTACACATACAACGCCAGCCGCTCAATAAATGAAATAGTACCAGAGATCTTTGAGACTAGCTGTTTTAAAAGGCAATTTATTTATATAACTTCAAGCACCTGCTTAGAAATCATCTTTGTTTTTTCACGGCAGTGCAGTGCTCTCACTGTTTCCGTTCTTAGTCCAACACTTTCTACGATTCACACTTGATCGCAGCAGTCATATCAGTTTGGATGTCTCTTCAGTTTCAGTAAAATAAGGCCGCTATACAAGACGTTGTCCTTGAAAAAGATGCATGCCAGGCCTCGAAAGCGTCTCAAAGCCCTTACATTTTTTTGTCTTTCAAACGATCACAAACTGCTGCAAGTGCATCATCGACACAAAAAAACGTTGAAGCTCTGTTCTTTCTTTGTAGTTTTTTTTTTAAAGGGACCCTAAAAAGAAACAGACTTGATTTAGTTGATAAACTGCATTTTGAGAACTCCACTGTCGTAAGTTTCGCGGTCATAGGTTCATTATTGGTGGAGAAAGTCAAGGTTGAAGTTTCATTCTTAAATTTCGCACTGAAATCTTTGCATGTGATGTAACAAATTACAAGATGCATTTTTCGTATTTTTCGCAACATTGCCTCGATGAAATTTTTTGAAGCTTAGTCCGCTAGATCTATAGCACCCACAGATGACCATGTATTTCAAGTTTATTGATTAGAAGCTATGTAGCACGTAGTGGACGCCTTCAAAATTCATGACATCACGGTGTTTGGTATGAGAATCTCAAGGTGGCGTCTCCACTCGCATTTTTCTTTTCACACGTTTTCTCGCATACGAAGCAACGTGTCACGACAAGTGTGGTGTTTTCGGGATTGTTAAATTGTTCTTAACTAATATGCAAAAATCGTTGTGCTCTTTAGTGTCCTTCTAATGTGCCTACTTGCTTGCTGGCACGCTTTCTTTTTTTTTTTTTTGACCTTGCTTACTTTTTCTGTCGTTTGCAGAGATGTGAAGCCTGACAACATGCTCCTCGACGCAAGGGGTCACCTGAAACTGGCCGACTTTGGGACTTGCATGCGCATGGATGCTGTGAGTCGTTTTGCTTAAGTAGCATGATGAACTATGCGAACTGGTGTTGGTGCATGTTATATAAAGCGACGTAAACAAATGGGTCACAAATAAGACATACCGTATCTACTCCCGTAATGAACGCACCCCAACTGCAGTCATCAAAATTTGGATTTTTTTGCCGCGCATAATGAACGCACCCCCTACATTCATCCGCTGCAGTCCCGCTAACCAACACATGCTGCCTCCTTGTCCGTTGGATTTCTTCTGTTTTTTATTATTATGCCAGCCCCCGTCAGCCACCTCGGCTTGCTCCCTCCCCTCGTTCGCCCACTGCCACATGCCATGCTGTTCTTCTTTTTATTTGCGCGCAGCACTTCCCGTCTATTTTATTATCTGTGTACCACAGCAAGGTTCACGAACGGTCTGAGTGTAGAGACATCACAGCTGACTAACACAGTGTGAGCGAAGTTCATGAAACTGCCCGCGCCAATCGACGGTCGCTTCCTGCAAATACGAAACAATAAGGCCCAACCACATGCAGGCAATTTTGGAGCGATGACGACGACGAAAGGATTTGCTGTCGCCATGGCTGTCGGGAATGGCCATTCATCGCCATCACGTCGCAGGTTTCTAAAAACAAAACCTGAAAAAATCACTTGTGCCCAGAAAAGATCGTGACAGTTCTCGCAACACGGTAACACTCCCGATTCTCGCTTCGGTTGCAATTAGCTCTGCGTGGTTATTATCCGCGCTTACTTAAGGGGGAAGACTGGTCTTAGAATTTTTTTTATTTCTTCAGTGATCTTGATCAAACTACACATGGTTATGCAGTTTTTTCTGCTGATTTCAAATATGTAATTAGTTTTTCTGTAACTAATCCTGTTCCTAAGATAACTCAAATTCACCCTCTATCGTTTAGGGCCACCATTGAAAAAAAAAAAGTGCTTAATTAAAAGTGATATTGGAGATATGCCAACACAGACTTATTGCTATAGATTGAAAGTATGCAAGATTTTTTTGTTGTTAGGTCTTTCTTGGTTATGTTACAGCAAAATGAACTATCCATTTTCAAAAGTATTTGGGTTGTGTTAGAACTTTAATGAGTAATTAATTAAAAACGCCTGTGCTCTAAATTCTGCTCCCATACTTGCATTCTGCACACATACAGGTTTCCATTGCAAGAAGAATTATTGTTGTACCTGCCCTAGCTGCAGAGATATTGAGGCCTCAAAATTGAACGGTCATAAATTTACTTTTCTGAGAAAAATGGAAAAAAACTGAGAACATACAGCTTCTTCAAAAAGCAACAATCATGGTGCACATGTTTTGCAATCCTCATAAGGGTGCTCATAAATTCGTAGCAGAGCTTCCAACACAGGTGCCGGCAAATTATAAAAAAGACTCAAAGTCAGTTCCCCATTTTGTTGCAGGTTCTGCCTGTTAACAGCACCAAGAATCTGGACAGTTAGAATGACATTACCAAAAAATTAACACTTCCTGGTGCGTAAAAATTTGCAGAGAGATAAAAAGAGACTTGCAGAAACCAAATATGTTAACTTTAAAAAATGAATTTTTTTGTCACTTTTTAATCCCAATAACTAGTCTGCCCCCTTAATAAAGGAACGCAAGAAATAGGCTATCTTTTCTACAGTGGGTAACTTCTCATGTGGACAGCGAGGCAGTGGCCGTATTTTGTTGTTAATCTTGTTATCAACGGTTTGTTTTGATGCTTTGTTGGTAGCTTGCTGCAATGTTGGTTACTTGCTACAATGTCAGTGGTGGCACGTTTGTCGTGCGAGTTTGCCACGAAGTTGGCAAAATGCATTGTAGCGCACGTATCTGGGCACCCCTCGAAATCACAGCAGATACCATTGTTGCAGTTAAACGATTGCGAGAAAAGGTAGCCACGAAACATTTTATGGCATGTGCGGGCAGCACGGGAACAGCTTGCAGGAGATAGTGCCATCAACCAATGAAGATAATTCCAGTGCAACAAAGAGGCTGTTACCCAACAGTCTATGCGTATGTCAATTGCGAAAGGCTAAGCGACCTAACTTTTTTTGCATTACCGCATTTTCACTCATCCCGAAAAAGTATTCATAAAATTTGCCCCGCATAATAAATGCACCCCCAACTTTGCTCCGATTAAAAAAAAAAGTGTGTTTGTTACAAGAGCAAATACGGTATCATGTGCACTGTACTCTGCATCTTGTTTATTTGCGATTCCTAAAAAAAAACTAAAAATGGAATATGGATTGAGAGGCTTGCTGATGCGTCTTAGACACACCTTAATGACTCCCTGTAAACCAGTCTTAAAACATGATTTTATAAAGGAAAGTTCATTCGGGCTGCTTTATAATATGAATTTATATTGTTGCACGCTTTCCCTCACAAGAGGGAAAGCGTGCAACAACTTTTTTTTCTTTTTTGCAACAACTTCTTTTTCTTTTTTTGCTTGAATTGTGATATCTGCTTATGTTGAACGGCCATGTGCATATCCTGTATGAGAGCTAAGGAAACACAGTAAACGCAGTGATTCGATCGTCTTGTGGGCTAATTAGTGAAAATTTAATAAGGGGTAATTTCAGGATAACTGAACAGATGAACTGATATTGAGAACTTTACGACTTGACGACTACTGAAATTACAATCGACCTTTGCTATTTTCCTGTGTAGTTCTCTTCCATATTGGCAGGGTTTTTGTAGAGGCTAAGAGAACCGGTATTACTAGAACAAAAGCCTCCGAGACAAGGAGGCGTTTCAGTGCCTTCTCGCTTGGTGAAGGGCGCATGCCCTGTGGAATCTTGAAAAAGGAGGATTAAAGAGGGTTCGTTTATCTCCTTGCTCTGTGAATGACTCCCTAAACAGCAATGGTGGTGAGTTGTCAGGGTGTGTAGCACTCCTATAACAACCTTTAAGTCGTAACAAGTTGTGGCTTTCTACTTTTTTTTTAAATTACAACACTCAGCTTAAAATTACAAATTATTCAACATAGCAGTTGTGGCAAGCACACAGTGATAGCGGTGTCAACAGGGCTGCCGTTTTTGTCAGTTGTGCTTCGTATACACGTTCGTTGGATGTGGGCAAGTTGATGTGCATGGCCCCTCTTTATACTCAAATACACGCGTGAAACGATCGATGCAGGTCAGGCTTAGCACCGAAATACGCTAGACGTACTCGATTAGAAACTTCACGGTTGCTGTGAGGTGCTTCTTGTTCTCAAACACAAAATTTTCACGCAACGTACTGTGATATTTGTGTTTATTTGTGCTAACCTCCAAATTTGCCACACCCTTGAAATGCCTCCTTTTGAAGTTTACCATGTCTATTACCTAAATTCCTCTCTATTTACCAAGCCTCTAGTTTAGGCCATTGGCCCAGCATTTTTGTGATGTACTAATATGTCAATACAAATGAAGAAAACCAATCAATCAGTTTTATGTTATGACTTGTGGTTTATGTTACGACTGGCCAGGGGAGTCTCGTATCACCGCTATCTAGTCCCAACGTGAGTGCTATCTGTGCATGTGCTGTCCTTTACTCTCTCTGTGTCCTTGTTTGTATTAGCACAGTTGGAGGTTTCAATAATGAACATTAACCAACTAGCCCAACTTTGTTTTCTTCTCCAACGTGAGTGTCAGCTTGTCTATTTTATCTGGCCAATAATGGTGCTTGTCAGAATTGTTCAGGCACTCTAAGCAAGCACATAATAGCCAGCTTCAACTTTAGTCGACAGTTATAGTTTAGCATTAGCATGATAAGCATGTGTTATGGGAACAGCATTATTGTGCCGCAAACGTTCGTTGCAAACAGTGTGTAATAGTTTAGAAGGGTAACATCTATGTGTGCACAAGCTGGGTTGGTGGTGTCACTTATTCATTCATTCATTCATTCATTTTTATTTCCTTAAGGACCCCACTGGGGGGTATTACATAAGGGGTGGATACACAGGAAAAGAGAACATTTGAACACATTAATTTTCGCAGCACAGGTGATTTGCAACATTCGTCTAGAAGGATGATGAGTAATGGGCAGAGGATGATGGGTTTATTCTTCCACTTATCGGTAGAAGAATAAACGAAAAAGAGGGAAAAGAAAAAAAAATAGAGAATCCTCACCTGTTTATATGTGCAGCAATACCGCTAATTTTCATAGTTATAATAAAAGTAAATATATATGAACCAGGCTCCAAAGCTGCGAATTTTTATTCTTTCTGCAGATTTGTTTATACCGACCTTCTAGTTAGGCCTAGGGATGTTCGAAATGGGAAGCTGTTCCAAAAACTACGCTAATTTATTCCTAATACTCGGCCGTTGAGGCTACTTTAAGGCAGGCAAAACTATTTTGCACAGTAGCTGCCTACAAAAAAAGTGTATCGGTCCCCAACGATGCTGAATTCAGTTCGAAACAGGCATCCAAAACTGCCGCCATGTTTTACGTACTCTACGTAGACCACACAAACACTCCAACGCTCAATATTAATAATAGCATGGGGATGATACACGCTACAGGTTTTTTATTGTACAGCGCATGCACATTGATCCCACTATTCTGGTAAGCCCACTATCCCGCCAAGCCTGCTAAACTATAATTGTCTAGTGCGCAATTTCTAGAAGCATGCTTTCTGCCTTCTTTCAGGACGGCCTGGTGCGGTCAGACACAGCAGTGGGCACCCCTGATTACATCTCGCCCGAGGTACTCAAGAGCCAGGGTGGCGAGGGCTGCTATGGGCGCGAGTGTGACTGGTGGTCTGTGGGCGTGTTCCTGTACGAAATGCTCGTCGGGGACACGCCTTTTTACGCCGACTCTCTGGTCGGCACCTACGGCAAGATCATGGACCACGCCAACTCTCTGTCCTTCCCAGAGGACGTCGAGGTCTCTCCGCACGCCCGGCGCCTCATCTGCTCCTTCCTCACTGACCGGTACAGCTTTGTTTTCAAATGCAGTTTCTAGGCGTCTCTTCCAGCATTGAGTGGCGTTGCCGTTGTTGGCTGGTGTCGGAATAACTGACAGAGTGAACGAGTACAAAAGAGAGCAAACGCAGAGTCTGTGGATATCCCGGAGTCTGTTGAGCCACTGGCCTCTAACCTCACTGGCTTCTTGATTGGAACTCATGCACGGCTGGCATGTGCACTGTGGTAGGCTTCACTTTTTCAACGTGGCTGTGGGCATTATGCTTGGTTTGCAATGCCTGCGGTACACAGTGTTGTGCATAGCACTTGAACGCTGGCAGTTTTTGTGGCAACACTCAACAAATGTCATATCGCTACAACTTGTGGGGTTTCGAACAGAGGCACCATGCTCTCAGAGCGAATGGACACAGCAGACGTGGTCAGACTAAACCAAACAAAACATTTAAACTACTTTTACATCGACCATATCATCAGCCAAATGAAATACTTCACAAGTGATCAACGCGCTAAATACAACCTTATACAACACACTCAATCAACACACCAAATACAGTGGCACACTGTTATATCGAACCCATATATATCGAACTCTCAGGTTATCCTCTTGAAATTCCTTTGTAAAAGTATAGGAATTTGCACGTTTATATCGAATGGTATTTTTACCCGCCTTCGGATATATCGAACGCCGCGCGAGCTGGAAGGTGCGCTTTGGCATTTGCCCCCCACCCCCGCAATCTCGGCGGCAGCGCGGCTCTGCGTGCGAATTGGAAGGTGCGTTTTTGGCACTCGCAGCAGCGCCCAGAGACCTATGGGCGTCACCACGCCTTTGCCGAAACCCGAAACATTTGAAAAAAGGTAAGGGCGAGAGGGTTCGGGCTGCGCAATCTCCAACTTGCGGAACGGCTTTTTGTTGTTGTTGTTGTTGTTGTTTCTCTTTTTCATGCTTTCTCTGCTATGCATCGACTCGAAGAACAGAAACGAAGAAGCCGACGTCCTCCTCCTTTTGCCTTTTCTTTTATTTTTTTGTTGCTGTTTTGCGAGATGTGATCAGCCAACCACAGCTTGCGCCTTTTCCTGTAGCCCTCGCAGGTAGCCATCGCCTTGCGAGCGCTTTGTTGCTCTCGATTGACGCTGCGTCATGTTCCCTTAAGGGCTGCAGAAATAAACGTCTTTTTCCTTCTTCGCCGAACCACTCCCACCACATCTCGAGTTGTCGTGTTGCCTACGTACCACTGCATGTGCAGTATTTCTCTTTTGCATGTGTGGTGTGCAAAGCGCTGCGGACTCCTTGAATTGTCCACTTCTCGTGTAGCTATGGCCAGCGTCAAGGAGTGCAAGACCCTTAAATTTGCGACGAAGTTGAAGGCTATTCAGCGTGTTGAGGTGGGCGGGAAATGTTCGACCGTCGCGGACAACTTCGGGGTACCACGGTGCACTCAGAGTACCTTGTTGAAAAGCAAGGCAGATATCAAGGCAAAGGCGGCGGAGCAGCAAACGTCGGCAGCTTGTCATGTGCGCGCTTCTGCCCAGGGGAATGTAGAAAAGGCACTCTATGCCTGGTTTTTAGAAGTGCGCGCAAAGAACATTCCGGTGGATGGCCCGATGCCGATGGCCAAGACCTAATGATTTGCCGCTCTACTCAGTAAAACAACTTCGCCAACAACAGCGGGTGGCTTCACCGATTTAAGCAGCACTACAACATCGTTGGCAAAACAATTTCTGGTGAAAGAGAAGCTGCCAGCAGCCAGGACATCAAGCAGTAGATGACGGAATGGCCAGAAATCTGCGCGAAGTTTTCTTCCGCGGAGATTTTCAATGTCAGGCGAGACGTGAAGACGGACACAGTGGTAAACTGCTTCCGCAAGGTAGGCTTCGAGATGGCGGAACTCGCGAAAACCGGTGAAGACAACGACAACGAGTGCATAGACGATGTGTTTAAGTTGTTATAAGATCGAGACTAGCATCTTCAACATTTCAAAAACTATGAAGCAGGCCAGGGTTAGCGACTTTTTTTATGTAAATAAATCATTTTGTTGTGGCGTGTGTGCAGAATTAGTTGTCATTCTTGAATGCACCTATTGTAGGTGATGATCAACTACAGGTTAGCTCTCGGGGCCTCTATTTTTTTATATCGAATTTTTCATATATCGAACTAATTCGCGATACCCTTCGAGTTCGATATATTCATGTTAAACTGTACAAGTTAACGCGAAAGCGGTTTCACCAGCGCTCTACTCACCACTAGGGGCCCACGAAAAACGACCTGCTGAGACGACCGTTTTTGCGCCAGCCGCCAGATGTGACTACTGGCCCTACCTCGCTAATCCCAATGATGATGGGGAATCCTGCACCACCAACCACTCAATAGTTGTTAATCCTAAGTTCGGCTTATTTGTGGGACATGTGTGCGCCATGAGGCGCTAACTACTTTACAGGGGGTCTATAGTACTTTCCTTGGCATAAGCGTCTGTTAGCTCTCTATAATGCTGTTTCTAACAAAATAATCAAGCCCTTAAGTTTACCCTTTTTTTCTTCATTCGTAGCGAGGGTCTCGTTCTGGCAGACTTGGTGCCTTCAGGTGGTATGTGAGAAATTATTCGTCGGCTGCCAGCTCGTAATAGGATCACGTGCTATGTGACGTCAATAGGTAAAAAATTAGTGTCCCACACTCACCGCAGTGGCAACAGCTGGCACCGACTGATGCTCTCACCTTTAATGCATTTTATATAGCCCATAAAGTGAATGGGGGGATAGCCGCAGTGGTAGCTCTGTTGGTAGAGCATCGAACCATTATTCGAAGGTCGCAAAATCGGTCCCTGCCCACACCAAGTTATCTTTTCATCCACTTTTCTTTCTTCACATTTACACTACAGTTACTTCTAATAATATCTCCTATAGTACTTTCTTGGCATAAAAGCTTGCCAGTTCTCATTACTACTGTTTCCAACAAAGTAAACGAGCCATTAAGTTTATCTTTCTTTTCTCCATGTTTAGATTTGGTTATTCAGCAAACTTTTTCATGTGTTTTTGTCATGCAACTAACTTTTTCAAGACCTGTTCTTTTATAAAAATTGAAAGTCCACTTTGTCATGTGAAATTGAAATAGCCGTGATGCTTGGACCAATTGGTACATGTCCAAGAAAACTTCTCTATCGAAAACAGTGGGACCATAATTAAGTTTTGTATGGTGTTTCCAACTTTTGTAAAATACTTAGGCCTATGTTAATGTCATTTTTTTGTCTTCTGTTTGTTTTCAAACTCGTGGTTTCCTTCAAGCAAGCAGTTGATTGATTGTGCACTGTGCATGGGCTGTGCATTCACTGTGCATTGTCAACATCAGTTCTCCAATGGGGACCGTCTGAGAAAAACTACTGTTTTCTCTCTGCTTGTCGCAGGAATTACCGGCTGGGTAGGAAGGGTGTGGAGGAGATCAAGGCACACCCATTCTTTCAGAACGACCAGTGGACGTTCGACAACATTCGGGAGGGTAGGAATCTCTGCCTTTCTTTCTTTTTTCTTTCTTTTGTAAATTTTTCTTTTTCATAACATTACGATAATTCTGTTGAGCAAGGACTTCGCCCTGTAGCATTCAACTGTACCTGCCCTGTGCAGATTGTTGTCAGACCACACCTGCTGGTTATCCATAATCATTCAAGTCTGCACATTTTTCAAGTTTCATTTTTTTGCAGTGTCTTCTCTTTTTTTCTTTTCAAAGTTGGCCTTAATTCAATATGGTGTAGCATAACTATTAGTTAATGCAGTATGGAAAGGGATGGGAACTTTACATCTTTTGTTATGAAAATTTATTGAGTGGTCTCGTCAGCATGCAATCAAGGCTGGTGAAAGAAGAAGAGAAAGTTGAAAATACAGTTTGGGTAGTTTCTGTCATGCCTAGCTAACTTAGCACAGATTATTAGTAGCAACCCTACAAAGCCAGCCGACAGGAAAGTTGAAAGGTGATTGTGTGCGTTGGCTTCGTGTGGTGGCCCCTGTAAAATTGCTGTGACATTGCTGCGAATCCAGTTCACAGACTTCTTGCACAGGAAGTTATGAAGTTGTTCTCGCTGGAAATTATATGCGCCTGAAACTAGCACAGAAAACAACACAAAGGAAGGGGTGCATGACGGACATGGTCAAACTGAAGTTTCTTAAAGGGCCAGTAAACAACCCTGAGGTCCAAAAATTGTTATCAAAGAAATATGTGCACTTTTGCTTTGCGAACGTGCTACCACAAGAGTTTTGTGTGTACGTGCTATACTAAGGAAGTTACTGGAATTCGAACATCAGTTTCGGCTGGTTTCAAGTTTTCGTGTGGCCTCCACCCTTGTCCCCCACAGGGAGGGGAATGGGTAGCCCGTCGTGCTGGCTCGTTTAGACCAATTGACTAGCTTCGTGCTGCGTCGGCGACTTTTCATCACTGCACGTAAAAGGAGGGTAGGAAAGGAGCGGAAGAATTGTTTTTCGAAATGGAGGCACTGCACGGTACGCATCACTGTAACATTAGGAAAACACAATCGCGGCAGTGTACTCTACTGATTGCCGAGCTTCTTGGGGGGGGGGGGGGGGTGTAAAAAAAAAAAAAAGCTGGAGCCTGTTAACTGGTCTTTTAAAAGCAACGCCTGATTGTGCCATCGCAGCCGTACCACCTGTGCTGCCTGAGCTGAGTGGCGATGACGACACGAGCAACTTCGACGACGTGGACCAGGACGAGACACCCGAAGAGCACTTTCCCGAGCCTAAGGCCTTTGCGGGCAACCACTTGCCCTTCGTCGGATTCACCTACTCGGGAGACTACGCACTGCTGTCGACAGCGCATCTTCACGGTGTCGACGGCTTTAGCGAGGTACGCTCGATGATCCGCCCACTCTTGTTTGCGAGGCATTGCTCGTATGGTCAGGAAAAGAAGGCAGGAACGGAGCTTACCCTCTAGCGTAGCGTTTGATACGGTTACCTTGAAGGAAAACTGACGCTTCGACACTGTTGTATGCATGTAAATGCTAAGGTGTGTAGGATTCGGATCATCATCATTGGAAAAAGCCCTGACACTTCGAAGCCGCATCCCTTGCATCCAAATAGTTTGTTTCGTGCTGATACACCAAGTGATAAGCTATCTATTTCTCAGCATTATACACAAACTACTGCTACTTTCTTTGAAAACTTCGGCTTTGATGTACACTTTTATGAAATCGGAAGAGTAGCGAGTGACTGCCAAAGCTGGATGGCAAACGACAAGGTCAGCATTCACGGTGCAACAGGCTGTCGTTGATTTCTTAGCCATTTAATCTTGCTTTACAGGTGAGTAAACTTTTATTATTCTGTATTATCTTATGGGCGAATGTGATCCTTCAATTAAGGTCTTGTTGTAGAAAAACTTTATTTACGCAGTCGTGTCTGTTCGTTGGCCTAAGCCTTGTTCGACACCAGCTAACACAAGCTTCGTAGATACGTATACTGTCATTGCCATTGTGTCAGAACACCACCTAGAAAATTCGCATGTATGGTGACGCCAGATTTCTTTCTACGTGGTATTGTGAGAAACTCTTTACGCCGAAGAAAAGGCAGGAGAAGGGATGCCAGTTACGCTTTACAATAAGCGAATTTGCTTCATAACCATCTTTACTGCTCTCCTGCATTGAGAGCTGTTGTCCTGCGTTGAGGGCTACTTGAGGGCTCACAAGAGTCTCACAAGAGTCACGAAAATCTTTAGAAGTGTTCCGCATTTCTCTCTTAATCGTTATTGTGTGGTGGTACCTTAAGTTCAGTTGCACATGGCCATCCTGTATCAGGATGTGTTAGCTGCAAGCATTCAGTGTTTATGACTTCTGCAGATACAGCTCAAAGCAAGTAAATGAACTGGTGTCAAGTAGTACTTCACAGGCTCTGAATCAGTAACGTGTGGCAACTAAGCCACAGATGTTTTGTGAGTGGTTGTTGAGTTGCGAAGCTTTAGTGTATGGTTTGTTACGTGGGAGCATATTGCAGTGATGTACAAAATAGTTTAGTTTAAACATATGTGTACTGCAGATCCCCCCAGTTAGCTAGTCCCACATTTCGCTAGTTGCAATGTAGTCACTTTAGGACCTAGGCTTCTTTTTTGAAGTGGCTTGAAGAAACTTCCAGTCACTCGTTGGGTTTTCTGGGGGGGGGACTTATTGACGTTTTACCTGCACATGTATTTATTTCAGTTCTCGTCATGTTCTGTGCCAGCGCATTTGTCGAAGACTTTGTGTAGCTCAACATTGAATTAAAAATGCATTAGGAGAGTCAATGAGTAACTGCACTGCACTGACAAATCAAACATACACTGAGCAATGTTGATCCTACTCTGCAATCTATATTAAAAAGTAAATATGTACCTTTGTTCATAGTTGTGCATACCTTCCCATGTATATTCATTGTACAACACACATTATTTTTTCATACAGTGAACTCCCACTTGAGTGAATTTCAAGGAATCCTGAGAAATAGTTCACTACTCTGAAAGTTCACGAAACTGAATATTCATTAGAATACGGGGCAGCATTGGGCACTGCAGTTGCCTAGTCAGAAGTGGGAAATGCAATCTACTTGTATAAGAATTCTGTAGTTTTCATTCGGACTGTTGTACTTAAAGCATAAGAAGACGCAGAGCTATCCAGAGATTATGTTTCTCTGCACTGCCTGTGGCACAGCTAGCTGCTGTGACACGAAGCCTCGCAACATTCTTATATATATCCTACAGCCTTAGGTAGAGATACCCCGTGACTGTAGCTCCTCATAGCGCTGCATACACAAATGATGAAGGAAAGAAGTGAAAATTTGTGGCGTCTTTTCTTTTTTCTTGTTAGACACAGTAATAACGAGAACAGACTGATGCCAGGGAAAGTGTAGGGCATGTTATTACTAGTAGTAATTGTGATGTAAATGTGGAGAAAGAAAAATACATGGAGAGATAACTTGCCACTGGCAGGGACCAAACCTGTGACCTTCGAATTATGCTCTACCACTGAGCCTCAGCGGCGGTCATCCCCCCATCCACTTTGTGGGGTATGTATGTGCATTCGACGTGGCGAGAACATTGCAGCTGTGACATTGAGGTCAATCTGTTCTTGAGGCATGCCCATGAATCATAAGGAATGTAATGCCGTACTGTACTGCATGTGTAACTGTTAACTGATTGAGCTCTGAGAATAGGTGCTAATGTTCGCAATTTTCGAGCAGAGATTGTGTTTAAGCTCTACTTCGCATCCGCAACACTAACCATGGCTTGAATTTGCACTTATGCGTTCTCCGGTTCACAAGTGGTGATGGCAATCTTTGTTCTGTGTTTGTTTTTTCTTTCTCTCCAATTCCCTCCTGCCGTTTCTTCGTTTGCTCCGGGGTCAGACTGACAAGGTGTGTATGCCTGTTCTTGCCGCATTTGGTATAGTTTGCCTGGAAAAAAATTGAACTTGTGCATGGAATATATAAGTGATGGCTGTGAGCTCTCAAGCTTGCACAGCAGGATATCATGCCGGTATGATGTCACAGTTATGCTACCACATAGAAACAAGTTGTGACTAGCACATTTGTCACACGTTTGCGCATAGCTCTACACCTGCAAACAAAATGTGTAAGCAAGCTTGACAGCGTGGAAATATGCAAACAGTGGTATAAAGCATCTACGAAAATATTCTTCTGTGTTGTCAAGCAACAGCTGTGAGTGCAACGTATGTTCTTTCTTAGGTTGCAATCAGCTGCAGTTGTTTCCCTGTGGGTGAAGCTCATGCTTTCTTAGGTTGTAGCCAGCTTTAGTTGTGGCTTTGTGGGCAGAGCTTGCGTTCTTGCTTCGGTTGCAACCGGCTGTTTTCGCTGTGTGGATGAAGCATATGTTTTTAGGTTGCAACTGGCTGTAGTTGTCGCTCTGTGGGTGGAACTTATGCTTTCTTAGGTAGCAGCCGGCTGTAGTTCTGGCCCTGTGGGCGGAGAACATGTTTTTGCTTAAATTGCGACTGGCTGTTTTCGCTGTGGGTGAAGCATGTGTTTTTAGGCTGCAACCGGCTGTAGTTGCCGCTCTGTGGGTGAAGCCTATGCTCTTTCTAAGGTAGCAATCTGCTGTAGCTGTCGCTCTGTGATCAGAACGTATGTTCTTGCTTAGGTTGCAATTGGCTGTAGTTGTCTCCGTTTTCACTCTGTCTTGGAAACTGCTTGCCATGCAGGGAAATGGGCCAACACCAGATGTTCTTCAGGAGGAGATTACGAACCTCCGCGAGGCCAAAGAGGAAGCAGAGCAGAAATACAGGTTGGCTTTATTTGCTCATTTAATAAAAACCTTTGTTGCGGTTTCAAGTGTTGTCGAAATACATAGTGAACAAAGTGAAAGTCCACAAAAATTTGCCTTCGTTATTGTGCTGGTTGATGAAAAATTTAGGGTTGTTCATTGGTGAAGTAAAGGCATTAGGCGGAATTTCGGTAGCCTGCTATCTATTGGCCATTCTGTCAACTAGCGAAGAACTTGGCATCTATCGGCTGTGCTGTAAACTGCAAAGCGCTTGGCGAATTGTTACAGCATGATAAACACATGGAAATGCAGCATCTGGGATGATGTGTCTCGTGCATCTGTAAGGAAATGAAAATGTGTGAGTCATCTCAAGATAATGATTTACTCTCTGCAAGTTCTTAAATGTGTTCTATTTACCCTGTTAATGAATGCATCCATGATGTAATGTTTACACCATGTGATAGATGTCCACCATTCAAGTCGAATGTAAACTTGTTTTTCATCATTTCATATCTTTATGCATTATTATTGTTTGAATTATCTTCTTGGTGGTTGCTTGTTCCTTATTTTTATTTCTCTTGAGAGGTCTTGCTACTTAGAAGGTTATTAATATAGCATGAGGAGTAATATGTGAAGAGTGAAATCCTTTTTCTTTTGTGTCTCTTTAAGATGTGCTTGCATTGCTCCTGGCGTTATGCAGGCACACGCTAAAACAGCTGGAGACCGTGTCAGCACAGAACGAGCAGGCAACTATTTTGGTTTCTGAGAATCGGGAGCTCAACAAAAAGATGACGCTGCTCACGCACGAGATTAAGGAGGTGAGGCATGATTTCCCATGTGTTTTGGTTGCATGTGTTGTTCGACTCATAGGTTTCCACTTTTTTTGGAAACGCGGACAAACAGCAGAGCTTTAGCTTTATGTGTACGACAGCGTTTGTATTGATCTCATTCTTAAGTTTGTGTATCTGTTAATTACCCTAAATAACAATTTGTCTCGACACTTTATACACTAGAACTTGTTAGTATGACCCTTGTTAAAGGGTAAAAGCGAAACAATAAGTCCGTTTAGATCGATAAATTACTGTGTGAAAACTGTAGTGTCGCAAATTTTACCAACGTAAGCTTATTGCTGGCAGAGAAAATCAAAGTCGAAGTACCATTTTTAAATTTATGTCTCTGCATTATTTAATAGCATCAACTGCTTCTGCACTAATCTGGATGCATTTCGCCATCACCAGTTACCTAGGATTTACTTTAGAATCAAATAGTGATGCACCTGCAAAATCAGTCAGGAAACTCTCCCCATTCATAGTTTCAAGGTGCCTGATAAACACACTCGGAACAGGCTATAAAGCAACGAAAATGGATAGTGGAGACCTCCTCATTGAAGTTTCGGACAAAGAGCAATATGAAAAACTATCCAACCCGGGAAGATTTTTGGTGATGTCCCCATCACTGTATCGGCATATCGTTCAATGAACACTGTACGAGGAGTTGTAACGGAGGACAACTTAGTTGACCGATGCCGAACTTCTTGACGGCTGGAAAGAAGAAAATCAATGTTCAGAGAATTAAGATGCAGGGAGATGGCAAAAATATTTTAACAAAACATATTATCATTACCTTTGGCTCCAGCATACTTCCCGAAACACTTGCAACTGGGTACACAAAGCTCCTTGTTCGACCATACATACCTAACCCTCGTTGTTGCTTCCAATGTCAGAAACATGGCTACGACTCGAAAAGCTGTCGTGGTTGGCAGACCTGTGCTCAATGTGGAGTTTCTGGCCAAAATTCTGGAACCTGCCAACAACCAGCGCATTGTGTGAACTGTGACGGAAATCATGCTGCCTACTCACGGTCGTGTTTATTCTGGAAAAAAGAAAAAGAGATCATTACGTTGAATGTGAGGTAGAATACCTCATTTAAAGACGCAAGGAGAAGAGTTTCGCTATTTTATGACCCAACCTATGCTGATGCGACTCATCAAGCGGCAGCGTCGCACCAACCCTCGCCATTCTTTCGGCCTACACAGAGCGAGCCGTCAGCTGCGGCGCCTGCCCTTAAAGTAGCAGTCGTTCAGCCTACTACGCCTACACACGAACAGAGATCGGAGACTCCAGCATCCTCAGGTCTCGAGGCTTCACCTCGCCAGTAGAGTCCCAAAATTTGAATGACCAGCTCGCACGTGCGGGCATCCAGTGCCTCCGAGGAGGCAATGGACACAGTGGTACCCTTGGTGCCGAAATATCGGCGTTGCTCCTTGGAGCGCGCCAAGAAAACTTAAAGGCAGTTAACAGGCTCCGACGACGGCCCTGCTGTTTAAATTTTCACTCCCTGCCTAAACAGTCACTTCCTCTTTGTACACACAGCACTGCATTACTTTCATCTTGAACACAGAAATTATACAATGGAACATCAGGGGTCTTCTCAGGAACCTTAACGATGTCCAAAAACTTTTACACAAACAATCACCAAAAGTGCTGTGTGTACAAGAAACACTCTTAAAATCCAAGAACACTAATTTTTTACGCCAATATGTTACATTCAAAAAGGACCAGGACGATGCTGTGGCGTCATCCGGTGGTGTCGCCATTATAATCAAGGCATAGCATGTACACACCTATCACTACAAACATCCCTTGAGGCAGTGGCTGTTCGAGCAGTTCTTCTGAACAAACTCGTCACCATCTGCTCTCTTTACATACCTCCACAGTACCGCCTTGGAAAACATGTATTCCAGTCCCTAATATATGAGTTACCAGAACCTTATCTGGTTCTAGGGGACCTGAATGCACACAGCGCTTTATGGGGTGACTGTCGATGTGATGCACGCGGTCGTCTCATCGAACAGTTCCTCTTTTCATCAGGTGCTTGTCTGTTGATAGAAAAGAGGCAACATATTATAACCTTCCCAACAAAACTTACTCCTCCATAGACCTCAGTATCGCATCTCCTTCACTTGTAGCATTACTCCAATGGAGAATTATGAATAATCCCTATGGAAGTGACCATTTTCCTGTCGTTTTGAGTTCACCACCACCATGCGTATGTCCTTCACGAGTTTCCAAATGGCTGACATGCAAATCCGACTGGGAACAGTTTTATAACATTACTCATTTAAGTTGGACAGACATATGTGGACTAAGCATAGATGAAGCTGTGCTTTCACAGCTTTGCTTATTGACGCAGCAGCCAAGTGCATCCCGCAAACATCTGGACTGCCCAGCAAGTGACGCGTCCCATGGTGGAACACCGAGTGTCGTAGTGCGCAAATGGAGGTTGCTTTGGAACTCACCGACAACCGAAAATCTTGACAGCTTTAAGAAAGTACAGTCTCAAGGCAGGAGAACGAGTCAGCAGGCCAGAAGAGAAAGATGGCAGAAGTTCTTATCAGGGATCAATTTATATACACTGGAGGCTAAAGTCTGGAACATGGTTGGTAGGATAGCAGGAAGACAAGTACACTCACTTCCACTCGTAAACACTCAGGGTGACACCTTGGAAGATCAGGCAAACTTCCTCGGTGCACACTTCGAGCAGGTGTCCAGCTCATGACACTATACAGACGCTTTATAGAAATACAAAACAAGAATAGAAAAGCAAAACCTAGAACACAAATGTACAAATCACGAGGCATACAACCAAGCATTCAGCTTAGCTGAGCTCCAAACATCACTGAACTCCTGGAGTAACTCCACCCCAGCTTCCAACCGTGTGGTGTACGAAATTTTGAAAAAACCTGCTAATCAAAACGCAAGAACCTTAATGGGCTTGTACAATACTATCTGGTTCTTTGGCGCTACCCCTACTTCCTGGATAGAGGCTATTATTGTTACCATTTTGAAACAGGGCAAGAACCCTTCTTTAGCTTTGAGCTATATGCCTATTGCACTTACAAGCTGCCTGTGCAAACTCTTCGAAAAAATGATAAACTGCCGACTTGTAGTAATTTAGTTGAATCAAACAATTTGGTCAACCAATTCCAGTGTGGGTTTCGAGAGGGTAGATCCACCACTGACCACCTTGTTTGTATCGAGGCACAGATCAGAGACGCTTTCGTCCACAGCAATATTTTCTTTCTATGTTCCTCAATATCGAAAAGGCTTATTGTACAACATGGCGCTTTGGAATATTAAGGGGGAGTCTACCATCAGATACCGACTTTTTTGTTTATTGATATATCTCAATACAATTTTCAGGATAAACTAATAGCAAAAGTATTAGGACCACTACAAAATTTCATGAAGTTATGTTCACTGGTTCACCAGTTACGGCAGTATGTCAGAATAGTGCACACGGTTCACTTATTCAAGGCCTGGAGAACTTTCAAAAGATGCTCGAACTGTGAAATTAACAATGATGATTCTCAGATTACCTGAGGGGGTAACAGAGCTTTTTGTTATTGAATTTCCTTACTGAAAAGATTTAGCAGACCATCCAATTTAGTGTTGGTGATTGGGATATTATTAATCAAGTTTTCATTTGGTATTGTACATAACAGACACAATATACTAAAAAAAAATGAGCTTGTCTCTCCCTAAAAAATTTATTCAAGTGCTTAATAAAGACAGACTTATGAATATAGGATGAGTGATTCCCCAGATATGGCTGGAACAAGCAGCCTCAATAGCCAAAAAAAGTAGTTTTGAGAAAACGGCATTTAAAAGTTTTGGGCACATATGCAAATCTAAAACAACCCTGCAGCATAACTGGAGGCGTCCTTTGGCACTCTCTTTCTTCGCCGCCATTTCGTCTTCCCCAAGGATCTCTTCTTAGTTTTTTTTCAAGCGCAGTGAATCTTTCTTGGCTGCCCATTGAATGGCCAGGTCGCGCTTCATTGATCGCGCTGCATTGCCTGAAATTTTCACTCTGTCGTTGGCATAGCACAGAGTTTTCTTTGAACAGCTGCACATTGTTGATCCACCGCCTCTTTCTCTTTGCACGTCAGAAAACGTGTTCGCAAGTGCACAGTTGACGACGCGATTGCACTCTTGGAGGCCGATGAAAAAGAGAGTGTGGAAGCCCCTGTCGATAAGCGCGAGACACCAGGCACCCTTGCAACAACAAATTTTGGCACTGGTGGAGCAGGAGTCCCGTGTCTAGGCGCGTCGATGCTACCTCTCTTGCGTAGATGAAGAAGCTGCTTCACATGTACTGTCGGCGCGATCACCGTCGGCGCACGTGCGAGCGGAGAGCTTCACCATGCGGACAGCCTTCATAGATTGCTTGTTTGCACCGAACACTTGTTGTGTCTTCTTTTTGTTGAGCGCATCGTGAGCGAATGCAACAACAGTCTCGTAAAGACAATTGAAAATGTTCTAATGAAGACGTTCGAAAATTATTTCATAAAAACGGTTTAAACGGGGAAAGTATGCATATATAGACGATAGCCTGCAAAGCACTAAGAATACACCGGGGATGGAGGAACAGCAGACGACAGAGAGCCACATTATGTGCAAGAGTACTACGTCATCGCGCGCAGCAGCCAATCGCAGTTGCAGGGTCCCTCTCGTCCTTGAGGAGAGCGCGCATCGCCAATCCCAGCGGTGCATCTCCGCCGCGAGAAACTTCAAAGCTCTCGTGAGCCCTCCAATTGTGAGCAGCTTGTTCCTCTCCTGCGCTGCCGCCGTCGCCGCGGGTTGCAGGAAAAGAAAGTGCTAGAATTCACAACCAAAACACCAAAAGGGCGGAGCTCCGTCAAGCGGTCGAAAAACTGCGATCGCGCCAAGTCTGGCTATTTTGAGCGCTCCCGTGTTGCTCGAGGGCTGCGGCAGCTTGTTGTAAACTTTATTTCAAACAGTTTCACGATTAGTTAGACGTTGATATTTACAAAAAAGGTAGTTTGTGACACGTACGGTTCTAATATGTGGTTTCCCAAAAATAGACTTTTTCACAATTTTTCCGTTTTCAATGGCCGCGTCCCCCCTTTGAGACCTGGCCCATTTGGCGTGCGTGGCAGAATGTTTACCATAATCGAGATTTACTTGTTAGACCGGACATTCCGTGTCCGAGTGGGCAGCGTTCTTTCACAAACATTTGTTCAAGAAACAGGAGTGACGCAAGGTGGTGTACTTAGTTGCACACTTTTTATTATCAAAATGAATTCTTTGCGCTTGTAGATCTCTCAAAATATGTTTTACTGCACATGTGTCGACGTCCAGCTTGGTTTTAAGTCTTGTAATCTGGCCATGTGTGAGCGGCAGGTTCAGCTTGGTTTGAACAAAGTCTCCAATCGGGCAGAAGAAAATGGGTTCCGACTAAATGCTCAGAAAAGCATGTGTGTCTTGTGCTCCAGAAAAGGAGGCATTCATTCCGAACCCGACATTCAACTGCATGGGCAACGTGCTTCTGTTAATACTGAACACAAATTCTTGGGCATAATCTTGGACACCAAGCTGACCTTCATACCACACATCAAGTATCTAAAAAACAAGTGCATAAAAGCTATGAACGTTCTAAAAGTGTTATCACGCACTACATGGGGAAGTGACATCAAGTATCTAAAAAACAAGTGCATAAAATCTATGAATGTTCTAAATGTGTTGTCACGCACTACGTGGGGAAGTGACAAAAAATGTCTGATGAATTTGTATAGAAGCCTCAGGTGTACTCGCCTAGACTATGGGTCAGTAGCATATCAGTCTGCGACACCTACTGCACCTAAAATGCTTGATCCTGTTCATCATCTAGACACCCGCGCTCTACGGGTGCTTTTCGCACTAGCCCCGCGGAAAGCCTATACGTGGAATTGAACGAATGGTCACTCCACCTACAGAGACGTTACATGTCTTTTAAATATTATCTTAATGTGAACACAGACTAGGAATACCCATCACATTCAACAATTAATGACATGCCAAGTTCTGCTGTGTTTGAAAAACGGCCTTCTATGAGACAGCCCTACTCACTCCGTGTGAGGGGCCTAGCGAAGGAAACCGGTGTGCCACTTGAACACCGTTTGATGACTCCCGCAGTGTACCTGCGACCGTGGCAATGGCAGGCGATAGACTGCGATTTGTCTTTCTTGGCGGTTATGAAGCACATGCCAACCGCACATATTCAGACATACTTCCTAGAACTACAACATAAATACACATGTCCTGAGTTCTTTACAGATGCCTCTAAGTCCAGCACTTCTGTGTCGTACGCAGCCATCGGCCCGTCCTTTTTGGAAGCTGGCGTTCTTCATTTTAATAAAAGCATTTTCACCGGTGAAGCTTATGCAATACTTGCGGCTGTTAGACACATCAAATAATAATACAGATAATAAGATACTTACAATATATACTGATTCTCTAAGCGTAGTAAAAGCTCTGCAAACTCTTAAAAAGCACAAAAACCCCATCCTTGTCTCGCTTTACTCACTTTTATGCCCATTCTACTCATCCAAACAGCATGTTGTAGTCTGCTGGGTGCCAGGACACCGTGAAATACAAGACTACGTTCTGGTGGACCAGCTAGCTGGATCCGCCAACAAAACTGCTAGCAATACATCGATACCAGTTCCTGCACTCAAGTTGAAAGCTTTTCTAAAACGAAAGCTCAAGGGTTATTGGCAGAGCACATGGGAAACACACACAGGTAATAAATTGCATGTCATCAAGCCGCAACTTGGTCATTGGCCGCCAGTATCAAAATCATGCCACACAGAGGTAATACTTACAAGGTTAAGAACAGGACATACATACACTACACATACATTTTTTTTGTCTGGTGGCGATCCACCTTTGTCTGATATATATGGAGAAGCACTCACCATACTTCACATTTTAGTCCTGTGTAAACAATTAGACCCGCTGAGAAGACAACACTCTTCATTACCCTACCGACAACAGAAAGCACTTCATCCTGCAATTTTCATCGGTAGGGAACCACTTTTAACACATAAATCGTTGTTGGCTTTTCTAAGAGAAGTTTGTACCTTTCATGTGATATACCTGGCCATTCAGTAGCACGACCTCTCCAAAGAGGTCTCCGCTGCGGTGGTTGCACTGAACAAAGCATTTGCCTCGCGGCTCTTGGTCGCAAGGGTGTGAACAACCGAGGCACTTGTGCTAAGGCCATCTATGTCCACCATAATTTTTATTATCACAAACTCTCATTGCCCATTGACAGTATACACACATTGCATGACATAGTCATGATTTTATTACTCCTATGTTTTGACCCGCCTTAGCTCGAGAAATTTTAAGGCCCCTCTACAGCCACCTATCGCAATCATTGTCCACATCTCTAGTTCCATGCACTGGCGCTCTTTGACCATCAAATGGCCCTTGCGCCAAAAAATGCCAAATATCATCATTACCTTGGAATCAACTTGGATCACCAATTATCGCCCAGAGACATTGCATGCCAAAAGGTTATGATGCAAAAAGAAAAAGAAGAAGCAGAGAAAGAAATGGAATGCAAAAAAAAGTGCTGGCATTCCAGTCAAATGAAGTGATAGGAGTCGCCATTGCAATATTGTTGAGAGGTACAAACCGTATGGCAGTGACATACAACATTAGTTGCTGCCTTGAGAAAGACAAGCCTGCATGTCAAATTTTTGCATCCAGCAATGTCTCTGGTCAAAGGATTACTTGTCTCATCTCACAAATGCCTTGCATATATATTTTTTTTTATGTGGAGTGATGGCACTAACAGTCGATAAACTGTGTCAATTCATTGTACGATTGCTGTACAAGGAAAAATACTTATCGAGAGCTTTAGCCGGCATGAGTAGATGACGCAACCAGGCTTCGGATGCTTCAATCTCGCAAGTTATCTTCAGCTTTGCAAAGGCTGTGCATCATTAATGGCCGGACGAGCGCACCCCCTCCATTTCTTGGGAAAATTTATATGTGCCCCCCCCCCCCTGTCTCTGTTTTCCTTCCCCCCATTATGACGACAGTGAATGCATAAATATTCAATGAAGTATTTAACTAGAAGCATGAGTGTTCATTCCTTATTCTTAGCGGCTTTTCCTCTGCCATCATGAATTTTGATACGCGACTGAGCGAAAGCCCCCTTTCCAATTCTTTTCGGATATTTTTCACCTTGGGGGGGGGGGGGATGCATTAGCTCGAGCTTTTAAAGTACTTGGGCATTGCGAAGCCAGCGAGATCTGGCTTGTGGATGTTCTTGACCATTTATATATACATGTAATGACTTCACGGGCCGTCCTCATTTTCTTGTCCCAAACAGAGCCAGCGAAAGTATGAGACAGAGTGCGAGCACCGGCGTAAGGCAGAGATCAAGCTGCAGGAACTGTGGTCCAAGCTGGAGTGTGAACAACAGTCTCGGTCCCAGCTGGCCTCCGCATCTCAGGTTGGTTCCTCCAAGTAGAGTTTGATGCGAAGATGATCGCTAAACCTTCAGACTGAAGCCATGTAGCCAAATGTTGCGTTAAATATCTGAGTTGAATAGACATGGCCTTTTCTGACTGAACAACTGGCTACTGGGGCTCAAGTTTCATACGAGCGTCACATTTCACGGGGCATTTTTTTTTCTTAATCTGGCTTGCTTTGTGTAGAATAAATCACGTTGCCTACAAACATTTCAATTTTAAGAAATTATTGATGAAAAATCCGTGTTGCCGACAGAATGAACACAGAAAAAAAACTATGAAAAGAAAGAACCATCGCAATAATTCGCCGATTACGTCTTGGGCCACCTACATTCCTTGAACCACCTTTCAAGTGTTGTAAGCGCCACCCATTCCCTCTTTCTTTCAAGTAGAGCAACCGCAAAGAGTTATGTTGATTCCGTACAAAACTGCAACTTTGATTGCCCGCAACCGCTGCCAAAAAGCAACAAATTCTCTTTAAACTAAGCCTGTGGTTCGGCATTTTGTCGTGGGAAGTTTGTACGAGACAACATCAAGATCAGGTGTCAAAAAGATTGTGCTCGAGCACTGATTCAAGAGCAGCATGCGTGCAATGTTTAGTAATTAATGGACACAAAAGTCTGCCGAGCTTGTCCAAGCCCTCGTAGACGGCAGCCAAGGCAGAAGCTCTCATTGGAAAGCTGAAAAGCTTTAAAGTTTGCGGGCGAGGTAGAAAACGCGATATCGACGACACTCTTCCCGACACGAAACTCAAAGTGCACTTGATGAGGACGCGATCGCAAGTTCCAAGCGGAGCGCGTGTGGCCGGTGCAAAGGTTACTCCGACGACCAGGCAACCACCCTTCTTCCTCACTCGGCAAGCCTGCGCAGTGCTGGTGCCGTCTTTTTTTTTTTTTTCTCTCTTCGCCCCAGTTTATAAGAGGGCATTGAATTGCAACCGTGCCAGATACGGTTGAGAACTGGCAAACTACGCCAAGTTCAGAGGCTGCTTATTATGCACGGAAATTGAAAAAAAAAAAAAACTGATTTCTCGTGACCGATCTTGGGGTGCTCTAAAATTATGCGAGTAAATACATTATGTATTCGTTCTAGGGTTACCTAGTCTTCAATGAAAAGAGAGCGAATAGCGTGTAGACTAACTTAGGGAGTTATCAAAACAAGTTTTCATTACGAGTTATCAAAACAAGTTTTCATTATCGTGGTATCTTCCAGACAAGTCTATTGTTTCTTTATAGTTGTGGCCTCTTGAAGCACTGCAGTTATGTGCTGTTCACATGTCTTGCTCAATAACGTACTCGTAAAAGTTGTCCCACTTGACTTGGGAGCTCAGCTGTAGTAGCCTAAGCCTCTCGTATCCACCGTTGGCCACCACAACATTGCTTTGTGCGTGCGATTTGTACGATCTTCGTGCTCCTTGGTGTGATATTTCTAACTAAACGGTTCAGAACAAATCCAGGACACGTTGCAGTCCTGACAGGGACGGTGCCTGAAAAGTTGGGACTGTCCCGTAATACCCAATATGGTTGGTTACCCTAGGTTGGTCTGTGTATGATTGTTTTGTTTTGGTTTATAGTTTCATGCCACATGATGCGTAGGTGAGATTCTCTCCTGCTCACAAGCCCTCCACTTTGCAGTGTTGGACGTGATTTGCCATTGTGCATGTTTGATTTCTTCCAGGTTGCATCGGAGAAGGCGTCTGCGCTCGAGAAGCAGTTGTGGGAGCTGAATGACAAGCTGAAGCAGGAAGCCGACGCAGCACTAAAGCTGAAGAAGGCCAACGCGGAGCTCGCGCTGACTGTGGCAACGCGGGAGCGCACCTGCCAGGAGCTGCAGGAGACGGTGGGTGCTCTGCGCGGCCAGGTGGGCTCCCAGGAGCGGGACCTTTCCAACATGCAGATACAACTTGATCAGGTAGGCCCATGTTTTGGTACCATTCATTGTTTTACTTTCGGCATAATCATCATCGTGAGCCTTTGAGGAAGAAGCAAAAATACTAGACAGTATGGCCTATCACTTGGCGAATACTCCTCGAGTCATTTTTGCCACATTACTACACTATTGTCTAGCAGAAAAGCTTAAAAGGGCTACCAGCTGCCTTCGAATAGACCACATTTTTTCTGCTATTTGTGCAAGTGCCATATGACATACAAATAAAGTGTACTCTCCAGCCACTTTTAGTGCAAAGTTTGTAATGTTAAAATTGAAGTGTAAAAACTAACCTGACGTTTCAGGACCCATTCGGTCCCTTCTCCAGGGCAGGCTGTTCAGCCGGCTTCTAAGCTAGCGACTTTCCTTGGTGGTGTCCCTCTCTCCAACCTCGTTCATCTTGCCGTTCTTGTTGCTGCGGTGTTTTGTTCACTGATCCTGCAGACTGTGCACGTTTATACTCAGTAAAGTTCCACTTGAGCAGTCAATATTTTCAGGTGTTGTGTGGATATGCCAGGACTCTTAAGAACTACTTTTTTGTGTGGCTACCTTCTGTGTGGATAGTCCGGGCGTCGTCGAGGTTGACCCTGGCGGCATCAAAGTTTGCCTAATTTGTTTGTGAATAGGTTTTAATATTTATTTTCCTTTTTCTGCGACTTTTCAAGTTTTACCATAGCGCAATACAAGTGTTGTATTATGGCGGCTCTTGCATCTTTGGTTGTGCTGTAAAAAGTCGTTGAAAATTGACCGAGCGAAATTTGTATTTATTTCATCACAACGAGTAATTCACTGTGTCAGTGTTAATTATAACTACTGAAACGGGTTGTTCAACAAGCAGGGGTTGACTCGGCGAACGAGAGCTTTATTTAGCGCAAGGGCTAACTGAACGCAAGCCTGCGATCACAGCAAGTCTTCTTCCTTTTCTATACTCGAGCTCCATGCCCACTGCCCTCGTTACAATCACCCCCGGCCGATGAGGGAGCCATCCTGGCGACCTAAGGACAGGTGTACACAGAAGGGTCATGGTATGGCTTGAGCCGAGAGATGTGTACGATTTCTTGTCCCCGACAGCGCTTGTCCGGAGATGCATCCAGCGGCTCGACAAGGTAGTTGACAGGGGATGTTTGGCGTACAACTCGATAAGGGCCATGGTACCTGGTCGAAAGCTTGTGGGAGTGTCCTGGAGGAGTAGAAGGAATCCATAACCACACCAGTGAGTTCAGAGCAAAGCTCATATGCGTGGTTGACGCGTCGTGGCGATGTTTTTGGCGCGTCTGGTCATGTGACGTGAATGCACAAGCAAGCTTCCGACATTCTTCAGCGTGTGCTGCTGCTCGAGAAACAGTAGTCATCTCTGAAGGGTCCGGTCGATAAGGAAGAATGGTATCCATTGTTGGTGATGGCTCGCGTCCATAAAGAAGGAAGAAAGGCAAAACTCCAGTGGTGCTTTGCGTTGCAGTGTTGTAAGCATATGTCACAAAAGGGAGTATGCTATCCCAATTTGACTGGTCGGATGAAGCGTACTTGGCCAGCATATCCCCAAGTGTACGAATAAAACGCTCTGTCATCCCATTAGTTTGTGGGTGATAGGCTGTGGTAGTGCGGTGTATGATGCGACACTCGCTCAACAACGCTTTGATGGCATCGGAGAGAAAAACGCGGCCGCGGTCGCTTAGTAACTCCCGAGGTGCTCCGTGCCTCAAAACCAGGTTTTGCAGTATAAAACACGCAACATCTTTTGCGGTAGCAGAAGGTAACGCAGCTGTTTCAGCGTACCGCGTTAGGTGGTCGATAGCGACAATGACCCAGCGGTTGCTACTCAAAGTGTAGGGAAGCGGACCGTAAAGGTCGATTCCAACACGATCAAAAGCTCGTGCTGGACATGGCAACGGCTGCAAGGGACCTGTGGCATGTTGAGTGGGCATTTTGCGTCGCTGGCACGTAAGGTAAGACCTTACGTAACGGCGAACGAAACGGTACATACCGCGCCAGTAGTACCGCAGCTGCAAGCGAGTGTATGTTTTTAACACACCAGCGTGGCCACATTGCGGATCATCGTGGAACATGGCACAGATGTCAGAGCGCAGATGTCGGGGGATGACGAGCAACCACTTACGGCCTATCGAGCTGTAGTTTCGGCGGTAAAGCAGGTTATCCCGAATAGCGAAGTGTCCTGCTTGACGGCAAAGCGTCCTGGAAACTGGAGCGGGCGTCCGGTTTGAGAGAAAGTCCAAAAGAGAAGAAATCCAAGCATCTTTGCGTTGCTCGGAAGGCATGTCCGAAATGCTGATGGCCAAGGCAGCACTAGTGGAGATAGGCGAGCCGACAGGCTCTGAAGCCAATGGCGAACGTGACAGGGCATCGGCGTCGGAATGCTTCCGGCCAGAACGGTAGATAACACGGATATTGAACTCCTGTAACCGCAATGCCCAACGAGCGAGCCGACCATCAGGATCTTTTAATGAAGATAACCAGCAAAGCGCATGGTGGTCTGTTACAATATCAAACGGACGTCCATATAAATAAGGCCGAAATTTTCCGATTGCCCAAATAATGGCGAGGCACTCCTTCTCAGTTACACTGTAATTCTTCTCGGCATTACTGAGGGTGCGGCTGGCATAGGCAACGACGTACTCGTCAAAGCCCTCCTTGCGTTGGGCCAGTATGGCCCCTAGCCCGACACCACTAGCGTCCGTATGAAGCTCCGTTGGAGCAGACGGATCGAAATGTCAGAGTATGGAAGGCGTGGTGAGGAGCCGTCGGAGTTCCTGAAATGCATCATCACACTCCTGCGACCACGCTGACAAATCAGAACTTCCGGCAAGAACATTGGTCAAGGGGGTGATAATGGAGGCGAAATTGCGGACGTAGCGCCGGAAGTAAGAACATAGGCCGATGAAGCTTCGAAGCTCTTTGATGGTGGTTGGCTTTGGGAATGCCGCGACTGCATTAAGTTTTGTAGGGTGCGGGAGAATGCCGTTCTTAGAAACCACATGGCCGAGAATTACAAGCTTGCGAGCACCGAAGTGGCATTTCTTCAAGTTAAGTTGAAGTCTCGCCGTGGAAAGGCACGTAAGAACTTGCTCGAGGCGGCTGAGGTGGGTCGCAAAGTCGCTTGAAAATACCACGTCATCCAAATAACAGAGGCACGTTTTTCATTTCAGACATCGCAAGATGGTATCCATCATCCTTTCGAAAGTGGCAGGCGCATTGCAGAGGCCAAAGGGCATAACAGTGAATTCATATAGTCCATCCGGTGTTACAAAGGTTGTCTTCGGACGGTCACCCTCTGCCATGGGCACCTGCCAGTAGCCGGAGCGTAAATCTAACGAAGAAAAGAACTCTGCTCCTTGTAGGCTGTCCAAAGCATCATCGATGTGCGGCAGAGGGTATACGCCTTTGCGCGTTATCTTGTTGAGTCGGCGGTAGTCAACGCAGAACCGGATGGATCCGTCTTTTTTCTTGACGAGAACAACCGGTGAAGCCCAGGGACTGTTGGAGGGCTCGATGATGCCACGTTTCAACATGTCGTCCACTTGTTCGTCGATGACACGGCGTTCAGCAGATGACACACGGTACGGACGCTGTCTTAGCGAGGCTTGTTGACCGGTGTCAATACGGTGAACGACCGCAGAGATTCGGCCCAAGCCTGACTAGTCACGATCGAATGAAGAACGAAAGCGGAGAAGAAGATTTATAATCTCTTGGCGCTGAGTCGGTGCGAGCTCAGAGTCGATGGCATCCGAGAATACGTCCAGAGCATCATTAGGCGCGTTGGGAGGAGTGACAGCACAAATTGGGAGCGAAACCGTTGAATCGGGTATAGTAGCCGGAGGAATGCACTCGCAAGGTTCGTAGCTTCCCAGGCATTCTCCACGTAGTAGGGATGACGAGCGGTCCAAGGGATTGCACACATAAATGGCAGCCACCCGACACCGAGACAACAACAGCTGAGAAAGGCGCAATGTCAACGTCAGAAGCAGCAAACACTCTACTCGAAGCACCATCGTCGGGGTCATAGCACGGCACAGATAACGCGAGTTCAGAACGAGCACAGTCGACCAAAGCAGAATTTGACGAAAGAAAGTTCTACCCAAGGATAACGTCATGCGAAAAACGGAATAAAACTACAAATGTGACGACGTACATCGCACCTTGAATGACGACTCGTGCAGTGCACAAAGCTGAAGGCTGAATATGATGGGACGTAGCTGTCTGCAAAGATAGGTCGGTAAGTTGCGTGGTCACTTTCTTCAAGTTTCGGCACAGTTTCTCCCTAATTACAGATACGGCAGCTCCAGTGTCAACAAGTCCGTGCACCTTAATGCCATCAATATAGAGTTCGATTTCGTTCGGGGGACAGCAGTTAGGTCTTGAAATTCTCGCTGCCAATGCAGTTCTTGCCTCCGGAACTGCACCCGTCAGTTTTCCCCTCGCGGTGGGCTGTTGCGACGTAACATCGGAGAAATAGATCGATGACGAGGAGAAGGTGAACGGCTTGCGCCGGATGGTCGGCGACCGGGACGTACGTCTAGAGGTGGATCGGCAGGAACGGGATATCGCGGCTGAGTGGGCATGGAGGACATGTAATGTGAGGCTCCTGCAATGTCGTGAGAAGGGAAGCTGCGACCACGGCAGTGACGAGCTACGTGGCCTGGGATGCCACATGAAAAACATATCGGCCGATTATCCGGAGTGCGCCATTGGCTGACGATAGGGGCACTGTTCGCTGAATAAGGTACCGTAAATGGTCGTGCAGGCGGCGGCGTCATATAAACGTTCTGACCTGTTTCATATACAGCCGGAGACGGGACGGTCAGCGAGCGGGAAGGTGGCGTCGACGAATAAACGTGGCGAGTAGCTTCGTAGATGGCCGGAGGCGTTGGCGCACGTGGCCGAGCAACTGCGGCTGCATACGTTAGTGGCGCGGTAACAGTTGGTGGAGCCTGAGCTGGCGGCAATGCTTCGGCAACTTGCGATTGAATTACCTGGCGAAGCGAAGGCGACAAGGGTGCCATCGGCTCGGTAGTTCTTGTGATTATAGATAGCTGCCGGGCGACCTCCTCGCGTATGAATTGCCTTATGGCTGGCATCAACGCAGAGTGGTCGGCGGTGTCATGGCGATAGTCGAGGGATGAGATGTCCGCGGTGTCTTGAGCAGCGCAACGTGTAGAAGCGCGCTGCCTACGCAGCTCATCATAGCTTTGGCAGAGCTGAATCACCTCAGCGACCGTCTGGGGACTCTTCGCAGCCAGCATTTGGAATGCACCGTCGTCGATTCCTTTCATGATGTTCTTGACCTTGCCTGCCTCGTCCAGAGTCGAATCGACGAGCTTGCAGAGAAATAGCACATCTTCGATGTAGCTCATGAAAGTTTCATCTGCTCTCTGTACTCTGCCCCGCAAGCGCTGTTCAGCACGAAGGCGGCGGACGGCAGGACGGCCAAAGACTTCCGCGAGGGTTTTTGCCAATTCCGACCAGGTACTGAAATCACTTCGATGATTTCTGTTTCATAGTTCTGCCACGTCGGTCAGGTAAAAACTCACATTTGTGAGCTTATCGGCTGCGTTCCACTTATTGTATGCGCTCACCAGTTCATACTCGGCAATCCAGTTGTCCACATCTTGGTCCTCTGTGCCACCAAATATGGGGGGTCGCGCTGCCGGAGAGTGCCAGCACAGAAGACAGGCGCAGATGCGAGATCTGGAGTAGCAGCATGAGATGGCCCCAGATCAGTAACTGTAGGAGATAGTTGGAGTGTGCAACTGCGAAGTTCCAGGGTGAGGACCAGATGTACCCCGCACTTCCACCACTTGAAACGGGTTGTTGAACAAGCAGGGGATGACTCCGAACGAGAGCTTTATTTAGCGCAAGGGCTAACTGAACGCAAGCCTGCGATCACAACAAGTCTTCTTCCTTTTCTATACTCGAGCTCCATGCCCACTGCCCTCGTTACACTACGTTTAAGTGTTCATGGTCAACAGTGACGTTCTTCTCCACCAATCATGTCATACAAGACATTTTTTCTGATGACACGGGACATTCCCACATGTGAAGGAAACTGGAAGTTTCACCTACATTCTTTAGGATACTGAAACATCCCTTTCTGGATAAGCCAAATAGGTGTGTCTATAGCTCCCTGCGACTCTTGGTAGATCAGATTGTCTTCTCCTCCCAACACAGGAGAAGGCAGCGTGGTCATCGCGTGCCCAAGAGCTCGAGAGCCGGCGGCAGGCGCTCCAGTTGGAGCTGGAGAGGGTGCGAGAGCGGGAAGCCCATGCGCTTGAAGAGGCCCACCGGTTCTCGGCGCGCGTCCTCGAGCAGGAGAAGCAGCGTGCCGTGCTCGAGCTGGAGTTGCGCAACGCCCAGAACCGCCTGGACCGACAGGCCTGCCCGGACAAGAAGCCCGGCGGAGGAGGCGCCGCGGACGACGAGAACAGCGCAGAGGCTCTGACGGCCCGGCTGGCCGAGGAACGGCAAGCGCGCCAGCAGGCAGAGGCCGCCGTTCAAGACCGTGAGCGGCAGATGTCCATGCTCAATGTGGACTATCGACAGTTGCAGGTGGGCTGCATGCCGTTAGTTTATGCCGGAATAGTTTGTACCAGCTGCCGCTGCTATTGTGGATGACCCTGAGCGGGAACTGTCCAGATACGCATAGATATGCTGTAATTGCCGGCATTATTGTTGGAGTATAATTAAAAAGTCAATACAGTCTGCTCTTGCTCATGTGACCCTTGTTAACCTAATTTTTCTGCTTGATACCGGTTAAGTGTTCCAATAATTACCACTACACTTCTACTTTTGCTTTTTCAATGCTGAATTTTTTAATTTTTTATTTATAGTCAACAATTGTGTCGTTTAGCTATCTTCTCTACTATTTATTTTTGCATTCCTTATTTTCACCTGCAATGAATTCCTATTGTCTAGCTGAACTTTTTCATTGTTCAGAACATGTTTTTCTGGCTTCACGTGGAATTTTTCAACCCAAATACTTTCGCGCTGAAAATGTGGCCACTGCTTTTGTCGGCTGCTCAACCGGTTTTCTGGCGTGTTCACAACTTGAACCATGTTCTTGCTGCTTTGGTTCAGACGCAGCTGCAGCGGCTGCAAGGTGAGCATCGGCAGGAGGCGGAAAAGTCCCAAGCCCTGCAGGCGCAGCTGGACGAGGAGGCCCGCCGGCGCTCGCAGCTGAGCCAGCAGGCAGCCCAGCAGGCCCAGGAAGTGGCCCGGCTGGCACTGCGCGACCGGCAAGCTCAGACAGCCTTGGCCGAAGCACGCCAAGCACAGCAGGCAGCCCAGGAGGAACTGGCCAGGATGCAGACGTATGTACCCTCTTATTCATTTTTAAGAACATAGTGGAGCGATGGCGTAACCTTATGTTCTCTAGCAACCACCAGCACGGGTACACGCAAACTCACACTCTTCGTGCTACCTGGATGCAGCTGCGCTGCTGTGCTTGTGCCATGATGTCATTGGAGCGCTGCTGCATTCGATATCACACGCCGCCCGTACACTGCTTCACCAGCTGTGCATCGCTGCACATATGCACAGTGCACCTGCGCTCGTCCTCCCCTCGCCTTGATGCTGCTTGCGCCAGCTCTGTCATGTCATGCTCTGCTCTGCCAATTGCACCTAGTGCAAGCTCTGGCGGGCTCCTTTTTAGGGGCGAAGCTCCTTAAGGCGTGGGTCTGTCCATCCTCGGCGTATGTATGTAGCCACCTCTAGTTTAGTTCTTGCATTGTTTACTAGATGGCGTGGCTACCTCTAGTTTAGTTATTCGATTGTTTACTAGATGGCAGGGAGCGTTGTAATAAAATCCGTTCTCTGTTGGCGCGCGCTCAGAGTTGCCCGATGGATAAGGCCGCAAAGCGGCGAGCGCCAAGGCGGCGGCAGCTTAGTTTTTCGATTGTTTACTGGATGGCGGGGAGCGTTGTAATAAAATCCGTTCGCTGTTGGCGCGCGCTCGGAGTTGCCCAATGAATAAAGCCGCAGAGCGGCGAGCGCGCAAGGCGGCGGCAGTGCGTGCTCGCAGACAGAATCACGATGTGCGAGACTGCGAGGCAGGAGCGCTCCGTGAAGCTGCGCGCTGCTGCCGCCAAGATCCCAGCGTTCGAGAGGAGAGGCCCAAGCATTACGGCAACGGCGTGAGGACCCTGCCGTACATATACACACACAGTGTTTCTCACGTCTTTCTTGATGATGTAGTAGGCGAACTTTCACTGAACAGTCACGGTTTTACCGATGATTTCCCCTCAGGAGCTTCGCCCAATCATCATCATTCACCCAGTAGATATGCTGTGATTTTTTTTTTTTTCATTGTGACTACATTTATTGGTGGTGATAGCGACATGCAGTACCCTCTGGGCATAGTGGGGATGTGAGGACATCCATCACTAGTGATAGGGTATGTGGCGGTAGGGCCTAACAAACATGATAATTCTTCATTATATTTATGCTAAGGGCACATTGGGCATTACACAAGGAAGGACACACACTTATCACAAAGAACAATAAATGTTTCATGCACACAACAAAGAATGACAGCGCTGTTGGTAACATATTTACTGCAGACACTATTGCATAAAGAAATGTGTGTACCATCAGTCCACAAAGGTTGGAATGTGCGAGCAAAAAATAGAAGATGTATCTGCAGAAAGCATGGCATAAAGAAGTATCTACACAAATTGTCCACAAATGTGGTAAAATTTTTTCTCACCTGGCAAGTAACTGGTGTGTCAACATAGCAGCTAAGGCGTTAGCTCATGGGTGTGTTGAATTCCCCAGTCGCAGCAGCGTCATTCCCATGGTAACAAAAGGCAGGCACCCACTCACAGAGATATGCATGTACACTAACCACCTCCAGATGCGGTATTTCAGTTTGGAGATGTCATAATCACTCAGTACCATCATGCCTTTCTTTTTTCTTTATTTTTCAGGGCGAAAACTGTAGGCGAGCTGCAGATGAAGGAACTCCAAGACCAGCTTGAGGCCGAACAGTACTTCTCGGCAAGTGTTGTTGCATCTGTAAATACATTTCAAAAACGGAACGTATGTGCAATGCAGGTCCCTTGCTTTCTTCGTGTGTGTGCTACTGCTTAGTGAATGAAACTCGGGCTCGCAGAAATGATCTTTTTTCGAGAGAATCGACTTTGCAGCATGATAAAACAAAAGGCAGCTATGTAGTTAAACCTCGTTTATAAAGAGGGATCTATTTAGTCCCGGTAAAGCTCACGTAGAAGTTATGCACCGAAACCTCGATTATATGACACAACTTTATGGTGACCTCAGTTCGTATGATGCCTCTCTGGTAATATCCGAAAAAAAATGTGATACTTAGTCAGATCCAACATGCAATCAGTTTTTATAGCATCAAAATAAAAAGTCGCCCTTATGTTGTGATACAACCTTGAATGTAATGAATGTATTATTACTTAAATGTGTCATTACGTTTACAGGAATGCAATGATACAAGCACTTGCATGCTTGCATGTTGAGTATAAACGCATTTAACTTGTGTGTTGCTCTGATGAGCACATGGACGAAGGTCTGGCATGGAGGAAGGAAAAAGTTAAGAGGGAGTATCGCACAGTGCGACTGAAACAAAGAAAGAAATAAAAGCAGTAGATGAGGCACGCACAAGCCGATGTTAGCATGCTCCCTTTTTACCAGGGTGGGGAAGGGCTTCTCACGCTTTTGTTGTGCACTGCAGACGCTGTACAAGACGCAAGTTCACGAGCTAAAGGAGGAACTGGACGAGCGGAACAAGGCATTCCAGGAATTGGAGGAACGGCGCCAGGTCCTCAGTCGGGAACTCGAGATGGCCACGGTGCGTGCAGACTCCCTGGAGCTTCACCGCTCCGTCCTCGAGGACACCGCTGCGGGACTCGAGAAAGACAGGTGCGCAGGGCCTTGCCTCGGCAAGCCATGTTTTTCGTTGTAGCTGCAAAATAGCTCACTTCGAAGATACAATGCAGTGTCGTTGTAGTTATGGCTGTGAACAACAGCTAAAACGCATCCAGGCCTCCGTTCTGTAAATCTTTTGCATTCTTAAGAACCATACTATTTGTTAGGCCCGCCATCAGTCCACTTAACATGATTATAGTCATGTTTATAGGCATGTTTGGTGGGCTAATCTTGCTCCAGTTTTTTCACGGCAGTTATGTTTGGTTGCCTAATGTTATGCCAGTTTCCTCAACATAATCATGATAGGTGGGCTAATGTGGGGCTGGATTTCTCAACATAATCATGTTTGGTTGGATAATGCTGTGCCGGCTTTCTCAACATAGTCATGCTTGGTTGGCTAATGTTGTTCCGGTTCTTTCACCATAGTTATGTTTGGTGGGCTAATGTTGTGTCAGTTTTCTCACGGTAATCACGATTGGTGGGCTAATGTTGCGTCCCGTCGCCTGTTTTATAATGCAGGGCGGTACGCGAGCTGGATCTGGAGCAGCTGCAGAAGCAGCTGAACGCCGAGCGGTCCATGCACGAAACTGCCCTGGCCAAGGAGAGGCAGGAGCGCCAGGCCGAGGAGGCGCGCCACGAGCAGCTGCAGAAGCAGCTCGCCCAGGAGCGCATGCTCAAGCTGCAGGCCGTCAATAAGCTGGCCGAGATCATGAACCGCAAGGACATCGCAGGCGGCGGCAAGGGCCGCGCGGCCGGAGACCTGCGGCGGCGCGACCGCGAGGTGCGCAAGCTGCAGCAGGAGCTCACCCAGGAGCGCGAGAAGTACGCACAAATGGTCAGCCGCCTCCAGAAGGAGCTCGCCGAACTGCAGGCAAGTCTCCACCGCATGTGGATCGCGTGTTAACCATTGCATAGTTTCCCACTATCGTTGCTAGAGAGAACTGTGGGGCTGCTATTTTTCAGCCACCATGGGAACGGTGGGTAAATGCATGGATCTGCGTAGTTTTTGTTCTTGCAATTTCAGATGCGCTTGTGGCTTCCTTTATTGTTGTCTTGGCTTTTATTTCGGATATAAAAATAGCTCGTGGCAAACCTTGTCAAGTGGTTTGAATTGGTCAGTCTAAAGAGTCAAGGTGTTGAAGTGGTACTGCTAAACTTGCGCTGAGCTTTGTCTTGTGACAAAGCAGCTGCGGGCTACGTGGAGCCAAAAGAACGATGCTTTGCAAATCCGCGCTCTACCCATCATTCGCATGCTAGCTAAAGTTCTATGCATCACAGCTGCCACAGACAACAGCGCCACTAGTGTGAGCCATTGAACACACTGCTGCTTTGTTATTGGTGATAAGTGGCACTCGTGTTGTGGCGTGGTGTGGAGCAAGGTAGGAGGTGCACATATGTGCCATCAGTAGACAAAAGGCGGTGTTGTATGTCTCCCAGACCCGCTTGTCAAAAATGATGGCGAATGGCATTGGCTCTTGGAAATGTTGGTTAGGATTCGAAAACTGCCTGCCCAATTTGGTTGACGTCATGACGGAAGAAGCGTGGTCTTTCTTTGCCACGTAATATCTTGGTTGATTCAGGTGACATCGAGTGCAGCAGTGTCGAATGTTTACAAAATCTCTATATTGAATACGTCCTACATTCGACAAAAAATATGGGCCGATCCCAAGGTTTATTGCTGCATTCTTGCTGTATCTTTGGGATCAGGTATTTCTTTATTTATTTAACAATACTGATCTCATCAGAGATTATAGCAGGGAGTGCATATGAAAACATATTTGTTTACACAAAATCATAATTGTTAAAATTACAATATGACATACAAATAATAATTATACATTGCCATAATAAGAACAGACAATCAAACAACTTTAGTCAATTTTTTTAATAAAACAACGAAAACATAGACTACATTACCGCTAAAAGCAAGTAGGAAAAGGTATGCGTTAACTATGGTCATATTCTTCGTACCTGCTTCACTCCAGACCATGCACGAAGTAGCAATAGCTAGTTGGGTCAACACAGCAGCTAAGCCACGATTTAAGCTTCTGCGTTTACTTAGTGGTGTATTCACTTGCTAGTTAGCACTAGCTAGCGTTTGGTGAATGATGGTAAATGTTGGCTATCTGCTGTTATAACATGACCCATTAGATTTATAAGAGCTTGGCATTGTTCTTGCTCTGAAACACCACCGCGGAGATTGTTTTGGGTCATAACACATATGATTGTTATGTAGGAATGATTGTAATTCGTTACGCCGTCTCAAGCAACAAAAACGAGCGATTGCCACGTAAGGCTTAGCCCAGCACAATTTCTGCAGGCAAGTGCTCACGAGGAGGGCCAGGCGCGCATCAAGCTTCAGATGGAGCTGGACTCCAAAGACTCCGAGATGGAGCTCCTGCGGCGAGTGGCGTCTGCTGCTGCCCTGACGTCTCCGGATGCCCTGTCGTCCGTGACGAACTCCGGCGGAAGCGGAGCTCGGGACGGTGACCCCCAGCGCCTCGAGGGCTGGCTCTCGGTGCCGCAGAAGCAGAACATCCGGCGACACGGCTGGCGGCGGCAGTATGTGGTTGTGAGCTCGCGCAAAATCCTCTTCTACAACAGCGAGGCGGACCGGGCAAACGCGGACCCTGCCCTCGTCCTGGACCTGAGCAAGTTGTTCCACGTGCGCTCCGTCACCCAGGGTGATGTCATCCGTGCAGATGCTAAAGACATCCCTCGAATTTTTCAAGTGAGTCACAGTAACAGCTTCTTCACAAAATGACTAAGTTGTGTAAAATTTGTTAGTCAATATGCACATCATAGCTTCAGAAGTTAATTCCATTCATCAACAATGTTAGGAAACTTTAAACATGTTATTGTAAGTGTAATATACTAAGTGTCCTACCTTCTAAGGACACCTTGTTGACTCGTTAGGTGCAGGTGTTTAAAAGGTTGCTAATTCGACACCTATTAATGCAGAGAATCGGACATTGCAGGCATTTCTCTGGTCCTAGCTTTCATATGCATCGGTTAATGGCATCAAGCTCTCGTTAATTCAGTCGTATTTGGCCTCAGTTTGGTTAAGGGGGCAGACTGGTCTTAGATATTTTTTGTTTATTTCTTCAGTGATCTTGAGATCAAGCTGCACAGGGTTATGCAGTTTTTTCTGCTGATTTCAAATATTTAATTAGTTTTCCTGTAACTCACCTTGTTCCTGAGATATCTTAAGTTCACCCTCTATTGTTTAAGGCCGCCATAGAAAAAAATACTGCCTAATTAGACGTGATATTAATTAAAAGTGATATTTAGGATATGCCAACCTAGACTAATGACTATAGAGTGAAAGTATGGAAGAGTTTTTTGTTTTAGGCCTTTAGTGGTTATTTTACCGCAAAATGAACTATTAATTTTCAAAAGCAGGTGGACTTGTTTTACAATATTGATAAGTAATTAATTAAAAATGCATGTGCTCTAAATTATGCTCCCATACTTGCATTCACACACATTCATGTTTCCACTGCAAGGAGAATTATTGTTGTACCTGCCCTAACTGCACAGATATTGAGACCTCAAAATTGAATAGTCGCAAATTTACTTTCTCGAGAAAAATGGAAAAAAACTGAAAATACACAGTTTCTTCAAAAAGCAACAATCATGGTGCGCATGTTTTGCAATCCTCATAAAGGCGCTCATAAATTGGTGGTAGAGCTTTACGCACAGGTGCTGGCAAATTATAAAGAAGCCTCAGAGTCGGTTCCCTATTTTTTTGCAGGTTCTGCATGTTAACAGCACCAAGAATCTAGACAGTTAGAATGACATGACAAAGAAATTACGACTTTCTGGTGCATGAATATTTGCAGAGATATAGAAAAATACTTGTAGAAACCAAATACGTCAATTTTAAAAAATGAATTTTTTTGTCACTTTTTGGTCCCAAAGAGCAGTTTGCCCCCTTAAGGGGAGAGGTGGGCTTGAAATGGCGAAAAATCGCAAAAAAGTGGATTCTAGAAAAAGTGCAGTATCGTGAAGTTCAAACATTTAATAATCTCCAGGTGAAATCTGAAAGCTGTATACACACCTATACGTTCATTGCAAATACTTCAAGATATTCAATAATTCAAATTCGAATCGAAGCAGAATGAATTCAAATGCGAATCGAAGCAGATTGAAATACTCTACTATTCAAGATAGTTAATTGGGCGAGTTGATGATTCATGATTATTTAAAATGAGAGCACGATATACGTAGACGTAGACAGGATAGACAAGGATAAGCGCTTACTACCAACTGAAAGTTTGATGGAAAAAGCTGTGAAATATATACTGACAAATGAGACATTTCGTAAGCACATACAATAAGACCAAATCGCAGACCAAAACAGCAAAACCTTTAAAATATTTATGTATATCAGCCCCACCTTACCAACACCCATTTTACCTTACACCAATTGCTTAACTCCTATGGCACCTGCGACTGTCCAAAAACGCTGGCTTCTTATCAAAAAGAGATATTGACGGTGACGGTTTGCTCATGCAAGTCGAGTATTCACACGCTGTGTTTGCAGCTTCAATTATAATCTTTGTGCACTCATCTTAGTGTCTATTAACTGACTGTGCTGTCTCAGATAGTGCCGCATGACAAAACCACAGAACAGCTAAGTCGCCGACCGATTTTTTGGACTCCAAATATTCGAACTTGTTGGATATTTCGGACTTCAATAATGCACCGTCAGGGGTTCCATAGGGCTAATGCATTTTTTCGGCCGGTTTTTCGGATGAATTTGCCCCCGAGAGTTGGATTTTTCAGACTGAATCGCTTGTTTTGAGCCATGCCAGGAACCTGTAAGGACGCCGCGATGTTGGATTTTTTTCTGGCTTGACTAAGCTTGGTGACTTATTTTTAAAATAACTTTTCTGCCTTGGAGATTGGAAAGCGATTGTCATATTTCAAGTTTCGGAGGCTGAGTCACACGGGACCATTTTTGCGTCTTTGGTCGGCACAGTGGTCAGCACTGTCGTGCGCAAACTTAACCGCAAGTTTGTGCGGCAAGGCAGAAAAGTCATGTTTTTGTTGACAACTGTGGCGCGCACGGTAGCGTGACGAAGCTTGAGGCCATTTAGCTTGTGGCAATTGAGGCTAGCCCGCTGCCTTTGCGCGGGCTTTGCCGCCTTTTCTGCCGTTCTCATTTCGCGACATCACTCCCCTCTTCCGCTGTCTGCCGCGGTGTGATAGCGAGGAGTGACGCTTAATCCCTCTCACCCGGTAGCAGATATCGACTGTGGCGCCGCGCGCACAGTCTCTGGACATTTCGCGCGCGTCGGGAGTGAGTCATATTTTTCCGGGACAGCCGAGGGTGAGCATGCATTCCCTTTTTCGTGTCTGTGGACTCCCATTGTTTGGGGCCCGTTGGGCTTCGTTGACGGCGCCTCGCGCCCGAGGTGAACGCTCACTTTTTGTTGCCCCTTTGCGTGCGCTAGGCCGAAGAGTGGTACGGTGTCCTAGTGCGTGGCCAAGCTACGCCGACCTGTATCTCTCCGAAGCCAACGCGAGCGTTATTGCACTCTCTCGAGCAACCAGGCCTTGGTCCCGGTGTCTCCGTGAGTCACTTTTACTACGGAGACGTGCTCGCAGCACCCCTGTGTAGTACTTCTCGCCCGTGACGTGGATAAGCCCATTTGCTTTCCTGCCACGCCTTTGCAACGGGCTCTGTACTGCGATGTTGGTGTTGCCGCAGGCAATAGAGTGTTGCGACCTTAAGCAGTACTGTCTTCTCGCCTTGGCGACGGTTAACGCGTGCCCAGCGGCTCGCTAGTTGCTGTACTCCTTCAGGTTACGTGTACACCACAGGCTGGAATTTTTTCCGCCTAACACCACAAGCATGCTCCAGTCAATGGATCAAGGTGTGATCCGAAACATCAAGGCACACTACCATGCCCGCCTGCTCAGCCGCACCATCTTGTGCCTTGACATTGGCAAGGCCTACAAGGTCGACATTCTGGGCACCATCCATATGTTGGCCAAAGCTTGGAAGGTGGTGAAAGCAGACACCATTGCACATTGCTTTAGGCATGCCGGGTTCGTTGCTGCCAAGTAGCCAGAGGCGGATGACCTGGACGTAGGCGATCCAGACGGCACCGATGGCGGGGAGGACCTAATGCACGATCTGGGCAGTGGTGGAGTGGATGTGCCTGCCACTATGCCATTTAAGGACTTCGCTCATGCGAATGATGACATTGTTTTGTGCGCGGAGCCCACAGCCGAAGAAATTCTTGGCCAGGTTGTGCCGCAGCCGGAGAGTGGCTCAGATGATGACAATGATGATTGCCCGCAGTCGTCGGCAGCGGAGATCGCCACTGCGGTGACGCTTTTGTCGAGCATTTACGGTGACGATGTCACCTTGGCGCAAATACGGGCGAACCAAATTGCTTCGAAGTGTAGTGTGAGGCAAGGCAGAATTATGGACTTTTTTAAGCCAGCCTTATGTGCAATAAAGTTCATATTTTTGACAAAAACGAATTTTTCGTACTGTTTGATTTTTCAGACTTGTTTTCAGTCTCCGCCAGGTCCGAAAAATCAGTCAACTGTATCGCCACCTGGTGGTTCCAGCGAAATGTGCCGTACGTAAAACGTGACGATGCTGTTGCTTGCTGGCGACACTTTTCTTCTCTTTTTTTTTTTTTTTCATAAATTCGGGCTACCAAGTTCTGGGGAGCGGCCCTTACACGAGCGTGGTCCTTATTCGAGGGTATACACTGTGTACAATGTACAGAACAGTTGTTCAACTCTACATAAAAGGGGCCACCCACTGAATTGCGGTTCTGAGCAAAAAAAGTAGTATAAGGTCTTAATGTGCCTGGACATGTAGGAAAAATGTGCTGTAAAAGAATATTTTATTGCGAAATGATCCCTCGAAGTTTCCAACTATAAACTCACTCACCAACGACGACCCCCATTTAGCTGTGGCAGGTGTGCCATCTCATGCTTTGTGGAGTGGAGCCATTGTCTTCTTCCAGCCGCTTAAACTGTTCAATTTTTAGTGCTAAACTCAAGCAAGCTCCAATAGTTCGGTTACACGTGCAGATGACTACAAAACAAAATCGTTGGCCAGAGTACAGACGCTCATAGAGCAAGTGGCTTGAAGTGGCTTGTTATGTCACGGCTCAAGTGCAACAGTGTTGCCAGATTCTCGGGCCGCTTGTGTGTTTACAAAAATCCTCATTAAAAATTAAGTTTTCGGTCAAATGCCCTGAAATGTTGCCAACTGGTGTGTTAAGACCCGTGGATTAATCCACATAATGCAGATGAGCGAAAGTTAGGAGTCGCGGCCCTTTTAAAGACAAGATGTCCATACCTTGCGGTCAAGACAGGCAAAGAAATCTACGGCACGGCGAGATAAGAAGTCGAGTGATGTGTGCTCAGTGTAAATACCCCACTTCAAATAATTAATCGTATTTTTGTGCTGTGTTTAAAGCAAATCAAATATGATTTCTCATTAAGGTGAGTTCTCAGATGTAAGCAGCTTTATTTACTGTTCACATATTTGACTCCACATCTGGGATATGGCTCGTGCTGCTCAAAACATTGACTCTACTACCTACGCGATGCTTTTCCTGCATAGTGCTCTTACATAGTCTTTACTGCATGGTTTGTGCAGGTCCTGTATGCAGGCGAAGGTGAAAGCAGAAAGCCCGGAGACAGCAACGATCCACCACAGCTCAAAGATGTGAGTGTGCTTATTACTGCTCCTGGTTTTTCTATGGCGCTTGAACGTTTCAATTGCAGTTCGACAGGTGGGACAGATTGTCATGTTTTGTTTAATATAGTGCCATACTGTACCTTTGTCAAAAACATTAAGATGTAGTTTGACTAAGTTGCTTCGGCATTGTTTGAACTGGCTCATAACATGAGATGCGCGAAAAGAAAACAAGTTGGGGAGGGATATAGCAGGCTTTTTTTTTTTCTTTCTTCACTATATACTGAAATGCTGTTTGACTCACTAACTGTTCTCTTAGAATAACAGAGAGCTGAAGTGCTTGACATGTATTCATGTTAGAAGTCTGGGCGAACGAATACGGCCACAAGAGAAAAGTCAAAGCACAAACAGTGCCATACAACACCACGACGTTTGTGGTGTCTAGACTTCTCTCCTCCGTCCATGTTTGCAAGCCCAGACTTGTAACATGAACCGTACTTCTTTGAGATACAGTATCTTGTTCTCTAATGATTAGGCATTTGTGAGCTCTGCGCTAATGCATTGCCTTACCCCGCACGTGCAGCTAAGCACTCTGGAGCACAAAGGCCACGACCTAGTCCCGATCTCGTTCCACATGCCGACCACCTGTGAGCTGTGCCCCAAGCCATTGTGGCATATGTTCAAGCCGCCGCCAGCTCTTGAGTGCCGCCGCTGCCGCCTGAAATTGCACCGGGACCACGTTGACATGCTGGCGCCCTGCAAGGTGGACCCAACGTCGGCCAAGGAGCTGCTCCTCTTGGCGCCCACGACAGACGACCAGCGCCGGTGGGTCGCCCAGCTGCGCATCCGGGTCGACGCCTGTGGCTACGCGGCGTCCTCCGCCGCCGCTGCGGCTGGATCTCCCGGGGCCATCCGTCTACGCAAGTTTCCCTCGACGGCGTCCTCCGGCTCCAACACGTCGGCATCATCGGTGTCCGGGCCCGGCGGCAAGGCGGCGACGCTGCCGAGCCGCAAGTGCTAGTCTCATTCTCTTTCTCCGCGTTTGCGGACTCCTTTGAGCATTCTCATGCAATCCCAGGGGCAAGGTTGGTGTGCTAGTACCACTTTACTGCCTGCGCTGGATGCAGCCTGGGTTAGCACTTTTCGGCCGCAGACGTGGCAGGTTCTTTCAGACTCGCACGCTTGTGCTCGTACGGACTATGCATGCCCTTTGGTGACTCACTAACGTATTGTGCTCGTGCTTTTTCTTTTCCTTTTGTTTCTTACTCTACGAGTGCTGCTCCTGCTGTCATGCCGCACACCCACAGCGTAGTGGTCAAGCAGAAGTCTATGGCCTAGCATTTGGAGACACCACAAAGCACTAGGCGAGAGCGTTGAAAGCAGATGACCCTTAGAGGCTTGAGAATTGGCACATCAGGACAGTCTGCCCATCTGCTGGAAGAGTGGCAATTTCTTTCTGCACCGAAAGTTTCGAGAGCTGCTGCTATAGCTAATAAGCCTCATCATCTCTGGTGCAATGAAGTTGATGCCACTTCCTCTCAGATCTCGTTTCCTTAAGATCATTCCTGCTGACTCTCCCCGTGCTGAATGGTAAAGTTGTTTGTTTTTAACATTTGACAAGAGCTTTCTCGCTCTGAAGTTTGGCTAGCTCAATCATTTTAATGCCTAATGCCATTTTCGCTACACTAGCCAGAGTGTAGCTCTTAAATGTCATAAAAGGCATTGATACATTCACATTGTGGTGAGGGCACCTGCTTTGAGCTCACACTGATTGGAGGCAGCAGGTTTTGCTACTGGCATACCTCCTTCTGGAATTTCTGTCGTAGGCATACAAGTGCTCTCTGCACTGAGGTATCTGCAAGGCCAGGAGTCTCAGACGCTGCCCAGTCTAGCTCATTCACAACAGCACAAGCATTGCGAAACTAGCGTCAGCAGCAGTGCCGCGTTTCAATCGACCGTACAAAGAAACAGACCATCGTAACATGAAGTATGCAGAACATGCCGTAAGATGGCCTCTCTATTGCACACTCAACTGAGCGAAACTCCAAGTGCCTTATGGTGGATGACAGAGCCGTGTGCTCGAGTCATCCGCTTTTGCTTTATGACGCGGTGACACAGGTTCCAGAAGAGTTGTGTCAGCCCAATTGGTGCCATTCAGTTATTCGTTAGCGGGGAGATGTGAAAACTTTTCAACGGCGAACAGAATCAGTTGCATGCAGTTTGTGTTTCGTGCACTGCTGAATCGTTTCCTGGTGCTTCGTAGTGTCGACTGTCTGTGTCGCCCTTCGCCCTGTCACTGGGGCTACAACAGCTAGCAGTGTCAGTGTTAGCTTAACGATTGTTAGGTACTAGTGCATAATATACATCGTAGCACAAAACGTGCAAACGTGCAGCCCTGGCTACCTGCGGTGGGTGTCATGGCAGCACTTTTAGTGTAACGCTGTTTTGAGCAATGTGGAGAACTGTCGTTCTATGTCCAATTTTACAAAGGACTGCATTTGGAAGAATGGGGTCAGACTTACTTGACCTCTCTAGTACATTTGCTGCTGCCAATGTTTGGCAGCAGAAAACCCACCCCAACACCAGCCCTGTATGTAACCACTGCACCTTATCAATTCACGCAGTTTTAGTTTCAACTTGCAACATTGTTCCTAACGTCCATAAACATGTCTGCGACCTTCATTTTCTAAATTCATAACAGCTGATCGCAGTAACATTCATGCAAACCCTTTCTAGTATGCCATGGATAACAAACTTGTAATGGGGTTTGTTGTGGTTATTCATGGTGAGAGCTTTTGCTGTTGTTAGCAGCTTTGGCTTTCTTCAAAGCATCATCAGCGTTCACCTTGTTGTAGCATCATTCAGTGGATTGAGCTATTTTGAAGCAGTGTTTTTGGTGCCGCTGCAGTTTTTTAATATGCGTGCTCAAGATTGTTAAATTTTTCCTTGTGCCATGGTGGCAACTAGTCCTTGCGGCATCAGATATTTGTCACGCTCACATTGTGATTTTCATTTTGTTTGGTCAGACAGTTCTGTAGTGTTCTGGTTTCTTTTGGGAGGGTCTGTGAATTGTGAATTTTAGAACCAAGTCAAATAGTTTTCAAATCGTAAGACAGCCATCTTCGACACAGACCTGTAATTCCACAGCTTTAAAAAAAAAATATTCACAAACTTGTAGTAACTTTACCGTTTTTTTTTTTAACCCGCACAAGATAGACAATCATGTAAAGTGGGCTAAGCTTGTGTAAGCCAGCAGCTAGAGCCTTTGAAGTGTTTTGTAACTGTATGTTGAATAAAGCAGTTTCTTCAGTATTCAAGGCGGTACCTTGTCAACAGAATTTGAATATAACTGAGTCCTAAAATCAGGCAATGGTTCATGAGTCAACATCTTCGCTAATCTCATCATGACAGTCGCAGATTGTGGAACCACTTGCTTTGGCAACACTAGAGTTTTAAGCAAGAATGCCTTCATCTGGTGATCAATATAGCTCTGGTGATACTGTAAAAGGTTTAACTGTGTGTATCTTGGCAGTTTAATAATTAAAGCAACCAGAAAGATCCCCCCTGTTCAAAAATTGTTATCCCTTTAAATTATTGATGTCTGTGATGATAATTCGAAAAGTGTTCAAAGAATATTTCCTACTTTGAATATGCATGATTGGATTCCATGTCTATTCACGAATAGAACACTAATCAATTTCTTACTTGAAACCTTGGAATATTTGCACACCCCTATTTCTGTCTTCACAATTTATTTTTTTGATGAAGGACGTTGGCAGTACTTGGCATACAAATTTCTTTTTCCACTGGGCGATGTTCCTGTTCTAGTTAGTGTAAACTGCTTGTGAGCTTTGTGCGCATTCCTGCATATGGGAGGCCTCAGGCAATGGTTTGATTTTTCATTTAGTATCTTGAGCCACCAGGATGCATCAAGCTGTTACGGCGAAATCTATTGCTGTAGTGCACTGTGGCATGATTGACTAGAACAATGAAGCATTTAATAACATGTTATGTGAATTTGATGCATTCTTAAATAGTGCATTGTGATTTGCGCCTGAAGGTGCTATGGCGTTGCGTTCGCACTCCTGCCTTATCATGTTATTGAGTGTTGAGATGGAAGTGCGCATCGCCAGTAATTCATAAGAGCCCAATTGAACATTCGGAAAGCGAGATGTGTGCTCTTCCTTGCCCCAGAGGGCATATGACAGCAATTACTACACTGGAACCTCAATACATGTATACCAAACCCAGATATAACGAATTATTGGTTATAACAAAGTAAATGAAAGATAGTGTTGCAATATAGTGTTAGGAACGGGCCTTCATAATGAATTTTTGGATATAATGAACCTATTTTTGTGTAAGATTCAACTTTGTTACAATGAGATGGAAGTGTATGTGCATAACGAGTCAAAATCATGTGGTGCCAGTCTTGTAATTTCTCGCAGCTTTCTGTGCCAATATGAAAATTAATGTTCCCTTGTAAAATTCAAACTTGTATTCATTAGTGTGGGGCATCAGCCTTTTCGTATTTGCCGTAAGGTCTGCATGTTCCATACAGTTGTCGGTCCCGACCTAAGATTTATGTGTCGTGCTGTGAGCCATGGCCGTGCGAAAGCACAGTGCAGAAGCAAGCATTTGTTGGCGTATGTGTTTTCCAAGCTTACTTCTGATATCAAATATGTAGCCACAGTAATATGAATGTGTTTTTCAAGTTGTAAGTGAAGGCGCTGGCTATCTTTCGCCCAGTCCTGTCTGCCAGAATTCCCCCAAACGTTGCAGTGTTGTACGTATCACATTGTATAACTGCATCGCTGACAGCGTTATCGTGGTCACTTCTCTTGCTAGTTTTGAGTGATGTTTGGAGGCATTATACTGTGGTACTCATCATTAAGCAGCGAGTGCCAGCCACTTGTACTATTCACTGCAGCATGATGATTTCTTACTACATGGTGCTTTTGTCTCTTCTGCGAAGAGGGCCAGATTTTTTTTAATACGCTTTTACTGCGCTGTAGGTGCCCATCAGTGTGGGCACCGTTTTCGACGTAACTGCATTGTCGCGTGTCTGTGTATTCCCTGTTGTGTACAGTGTACCGTGTCCTTTGTGCGTTGGGGTTTGTAAATTAGCATCGTCGTTCCCGGCTCTCCGCTGTAATGACTTGCTCCTCCCACACGTAATCCACATCGTAACTGCTGAGCGCGAATGGTGGTTAAACGCAACTGCGGTCTAGCTTACTGGTCAAACATTCGAGAGACGTGCGGCAGTGTTTAGCATCATCGTAATTGTTGAGTTTTTTCTGAAAAGATGTCTTGATGTGCCATTACGCATTGTTTCAGTCCATCCCTTCTGTTGAACGAATTGGGTCCGTAGGTGATTGCGCTGGTAGTGCGATTCGTCTTCATTACTGGTGCGTCATCATCGCGAAACTTTTTTAAGGCTAAGTGCCGACTAGGCTACGGCCTTGCCATGTCTACCGTTTGACGACCAGAGTGAATGCTCCCGTTTCACACTTTTTATGCGCTTGTGCAGCGCTATTTGACGGGCCCTGCTAAACTGTTCTATGTTGCCCTGGAGAGGTTATTAGTGATATTTTTGAGGTTTTAGAGTAGCTGAAGATGTAAATTAAGTGAGCGGGGGACTAACGGTCGATGCATACATGGCTGTCGTCATCATTGGAGACAAAGCATTATGTACTGCCATTACAACTTAAGGATAGCAAAGCAGATAACGATGAAGGAAGAAGACATTACAAAGTACACTAGGCTCACGATAACTCAAACTCTGATAATTCATACTTTCGGTTAATTCAAACAAAATTCAATATTTTGGTTGGCCCTCTATTCAATTTGTGTAAAAGCCTCTTAATTCAAACATCATTTGGGTAATTTATACTTTTTGTCATTTTATACCAGAAAATATCTGCCGCTTTCCCACTATGTACTATTTAAAAATTTGCATGCTTATGTAATCCTAACAGTCTAAAAATGAAACATAAGTGCCTAAGGCCTTCAAAAAAAAAGGCTTTACTAGTAAACAAATGTATGAAATAAAGCACAAGAATGGTAAACTGTGGTGCTTCTCAACTGGTATAGAAAGCTTTGTGCTGAAGGCACATATAGCAATGAAGCAGTTGGCAATTCACGATTTTTTTAAAAGGTCTGATCAGCAGTAAATGGCCAATAAACTTGTGGACCTTACACCTTTGCTTTCTGTTCATTGCGTGCAGTTAGGGTTTAAAAACACTTAAAAATTTTAAATGTGATAAAATCAATGCATAATCATAGTGTGTGGTGTCACCTCACTCAGAGTCATCTATCTGAGAACTTTTGGTAATTGAAACGAAATTCACAGGTCCCTTTGAGTCTGAATTGACGAGAGCCGACTGTACTTGCTTGTAAATACAAAATCAAGTTGTAGCTGACAGGTAACTTGCGAGTTATTGCTAAGACTTAATTGTAGAATTCGTATCACTCCACATTTGTGGATAGCACACGGGGCATTTCAGTGCAACTTAAATTTGGCCCTTGTGTCAGTTTTGCTAGTATTTGCATGTATAATTTACGTGTTTTCTTTTAGATGAAATTTTAGATTTGAGAAAGCTTCTTCTTTTGCCCAGATTCCTTCGTCCTCTGATGGCATTCTCTATTGTAAACGTATACAATAGATCTTTGGCAACTACTCCAAAACCTCGTTAATAGCACATGAAGTGTTTATTGGCTTCAGGCATCTCACAAGATATGGCTAGAGTACTTGCATAGTGTCTGTGGCGTTTGGCTTGAAATCGCAGAAAAGTGACAGACTAAATAAAAGTAGTGAGCTGATATGTTCAGTGGAGCGTTTTTTTTACGCTTCATCCACAGCTTTTCAATAGTGAGAGGGATCGCAACACTGTTTTGTCGGCCCGAATTCCCTAAGCATTTGTTTTTGACATCATTAGTTTGCTAGAGAGGGCACGAGTAATTGTGCACGTGTACCCAGAATTATCAGAGGTCGGTTAAAACCAAATGTAGATGGCCAACTAGTTGTTTAAGAGAGACTGACCATCATTGCAGGGTTGTTGGTTTTTAGGCACTCTTCACCACTCACGGCAGCTTAGGAGTGGCTGCCCCCATGAGTGCTTTGTAGTCACGCAGCCGCTGATGGTGTTCGTGCATTGCAAATGTGAAACGGAAGTAAGCAAGGGTGCTTGCACCTGGGAGGTGTGTTAGTACAAATGCAGAGTTTACAATCGTTAAACCCTTTTGCTATTTGCTACTATACTATCTGAGACGAATATGGACCATCAACGGGAAGTGTCATAGGTATTAATGATGAAACTTTTTACGCTCTTACGGCGATCTTGCTGCAAAGTCAGCCTTGCCAAACTTGCTCACAAATTTCAAAATGCGCAGAAACCTTTGTTGCACTATGACTGCACTTCTAAATAGTTGAAACTCGTGCTCGCGAGTCGCAAAATAAAATGCGTCCAGGTTTTCAGAAACGAGGAGAGGAGATCAGGGTTATTGTAACAATTATTGTGTGGATTCTCATCTCTGTTACTATGTGTCTTCTCAAGTTACTTTGCTAAACAAACACGGCTCATTCTGCATTTGAGACATGTCTACGCGAGGCCATTTGTCTCCGAGATGTGCATAACCTGTGCCATTGTGTCCTCTTCGAGGAGAGTGGGGAAAAGCCAACTTCTGCGTCATTGCGTCTTCCTCAGAGACCAGTCGTGACCGTGTGTGCTCAATCATGCGACCGCCGTACATAACCGTGTGTGACCTTGCTCAAAAGCCCCACCAGGCTACTTTTGCTATGTGCCTTGTTTTTCTGTAGAGAACAGTTGTCTGTTACTGAACAGTATGTAGTACGCCGTACAAAAATGTTGCACCTCTCGGGGTGTAGTTCTGTCGCGCAACGGTAATCATTATACGTGGGCTGCTGTGTGAGTCCGTGCATTCACACGGGGAACAAAGCATTGAACAGTGACATTTATTGATATCCCACGATAATCGACGACTTGTTCATTCAAGGCGAAGAGGTGCATATATATTAACCTCGAGAGGTGCAACACCTTTGAGAGGTGCAACACCTTTGTGAGCCCACCTTGAATTCCTGAGTGGCTGAGAGTCTAACCCTCTGCTTAGCACTTTACTAGTGGAGTGTATTGTTTTTAAATTGTATTATCTGTAGAAATGGTTCTTGTATCCGCTGTTTACCGATGTAAAATCACTACAATCTCGCAGTGTGTGGTGCTACTGGTTTTTATGAACATTGTCCGAAATGCTCTTTGTGAAGCCTTTAATACAGCTTATTATAGAGCTTGCAGGATGACGTACGCACCATGCTTGTTTATGACTCCCAGAATATTCAGAGCTCACCCTATGATGAAACCTCTTGCTGAGTTATGAGGGGGTTTGTTTTGTGTACATAGATGCAGTGCATCCGAGCTTATGGTTGTTTATATTGTAATGTTTGTTGTTTCATATACCAAGCGCTCTTCCTGAGACTTAAGATATTTAGGGTGCAAGGATTGAAGAAAACCTAATGCCGAATGTTGCCTTTACAAATATGTGTTGATATCAAACTCTCGGAAGTTTTCCAAGAACTTGCAGATCTTTTTTGTTTCCTTTACAGTTCGAGTTTGTTGTGTCACACATGCCTACATAGTCCATTTAGTGAGTGCTGTCGTTCAGCTGATGAACAAAATACTTTTTTTTATATTGAATATCTCTAGGGGTCTATTGCTCTGTCAAGCCTGCCATAAGGTGCATGGCTTAATTTTGTCATGATTTGTTTCATTATCCTTAAATTATCGTCCATCACGCCAAGGGGCGAATGCCTACAGCAACAGCTCCTCGGCAGTGTGGTCTCTGAGCGAGTAATGAAAAGGTAAAAGGCTGGGACATGGAATGAACTGCAACAAAGTATAGCCTCTAATTTCTAGCTAATGTCTGGGCCCAATGGGCCTTAGACATTCTGGGTTTCTTTATTTTTATTTGCAGCTTTCACTGCTGCACTTGTCGCTATGCTTGTTACGGTCTTTTTCGTGAGTCCTTTCTGCTAAGATATGCCGCTTTTTCAGCATATCCTTTTTCTTTGTAGAATTTCAGTGCTGTTTGTATCTCTTTCCTTTCGACATGCCGAGCTGAAAACTTTCATTCCTCCTGGCTGGTACCATGTTGTTCAGGCACATATGAACGTTTAAATAAAACCTTTTTTGGGTCTACGATGTTGGCTTTGCATTGCTTTCTTTTAATATTCACATTTTACTAGGTTACGGCTTTGTAAGGCTGACGGGTGAAAGATATTGCACACATGCATGGTTCTATATTGTAATACCTACAGGGGAATCTGGTGCTAGTGTATATGCGGGCTCCTTCAGCGACACTTGAGCTACCACAGGTATGATGGAAGTACAGGCTTCAGCTCTGCTCCGGATGGATTGCATTTTTGAGATTCACAACCTTTTTTTTGCAGAGTGCAAAGCATAGTCACATGAAGGTATTTCCAATGAAAACTTCCTTGATTCATTTGCATATAAAAGTTTTTGCAGAACGTTTGCGTGACCGTCAGATGAAAGGGAAAACTAGACAGATTAGCCTCCAGAGTATGCGTTGCTCTGCAATTGTGTTCCAGATTAGGCATCACAGTATAATGAATTCTTTTTGTACAGGGCATAAAAATAAACACTTTTATTTCTTGGAAGTAAATATTATCTATTAATGGAAGTAACAGTACAGCATCGGGTGAGAAACACAAGGAGCCTTGATCTGCGAAGGGGCATAACCATAGTCACGACATTTTGAAGGTCCATTCGTGCGCGAGTCCCGCTCTCTGTGCTTTGGCTTTCAGGTGGTGTTTCAGAGTTTTTTGGAAATCCAAGTTGCTGTACCAATCTCTGACAAAGTGCATGCACATGCGGCGAGATTTTTGCTCATGCGGCGAGCACAGGGAACCCCAAAATGGCGACCTTAATGCTAGCGATCCTCAAAGTATGACTTCAAGTGCATACCTGATACCAGACAACGAAGCTAAGTGACCTGCCTCTCCGCATCTTTCGTTCTGTTGTGAAGTCAGAGGCGCGTGACGATGCGTTCACTTAGCTTCTTTGTCGTCTTGCAGTCGATTTGAATGAGTTTTAGCAAGATGGGCTTATAAACAAAACATGAACTCTATGCACTGTGTTGCACTGGCATGGGACACTACATCTATGCATAGTGGTGAGTGTACAATGACTTGCTAAAACTGTCAAATATTGTGCAAAGCTGCAACGTTGCAGTAAATCAAGAAACCAAGAGATCTTCAGCTTTTTCGAACAAAAGCCACAGTTTGAGTGCTCTGCAATGCACCTTACTACCCATGCTGCATGAAGAATGAAGCTAAAACTGAAGAAAAAAATCCGTAGACAGTTTGCTAGCTAACACTATCTAATGTGAAGCCTGTACTTTCCATCATTTCCATAGTGGCTCAACGATAATTTCGCCAGTTTTTTTTCTAGGTTATTATATAAAAATATGCGTACATCGAAAGACATTCTGCACCTCCAGTAAATGTTAGTGCATGAACTTTTCTTCGTGGTTTAGAAACCACGAAGCAAAATAATTCAGAAAAAATATTTTTCAACGCGCCAAATCGAATTCTGTCTGACCTCTCGCTCCACAGCCACACCGTTGTAATTAAAACCTAAGAGGGGGGCGTGGTCATGACTTTTTTGTTCTTACTACTAGCAGAAAACCCCTTCACAGCATAAGTACTGTATGTGTGCACATTGGTTTCACTCATTTGTCCTAATTGGTGATAGGGCGGGGACTGTGAGCACTGAATCGAGGGGGAAGGGTGATCGCCCATACCGCCCCCCCCACCTCTGGATCCGCCACTGGCTCTGTCTCATTATTCGTCACAATATATATATATTGTACCGAAGCATAGTGGCGCCAGCTCTGTGCCAGCGTGAAAGAAGACGTTGACGTCGTGTGGGGCTCGGGCTTGCCGGGTTCCTGTCTGTACCAGCTTGTTGCGGCTAACGTTTCTGGAATAATAACCTGTGTTTTGCGCAACCTTGCTCGTTGCATTTGGTGGAGGTGCTGGGTAACGTCCTGGAGCTCCGCAGCCGTAAGCTACCATCTCAGTCCACGATGACCGAGCGCGTCGATCCCCCACAAGGCTCTTCCACGCTGCCACCCGTCATGTGTTCTGGTGTACTTCGTCTGCGTGACCCACCAGTATACAACGGCACTGAAGATCAAGATGTCGAGGACTGGCTCGCAGAGTATGAGCATGCCAGCGCGATTAACAAGTGGGATGACCCTGCGAAGCTGATTCACGTCATCTTCTACTTGACGGGTTTGGCCAACCTATGGTTCACCAACCACCAAGCCGACATCCCCACCTGGTCGGCTTTCCTTATATATATATAAGGAAAGAAGTGTATACCTAAGGGCTCGTTTTTCCGTGTTTTGACACAATATTAATTAGATTTAACAGACAATAATGCCAAGGAAAGTATAGGGGAAGATATTAGACCAAATTATAATGTATATATGAAGAAAAGTGGGTGAAAAGATAACTTTGCTGTTCCTGCCCACAGCAAGTTATCTTTTCACCCACTTTTCTTCATATATACATTATAATTTGGGCTAATATCTTCCCCTATACTTTCTTTGGCATTATTGTCCGTTAGATCATATATATATATATATATATATATATATATATATATATATATATATATATATATATATTTAAGCTGCCACTTCAAGCCCCGCCGCGGTGGTCTAGTGGCTAAGGTACTCGGCTGTTGACCCGCAGGTCGCGGGATCGAATCCCGGCTGCGGTGGCTGCATTTCCGATAGAGGGAGGCGGAAATTTTGTAGGCCCGTGTGCTCAGATTTGGGCGTATGTAAAGAACGCCAGGTGGTAAAAATTGCCGGGGCCCTTCACTACGGCGTCTCTCATAATCATATTGCCACAAGGCAGTAGTGGGATTGGGGCATAAAGCGGTAGAGGGTCCCTGCCTGAAAGAAAAGACTACGAAGTGGATAGAGATGTCGTGTCCCCCCCCCGTTAAATTTCTATTCACATAGGGCTGGTCTGGCGATATCACCACTATGCAACTTTTGTTCAGAATTGGAAACAATAGAGCACTATTTTTTATCATGTCGCCGATACAAATTGCTTAGGAAAACATTCTTAGCCCTCCCATTCGCTAGCCTGCGGTTGAACTTATCTACAGAAAACATACTTTCCTTCGGTGCTTACGATCTGGGCTTCAGCCACGAGAACGTTTTCTACGCAGTTTGCAAGTACCTGATTGAAAGTAAAAGAATTAAGCTTTTAATTGCGTGATTATTAATCATGCAAAAAATAATAATTCCAACGAACACAAGAGCATTGTTTAACTATCCTGATTCGTATTCAAGGTAATGAATAGTTGTCTTATCTGCACGAGTGCACAAGCAACTATAGCACTCCATTCATTCTGACTAAGGTTTCTTTATTTTTTTCATTCTTTTTTTCTGGTGGGTGGTTTCGATATTAAAAAAAAACTTACCTAATTAAATCATCGATTCTTGGCCAATCCCCCTGAGTGGGTACGAGCCATGTCTGTGGATTCATCATCATCATCATCTAATCCCCCTGAGTGGGTATGAGCTAGCCTCCCAGGAAAACAAAACAAAACTGGTCCCAGCAGTTATCGTTCATATGAGACTATTTGTTCTTTTGGCCAATCTCCCAGAGTGGGTACGAGCCATGGATTAAAGGATACAAACAAACAAACTGGTCCCAGCCCGCCAGTGTGCCAGGCATTGCCGTCGCGCGTAATCATCGTAAATATCGGCAAATATACGTTTCCTTGTAAGATTATTGGTGGAGGTGCTGGGTACGCCTACCTGGCTTTCCCGGCAAACCAACACGGAACTTCGGAGTGGTCGCCACCTTCATTTTCCTGCAATGGCTCAACAGGCCCACCCACAAGAGCAACAGCAGCCGCAGCTGCCTCCTCTGATTCTCCTGCCTCCACGAGACCCCGGAACCTTCTCGGGCACAGGCAAGGACAAGGTGAATGTTGAAGATTGGGTCGCATTGTACGAGCGCGTGAGCGAATACTATAAGTGGGACCCCACGTTGATGCTGGCCGACGTTGTATTTTACTTGCGGGATACGGCGCTCACCTGGTATGAGACGCATCCCTATCGGAAAAATTGCCATGGTGGATACTGGAAAACATGGTGGGCGTAGTGGAAATAATAGTGGGCATGGTGGAAATAATAGTGGGCATGGTGGAAATTATGATGGCTATGGTGGGACGTAGTGGAAAATATGGTGGTTATGCCGGGACATACTGGGTGGTATGGTGTACAGATGATGGGTAAAGTGGAAATGATGGTGGAAAGCAGAGGCTAGATAGTGGGCAATAATGGGACACTCTGCCCACCATTGCGATAATGCTGGGTAGCCCTAAGCAGATGATGGGTGCTGCTTGTTATGGTGGGCCACATGGTGTACCAAGCTGAGAAGCTCTGCCCACCATCGCGATAATGCTGGGAAGCAGTAAGCAGATGATGGGTGGGCTTATAATGGCGGGCAAGTTATATAGTGTACCAATCTGGGATCAGTACACTACATGCAGTGGCGTAACTAGGGGGGGGCAAGGGGGTACAAGTGCCCCGGGCGCCACTAGGGAGGGGGCGCCAAGCCGAGTCCTCGGGTTGGCGCCCCCTGGAAAGGTTGTCAATGTTTTTTTCCGTAAAACCGCCTGGAAGGGGGGAGGGGCGAGGTTGTAATGTACGACTGGAAGTGGGGATGGTGGTGAAGGAAAGGGTTGCCGCAATGGCTTTTGCATCGGGAAAAGGATCCTCTATTTTCATTTTGCTGCGCTACCTCCGTGCCTTCCCATGACCCTCGGCTAAGCTTTGTTTTGTGCTCCGCAGCACTGGGTTAGATGAGTTTCAGCGAACCCCACCAGCCTCCCAAACCACTTACTGAAAGCTTCCCTGAAACCAACCACGTACGTAAACAAAATAAAATAAAAAAGTTCGAATGCACCTTTTTTGAGTAAGAACAGAAAACTCCAACGAAATAGCCGATCGTCCAACGACTAATCGTCCACGCAGCGGCGGAAGGAAGGGCGAATATAATCCGTGACCTCGGCACCAAAGGCTAAACAAAGGCGTTTATTCGCAGAGTTCTCTGGAGGAAAGACGGAGAAAGCGTGACACGACGGCGACGTTTGTTGATTCCCTGCATCGCGGGCGCCAGCAAAGCAATAGAAGGGCGGGGGTCAACGTTTCCCACATGCCATCCACCGCCATGGGCAGGTTCATCCTTTGGCCCAAAGAACACGCACCTGCGAAAAAAGCGCAGAGCGTAGTGTACCCGACAGCATGTGCCGACTGCCCCGCTTCGTACGTTGGAGAAACCAAGAACTTCCCTGAAAGAATGCGGCCGCACAAGGATGACCTCCATCAATGGAACAGCGAACGGAGCGAAACGGCAGAACACTCCGACCAGTTTAACCCCCATACCAGACCCGAGGGCGCGGTGTCTAGCTGGTTGCTTTGTTTTGTACTCACCCTGCATTCCTTGGGATGCACAAATAGCGCGAAAGCTTAGGTACGAGAAACTTGGGCCTGGGAAGCGCCCGTGCCGTCAAGATTTTTGCAGTGTGGACTGGAAGAGAACAATGACGGGTAAGGGACTTCCGGAAGTTTGAATAAAAAAAGAAAAATACTATACAAAAACGCGGGCGTAGCTCATCGAAATCAGAACTGGTGGCCCTTGGCCTCCGAAATGGCCCGCCGCGCGCCAGTAGGCAATCGCGGAAGCCTACATTAGCGCTTTTAATGGGGGGGGGGGGGGGGGATTTTGCACGTTTGTAACACCAGATGTTCCTTGGTCCACACCTGTCGTCCCGTGTTGGCCACCAAAAATCATGGCGCGTGCCTCACCGACGCCAGCGTGCATGGGCAGACTATCTACGCGGAAAAGGCCCATTCTAACAGCGTGCTTCTTCTAGCAAAGTAGATGCGCAAATTGTGTAGTAGTAGTAAATTAATCAGCCTTGCTCGCTCAGGAGCGTGAAGGCCGCCCACAACGCTACATATAAAATTTTTGAAAATATTTTTTTTTTTACTTTTTGACCTTCGCACAAATAGTTTTCACCACCATGAGGAACTCAATAACCAGAAACGCAGCTGCCGTTGCATAGAGAAAGAAGCAAAATTTGTTTTCAAGACAGAGTTGATGGGTCTTATCAACTTTGTAGCAACTGTTATGTAGCAACTATCATAAAATGTCGCATAGTGAGACATTTTGCGAAAGTACTTTGCTTCATTTTACAAGTTTCATAGAATGTTACTTTATTGTTATTCAGTAAATTTCTACATACACGAAATTCATGCTCGAAATTTCTTCTTTGTAACGGTAATATTTGTCTGTTACATCTTCATGAACTTTCGAGAACGACGAGTTGTGAAACTAGTCCCTCCGTGTTGAATATGTTCTATATTTTTTGCCTCCTAAAGTTATATAGGCGCTTAAAAAGAAAACAAGGTTCCTTTTCGGGCTGCTTGGTGAGATGGGCATAAAATATAAAATATTCAATCAAATCGAAAATACTAATTTTCAGATCCGTGTCGATCTCTCATGGAATCACCCGTCTACGATAACAATGGTTAGGAGACAAACTGCGGACATGTCTGCCGTGTAGCTAGCATACCTGTAACCGTGGTTAGCCGTAGTGCTCGTGTGACAGAGGTATTAGTGGGCTTTAGTTGAAACTGGGGTATGCCAATCAAAGTACCAAGTAAAAAAACTTTTTTGCGCTACAAGAAAAATTCGAAGTTTTGCATCTCGCATTCTCTTTAAGGCCCTTCTTCCTGCCATGTACTCGCACCTAATGTTGGATCGCGAGTCTGCGAAATTCCGCTGAGGCAGACTGTCGATCGGCAGCGCACCTGTAGGCCGGTTGAAGTTACCGGCTGTCTCCTCGATGGGCCAGGATTCCACAAAAAGCTGCTTATAGTAATCGACCTCTAAGTAGACCACGCGGGAATTGTCAAATTCGATGCGGTTGTCGTTCACCACGCTGTGCTCAGGCAGCTCAGCGAGTGTATTCCTTTTTCACTGAAACTTGCACATGTCGTTTTTATGTTGCCTCAGACTCTCGGGGAAGTTCCCCAGCTGCATCGCCCGCGAAGGGAGCGTAACTATGAGCACGTGCATACCTGCGAAGTTCAAGTATTCTGAAAAAGGTGGGGGGGAGGGATTGCGCCGATTTATCTCCCCCCCCTCTTTTTGCGCCCAAAAGAAAACTGCGGGATCAATTAAATGCAATCTTGCTTTCGTGGCGAGATGTCGCTTTAAGGTATAAAGTCTGCAAACCCCCTCCATCGCGGCAATAGCTAAAGCCGCGGCGAAGCAGCGGCCATTTGCACGTGTGGTGAAGTATATGATGCCGCTTTCTAACTCGCCGAGAGCAATCACATGAATGTGTGATTAGAAAGAAAAGGAAAAGGCACGTAATTTCTGCAGCCCTATAGGGAGCACGGCGCAGTGCCCTTCGTGACGACACCGCTTCAACACCGACAGAGTAAGGGCGCGAGAAATTGACCATTTGCAGAAATCTGCAAGGCGGCTTTCCTGCAAGGTTGTTTTCTAACCAAAAAGGAAAAAAAAAGAAAACTATCGTGCCCAGTCTGCTTTTCTCGCCCACTGTGCTTTTACCACTCCTATTCTAGTGAAGGCACGCGAGTGCGACAAAACGACTTTTTCCCCCAACAATTACTGTGTGGTTGTCCCACCTCTAACGAACCCTCACATCGCATGGAGGGCGAGGCACCTGTCGTTCGTAAAGAAGGGAGTGGGGGAAGGCAAAAGCACAATGAGTGAGAAAAAGCAGTTTGCGAACGAGACCTTTTGGTTGGAAAACAACTTTGCAGGAAAGCCAGCTTGCTGATTTCCGCAAATGGTCAATTGTGTCTGCTTTTGTTTTGATGAATACCGGAGAGTTCATAAGTGAGAGTGGATCACGTGATTGTGAACAAACATTTGGTTATCGTTGATGCAGCCAATCAGTTGCCCTGTGTGTGTTACTTAGTAGGCCCTCTCACAGGGTGCCGCCATAGTCCTCTTTTCGCTTCCGTGCAACAGCCCAGGAAGGAGGGATTCCTATTGGTACATGCCCTTGGAGGCGTGGTCTTGGTGTTATAAAACTACAATGTTAGGGGTTATGGGTCGATCCAGAGAAGCGAGAAACGAGGGTCAGTCAACCGAACGAGAGTGGTCAATGAGACGTACATTCGCGAGTTAAATTGTTTAGCTACCCCAGAAGCTCCACAGGCATTGAATATTGAGTCTCCGGACCGAACAAGATATCCTAGAGGCAGGCCACAACCAGTCGCTACATGACTCCATTCCTGCAAACCCCGAGTTGAAATCCCAGCTCACTTCTCCAGAGTTTGTCACCACGACGAGGGACGTCTTCGCAATAGAACTTCTGCCTAGGTGTGAGTATTTTTTACCTATGTTATTCTTTTGCACATGGATTATTACCACTACGTTGACACAAACTGCTGAGAGTATAAAGGTGTTATTCTCGGGAAAATATACAGGTTGTCCCAACTATCATAAAACCCGATTAAAAAAATGAGTAACTCCGTTACGCGAAGCAAACCTAGTGTACATTGTTCCTAGTAATTTGGAGCAACCACTTATAATTCATTCATGCATGAGAATAAATTAATGAGTAATCAAAGTATTTATAATTCCGCAAGTACTCACCTGATTATATTCATTGGAGGGCATGTTTAGTTCAATTACTGTACAGCTTGAAGCTTAGAATATACTTACACATTTAGTTTCTCATATATGTATGCATAAAGTGTTATATATGTAGCCATTGATGAGGCTATTCATGTACGATAGTTTGTATGTATGTTCCCCTATGGAACGCCGGTGTCTCCACTACTATTGCTCTTTTTTATTGTAAATGTGCTTGCAATGATTCGTATGCTATAAACACATTTTCAAATTAATTTTTTAATTTTTTTTTGTAGAAGCCATCGCCTAGTTCTTCGTAATGTTATGTTCTTGCATTTCTTATTCCAATGCAGTTGCGTTGTGTGACGAATGTACTGTGTGGTGCTAGAGGCCTAGTAAGGTGACTTATAACGTCGCCTTTAGTATCCTGCGCCACGACAATCATCTACTGTCAAACAAACGAATAAATAAATAAAGTAATTGAATGTTGAAATTACATCTAACTGCGCTATTTTCAACAACGTATTGCATCCACATTTTTTTTTTCCTGTTGATAAGAAAGCCCACCAAATATGAAAAGTGACGCGTAACCAGACTGCTGCGTACATCAGGAAGCAGTACCCTCAAACAGGCTCAATGGGAGGTAGCCAGCGTCAAGAAATAGATGCAGAAAGAAAAAAAAAAATGTGCATGGCCCTTTGTGCCAATCCCCGGTCAAAGAAACACGCCGCTTTGAACTTACAGAGTCAGGCCGTAATCAGAACAGTGCTCCGGTCGCGTTATCAGTGGAACGGTTGACCGCTAGATATGAATAATTATAGTGACATACAGTTGAGCGAAAGGAATTCCTGCAAACTTGCAACGCATGTTGGCGCGCCCTGAACACCCTTGTCAAAATGCGGAACGCTGCTGTTTTCAGCGGACAAGAGGCAAAGCGGTTGCTTGCTGCTCTTTTTTTTCTTCCTCAGGGGGGCGCGCAGTCATATGTTATTTTCTGATTTCGCAGGCTTTTTTTATTGGCCGCAAAAATGAGAGCGCAATCAATGCGTTGTTGAAAATGGCGCAGTTGGATGTCGTTTCGAACTTGCTTACTTATGTCTAATTGTTATTTTGATAATTACGCGAGTACTTGTCGAGTTATGAATTGAATTGTGACAACTTACTTAAACTACTTGACGAAGAAATAGTGGTGCGTACTATAGTGCACTGTCCACTGGGAATAATATGTGCGAGGTTAGCTTTGCGTACTACCATTTCTCCTTTTAAAATCATGCTTCATGATAGTTGAGGTTTTTCTACTTGAACAACGTTTGAGCAGTTGGGTTAACCGCGAGTTAACATACATTTATGGATAGAAACGGAGCTGTGAAATTGTAAATCCACCTTAATATCAGCAACAATTCTTATAACCAAGGCCGATGATGCCACCGCAGTGGATCATTTGCCGTCACCAACCTTAATCTGAGAATGTACGTATATTGCCGCGAACTATGCCTTCTCGTTGTGAGACCAGCGTTATCTGTGTGAACGATGTTGGTGGAGAGGATACGGCAAGGTATAAGAACGCTTCCACTAAAAGCGCAGGGACATTCGTTTTCCGCCGTCGTCGACCGGTGGGCTGTTTCTTCACCACCTGTGTTCCTTATCATTTTTTTGCACTTTTGCCGAGCACAAGTTCGCTCTAATAGAACTAGCTTTCCGAAAAACTCTGAATCGTTCCTGGCTACATGACAATACACATACATTGTGTCTTCGGTGACAGCAAGTGTTCAGGCGACTGGCCGCATAGCTGCATTGCTTGATGGCTAAAAAGGCATCTGAATGTATAGTGAATGAACGGCTCAAGGATTTTTTATTTTTTTCAGCCAAGCAAAGCCATGGACCGGGTGACAAAAACAAAAAGAAAAGAGAGCGGAGCTGAAGGACGCAAGAGGAGAAGGCTACAGGCGCAGGAAGCTGAGAAGTCAAAAAAGTTTTTTCGCGCCATTTTTTGAAAAACCTGGGGCAAGTACTTCATCATGTCCTTTGGAAGTAGCTCCATCTCCTGCCACTTCATTAATGTCCGTACAACTTGACGAAGGAGTCGTTCACGAAACTTCTAAACACAGTATGCTATGCGCAGACAATCCCGGGGATATTGCAGTAGAGGAGGAGGACAACGGAACCGACATTGGACTTCGGCTGGTTGAGCCTGTTGCTCTGAAGCTAAGCAAACTGGATTCCACGAAGCACCCTCAACCTATCATCTCAGAACTCGTTCAGAAGCATGACCTAGGTCTCTTAAATTTGACACTGGTACTGGAAAAGCCGTTGTGTCTGACGCTGTACGAACGGAAATTGTTAAACTCGGGGCCATGTATTTCCAAAATCGGGAAGGACCTTTCTTGCCAACAAACAACCGATCAATGACTAAGAGTTGGTTTAAGAAGAAATTAGGTGATGGTCGTGGTGAAGAAGTCACCCGTTCGTGGCTGGCCTACTCTCCTGCCAAAAAGGCAGCATTTTGCATTTGTTGCCTCCTTTTTTCCCGCTCAGATCACCTATCATCTTTGGAACAAGAGGGGGGATTCACCAAATGGAAGGCACCCGAGAAGATCACCCTTCACGAGAATGCAAAGAATCACCGAATGTGTTTCTCACAGTGGAAAGAAATGGAAAGAAATTTGATGCATACTACGGGAATAATTGACGCTGACCTTCAGTCACAGATGGAGAAAGAAAAGCACAAGTGGCGTGAAATTTTGACGAGAGTCCTCCACTGCATAAAATTTCTTGCTACACAGAACTTGGCATTACGAGGGCATCGAGAGAGTTTTCAAACCAGCCGCGAGAACAATGTCGGAAATTTTCTTGGTCTTTTGAAGTTAATTGCCGTTTTTGACCCCGTTATGAAGCAACACCTCACATACGTTGAAAGTCATCCAGGGTCCACTTCGTACCTATCGCCTTCTGTACAGAATGAATTCATTCACATGATGGCTGTCACAGTTCGCGAGTCCTTGCTGCGAAAAATCCGTAAAGCCAAATATTATGGCATTATGTTTGACACCACTCCCGACCAGGCACACCGTGAGCAAATGTCAGAAGTTGTGCGATATGTGGAAGTTGACTTTGATAAAAAATCTGTTTATGTTCAGGAGTCCTTCCTCGGCTTTATCCATGTAAAGAACAAAGACGCCGAGAGCTTCGTTGACGTGATACTTGGCAAGCTGGAAGAGGACAGAATGAACTTACAGGACTGTCGGTCACAATGCTACGACAACGCTGCCGTGATGGCTGGACAAAAAAGTGGTGTCAGTCAAAGAATCGCGGAAAAAAACAAACTGGCAATCTTTGTAAACTGCGACAACCACTCACTGAACTTGGTTGGTGTACATGCTGCTAAGGAAGAAGCCATGATGATGACATTTTTTTGGGACCATCGAAGCACTTTACGTGTTTTTTTTCTCGCTCAACGTACCGTTGGGAGAAATTAAAAAATGCAGTGCCTGTTGTTGTGAAATCAGAGTCTGAGACCAGATGGAGTGCAAGGGTCGAAGCAGTGAAGCCGGTCGGTAGATACCTTGAGAAGATACTTGAAGTTGTTCAGGAAATGTCAAATAATGACCAAGAAACGAGCGAGACGAAAAGTGATGCTGCACTACTGCAGAAGCGGATATTAAGTTATGATTTTTTGATTTTGCTGGGCTTTTGGAACAAGGTACTTGTTCGCATAGACCGTGTTCAAAAAAGACTGCAAGATCCTAAAATGAACTTTCACGATGCTGCCTTAGACATGAAAGCTCTCAGAGATCACTTTCATGAAGAAAGGGAAACTCTGGTAAGTGAGTCACTTGGTGAAGGGCTTCGTCTCTGTGAGACGTATGATGTCGACGTTGAAAGGCGTGCACGACGAAAAAAACAGATGCCTGGTGAAAAGTCGAAAGGAGAGGCGTTGATGGCTAAACAGGAAACAGAAAGGGTTATGAAATGCACACTCGATCGTCTTCATTCGGAAATCGACCAGAGGTTTACTCGCCTGCAGGACACCGACCTCAAGTTTGGCTTTCTGCTCGACATCAACAAGCTGTGCTACAGCGAAGACAAAAACGAACTAAAAACAAATTGCAACACATTTGGCAATTTCTACAGTTCCGACGTTAACGCGCAAGACCTCTATGAAGAGATTTTAGATTGTAGGCTGCTGCTTTCACGGCGTATTGACCAGACAGTATCAAGACCGGAGGAACTTCTTAAATTTATTGTGGAGTATGGTGATGATGGCGTATTCCCCAACCTTCGCGTCGCCCTTCAGATGATGTTAACCATTGGAGTTTCCATCGCTGGCTGTGAGAGGTCCTTCAGCAAGCTGAAGCTAATACTCTCCTATTTGCGTGCCACAATGGGCCAAGACAGACTTACTGACCTTGCGCTACTGAGTGTGGAAAGAGAAGAAACTGAAAAAAACGAACTTTGACGTCATTATAGAACAGTTTGCTTCATCGAAAGCAAGGAAAGTGCAGCTCTAGTTTTTACGGAGTGTTCCAGTGTATAGTGCATTTTATATTTGTCTTAATATCCAAATGATGTAAATAAAGTGTTTTAAATAAAAAAACGGGTTTTTCTTGACAACAATTATTCACGATCAGCGTTACAGCACTGACGTCATAAAAGGCAACAATATGCGATAACAGGGAGACAACAGGGTTTGCCGGAACGAGTTTTTTAACGCATCATTAGCACTGATGAAAAAATGCAGGCATCATATGCAGATTTGGCGTACGCAATAATTAATTTTGAATGATACATTTCACGGTAATGTAGCGAGAAATGGTATGGACTATTTACATATGCCTAGTTCGTGATTCTATTTTCTGTGCTTATATGGATTTCATGAATTTCGCATATTTTAAGTAAAGCGAGATGACAAGAAGTGACCACCAAGGTCCATTTTTTGTTAAACTTTTTTTGCTACCATTGTGGACTTCTGGTGTGTTGTGTGATGCATGGACGTACAAGGCGGCTATAGTACACTGTAGTACAACAGCAAGAATAATAATAATAATAATAATAATAATAACAAACATTATCACGGGCATAATGAGGGGCGCGGAAATATATTTGCCCTGGGCGCCGTCCTATCTAGTTACGCCACTGACTACATGTTCTACCACCATGATTTCGATCAAAGTTAGGCCTACCGACAGAGCCCGTACAATTGTGTTATCCGTGCTTCCGGGTTTCAGAATACACGATTTCGATGATTAAGTATGACAATACAGCACAGCCTTGGCATCAATTAACCTCAATGAAGCATTTTTCATTGTGTATGGTGTCCGCTCAAGAAGCAACAAACATCGATGCGACGCGATTAAAGCACTCCCAGAGAACGTAATTAAGTGTCTTCTCACCGACAGCCGCCGGTCGCACTCGCCGGCACTTCTCTAGCTTTTGTACGAGGACTCGGACGTGGCAATTCGTATGCTTGGTGAACCAACATGAAGCGTAGTGTTTCCGGCACACTGCATTCGTTTTGGCCAAGCCGTTATGAAGTTGCTGTAGCAAAAAAGCTACAGCATTGCGCTGGCGCGACCGCCCTCTACATTGCGCGAAAAGCATCGCAATACTCAATCAAATAAATTAGGCGGGCGTATCTATAGAATGAGCCTAGAGGCGTCATAAAGCGTGAGCAGATGTCACCCTTTAGAACGAGCGCGAAACGGATATTAAACTTGGCAGACCCCGCCGGTAAACTGTTGCTGCTCCCCAGCCCACTTGGCTTTTTTCTTGAAGTTGGGAATTGTAAAAAAAAAAATAGCACTAGTGCCGTTAACACAGTGGTAATCGTTACAGGCCGCAGTTGCTTGTGTTTTAAAAATGTGCAATTTTTAGTAGCAGGTGTAGATCTTGTCTATGTTGTGTACACGACAAACATAACTTAAGTTGAACCGTAAGTTTGTATGGCAACTAAGTATTTAACACCCATACAACGTCATGTTGGTGTGGCGCTCATTCTGCTTCTGGTCACCGACGCGTGCGGACGCAGGATGGCAGGCTCTTCAAGAGCTGTTACAGCGGCCGACGCTGGCCGCGGTTTCTCGTGCACATCACTTCCCAAGGACTACCGTTTAATTCTGCCACCACTGCCCACAGGAGAAGGACTCAGACGCACGTTGGTTCTGCACTGCGATATCGCAGCGCGTCCGTACGGGATTAACGACTTCCGAAAGCCGCTCAAGGAACTAGGCATCATTCAAGAGGTGAGCGGCATAGGAGCGTATCAGATGTCGCACGTCTGGCTTCTTGAAATGAAGACAGATGAAGCCAAGAAGAAACTTCTGGACGCTGGCCTACTCTCCGTGAAAGACCGGCCCTGCGTCGTCGTCGACCCAGAAAGGCAAGAGGTGCGTCTCAAGTTGCATTGGGTAGCCTTTGACGTCAACGCAGAGACTGTACGGCGTGCTTTCCGGGAGTACGGTGAAGTAAAAGAAGTCATCAGCGACAAGTGGAGAGACGAAGACTTCGAAGGAGTTGAGTCAACCACAAGATTCGTTCGAATATTACTTAAAGAAGGCGTTACTACGGATCGCATACCCCACCAGATGCGTCTCGGGAGCGGCATGGCACTGGTGGTCGTGCCAGGAAGAGCGCCGCTTTGCCTGCGTTGCCGGAACACGGGACACATTCGTCGCGACTGCAGGGTGCCCAGGTGCGCTGGTTGTCGCGCTTTTGGGCATGAGCAGGCGGACTGTACCCGTTCCTATGCCAGTGCAGCAAGTCGAGCAACAAATGCCGACCACAGTGAATTGCTCATGGATGAAGAGGAAGCAGAGAGGGCCGCGGCGTCGAAGGTAGGAGCGGAGGCGTCTCATGCAGTGGCGACCAGCGAGAGAAAGATGGAGACACCTAAGGAAGACGCAGATGAAAATACGGTTACGGGCACTCCAACGCAACGGCGTTCGACTCAAAGCGAGACCCAGCACAAGGCTGAACCAGTCATCGGGTCCGACGCTACTTCGGACATGGATACAGTTGAAGCTACGCCAGTAAAGCGACGCCTGAATGAGGGAGACGCGGCGTCCCAGCAGCGTCTGGCCCAGGAAGATCAAGGGCAGTGGCGAGTGGCTGGCTCCAAAAAGTCTCGGGGCCGCCTGCGTTCGTCGTCGCTTTCACGCGGCGGCGACGGGACGACGCCTTGAGTGTCGGCCGCACAGAGGTTTAGGTGTTGGTAAGGTAAGCGTCTTTCGCTCGGCTTTCTCTCATCACGATGGCGACGATTAGATTGGCGACGCTAAATGTACGTGGGCTTTCTGCCAAACGGCGGCAAAACCAGCTTTACCGCCTGATTATAGAACAAGATCTAGACATCGTCGCTGTACAGGAAACTAAAGTAGAGTGTGAAGAGCACGCTGAGCGAATGGTGCAGCCTTTCACGAGACTGTTTGATGTGTGCGTTTGTCACGCAGTAGGTACGTCGGCAGGTTGCCTCTTGTTAATTCGGCAGAGCCTTAATGCGAAAGTGGAGTCTGTAACTACCTGCGAGGCGGGTCGTTTTATTATATGTGATTTATCCCTACCAAAAGAAAAATGGAGAGTTATCTGCGTGTACGCACCCACTGTGATTCAAGAGCGAAAGGAGTTTTTTGAAAAACTTGAGGTGTATTTGGAATGTGAACGTAAACTAATTTTGGCCGGGGATTTCAACTGTGTTTGTTCGAGTATAGATAAATCAAGTTCCAGGCCATACAAAGATTTAAGCACTGCCGTTCTAACCGATATAGTGGCGAAAGCTCAGCTAGAGGACGTGGGTGAATGTCTTTGCAGTGGAAAAGCGGTTATGTTTACCCACTTTCAGCGTTCAAGCCATGCTAGACTTGACAGAGTATACGTGTCTTCCGAAATCATTCCTTCGTGCCATGATTACAGAGTTACACCTGTTACGTTTAGTGATCATTGTTTGGTTTCATTCTCAATGGGTAAACATAAAAGGAATAACAAACATTTCGCTTGGGACCTCTGGAAATTTAATGTAAAGCTACTAAAGGATGAAGAGTTTAATCGCATTTTTCTAGAGGGCATAGAAGACTTACTAAATAGAACACTTGAATCCTGGGGACATAAGTGGGAAACATTTAAACAGACCATTAAACTGAAAGCACTTGAGAGAGCCAGTATCCTGAGACATGCTGAAAAAGAACTTGAAGTGCGCTTGCGTGAAAACTTGCAACAGTTAGTAGCGGATGAATGTACTCAGGCTGGAACATTTTCAGAGGAGATAAACATAACTAAACAGAAGCTAGAGTTGATAGACCAAGAACGTTATCGTGGAGCATTGATTCGAGCTCGAGCAGAAAACTTGGTAGCAGGAGAAATGCCAACAAAACGAGCTCTTGGAGCTGAGAAGAGACATGCCTGTAAAAATGAAATAAGAGAAATAGAATATAAAGGAACAAGGTGCCATACGAAAGAAGCAATATCCGGTGCTTTTTTCGAATATTACAAAGAGTTATTCACACCAACCAGTGTACACGCAGAACGTTTTAATAGCGATTTCATTTCATTAATGCCAAGACTTGAAGATGAAAGAAAGGAAAATTTAGAATTGCCTATAACAGAGCGAGAAGTTGAAAAAGCAATTGATAAGTTAAACAATGGTAAGTCTCCAGGACCAGATGGCCTTAGTGCTGCAGTGTACAAGGAATTCAAACACGTAGTTTCACCTATTTTGAGGGAGGTATTTAACGAGGCTTTTAAGTGCAAACAACTTCCACCATCGTTTTTGTCAGCCCACACAGTCTTAATACCAAAAACAGAAGATCCCGCGAAGTTAAGAAGTGTTACTGCGTATAGACCAATTAGCCTAACTAATGTTGACTATAAAATATTGATGAAAATATTGGCCAGAAGACTCCAGACAGTTATGACAAAACTGATTGGGCCCCACCAAACTTGTGGCATAAAGGGAAGGAAAATAATGACCAACATAAACATAGCACGATCAATCCTAGAAAGTTGTGACGCTATGCATCTCAATGTTGCCATGCTTCAAATTGACCTCGAAAAGGCATTTGATCGCATACCGCACGACGTGCTCCTTTCATTACTTGAGCACATTAACGTAGGGAGTTTGATTAGCGAAGGAGTGCGCATGGCTTACACTGGATGCACGACGAGATTGGTAATAAATAAAACTGCGGGTGAGCGTATACCTGTGCTGCGGTCAGTGAGACAGGGGTGTCCACTATCGCCCCTGCTTTTTGCTATTTTTATTGAACCTTTCTGTTTAAGTGTAATTAATAACCCTGCAATAAGCGGATTTAAATTGCATGAAGCTGAGGTTAGCCTCCTTGCATACGCAGACGACATTGCAGTTTTCTGTACAAATTATGAGAGTATAATGCATGCTGTAAATGCCGTGAAAACCTTTTGCCAGGCGAGTGGTAGTGCCGTGAACTGGGATAAGTGCCTTGGCTTTTGGCATGGGGAATGGGACGTCAAGCCAAGAGTATTTCTAAACATTAAATGGCAGGAAACACCAGTGAAGTATTTAGGAGTGCCGCTTGAGTTCTATCAGGACAGTGAACCGTATTGGAAAAAAGAAACAGAGGCATTGCGCAAGGATGTAGAAAAATGGAAAGGTTGGGGTATTTCGATATTCGCACGGGCCACAACGTGCAACTTGTTTCTGGTGAGCAAGCTGTGGCACGTAATGCAAGTTTTGTACTGCAGTAGAATAAGTGTGCAGAAAATACACAGAGTATTTGCAATTTTCATATGGAGCTCTGTATGGGAAAGATCAAGCCGCACAAACCTGTTCAGAAAAGTTAGAGATGGCGGGCTCGGGTTAGTTCATTTGTACATAAGACAACTGGTCAATCGTTTCCTTTTTCTGCGTGATGTGGATGACCCCTTTTTGAGAACTGTTATACAACTAAGGTTATCTAGAGTGCTGCCGGGATTTCTCGTATCATCATCAACTATGCAAGGACCAATACAAGGGTATTTAAAAGAAGTTGTTTTGTCTTTCCGCTTTTTGTCAGTGAGATTTTCGTTAGAGTATCTGGCTGAAGTACCACGTAAAAAATTGTATAGAGACCTTGTCGATGTTTTACTGCCTGTTCCATTGTACCGTCAGCTATATTGTGCAGGCCCAGGACAGGATGTTCTGAAACGTGTTAAAAGAATGCTTGTAGTGCCAGGGGTCAAAACTTTTTTCTTTAAATTACATACTGGTACCTTACCAGTTAAAACGTGGTTGCAGGATAAGGGAATTTTCGTGCCATGGAGCACAAATTGCCACTTGTGTAAAAAACCGGAAACAATTGAACACGTGTTTATAGATTGCTGGAGCGGGGTCTTTTTCTGGGACATACTGCAAAGAACCTTGAAAAAAGAATTACCGTTAAGTCCACATGGCATCCGTTTTCTTTCGGTTAAAAATAAGGCAGGTGTACCTTATGATCTCATCATGCTTCTGGGCCTGCACAGTATATGGAAAACCCGATGTGCCTTTGAAAACGCGGATGTAGAAGTGCTAGCTGTGCACGAATATTTTTGTAAATCTGTGTGCCATTTTCTTGAAATGCTGAAAAGCCAAGAGGATGTGCCAGACTGGATTGGGTGCATTGAGCGATTGTTACGAATGCCGAAGTATTGATTAACAGTCAGCCAAGAGCTGACGGTACCTCAATGAATTCTGTGGGTGTATTTTGTGTCGCATTTGAATTTGAACCAATATGTAAATATGTAAAATGTGAACAGTCATGATATGCAAAGCAATAAAGAAAAAAAAATGTTGGTGTGGCGCAGTGGTTAGCGTCTTCGAATGGGAATCCGCAGGTTGCACGTTCGATCCTCCGTGGCGCCTCGTTTTTTTTTTTTTTTACGGGACGGGTGTTTTTATACCGTTTTTATAGAATTCTTTTTTATTTTTTGTGGCAGCTCGTCACGGTGATTATGATGTCATTTCGCGCTCAAGTGTTTCCGGCACTGCAGCACCCACCATACCCACCATGCGCCATGGTGGGCGTTTCCCACCATTCACCCACTACACTAATCCACTATAATGGTGGTTGGTGGTTTCCACCATGCCCACCATTCGTTTTTTTCCGATAGGGATGAGTCGGAGTTGACCAGCTGGGACGTTTGCAAACTGAAGCTTGTCGAGTTATTCAGCAGGCCATTTGGGCGACAGCAGGCCGCGAGGAAAGACCTGAAATGTCGCGTGCAGACATCGACAGAATCATATGTATCTTACATACAGGACGTATTGGGCCTCTGTCGAAAGGTGGACGAGAACATGAACGAAACTGACAAAATCGCTCACATATTAAAGGGAATTGCCGATGACGCCTTCAATCTGTTGATCGTTAAAGACTGCGCCACCGTCGACGCGGTTGTGAAGGAGTGTCAGCGCTTCGAGCACGCCAAGAACCGTCGCATAACCCGCCAGTTTGCGCGTCTGCCTAATACTGCAGCCACTTCGACCTGCGAAGACAGCCCCAAGTTCACGCAAGCTACATCGTCCGAAAACGTCACCCGAATCGTTCGCTGCGAACTCGAAGCAATGGCTCCTGCAGCCATCGCCACCGACGGTCCTCAACACAACGCATCCACCGTCTCCCTCATCCAAGCCGTCGTTCGCCAAGAAATAGCAAATCTCGGCATCGCACCTGTTTGCGCTGTTCGCACTACCGAGAGCTCGGCTTCTGTTAACCAGATTCCGGTGTACCCTTCACGCTACCGTTCCCGCTACCGCAACCCTGCTGAATGGAGAACGTCGGATGATAGACCGATCTGCTTTCACATGCTCACGCGCCGGCCACATTGCACGCTACTGTCGCAATCGTTGGACATCCATTTCATCTTGGAAAACTGGGACATGGCGTCGCTTTGAAGGCAATTCGCGCCGCTTTTCTACTCCGTACGATCCACAGCCTGCTCCTACTAACGTTAAGGGCCGAAGGTTCAGCCAGTCACCATCACCCCAAGGCCGCCGATCTCTCTCGCCGATGATTTCTCGATCCAGGTCCCCTGCACGACCTGGGCCCTCAACCTCGAGAAACTAGACCATGCAGCTCCCGGAGGTGACGCTGCATTAACGACCCGTTATGCAAATCCTCTGTTGACGATTCCTACACGCCGCAATATTTTGGACCTTTTGGTGGATGACGTTACCGTTACAGCCCTCATAACACTGGCGCACAAATTTCAGTCATGAGCGCTGCTCTCTGTAGTAAACTGCGAAAAGTGAGCACGCCTCCTATTAAGTGTGCAGTAATGCTTGCCGATGGGAGCACATCTACCGTTCTCGGCATGTGCACCTCTCGCGTGTGTATTGCTGGGCGCTAGACTGTCGTATTGTTCACCATGCTTGAGCAGTGCCCACATGACGTGATCCTTGGTCTCGACTTTCTCTCTGCGCACTCCGCCCTTATCGACTGCTCGACGGGTCTTCTTCAGTTGGAACTGCCTTTTGACGCCGCTGTTGCCCGTGATGCTCAAAGTCGCCTTTGTGCCACGGAGTTCCTGCATCTTCCGCCGCAAGCCGCGACTTACGTGCAGCTCGTGTGTGATCCGCCTGTGCGCGATGGTGAATATGTAGTTTCGCCTATTACTGACGTTTTGCTAAAGCACTCCATTGCTGTCCCGCACACCGTGGTGAGAGTACGCTACAACCAGACCCATAGGTCTCTTTTGAACTTTGGTTTCTCCACGCACGTGCTGCCTGCTGGTATTAAACTAGGCGTCATGTCGTCGTTGCAAGAGTGTGATATTTCTGAACTGTCGGCTCAGCAACCTACTCCGCACGTCAACTTGCTCACTGCGCCCAACCTGTCAAGCATTGACATTGCCAAAATGATAGCGCCAGATCTTTCGTCCTCCGAAGCACAAGACCTCCACCGTCTGTTGACATCCTATGCGGACATATACAATCTTGACAACCACCCTTTAGGCCAGACATCAGTTGTGACCCATCACATCAACACCGGCGATGCCAACCCAATTCATCGCCGCCCTTACCGCGTCTCCGCTGCCGAACGCTCTGTCATCCAGAAAGAGGTCGAGAAAATGCTCGCCGAAGGCGTCGTCAAACACTCATCGAGTCCGTGGGCATCCCCGGTCGTGCTTGTCAAGAAGAAGGACAACACATGGCGGTTTTGCGTCGACTATAGACATCTCAACAAGGTCACTAAGAAGGACGTTTACCCCTTACCAAGAATAGATGACGCCCTTGACTGCCTTCATGGCGCAAAGTTTTTCTCGTCCATTTGCCTTCGATCTGGTTATTTGCAGATCGCTGTTGACCCATGGGACCGAGAAAAAACAGCATTTGTAACCCCCGATGGGTTATACCAATTTAAAGTAATGCCGTGTGGCTTTGCAATTCGCCGGCCACCTTTGAGTGCATGATGGATTCCCTTCTACGCGGCTTCAAATGGTCCTCTTGCTTATGCTACTTAGATGATATAATTGTTTTTTCACCGACGTTCGCAAGCCATCTTGAGCGACTGTCCAGTATTCTCCAAGTATTCCGGAACGCTGGTCTCCAGCTGAACTCCTCCAAATGCCGTTTCGGCCGTCGCGAAATAACTGTACTTGGCCACCTCGTTAACGCATCTGGAGTACAGCCCGATCCGGACGAAATTCGCGCAGTGACTCAATTTCCCGTGCCCTCTTCTCCCAAGGATGTCCGGAGCTTCCTTGGTTTGTGTTCCTATTTTCGCCGCTTCATCCGGAATTTCGCCGATATTGCGCGGCATGTTACCGAGCTTCTTAAAAAAGATGTCCCATTTACTTGGAATTCGCCTCAGAGTGCTGCATTTTCGGCGCTCATTGCAGCCCTCACGACTACGCCAATATAAGCCCACTTCGATCAGACTGCCCCGACAGAAGTTCGTACGGACGCGAGTGGCCACGGAATTGGTGCTGTTTTAGCTCAGCGTCAGCATGGACGTGACTGTGTCACCGCCTACGCCAGCCGCCTTTTATCCCCTGCCGAGAAGAACTATTCCATCACTGAAATAGAGTGTCTTGCTCTTGTTTGGGCTGTCGCTAAATTTCGCCCGTACCTCTTCGGCCGCATTTTTACTGTTGTAACGGATCATCATGCACTCTGCTGGCTTTCCTCGCTCAAGGATCCCACGGGACGTCTCGGTCGTTGGTCTCTCCGCCTCCAAGAATACACCTTCTCGGTCGTTTATAAATCTGGTCACCTCCATCAAGACGCCGACTGCCTGTCACGGTATCCAGTGGATCCACCAGACGCTACAGAGAGAGCTACGGAGGCTTGCGTCTTATCAATATCAGACTTTCTTGATATCGCTTCTGAGCAACGCCGCGACCCGGATTTACTTCCCATCATAGAAAGCCTGAGTTCCGCTACTCCACCCACTTCTCTGAACTTGTATTTTCTTCAGGAAGGTGTTCTCTACCGCCACAACATGCGCCCTAATGGTCCTGACCGCCTTCTCGTCGTGCCTTCCCATTTGCGTGTAGATGTTCTCCGACAGCTTCACGATGAACCTACCGCTGGTCACCTGGGAGTCACCCGCACTTATGATCGCGTCCGGCGCCGTTTTTTCTGCCCACGCCTATATCGCTCTGTGCAAAATTATATGGCCAGCTGCGACCTTTGTCAACGTCGAAAACGACCAACATCGCTTCCAGCTGGCCTTCTTAACCAAATTGAGATCCCTGCTGAACCATTCTACCGCGTAGGGCTCGACCTTCTCGGGCCATTTCCCACTTCTGCATCCGGGAACAAATGGGTTGGCGTGGCGACTGACTACGCGACACGTTACGCGATCACCCGCGCTCTTCCAACCAGCTGCGCTACCTATGTTGCGGACTTTCTACTGCATGACATCATATTGCATCACGGCGCTCCTCAACAGCTCGTTACTGACCAAGGCCGATACTTTTTATCTCGCGTCGTCCAGGATATCGTACGTTCCTGTTCCACGAACCACAAGTTCACAACGGCATACCATCCACCAACTAATGGACTTACAGAGCGCCTGAATCGCGCTATCACGGACATGTTGTTAATGCATGTTTCTCCAGACCACGGTGACTGGGACGCAACGTTACCCTACGTCACCTTCGCTTACAACTCCTCCAGACATGACACCGCAGGCTATTCCCCGTTCTACCTTCTTTATGGACGGGAACCCTCTCTGCCTCTTGATACACTCCTTCCCGCTGGTTCAAGCTCCCCTGTCACATACGTCCGCGATGCCATAGAGCGAGCCGACGCAGCACGACAGATTGCCCGAGAACGACTCGTACTTTCTCAAGCCTCTCAGAAAGATCGATACGATCGTCACCACCGCGAAGTTTCCTATGCACCAGGTTCTCTCGTACTCTTGTGGACCCCATGTCGTCACATCGGCCTCTCAGAAAAACTTTTATTTCGCTATGACGGACCATACAAAGTCCTGCGCAAGATCACCAACCTCACCTACGAGATACAGCGAGTCGTCGACGAAGCGCACTCAATGCTACCACCATCCACTGTTGTGCACGTCGTGAGACTGAAGCCTTATGTGTCACCCAACACTCCCCTTTCGTGACAAGCGCCGGGTCGGCGCTTTAACGCCGCGGAGTAGTGCCACAAGGCAGTAGTGGGATTGGGGCATAAAGCGGTAGAGGGTCCCTGCCTGAAAGAAAAGACTACGATGTGGATAGAGACTGGTCCCAGCCCGCCAGTGTGCCAGGCATTGCCGTCGCGCGTAATCATCGTAAATATCGGCAAATATACGTTTCCTTGTAAGGTTATCGTGGTTTGGGGACGTTAAACCCCACAAATCAATCAATCAAGCCGCCACTTGAACGTACTTAGAGTAGTCGCCTCTCTGCCATTTTTCAGACTCCGCCCAAGGTGGTTTACCGAAGAAATATAAATATTACTGGTCAGGGTGAAAACACAAATCCAACCACTGTCAGGGCTGTAGCCTCTGCGGGAAACCTCGTTGCAGGGTGTGCACACACATGGTGACCACAGATGCGGCCGTAGCCTCCTATTCTGACTGTGTCATCAGTTTGATACGGCAGGGCATTCAGCAAAGGTTTAAACTTGGCCGTGTGCCCCTCCGCGGTGGTCTATATAGTGCACTCTGCTGCTGACCCACAGGTCGCGGGATCGAATTCCGGCTGCGGCGGCTGCATTTTCGTAGTTGGGCTAGTTGCTTAACTGTAATAGAAGCTCATGATTTAATACTATTTTGAAGCACACCGAAGACGCGGACAATGTAAGAGGACATTTCGGCGCCTTGGCGTGTGCTTCAAGTTTCTCATCGTGGAGCCAACGCACGTCGGCAGCATACTCCGCAAGTACGTGCCATGGAAATGAGGCAAGACACGCTGTACCCATCGCTGCTAAAATCATCTATAGAACTTGTCTTCGGGGAGAGTGGAGAGAGAATAAACTTTTCCTAGAGAACCTGAATTCGTTGGGTGGGGCACCTTGCGCGACCCTGCGAGGCCACTGGACCAGCCGCTGCTGTTCCGGCCGGCGTAGGCTGAGCTATAGCTGAGCAGTGCAGACTCCCAAGAAAATGGGGTGGGGTTGGGTATTGGAGGAACACCCTAGCAGAGCATTCCCACGTACAGTAGTACACAGTTGGTACAGATCCACAGAAGGGGTGGTAGGAAAGGTACAGAGTCAAGTGATTAAATGAATAGATAGGTCTGCAGTTGCCACCAAGTGGCAGCATCTGCTCTTTCAAGTGAAGGATGAGGAAGAGGATATTGTATAACGGCTCTGTCCACAGTACTCCAGCGTCGCGTTGCAGCCTGGGCTGGGCAGCTTCTCCAATGGGGCCCGGCTGGTCAGACCTCAACTTGTTTTCCACAGACACTGCAGTGAAAACCCCGGTGCCATCCCTGGGTGTTGCGAAACAAAGAATACATATCTCATACGACTCCTTGAGATATTGAGCACACAAGGCGTGCATGCGACATTCAGACAAGATGACGCATGTTGGCGCAAAAAGACGCCCATGCTGCTCAAATGAAAAGCACTCAAAAATTACTCTCTGTACTATTCATGAAAATCCTGCATCTACTGGGGCGCAGCTTCGCTGTTCGTGCACTGCTCCATTCGGCTTCAAATGTGAGCAATCTCCACAGGGTACGTGTGGTGGTGGTAACAACCTTATAAAAACTTCGGCCTGGGCCTAGGTCGCTCCTGAGGAGGACCGGCCCCCCTTCTCCTCGCCGCCTCACTGATTTGCTGGATTGCCCACAATTAATCCTGAAGGTTGCAGCTGCGCAGCGCGGCCATCCACCGCGCCACAGCTTCATCCGGGGAGACTGCATTTTCTTCTGCTGTAATCACACATTCCCAGAGAAGGTGTTTCAAGTGATGCGGAGTGGTTCTTAAGAAAGAGAAAGGAAGAGAAAAGTGAGCCCCGTTATTGTCTGCTTCAGTGAGCGACACCGCCACAGTAGCTCGCAAGGGATGGGGGTGAGGAGGGATAAAAAAGGGTATAAGTAAAGGTGTAGAAAAGAGGAAGAAGAAGCAACAACAAACTGAGGGGATGGGAGAGACAGGAAAGATGGAAACACGGTCACTGGAGTCCGAGGACGGGGTACACTTGCAAGAGATGTTGTCGGCGTCTGTAGATGGCGTAGAGCAGGTCCAGTTATTGAGAGCTACACTGTCGTCGAAGGCCGTCGGCGGCAGGAGATGACGTAGGGCGAGCCCAGTCGGCCAGAGCTACGGTGACGCCGAAGATCGCAAGCGCGTGGAGCGTGCGGGCGCACAACTGGTCGGCACGGAATCCAGCAAGCGAGTCTTTTTTTTTTTCAAGTGATGCGCGAGTCCATTCGCACAACTTGCAGGTATCATCGGGATAGACGTCTGGGTATATCCTTCTAGATGAACGGGATTGGGGAAGGGCTGTTGTTGTAATTGCCTTTAATACAGCGCTTCGAATCTGTCCAATTTGGGGCTTGGCGGTGGATAAATAAGCCAATATTTTTTTAATTAAAGTTCATGATTTCACACTACCCGGTTACTCTATGATGCGGGGGTGCTAACACCTTCTGTAAAGTTGTTTGCGCCTCATGGCGCACATGCCTCGCGCATAGGCTGCATTTCGGGCTCACAACTACTGTGTGGTAGAGGCCGTTGTGCTCGCGAGCGTTCGTTATCACCACCATCACCATCATCATCATGATTAGATCGGTAGCGTTGGCGATGACGCCTGGCGTGAAGCCTTTGTGTTGGTGCGAGAGAGATAAGCTGCTCTCTTTTGCGCGTGGCAGTTGGCGTTCTGGTAGGTGTTCTGCGGCCCGAACGGTTGTCTCTCGCGTGGGTCCCCGGTGTACGGCATCGCGGGCCATCTGCCGGTGGCCCTCGTGGCGAGTCAGTCATTGGCGACGCCGCTAGAGTGTACTAGAAGTGTAACGCCGCCTTGGGTGTGTTATTGCGTTTATGTTCAGTGTTGTGTACTATTGTGTAAGGCTGTTTAGCGTGTGGATCACGATTGATGCTATAATTATTCGGCTGATGATATCATCGATCTGAAGTAGTGAAATATGTGTGAGTTGTTTGGTTACTGCGTCTGTTCACTCCAAGAGTGTGGTGCTCTCCTTCTGACATCAAGAACCCACAATATCTCTACATAAATGTCCAATCTCCGGAGAGGACCTTCCTTCGCGGGTGTGGAACAGGAGACCTCGCGCTACGCGATGGACCTCCCCATTGAGGTTGGGCACGGGGCTGTGGGGGCAAGTGTAAGGGCTGGGTTTTCTTTCTTTTTTTTTGCTTTTGGGTTGGCACATTCCATCAATCACCACTGTCAAAGGGAAGAGGCCACGCAGGCATAACTATCGTTATCAAAACCAGCATCACCAGACCCTACTGCGCTGAGAGGACCCGGTTGAGCAGACCATGGCGGCCGACCGGGCTGCCAGCGTCATGGACCACCACCAAATGAACGCTTGAGCGCAAAGGGGTCGTGCGGGGGCCCGGGAGCCTGCGTGCTCCAAGCTCCTCTGTTGAATAAAGTTTTTCTCCTCCTCCTCCTCCTCCTCCTTCAACTAAACTTGATCCATAGATTTTTTTTTGAAAACTTCACCTTCAATGCTGTGTAACAGTCGCGAAGTTACAAATTTAAAAAAAAGGCCGGGTCAAAAATACCTATGTATGTTAGTGTGTACGTTTGTCCGCGTAACGTGTAAATGCATGCATTGTTGCGGACCGCGGTCTACCCGGTCTTTTGTGGTAGCGTGGCGCAACTTAGGGTGGAGGAAGCGAACGCTGACAAGATGGGGATACGAAAAACAAACAGGTTTATGGCACTATATACACTTATTTACAGCATAGAAATGTTAGGAGTTTCACAGACCACGAGCGTGGTGGTTGAACCGTTACATGGTTCAGAGCAACGTCCAGCACTCTGCAGCGTAGTTATAAACCCTGTCGGGCTCCTCCTCCTTGATTGGAACGTCAATCACACACACAAGACACCGCCCACAGGGCATCACTCAGTAACACACGGTCCGCCGAATAGTTATTGCACCTCTTGACGCAATGCTCTGTAGAGAAGGGAAACGGGGTTCCTTCCCAGAACAATTTGGCGTTAGGGTTGCTTCTCCCACCTTGCCCAGGAAGGGCAGCCAAGGAGTGGATACTTCAATCGCGTAGAAATGACCTGTGTGGTCGGTCTGCTTCGCCGTCTCGCAAAACCAGCCGGCCTGGAGGAATTGCTTGTAGGGGCATTGGCTCACGGACCGTCTTCTGATCATTTTGTTGCTCCCCGCCGCTGCACGCTGGTTCCGAGAGAACTTAGGTGCCGGGCGTGGGAGCGCAGCCCGGCTACGTTTCTCAGCGACAGCATGGCGCCTACTGACATGGGTCACAACAGCATACACAAAACTGAAAAATTTTCGGGGGAAGCTAATTCTAACCAAACGACATGCCCTGCGAGTGCTTTGAAAGACTCCGGCTATGCCTTCACGCTGTCATAGTCCTTGCTGTGTTATCCCTGCTGCACGATATCAAAGGGCCCCTGCAGGTGAAGTAATGCATGCTTTGTTGGGAAGAGCCTCTTCTGCATCCATGGGTTATCAGCGCATGTACAGCACGCGTTGTACGTTGTCGTTTCGCAAAACGAAATTCAGTTTATAATTAGGCAGCTATTCCACTCTCTTAACCATAGGCAGGCTAACGGGTGGGGGTCATGAGGGGGGATACATATAGCCAGTTTCCTACGTTCACATAGAAGGGGGGGGGGGTGCTGCGACGAACCTTTCCCTCCCTGAAGGTGGGGAAACGCCTGTGCACGCGTATGATCGATCATGCCGAGCAAAACTGAAATACTTTTGTAACCGGGTTCAAACAATTCTAATGGTTGTAGGATGACAACGAAATAGAAATTTGAACAATAATGCACACGAAAGGCTGAATTAAAGGCATCCTGCAGCACTGTTCTAAGTAACCATCGAATGGCTTCATTAAAATACTCCATTGCTCCACAAATCGACCGGCACAGTTTTTTAAGAATCCGCCAAGCACTAGGGGCAGAATTTTGTCGTGTGCTTTCATTGCTTGAGAGGATTTTTTTTGTTCTTTTCATCGAACATTCAGTGTGATCGGGAGCCTGCGCACGTGGCGGCCTCCCGCGGCGGCCACAGTAAGTATGTAGCTCACGATGATAAAATCATCGAAATTCCAATGAAATTCGGGTATATGGCATCATTGATGAAAAAAAAGAAGGGAGGATTTCTAGCCGAATTTGGGAACTTGCACGTCTGCATGCATATAAGACATGACTTCGAACAACAGGAGCGGGTCGTGCCAGAACTGTGGCCCACTGCCCTTCTGGTCCGACCTCCACCCACTGAAATGGACAGAGATGAACACACCGCGCGACGTGACGCACGAGCTCGGGCGCTGAAACGGCAATTTGTACAGAAGCCAGGTTATAAAACGTGGACGTTGCTGGCCCCACCTCCAAGGGTTGGTACACGCCGGCTGCTCCTCATAAAGACACACAAATGGGTGGGCTATAGCCTTTGGACCGTATTCTGTAACACAGGCTGAGGAGGTCGTCATTGATTGATATGTGGGGTTTAACGTCCCAAAACCACCATATGATTATGAGAGACGCCGTAGTGGAGGACTCCGGAAATTTTGACCACCTGGGGTTCTTTAACGTGCACCCAAATCTGAGCACACGGGCCTACAACATTTCCGCCTCCATCGGAAATGCAGCCGCCGCAGCCGGGATTCGAACCCGCGACCTGAGGAGGTCGTCATTGCCTTTGCGGCCTCGCATGGTAATTCCTCTTATATCATCACGCATTCGCGCCGGGCATGTCGTAATTATATAGCCGGGTACATATCACCGTTAGCCGAGACAATACTGCGCAACAGCATAAGGGACACAGACCCTCATTCGAAACGCATTATATGGACACCGTGCCCTGGAAATGAGGGTGAAGATGCGATGCCCGAGCGCTCATTTTCGGGCTACCTTCGTCAATGCCGATGGATACCGACGAAGAAGGTTACCCTCTTCTCCGATATAAGGAAATTCTTAATTATTATCGGGAAAGTCATCGCCGCTACCCTCTCCCTGCAAGTGGGTTGAAGAAATCAGCGGAGCGCATTTTGCTTTGTATCCAGACGAATGCAATGCTATCTCCTGCCATGGTGAAACATTTCAATCCTATGGTGACAGGACATCCAGTGCCAGCTCTGTGGGGAGGTGGCAGACACCTACCACATGGTGCGGGCCTGCCAAGATAACCCAGTCATTACTCCTAACCCAGACCCTAGGCTAAAGGACTAGGAGGCGGCCCTGCTCGGCTGCTCAGACCCTCAGGCCTTGGTCCAGAGAACTATAGGACGGCGGTTTTATCTAATCTGGTCCCTGAATAGAGACTACACATAGTCGGTGGCTAGGTAGAGCACATCAGTGGCTACGTCATTAGTGTGAACACCTGTGCAGCTGTACGCTCTCTTGATGTTGTGGCTGATGATGAGAAATTATGGCTGGGCCCAATGAGTGGAGCTTTAAACCGCCCATTCGTGCAGGCACCATTAAAGTAATTGCAAATAATAAAAGATGGTGGTGCCAGTTACGTGATCATGCACGATAATATAGATTTAAAAAAGAAAAGGTGCCCTTTTTGTCACACAACAAAGATCTTCATCCGACTTGCTTGCTTATCGTAGAATGTATGAGCGGAAATCAGCAGGAATAAACGGAAGTGACTTGACCGGACAGATTGTTAATTGAAGAACGCCCTGAAGATGGTCGAAATTTTCGGAGCTCTCGACTACGGCATCTCCCATAATCATATCGTGTTTTTTCAGAGGTTAAATTCCAGATAATATTGTTAACTCATCAAGACAGACATTAAACTTACAACTGTAGTTTATTGGAAATTTTCGCTGAGATAAGTAACATTCTTCGCGACAATGCATACATATTTCGTGTGATAACATGGCTATGCATATGCGCGATTCCGTGCCCTCGTGTGAGAAGAATTTCTTATAAAACGCATCTGTAAGTTGACCATCTGTCGTGTCGTGTTTCTTTTTTATCCTTTATAACCGCCGTTTTCCGCTAATGCAATTTAGAATATGAGTATCTTTACCAACTGGCCCTGCATACCAGACAGCGTTTCCTTTCTTGAGAATTCGGCGCGTTCCTATCTGCCTGTAGTGCCGACATAACGAGCCTGCCGTCCGTAACATGGCAATGCTGGTGATGCGGTGATAATGAAAGGAGAGGTATGTAAGATACATGATAATTATTGCTGTAGGACAGAATGACGCCATTTTTGAACGCTTTTTATGAGATAGTATATGAAGAACAGACTCGCCAGGTCATGCTCCCTACTAAGGCTGCCAAAATAGCCTTCTTTTTCTCACTCTCAATATGAAAAGCTCGCATCTTTGCTTACGCATTCGCCTATTAGAGTATTCGAAGGTCAAAACCATCTTTTTATTCTCAGTCAATTTAATACCCATGGAACACCTTGAACCAACTGTCTTTTTGTATAGGCAGTGGTTTAGTTTATCTTGTTCGAATTTTTGTATGTGTGCGTGCCCTTGCTTTTATTTGTTTTATCCATCACGTTCTTTATGTCATCATGTACTAGGATTTGTTAAAAACTCCATAATATTTTTTGCTCATGTACATGTTATATTTACTTCGGCATTTGCCAGTTGCTAGCTCCATGGAATTGATTTACCGAGCTCTTTATTTCTCTTGTAACCATTCCAAATTATCCCCTAGCTTTTAGTGCCGCTGTACCAGTGGGGGCGTAGCCAGAAATTTTTTTCGGGAGGAGTGCGGGTGGTCAACCATCCTTGGTGCATGTTCGTGAGTGCGTTTATATGTGTACATGTATATATACGTTAGCAAAAAAGGGAGGGGCTGAGCACCCCCTTACCCCGCCTGGGTACGCCCATAGAGTTTCACACAATAATAATATGAAGCGTGGAAGCTTGGGCAAGTTGGTAGGACATAACTGAATGCAGGAACAGCGCAACCTAAAAGTAGTTACTTCGTAAGTAAGGAACTGTCCTTGTTTTTTTCGCTTCCGTAGTTACGAAGTAAGTACTTCTAGGTTGCGCTGTTCCTGCATTCAATAATATGAAACTCTATGGCTACGTCCACGTGGACCAGTGTACAAAATACATGTAGGTAAAGATTACTGAATGTCTTGATAAATTTGTTTTCAGTCTTCAGATTGCGAAATTCTGCTGGTAAAGCTTTCAAAACATTTTAGCACACTCTATACAAATCTACTAATCACATGTGCATCATGAAACGGAGAATAAGACAAGATACGAGACACGCGCGGGTACCGAAACTGAAACTACGTATCTTTGTAACCAATCACCAGAGGACAGTGCATTCGCATTCGTGAATCAAAAGGTAAAACAATGGTAGTGTATAGGTGTTCTGTGGTTAAACGCTAGTCGCTTCTAGAGTGTGCACCGAGGCGGTTTCGACCGGCGGCGGCGGCGTGTAGGTCGTTCCGAGTCGGCGGCGGCGTCATCGGCGCACGCCGGACAAAATGATCGGCAGCGGCGCACGGCCACTTTTCGTCGGCGGCGGCAGCACCGGTTGCGTGAAAACCGAAACTACTATTTTAAAAAAATCCACTGTGTTTTCTCTGCATATTCAGCTGAAATAAACTGCTTTTAACAGTAATGCCTGAGAGAACAGCTTGGAGATGCAAGAGGACTGGCAAACGTCCCGTAAATGTTTTGTTTTTGAGCATACATATTGAATATGTTCTTTCAGCGCGCCCCGTTTGTTTACATAGCTAACACTGTATCACAAGAAATTTCATTCCTTTTTTACTCTCACAGCGATTGCCCCGCCGCGGTGGTGTAGTGGCTAAGGTACTCGGCTGCTGACCCGCAGGGCGCGGGTTCGATTCCCGGCTGCGGCGGCTGCATTTCCGATGGATGGACTGTAGGATCAGCCCGAGCACGCGGAGATGCGAAACGACGGGGACAGGAGTAGAGTTGGCATGAACCGTGATGGTGGGGTGGGGAGTTTTGTAGCGACGCCGGTCGGGAGGCCGCATGAGAAGAAGGGCCGATTTGGCCGCTGAGCAAGTAAGACCGGCCGCGTGCACGTGGGACGTGACGACGTCGGTTGCGCGTTGCAACGTCTGCTCGATATGGCCGTCAGAGCCCGACGTGACCCAGAGAGCAATATCGTCCGCGTACAGGGTGTGTTTAAGACCGGGGATACGGTCCAGCTTGCCAGGAAGCGAGCGGAGTACAAGATTGAATAGAAAAGGCGACAAGACGGCGCCCTGAGGGGTGCCACGAGGGCCAAGCTCGTACGTGGGAGACGGGAGGTCCCCTATGATGATTTCGGCCGTGCGGGCGGTGAGGAACGCGCGAATGTAGTTGTAGGTGCGGGTGCCGGGATTGAGGGCTGCGAGTTCGGCAAGGATAGCCGAATGGGAGACGTGGTCGAACGCCTTGTGAAGGTCCAGGCTAAGGAGAGCCTTTGTGTCTGAAAATGTGGGTGGGTCGAGGAGATCATGGTGGAGTTGTAAGAGGACATCTTGCGTGGATAGGTGGGGGCGGAAACCAAGCATGGTGTGGGGAAGGAGATGGTGTGCGTCCGTGTACGTTTGCAAGCGAGCGAGAACGACATGTTCTAGAAGCTTGCCGACGCACGAGGTGAGTGAAATGGGCCTGAGATTCTCGATTGTGAGTTTCTTGCCCGGCTTGGGGATGAAAGCCACGCGAGCGTGTTTCCATGATTGGGGGAGGTTGCCGGAGCGCCAGCACTCGTTGAGGAACGAAGTGAGGGTAGCAGCCGAAGGGGCGTCGAGGTTTCGGAGGAGCTTGTTGGGGATGCGATCTGGGCCGGGGGCGGAAGTGGTGCGGAGCTTCTGTAATGCCGCGTAGACCTCCGCTTCCGTGATATCGGCGTCCAGTACTGGGTTGGGGGCCCCAGAGTAGGACGCGAGAGGGGGAGGAGGTGTGCCAGGAGGCAGAAGCTGAAGGTATTTGGCGGACAGGTCTGCCATCAGCGACGGAGTGTCGCCGGGGTAAGCCCGGACCACTCGTTGTAACTGCTGCCGAGCGACCGACTTGGCAGAAGCAGGGTCGAGGAGGTGGCGGAGGAGATGCCAGGACTGTTTGCAGCCCAACTGACCAGAGAGACCCGAGCAGAGCTGCTCCCACTGTTGGCGGGCGAGCGCGGTGGTGTGTTGCTCGATCGTACGATCGAGGTGCGCAATGCGGCGGCGTAAGCGACGGTTGTGACGTTGCTTCTGCCAACGGTTGCAAAGGCCGGTGCGGGCGGCCCACAGGTGGGCAAGACGGGCGTCAGTTGCCGGATAGTCCTTCGTGGTGGGGATCGAGGCGGTGACTGCGTCGAGGTCCGCTAGCAGCTGGTCGGTCCACGTCGAGAGGTCCTCGATGTTGGAAGTGGCGGAGTGCAACCGGCGTTCTCGGAAAGCGTCCCAGTCTGTATAGCGGGCCGTGTGTGGGCGCGGCTTGCTGGGGGAGGTGAGAACTTGAATGGTGAGGACATAGTGGTCACTGCCGAGGGGCTGATGCGTGTTATACCAGCGCGCGTCGGGCACGCTGCGGCAGAAGCTGAGGTCCGGGGTGGTATCGCGGCACACACTGTTGCCGATGCGCGTTGGCTGCGTGGGGGTCGGTGAGCAGGGAAAGGTTGAGATCGTGAGCGAGCTGCCACAGCCTCCTTCCGGGGCCATCTGCCTTCGAGTAACCCCAGTCCGGATGCTTGACGTTGAAGTCGCCGAGAATAAGAAGGGGTGATTTGGCTGCTTTCGCTGCAGCGGCACGGAGCAAGGCTAGGAGAGACGCGTCTTCAGTGGAGCGAGGGGGGTTGTACACGTTGAGAATAAACAGAGAGGGCTGTTCACGTTGCTGAGGTAGTGTCTCGAGAAAGACGTGATGGACTGCAGGGAAGGGTAGATCGTGTCGATTGACAGTGAGCGTCCGCCGGGTGAGGACGGCCGTCACGGGATGGGGCAGAGGATGGTGAGTTACTTGGTTGTAGGCGACGTAACCCGAGAGGGAGACGTCGGCGTGAGTTTCCTGTAGTACGATGATATCAGGCGCGTCCGAGGGGTCTAGTTGTTGTAGGTGGAGAAGGAGGTGGTTACGCTTGGGACGAAAACCACGGCAGTTCCACTGCCAAATGGTGACGATGGATCGGTCAGCCATTTTTAACAGCGGAAGATGTTGCCTCGGCCGGTGTTTGCGAGGTTCGGGCGGCGCCGGAGGAGGTGGTGGTGCGGGCATGGAGGGGTGGCTTTGCTCGGATGCTTCCAAGCATGGCAGTTTGTAGGCTATCAACTGTTGATTGTAGAGATTGGAAGGACGTGGCGGGGGGGTAGGCGGCGAAGTCTGTGCGCAGGGAATTAAGAGCTTCGTGCTGTGCAGTGAGAAGCTGGTGGACGGAGTTGAAGCGGCTATCCAACCGCTTTTCAAGATCCACCAAGGCCGTACACACACCATAGACAAGCTCTCGCTCTCGGTGCAGCAGACCGCACGTATGCTCGCCCGTGTCCGTGCGCGGCGTGAGGGCATGCGAGAACACGATCTACTTCGCCTTGTCGACGCGTTCGTCGTTTCCCGCCTCACGTACGGCCTTCCTTATACACGTCTCCTAAAATCGGAACGCGATAAAATTGACGTCCTCATCCGCCGGGCATACAAGACTGCCCTCGGCCTTCCCCCCAACACGTCCACCGATCGTCTTCTCCGTTTGGGTGTACACAACACGCTCGACGAGTTGATTGAGGCTCACCGCTCCGCTCAAGTGCAACGCCTTTACCGTTCGCCGACCGGTCGCCACATCCTTTCCTCCATCGGCCACGACACCTCCTCCCACCCTCCGGATCTGGTCTCATTACCCCATGCTATTCGAGCGGCGTTCTACATCAAGCCGCTACCTAAGAATATGCTGGCGGGCCACCACGACGCTCGCCGCCAAGCCCGTGCCGCCATGCTTCAAGCAAAGTACGCCGACCACCCGGCCGTCGCCTACGTAGATGCGGCCCGATACAATGCACGCAGGGACGCCTTCGTAGTCGTTTCCGTGTCGCCCTCCTCAGCTCCTTTGGGGCCGACCATCACGGCTGGCACCGTCAGAACGCCTTACGCCGTCGAGGCGGAGGAAGTGGCCATTGCTTTGGCCGCGACCTCGGCTGACGCAAGCGTCATAATCAGCGACTCGAAACAAGCCATCTCGAATTTCGCGCGAGGTCTCGTCTCGCCTACCACCTTACGGCTACTTCGGCCCCTACTGCAGCAAGATGAGCAGTGCCGCATAGAACTGATCTGGGTCCCCGCCCACTCGGGCCACCCCGGCAACGAGACAGCTCACCAACGCGCTCGAGGATTCGTCGACCGAGCGGTGGGCCACTCAGAGTCGGACGCCCTGGTGCCGGAGCCCCTGGTCACCTACCACGACATCACTCAGCATTATCGCCTCGAGCGATATTTCTATTCACATCCTCACAGCAGCCTTCCCAAGCGGTCCGAGATCGCCTGGCGTCGCCTACAGACCCGCACCTTCCCGTGCCCCCTCGTGTTTTCATACATGCACCCAGGTGCCATCGATCCACGCTGCTGCCTGTGCGGCAACGTTGCCTCGTTGAACCACATCCTCTGGGGCTGCCCGGAGGATCCCCCGCCCGCCGACCTCCTTTGCTCACCCCCCACCGAGGGACAATGGGAGGCCCTTCTCTCCAGCAACGACATAGACATCCAGACACGGGTCCTGAAACGAGCGGAAGAAGTCATCGAGAAGCACAGCCTGGCAGCCTTCGTGGCTTAGCCTCCTTTACCCCTCACCCCTTCGACTAATAAAGTTGTTACTCACTCACTCACTTTCCGATGGAGGCGGAAATGTTGTAGGCCCGTGTGCTCAGATTTGGGCGCACGTTAAAGAACCCCAGGTGGTCTAAATTTCCGGAGCCCTCCCCTACGGCGTCTCTCATAATCATATAGTGGTTTTGGGACGTTAAAACCCCACAAATCAATCAATTACTCTCACAGCGATGCTGTTATATATGCTAGGTATTATTTCTTATTAACTTACACTTTGTATTGTTTTTACTTCCAAATAACTGTTCATTCTCGAGTTATTATCAAATGTACCACTTGCCTCTGTAACGCCTTCTGGCCTTGAGGCTAATATTAAATAAATGAATAATGGGGTAGCCTCTTTTCAATGGGTAAGTAGGGGCTAGTGGAGCTCGCAGTCTTCGTGTGTAATGTACTGCTTTTTTTAGTAACAGACAGGTGGGCAATTCATGTAGGTCACAATGGCATATAGTGATTCATGAAACGCACGAGAAAGGCGCTAATTTGTCTCCCATGAGGGGAATCTGTTCAGCGACTTAAAATGCAAGTGCTACAATGCAACGAACACAAAAAGAGCAAAATGAATATAGGACTACATGCGTTCTTTTTCTTTGTTTTCATTTTCAAAGACTCCGTTTTTGTAAGACGCAAGGAGGTGCGGGTGGGGTGGAGAGCAGTGCTTGAGTCTCGTTTGTTTCCCCCTTTTTTTTCCTTTAAAAGGAGTACTGAAACAAAATTTTGAAAGTGAGATAACCTGTCATACACACATCATCCATGAAATGTAAACAAATATTGTCACCCAGAACGTATTCAAAATTAACTTTGAATCACATGTCGCCCTACGGCATACTAATTATGGCTTCGTCATTTGGGTAAACACCCCCCCCCCCCCCGTGGCGCGTTTTGTGTTGGCTGCTTCTGGCGAACCATTTCAACGGTAAGAGGGGTAGACTTGTACGGGAATACAAAGGCTGGTGTTCGAGCTTCAGCGGCGTTTTTTTTTTTTTGAAGAGGTCACGCATATTTACAACGCCGGAGAGGAGATCGCAGGAGTGCCCACAAAAACCTTCGTTGAAAAGACTTGTCGACATGGTGATTCACGTGCACGCAATTTTGTGCGTCCACCTAGCCTGTTAGCTTTGCACGAAAACACAGGATTCCTTTCCTCCATGCTAAAACCCCTGTGGGTCCCACCTCACTCGGCGCTCCGTGGAACCATGACTTCAACAATCAACACCGCGCGCTCGAGCAAACGAGCTTTCCAGCCCTGGGTTGCAAAAAAAAAACGAAATTTTTGCGTAAGTTCTCCTTTGCTCGTAGAGTCCAAAAAATATGGGCTATTTATGACGCGCACCAGTCTTATATCCTATCACAGTGTGTTGAAGACGCGGGTGCTAAGGCGTGATGTACGACTGGAAGTGGGGATGATCGTAAATAAATGGCTGCGGCAAAGACTTTAGCAGTGCTTCATTGCGCAAAAGATTCTTTCTTTTCATCTTGCCGTGCTATCTCCATGCCTTCTCATGACCCCCCGCTCAGCTTTGTTTTGTGCTTGCCAGCTGTGGGCGAGGAGAGTTTTAGCTAACACCACCAGCCTCACAGATCAGTTACTGCATGCTTCCCCTGAAAAGCAACCGTACACGTTCAAAAATGTTCGAGATCACCTTTCCCGGGCAAGAACAAAGAAATTTGAACAAACGTCAAAACTTCAATCAAAATAACCAATCATCCAATCACCACTCGTCACCACAGCGGTGGAAGGGAGAAAATAATCCGTGACCTCGGCACCAACGGTTATTTACAAAGGCGTTAATTCGCAGAGCCCTCCGTAAGAGAAAAGAAGGAGAAAATGTGACACCAACCACGCCGCAACAACGCCACGTGTCGATCCCCTACATCGTGGGTGCCAGAGAAGTTAAAAAGGCAGGAATCGATGTTGCCACAAGCCTTCCACCACCATCGGCAGTTTTATCCGCTGGTCCAAAGACCTTGCACCTAAGAGCGCAAGGCGTCGTGTGCAGGATCGCGTGCGCCGGCTAAACCAAGAACTTCCATAAAAAAAAAGTGAATGTGTGTGGTTGAAGGAAAGGATCTTCTGCAGCCCTTGCGGGAGCACGGCCTACACCACCTAGAACTAGGAGAAGGCCCGCGCATGTCCCCCTCTCCACAACAACTACGTCACCACAGTGAGATCTGCAAGCCCGACGATGCGAGCAGAGAGAGCGCACGGCCAACACCACCTAGAACTGGCATGGCTCAGCGCATTGGTGGGGGGGGGGGGGGGAGAAGAAAGATTTGAATTAGGTAGAAGGAGGTGTGGAAGAATCGGACGGCCATGACTGGTAGAGAGAAAGCGGATAGGGGCCGATGGCAGGGCAGCCTGAGTTGTAAGACTTCGAAGTCTGCAGGCTGCAGCATACATCAAATGGTCCTACAGCTTGAAAAAATGTGGCAGCACAGGAATGACTTCCGTCAAATGAGCAGTGAATGAAGCACAGAGGCCGAACATTGTAAGCGGGTTGGCCACCATACCAGTACCGACAGCGCGGTGATCTCCCAAACAAACAAACAAACAAACAAACAAACAAACAAACAAACAAACAAACAAACCTTCGCCGGCGGTTCCACTTTGAATCCTTGCCCAGTCAGCAGACAGTGGGAGACAACTACCGCACCACTGGGGACAATGCATGCCCTTCCTCTACTTCCAGGACTTGCAACGAATTGTTGCAAGTACTGAAGAAAAAAAGCCGATCAGGCTTCAAAGCACCGGGTTTCTTCACGTAAATATTGGCTAGAGTTTTCTGTTTTTTTACCCATTTTTCTGTTATCCCAACCAAGCAGACTTCTGCCGAATGCTCACCTTTGAAATAAATACAGGTATCTGTGTTGCACGCCCTAAACCCGGAGAGTAGAGCTCGTTGCTGCGTTTTCTAGCCTGTCTGCATTCCTTGGGGCGTACAAAGAACGCAAAAGCTCAGGTATGAGTGACTTGAGCCTGGGAAAAACTCGTGCCGTCAAGGTTTTCGCAGAATGGACTGGGCGAACACAACGACGGGTGAGGAACCGCCGAAATTGCTTCCGCGTGTCAAACCCAACTGTGAATGGAAAAGAGTTTGAGTGAGGAAAAAAAGAAAAATACAAAAAAACGGGTGCTGCTATGCTGTGTCGCTACGGAGTCCTGAACTGCAGATGCGCTGGCAAATTGTTTAGAGGCTCATCAAGTTCTCAGGGCGCCACAAAAATTTTTCACCACATTAGAGCTTGAAATAATTTGTTTTTGCCAGTGACTAAGCGTCGCGCGCGGTTGGAGAGGTGTGTTAATTCCTGCCTCCTTCCTCCTTGGAAGCCACTCTGAAAGCTTTCAGCGTGTCGCATGGCAGGAAATGATATAAAAGCTGACAGCATGTGTTGTCACTACATTAAAAAAAAAAAACTTGAAATTCGTCGAGATGTAAACCTTTTTGTCGCAAAAAAATGCACCGAAAGGGCATTCACAAGCGGCCGTCCCGTCTCTCTCGGTTGGTTGGTAAGAACTTTATTGGAAGTCCGGCAGAGCTTTCGCCGACCGGACCTTAGGTCTCCCGCGTGGGGACGTCAAGACCATGCTTGACCGCCGCATCGCGGGCCTGCTGGACGGCCCATAGTTGGTCACCGAGGCTAGGGCTGCTTTTTAACAGACTATACCCCAATATATATCCGACCAATATACGCAACATATGCCATAGTGGGGTTGCCACATTAAATCAGATGCTCTGGGACTGCGTTATAGAAATCCGCAAGGTGCTAAATCCGGAACCCTTCCGCCGCGGTTGGCCGCTGCCCTGTCTGTGTTCTGCGCTCCGTAATTTCCCGATCGCCACATTTATTCATGCGAAAACGGAAGTGGCGCCTGAGGACAAGCAGTTCAATGCAGGAGAGAGCGTAGGGGCGCTCGATGCTCGCGAATCGTGCCGCTCTGTCGCCTTGGAAGCCGCACGATTTATGAAGGTGGAATACAGTGCTCATTCTCCTTCGATGCGGTACATGATTGCAGATCAAACTCAATGTAAATCACACGCATGATTTATGAAGGTGGAATACAGTGCTCATTCTCCTTCGATGCGGTACATGATTGCAGATCAAACTCAATGTAAATCACGATGCTGCGTAATGCAGTTCCCGGGAGTCACATTAGCCAGAACATGCTGCACAAACCACTTTCATGCCCTCTTAAAGGCATGTTCATTTATTTCAAACAATTGCGAATTACACTAGATACACAATAATGAAGTTAATTACGGATAATTATTCAATTTTTCCTCTCGTTATCATCGCAATCCGATATGCGTTCTGCTCTCAGAAAAGATCATACGAGTTTTGTAGCATGCATGAGCATAAATTGCTCATTACACTTTGTCATATAGTATGCCAACGGTGTACTCTATAAACGCATTACCTATTAGCATTAAAGTTGAAGCAAGTGCGATGCATAAAATCACTATTACATCACCAAAAAATTTCGAGATTTTTTAAGGAGAAACTCCTAACGTCTTGTTGGAAATCCTAACTTCAAATTGTGAAACCACGCCAGCGTGATACGGCATAAGGTCCGTGACACTGCAAATGTGCACCTCAGCACATTAGCTTCTTAGTCATGTTAGCATTTTAATGTTGATATCTCATCTCAGTGGTGCATTTTATGTCGCCATTTCTTCGGTGCCTTTAAGTTAAGGTTGTCATCCTTATTCGAATATATGAGCAAGTGGTTTTTATCAAGGACCTCTTCTGGAACGATTTCCTAGGGTGGGGGGAATCAGACACATTTACAATTTGGAAAATCAATTCTGTGGCTTTACAAGGCGGCACATACACGATTACAATGCACGCCATAAAATGAGACTAAATATTTGTAACCATACGTCAGCAAAATAAAAAGACGCGCTCATTAAGTTTTTTTTTCACATAGGACTGTCACCCAGACTAACCAAAATTTTGCTGAACCGAACTAGGAACTCGCTCGAACTCAGAATCACCGTGGTAAAACTCAGCCGGGCTAACACGGACTGAGGCTTACCTAGGTATAACTCAGCCGGGCTCTCTCAGACTCACGCTTCAATCTGAGTCTTTCAATTCTTCTAATAGACTCATCAATGAGTTTGCCGACTTATAATCGGAACACATCTCTCGTTCACGTCACACGTTGATGAAGACCTTTTGTGTGCGTTCACGATGGTGAAATATGGCAGAATGAGGAAGAGGGTTGCTATGCCCACATGACGATAATAGGGATGATCTTTACCGATATACGCAAGAAGGAATCAACAAAAAACACGAATGCAGCGTAGGAACCAGAAAAGACAAGTGCTGGATTTAAAACTAAACGTTATTAAAGAAAGCCCCTACAAAAACTAACCAGAAGCACATGCTTAAAAAGGCTATCTAAACCACAGTTGCACAATTAACCATACATTTTTTTTCCAACAAGTGTTTCAAGGTAGTGGTATGAAGCAGCCGATATCCATGGAACACCAAAATATCAACGCCAAAGTTTATCTGGGAGGAACGCTGGGGCATCACTCACACATGACACTTCGCTCTGTTTTTATTTCAAAGGCTTCATGACTTTCGCTTTCAATCTCTTTTTTTTTCTCCTTTGCCAATGACATACAATGATTTGAAAGAAATTTTTTTGTCATGTGGCCGTGTCTACAGAGATCAGACGGGTCAAGGCCTAGTGAACATCCTTCAGGCACAAAACTGACCTCTTCGCTAGTCTCTGCGTCCCCAATATATCAGTCTCATCGGTGAAGGAAGAAATAGATTGAACGTGAAAATTTTGAAGCCTTAAAAAATTGGCAAAGTGCAACGCGTGTATAAGTGATCCTTCTCTTGTCCTTACAGCTAGATAAGGAATTCGCGTTGCTAGATAGCGGGTGCACGTGGCGTTGATCGTAGAAGTGTGCTGTGTGAACAACTTTGACACGCCTCTTGCGTTTGTAGTGCTAGGTGTGCAGCTGTGGAATGCCTCAGCCTATTTTTCATGAATGCGTTTCTGGTACATGGGTTTGTGGACTTTCAGCCATAAACATTTCGTTCGATGTCCTGTCAGGTTGAGCTCCTTAATTTGTTTTCCAAAAAATATTATAAACCAACTCGCCGAGCAGACTACCTATGTGGTGTCCTTTTTGAAACGCGGTTGTGACAATTTGGCATCTATAGTTAGTTGAATTAAGTCCGAGATAAAAACTGGTGCAGTAAACGCAGATTACTTGGCTTGATAGCGCGGCCTGGAACATCGCACGGTGTGCAGGACAAAGCACGTTGAATAATACAAGCCCACGCTTCAGTGTTTTGTCCGCATTCATCTTCTGTGCGTTATTTCACAGTTTACAGAAATTTAATTGATGGTGATCCCCATTTCGTTCAATATTGTTGATCGTGCTCAACCTGCCGATACAATGGGGATTTTTTCTGTTTGATAGAACATTTCGTATAATAATTGTCATTTTACCTTTCTTTGTAAATATGCCCTAAACAGCTAGCCCTTCCTCAGTTATAACAATATCTTGCATACACATTGCGCTTATACCTTGCCCGTCCACAGTTCTGGCCCCCACCCTTCGCATTTTAACTGCCTTTGTTCTTCGACTCGCTTGCACAGTCATAATTAGGAATATTCCAGTACCGACTTTCCACACTTTTCATCATTGTTCAAAGCCCGCCTCACTTATTACGAATTCTCGTCAGGCAGAATATGTCGACAGTCGTCGCCAAACACCACCGTTGGCGCTGTCACTGACTGGGATTCGCTGAAATATAGTGAACTCAAAAGTATCTTAAAATTCACGTTTAAATATAATCCAACATTATTAGGAGCAGTCGACAAGTTTTTTTTATAGTACACTTATTACATGAAATGGCAGGGGAACCGATCTCGATGCGTTTGCGAAGTGGACAGAATCAAGGCCAGACTGGTAACAGAAGGTGCAAAATAAACGTAGGTAAGATGAAAAAAAAAAAATCTTATTTAAATGACGTGCTAAAAGAACACGTCAGCGGTGGCGACGCGCCAATCGGTTGGCGTCGGCGGCAACGGCGTAGCAAAAATTGTTGGCGGCGGCGTGCCGACCCCTCGGCGCACACCTCTAGTCGCTTCTCGCGTAAACCTACCCGGCTTCCACCTGCCGGCAAAAAACTGCTGCGCTCCTCGTTTCTTGCAACCCACGGAGTTGTGAGCGGCTCTCGCCGTTCATGGTAATGGTGTTGGTGGTGGTGTGTATGTGCTTGTCGCCGATTTGATCCCCCCAACGCTGCCATGAGCGCCTGCTTGTGATTTGAGCACAACGGAACACCTCGGAGACGAAAAGTGGTTGCATTCCTCTGCGTGGCAAGGTCAGTAGTGGCGTCCTTTTTGCAAGTCAGCGGGCGGCCCCGGAACAAACAGCGTCTACTCGATGTTCGCTATAATGGCGACCTCTGTGCACTTGTGCTCGCGCGTGAAGGCATTGTTTGCCGGCTGCCGCGGCGATGCACGCCGTGTGCGGCTCGTCGGAGAGCGCTGCTGCCCTGGTATGAGCCCGGGGCTTGAGGCCGCGTGCTGCTCTCCACGCCGGGGCTGCACCGCAATGGGCCGGAGCCGTCGATGAAGACGGTTAGGCCTAAATACATCGCCGAGAAAAGCCGTCACGCGTGTGGGAGAACCGCAGTCCCGACCCAGCGCCCGGTCGCGAATGCGGCCGCAGTGCCCGGGACGTGCGAACGGCCGTTTGCAGGTATGCATCGCTCACCAGTTTGGCGGCGCACACGGACGCATTCTCCGTCACCCGGGCGAAATTGTTTCCTCCTATTTTCGCAAGCGCGTTATGCGAGCACTGTGTGTAGAAACGGCCGAAAAAGCGCCGAACGCCGTGTGGCGCCTACTTCATTGGACCCGGCGCCTAAACGGAATAGAGTTGGGTCGCCGTCGTCTTCCCCCGTCCGCGGCGCCTTTGTGCGTTTTCCAATTGCGCGTGCCAAGTGACCGCGACGATTGTTGAACCTATCGGGCTCCCCCGCTCGTTGTTTTGCTTAGCGGAGCGAAAACAGCTGACGGCCTCGCGTCGCATTAACGGCGTGTTGGCGCGCAAACTTTTTCGCCTCTGTGAACACGCTGGCCCTCGTGGGTCGGAGTAACTGCGCCTCCGTTGTTGCGTCAAGATCGATGCTAAACCGTGTCGTTCGTCTGACACCACCGTAGGTGCGAGAGATCATGTGAAACTTGGCGCTCCGATTTTGTGCTTGGTCGAGAAGGCATTGTCGCCGTTACCTCTCGTCTGTTGTGCGTTAAAGCTCGTGTTGGCGCCTTTTCGGCCGGTAGTCGCTGTCTCACTCGTTGCTTCTGTGCGTAATTCCACGGGATGTCTCCCTCCCCTCACCCCGCCACCATTTGGTAACAACCACACGGGAACAATCGCCTCTGCCAAGGACATTTTCGAAACGGTAGCGTGCGCCTTTCGCTGTTGCATTCTAAAACGACGCCACCGCTGAAACAGCAGTGATGCAACGACGCTCGTCGCGTTGTAATGACGGCTACTCGCAACCTCAGTCTGTCGCGCCCGGGGCTCTGGTTCCGACGCCCACCTATCCGTGATGTACGCCAACCGCGCGATCTTGAACCAGTCGCCACTCGCAAGCGTGTGAAATCTCGCTTGCAATGGGGTTTAGAGGTTGACTTGGTCAAGCTGCTACTATTTGGCGCGTTGAGCGCCACACTTGCCTTTTTTTTTTTTGCCATGATGAACCACCACTGAAGCAACATGAATTAAGGCTTGCTTTAAGATCGTTGTCTTCAGGCTGTTGCAAGTGCCAACCTGTGTGTAGGAAAAACTTGAAATGTGCATTATAATTGCAGGTGTGCATCCCCCCTCCTTTTCTCCCCATTTATTTTCTGGAAGCGATGAATTGCCCAAAGGAGAAGCAGTATGCTTGTAGGTGGGTTACTACTTGCAAATACAGGGCCGCCTAGCATTTGGTTGCTCTTGTTGGTGGACTCGCTGGTCCCATTTCCTTGTCTGGATATAGCAAACACTCTTATAACATCGCTTGAGGGGAAACGGCATTCTTGCCTCACTACTTTATTGTGCTTTTGTTATCACTGAATGGCACACCACACACATTGTGTCAGTTGTGTGTGCATGCACGCTAAGCAGCTGTGCTGTTGTGGCAGGAAGCTAACGTTGACGGGTCGCAGGCCGCGTCACGTTGCACATAGTTATGCACAAGGCTTACCAGAAGCACAGCGATGCCTACTGTCATTTTGTTGGGCATGCGTTAGTGACACTTCGCGTAGTTGCTTCATATTTGCACATACCAGACGTCAACTGCATTGTGGCTTCGGTCTAGGGCATTTATTATATTGGCGATGTACAGCAAGGTAATTCCAGCCGCTTATTGCAGTTCCTTTGCATGCTTTGTGATTGGACAGTGTTTTTACTCCCAGATTGTCAGAATAACCGATCGGTCATTTGTGGTGAATATTACTCTTAGTAACACGGCAGCAATCATAGTAATCACGACTCATTCCCTGATTTAAGCTCAACTATAGATGGTATGCATGTTAGTGTTTTCTGCATATAGTGTATATATATATATATATATATATATATACGTTCACTGCATTCATTGAACTATAATTTTAGTAAATTGAGACTTTTTTTAATGCTCTGAAGATTTTTTTTTCTTTTTTTCATACATGTAATATTACATCATGGTATATGTACAAGTTGGTGGCAGTTCGAGGTATTAGGGGTAGTGCTAAATGCAGAATAGATTGGAGGCACAAAATCACTTGCCAATGCATGTACTCCATTGCTTTGCATTTCTCTGTGTTCAATGCTTTCCATGAAGATTTTCGTGTTCAACATTTAAAGCTTTCAGCTGTTTTGTGCCATGTCGTTGCTGCAGCACGTGCCGCATCTTTACAAATAGAACCTTAGTTTACCATGATTACAACTAATTTTCAGGCTGCTTCTTTGTCAGGTCAAACAGCATGTCTTTTTGTAAATGATTACACTTTATTAGATTAATTAATGTGTATTGAAGCACTATATATATTGCAGTTACACTGGATTTGCCGTGCTAGTATGGTGGTTACGGCACTCAGCTGTTGACCGGACAGTCCCAGATAGCATCCGGCCTACAGTGCTGGCATTTTGATATAGGTAAAATGATTGATGTCTGCGTTTGTAATGTTAGTGTGCACCAAAAGACATCAGTTGGTTGAAACTTTTGAAGCCCTCCACTATGGCAAGCCTCATAATAACATTGTGGTTCCGGCACATAAAACCCCAGATATTGTTATAACCCTTGCATAGCCTTGAGGGACGTGAACCTCGGAAACTTTAGATCTCTACCCGCAGGAATACTGCTTCTAAGCCAGATGTTGTGCATAGTTTGCATGTGATTGTGCATGTGCCCAGCTACAATCAGCTGGGCGGCTTGCTTTAAAATGTGTCACCTCGTAATCGCACAATGTCAAGGCAAACAACTGATAATGGTGAATACTTATCGCGGAGGCTAGATACTGCTTGGTGCGAGTCAAGGCTGGTATCTGCATAGAAGTTCTGGCGGCTTGAAATATTGGTAGCCTGTTTCATTTTAAAACTGTAAACATAGCTGGCAACTTCTACATTTCGTTTTGCCCACGAGTACCCGATACCTAAAGCCAGTTCAAGGTTTAGATATGCCAATAATTAAAAAAAGTTGATTTCACTTTTGTCCAGTTGTGGGATAAAGTAGTTGTAAACAGGGTGAGACTTGTTTCAATGGGATTCGAAATGTGACCAACCAGCGTCACAGCCTGTATTTTCATAACCTCTTAGTCATTTTTTGAATCCACCACTGTGGCATAGTGCCTGATGAAGGGCACGAATACTGGCAGCTGAAATTTCATGTTTCGTAGGTATATGTTTATCAATATTAACTTCTCAAACAGTACTGTTTATTTTTGACTGTTAGTCTCCATTAAACACTCTTCTAACTTCATCAATGGTCAGCATTAGTTACGAGATTGTTTTAAAGTCATCTATAAAATAAATGAACACTTACCTAATCTCAAACCAAATATTAAAATTGCGCGAAACTGGGAAAAAATATTTTTGAAAATATGCACAGCCTTGATCACCAACAACTGATTTGAGGACAAATGTGTAGTGACAAATGTTTCGAGTTTTTTATGTAGCATCAGCTGGTCGCACCCTGTGTGCAGATTGCCCGATATTTTATTGCACTTCCAAGACTGCTGCGTCAAAACAAAATTATCATTGTGTTGTACTTAAAGATCATTTGGTGCCCTATACATTACTAGAGCCTCCTATCTTTACCTCTTCATCAGGGTTAGCATTGAACTAATTCCAGAAAAGTGCCCCCCCCCCCCCCCCCCCGCCTTTTTCACGGACCCCGCACTCTTGCTATGGCACTGTTTTCTAGAAACATTCGTTTGCTGGTTTCTGAAGTAGTCATTCTACACCATGAAAGCTAGAAAGTGTGCGGAATTTCCATAAATTCTAGAACATGATGCAGATCGTCTTGATCTTAAGGGGTTGGGAGAGTGGTATCACCTTTTCTGCATGCTGATTGGTTAAGCTAAATGCCTGTCATTACAGTTGCATGGTGCTGCGCATGCTATATAATCGATAACAGAAATGCTTTATAGGAAGAAATAAGAGCTGCATGGTCAGCCAAAGGCATGTATAATAGAGGAAATAATTAGGTTGGGTAGACATACAAACACGTAATGACACATTAATCAGCCGGATTTTATTCCTCACTATTTCGTGAAAACAGAAAGAGGCCTTTCTGTTTTCAATTTCCCTGGCATCACATATTTGTACCCGCTGTGGTACAAAAAGTCTTCAGTTGAGTGTTGTGCTTGTCTCTTTTATGTTTCCGTTATGACATGGGGATAAACTGGCGTTTTATATTAAAGCATAGTGTCATTGAGAGCTCTAGGCAAGGAAAAACAGCTGTAAGGGTTAAAATACTCAGAAATGCGCTACATGAACATGTGGTGCATGCATTCTTCCAGCTTATGCATCTGCAACTTGGTGCGCCTGTTGCACTGTCTGAATAGGTGTAGCGTTTTTCTGCTGGAGCATTAGGCAACTAGTTCGATTTTCAGCATTGGTAGTCATGGCCAAATTATGTTGAAAAGACTTTTTCGACTAATTCATTGATAAACTGATTGTATGTTTGGGCGATCTTCTGATGGGGCAAGGATGTCAATTCAGTCATGCATGCAGGTTGTTGTGCATGCTAATAATGTTTATTGAATGTAATATGGTATTTTTTAATATTAGAGCTATCACATCCCGTGCATGATATTTCATTGTAACTTTTAGTCTCTGTGCAGAGGCATTCAATCTCGTCCAGCTGGATTTCAGAATTTTCTGAACACTGATGGGGAGTTGTTAACTTTCATTTGGGCACGAAAGTTTTGTGAAATAATGCATGAGTCGTACAACGAAAGCTTATCAATACTTCACAGTCTCACTTTGAGCATGTCTTGGTCAATTTATAATTTGAATGAGTGCGTCAGATACATCCATAGTGGTCATTTCAGCAATGCCGACTCCTTTATTGGCTGCCTCGATATTTGAGTTGGTTCGCTTGCAAATTTAGTTTGCACTACCTGAAAGGGATAATGTAAAGGCATCCTTTTGTTGTGGACTACTGTTTCAGTTCATTGAATTTGTGTGAAAGATCGCTGGCTACACTGTTAGTGAAGCTATGCACCGTAGTGGCAGCATTGCTACGGGTAGGTTTTTGCCCTCCGCCGTGGTGGTCTAGTGGCTAAGGTACTCAGCTGCTGACCCGCAGGTCGCGGGATCGAATCCCGGCTGCGGCGGCGGCATTTCCGATGGAGGCGGAAATGTAGGCCCGTGTGCTCAGATTTGGGTGCACGTTAAAGAACCCCAGGTGCTAGAAATTTCCGGAGCCCTCCACTACGGCGTCTCCCATAATCATATGGTGGTTTTGGGACGTTAAACCTCACATATCAATCAACGGGTAGGTCTTTAGCCCGAGCACTTCCTAGCTCTACTCTCACCAGTAATGTTCTTGGAAGCTTGCTTGTGCAATTTGTGGTTGAGTGCCTTTGTATGCCTTTAGTGCAATTTTTATATGAGAGCTCTGATGATGAAATTTTTTATTGGCCATGATAGCTAGATCACCACCTAAATGAATCACTTAGCGTCACAAATATCTTCAGGTCAGAGGTTTGCATCGTTTCCTGTAGCATCCGATGCAGAGGAAACTTGGTCTGCTTCTTTTTAAGTCCTTAATTTTTGCGAGCTGTGTTAGTTGCATCCTAGCTCGTAATGATGATGCAATCTTTGCCGTTTCTTCGCAAGGTGACAACTGGCGACGTAAGCATTGCTACATAAGATGCCAACTTATTTGCTTACATCAGATGAATTCTGCACCACAGCTGTGGCTGCCAAGGATTCAATCTTTTGAAAGGTTGCTCTTACACTATTCTTATTCTTCTTTTTAAATTTGTGTATGGAACCTAAGGGAAGTTATGCAAAACAGTGGTGCTTTGCTTCAATCTCATCACACTGCCCCTCGCTATGCACAGCCTTGGGTCCATTTGTGTGCTTGGCAATTCAGCTTGCGCTTTTGGCGCACGTCTCTCTCCTTTTCCCCGTTCCTTGTCTCTCACGAAGTGTTGCATGAGGTTTTCTTTCTCTGATGTGGTTGCTCTTTTCTTTGAAAGCCTCTAAGTTATCCTGCTGCCCAGTTAGCATCTTGCCCAGCTTTCTTAAAGTGTGCACTGCTTATAGAGTGAAGTGAGACATCGAAACTTATAATACTCCTGGCACGTGCGATTGCTTGAGACAATGACTTCACGTTGGTACGAATGTTGACATTAAAAGTACTGATGCAAGGGCTCGTCTCTCTTGGGAATGCTTACATATGGGTAAAAATTACACCAATACGGCACGAACTGAGGACTTTGGAAACGTAAATATGTGCGATACTTAGCCCTGTAATTCACGCATTTAAATATGTGCATGCCACCTGTGAAACATCAAAAATTTTCCACAATGTTTACAAATCAGATCTTGATCTGTGCAGTTTAGCAACTGTTAGTTCAGTTATATGAATGTTTTTTCTAATTGCACTTGGGCACCTCTCAACTCGTTCGTCTCTGAGCTTCTTGTTAGAAGCTTTGTGATGTGTAAAATGGGGCGTCACATGCAACAAGTAGATTATTTACAGTAAAGTTTCTCGAGTGGCAAAATAGGCTGCAGGAGTGTCGCAAAAAAAAATCAAATATCCTACTGCTTGAATGCTGTGTCCTACAATAATTTATTGCTGAAGCAATATCGCATAAACAGTTGCTTGTCTCTCAAGGTACGCTTTTAAGAAGGAAGCACGTGTCTTCGAGGTATTAATGGATCGCACAGATCACAGGCTGGAAAGCATGCAGGTAGATGCGAGGCATTTGCGTGCCTTTTTCATTCGCAACGTTTTCTGGTTTGCAGACATCTTTAAAGTGCCCTCAATCATCGAGATCAAACATACCTTGTTTCCGTATCGGGACTTCTTGAGACGTAAAGTTTTGTGGCATTTCTTGCAGTACATACCTTCGTTGCCGATACTTGCGATGCTTCTTGACTAAGTATGGGGGATATAAAACATGTTAACCTGGCAACACATGTCAGTGTGGCTGTGGCAAATGTTATTATGAAAAGGCGTTCTCAAAGGTTAAGTTTTAATAGTAGTGCTAACAGTGCGTGGACCACTAAAGCATTTTTCAAGCTCAGCATTTCTTTGACATGAAACACGCACGAAGAGGTTTCTCGAACTCTATTTAAAAAAAAATCTACGCCAACTTGATATCTACCCTTGGTGTCTCTTTCGTCAAGTTTTTTTTTACCATTAAATCTTTGGGTCTTTGTGAATAGCTTCAAAATTGGTGATGAGACAGTTAGCTATTCTAAGAACTTCAATGAAAGGGCACCATGTGCCCTGTCTGGCTTTCAAGCCTCAGGCAATAGGTTGGTGTATACTGTGTTGTAGAAAGGTTATTCACAAATACAGGTGAAAACGGTTTTTGTTTTTTGTCATTTTAACTCATGCACACAAAGCTGTATCTAATAGGTTGGCCATTCCCAATGAGCCGTGTGGCCACTGAGCATGTTTGCATCTAGCATATTTTGCAATCGGCTTTTAAAGAAGCCAGGCGAATTACAGGTTGTGCAAAGGCATGTCATAGTGGGCTTGGCTGGAAGTTGATTTATGCAGTAGCATGATAAAAAAAAAAACCTACTCTTCTTATTGCCAAAGCTTTCTGCTTCAAAGTTTTCTCTCTGCTGGCTTGCAGCTTTTCTCATTTTTAGTATTTACGTAAATTGTCATCTGAATGCTATAGGCAATCACTTTCCTGTGTCACCTGTGCACTCTTGTGTAAAGAGCTGCTATGCACAAGCTGGGTCATCGTGCTTGTGCCCATTTTGTTTTTGGAAGAAGAATATCCTAGATTCCATAACGTATTTGCAAACTCTAAACTGTGTAGCAAATTTGTTTTGTTGTGGCTTTGAGGGGGTTAGGATGATAAGAGATGCACTTTGCTTGAGGAAACATTAACGACTGGCTTTCATCTTTTTGTGATTGGGTGCCTAACAATGCCGAATATGAATAGCGCTATCAGTTGATGTCAACTGCACTGAAATCTTGCATCGCGTGAAAAGTATATGTACAAGTATTTTTGAGGTAGTATACAGTTAAGACAGTGAAACACAAGCCTCTTGAGTTCGAATGCCTATCATCTGTCTCGTTAGTATAAAGTACGGTTCATGCAGTGAGCTTGCAAGTTGTGTAGGTTTAGAGAAGTGCCTCTGAATTTTAAAGGGGCCTTGTAATGGTTCTGTGACTTAACTCTAGAATGATTACCGAGATGAACGCAAAAAAGAATAGCGAGAATTTGTGCATGAAAACTGATGGGATTAGTCTTCAAATTTCAAAACCAGATTAGGCAACGTCAAGGAATGCTCATTTTCGCGTTTGACTCTCCCACTAGCGGCACAAGGGTGTTGCCACTCACTGCGCACATCTATAGACTATTCGTGTAACTGCTATTTGTTGGCACCGCTGTTCTTTCACATTAAGAAGCCTCTTACTAAAGTTTGTACTCGTTGCGTTACTTGCTGCACTCTTCTACTTAACTCTGAACCTTGCTGCTTGCTTGCACGACATAGCAACACTTATAAAGCGGGCAGTGTGCTGTTCCTCACTGGGCGCTAATTCTCTTTTCCAGCATCAAGGAAAAGGCTGGCAGGGTGGTGAGGGGGGCCATGAGTAGCACTGCCGAGTGAGCGGGAGACCGTTACCCTGTGAGGACCCTCTGTCCCCCCCCCTTGGTGCAGTCGGGGGTCCCAGTGGCCCCTGCGTGGCCTCTGCCGCCATGAAGATAGAGCGCAGCCGGCTCAAGAAAAGCTCCTCGGAGGTTCCGCTGGACTGCAAGCTCCTGGTCGAGCGGCTCAAGAGCTGCACCCAGGAGGAGCTGCTCCAGGAGCTCAAGGCCGTCAAGAGCTGGAACTGGGGCAAAGTGAGTGAGGCCAGCACTGCCAGCGGCGGCTTTGCTGTGTGGCATGCGAGGGCCAGCTTGTTTGGGGCTTGTGAAGAGTTACTAGCGAATTTCAGCATGTTCGCACGTATTTATTTCTGTTTAAACACACTTTTGCGCGTCATTGGAGCCGTTAACAGCGGTGGCAAAGCTGGTAGTAATCGTCTTGTGGCAGGTTTTTCCACTCTACAATACCTCTGCAAAAACTTTTCAGTTGTGGCAGTGTTCTTGTGTAAACAAGGTAATAAAAGTACAGTGAGTTTATTATTGTTGAACCAGCTACTCCTTACACCAGCAGTTCAGTAAAGCATTGAAGCTCCCTGAAATTTTACCCAAATTTGTATCTACTAGTGCTGCCCATCATGTCTGGTAACCCATGATAACATAAAGGTTGAGAATGAGAAGCTTATACACGGACCACAATTCTATATTTCCGAGATTCTTGCCTGTTGCAACAACTCAAGCTGTTGATGAGGTTGCCATTTCGATGGTGGGAGCATCTTAATGGAAATAAAATGCTAAAGAGCACTTGACATTTAATAGTGTGTTAGAGACCCTCCGTAGCACTTTTTTTTAAACAACCATAAAACTAGGTGCGGTTGCTAAGCATCAGAACAGGAAGAATAGAAAGGAGGACAAGGAAGACTGGTGCTTGACTTGCGTATTGAAATGCCTTTACACAATTAGTAGATAACAGAGCATTGTGAAATCGCTCAAGCGTGACCATTTAGTTTAGCACATGATAAAATTGGAGGGATTCTCCATTAAAGGATTTTTTGTGAAATCGCATAGTACTTCAATAACGTAGACGAAAATGAATACCCAGACTTCCTTATAATAGTCACATCTGCCCTCAAAATATGTTGTATGACCAAAATTTTATTATAAACAATTTTTCTTAACACTGAATCTGTGTGATAAAGGTATTCTTCACTTGTTTTGTTATAACCAATAATTTGTTTTATCTGAATTCGTTGTATCGAGGTTTGTGTGAACTCCACTATAATGTCCCTCATAACTGTCTGTGCAGTTTTGTGGTGTTAAATGCTAATTATTGGCAATTCACCACGTGCATCGTGGGCAACAGTCTTGATTGAAACCCTGGTTTTTAAGAGCTGGCCTCTCTCGGCAATGGTGTTGTCGCCCCAGGTTTTGCATGGCGTCTAACGCGACGCCTCAAATGGGAGTGAAAGCCGCGTCCGGACGTTGCCATGATCCATGGGTGGGGTGTGTTCTGTTGCTTGCGAGCGCTGTGGAAAGGTTCCCTGTGTTTCACAGTGTGCAGTTTCCCTTGTTTAATTGCATGCAGTGTGAGCTGTACCACTGGATCGATGTCCTGGACCTGTTCGACTCTCTGCTGGAAGCAGCATGCCAGACAACCCAGGAAGGCCAGTGGTGTCTGCCATGCGACAGTCCCGGCCGAGAACAGGTGGGCTTCTTTTTTGACGGTGAACCCACGTTGGTCTGCGAGATGCTACACCTCTACAATTGTGATGTCTCACATAGTGCCAGTGCTGCTTTGAAATATCCGTATGAATCTATTTGCGGTGAAAGCCCGAGGGCATGGGCTTGATTGAAGGCCATAGTAGCCGCATTTCAGTTAATGGCAAAGTGCGAAGAACATCTGTGGGTTTAGATTTATCTGCACATTAACCCTTTCCGTACTGGCACTGTAGATTAATAACACTGCATGAAATTCTCCTGGTGCCTCAGAAACAAAATAAAAACTGCTAATCGGTAGAAGAAATTAAAAAAAAATCCCCACTGTGATCGATGCCACCATTGTGGCATTGTTGCAACGCTGGGGGCCACAAAGAAGAAAGTCGTGTGACCAAAGTTGTGTGTTACGCCGAGGCGGGTAGAAGCACCAGCGGCATTTGGTGTAAAAGCGGATCGCTGTTGCTATTGACACATTATTTCCCGTAGTTTCTGAAGTTGTGAGGAACAGCATATGGTGAAAATATCTGTACAAACTAAAATGTCACTAGAACTCGAACCTCGATATAATGAACCAGGATATAAGGAAATATCTGTTATAACAAAGTAAATTAAGGATAGTCTTGCAATAGATACACTGCTGGGAATATACCATTATAATGAATTTTCGGTTATAATGCTTACTTGCATGTAAGATGCAATTTCATCATAAGAAAGTTTATATGTAGACTGATGTGCTGGCTGTCGGAGTTCTAGCTAAAGAATAGCACAGAAACTGCTGATAACCACCGAGCTGTCTTTTTTTTTTCTGACAGTCAGCGTCTTGTTTCTTCTTGTTCTGCCTGTGTAATACACGAACACAAACGTTCAGTATAAGTGCCGATTCCTCATTATGGTCTCAAAAACGAGACCAACAGTATTGTTTATATCACAGCTTGTTAATGAGACATGTAATGTGTGCATGCATGCCTTCCTTTTTTTCTCTCGTAATAGGAGAAGGAGCTCCTGTTGTACATTCTTCAGTTTACAGCCCTCCTGATCGAACACAGCTTCTCGAGGCATCTCTACAACTCCATGGAGGTCAGTTGGTCATATGCGAGTTTTTAAAATTAATTATAAAATGCGCCACTTCTGGCATCTACACACGGGCCTTGGAGGTCAGTTAGGTTATATGAGAGTTCTTAAATTCATTTTGAAATGACACTGCTGGCATTTACATGGGGCAGTTCTTTGCAAAAGTGCTTCAAAGAGCAGTCATTGCATTCAATCCATACCAGTAATTATAGCTGAAACAAAGCTTGTGGTTATTTTTACTAGTGATAACGTTATAAGGTTTGTGCCACCATATTTGAAGCTTGTGTGTTGGCTGCTGCAAGCCTTTATTATAGCTCCGGGAAGCATGATACAAGCACCAATATTCATTTGTTATCCTTAAATAAATTAATATCACCTTTTTTATTTGTGCAATTTTCGCAAACCTGTGCATGTCTACATTCACTACAGATGTGTTGTGACGTCGAACTTTCGTTGCCCTTTCTACAGAGCTACGGCAGCTCTGGACATGCTTGCGATGGGCTTCGGCCGGGAGAATGAGCATTTATGTACACTGTCGAGGGAAACTAAAATACATTATAAACGTTTGCTGCGTCCGACCATTCATGTGTAATGGCCTAGCGTACAGAGGACACTCGCAAGAGGCTTGTTTTGGCCTCGAAATTTGATGGCACCACTCATTTAATGCATAGCTGGATTCGCTCCTGTGATGTCCGAGGCAAAGACGAGATTAAGATGGTGTTTTTATCACTCCATGTAACTCTCCCATCTCGTAGCAACAAAGTGCTGTGTATCATTCAGTTTGTTTTCGTTAGTGTGCTATGTCTTCAATTTCTAAATCCCATGTCCAAGTAAGTCTTGGAGTAAAAAAAATTTGGCTTTTTTATTCCGCAGTCAAGAAACTTTTTTTTTTTTTGTGAAAAGGGCTTCTAAGGAAAATTCTCTTGGAGCTCAGCTAGCATAGCCATGAACATGTAATGACAAGTCGCTTATTGTGTGTGCGCAGCACCTAACGGCACTGCTGTCATCAAGCGACATGCAAGTGGTGCTGGGTGTCCTCAACTTACTCTACGTTTTCAGGTGAGTCCTCAACCTCTTACCTGATCAGTTTCTGCGCTGCAGAAAGAGCTAGCTCTTTTCTCGTGTGCCGAATCGATCAGATCTTTACATTTGGTCACAAGCACAGGGGCCTGTCATTATTATTCTCCACAAGTGCAATTAACTGTTCCGCATTTTGCCAACCACTTACGATAGTTTCACAATGACAGCTGTGTCTGTGTTTTTGTCTTCCCCAAGAGAAGGAAGCTGTGGTGCACTTGTGTGCCAATGACAAATTAGAATTTGCTGCCGTGAGATGGCAAAATTGCATCGCTAGAACAATATTTTTGAACTTGAAAAAGTTATGAGTAGTTGCAGATTGTTAATTAATGGTGCTGCTTTCAAGTATAATTGGCTGTCTGAGAATAGTTCTGCATTTCTATATAACCCACGCTGTGTGGTCAGTTATAAATGGCTTGCTCTCTGGCTCTAACATTTGCCGTGCAGTTGAAATGGCATTGCTGTCACGCTTCGAGTATACTGTCTGGTATTTCTTCCTGGTGTTGTTGGGCGCTGTACAGTGGGAGTGGGCAGACCTTGCAAAGCCCACCCGTGCTTTTGTCGTCACCCGTGCTTTTGTCTCTCGGCAGCAAACGTTCCAACTTCATCACAAGGTTAAATCCAGACAGGCGGCAGGCCCTCCTGACAAGGCTGACGTACCTGGCGGAGGTGGGTGCAATTTTTCGTCTGGCACATGCATGTCGCAGCAAGTTAGCAATAGCAATTTTTCATTGTCAGTTCGTGCACATCATGTTTGATGCTCGTTAATGAGAGTCATGTACAAGCTTCTTGGAGTATCAGGTTTGCGTTATCTGTTCGAAGTGGCAACTTGCTGGTTTCCAACAGTTCTTTTGCAACATTTGGCATCGTTGTTACAGTGCCAGTTGGAGCTAATGCTTTTGTCATGTGGTTGCATCCCGAAAGTAAATTGGGAGGAATGAACTCAGTCTGTGTAATTGCTTACTATCAACACTGTTACCTATAAAAAAAATTGGGGTAAAAGTATTAGCTATTGCTAATACCAGAATAGTTTATTGTCGCCTACTTGGCTCATCTCTGCCTTGGCGTTTTTCTTTTTTTTTTTTTCAGAACTGGGGAGGAAAGGAGAATGGCTTTGGCCTGGCTGAATGCTGTAGGGACCTTCCAATGAGCGTAAGTTAGAAGTGACGTTGCACAGTCTTGCAATTTGTTGACCAACAAGTGTTGGGTGTGTTAGTGTGTTTGCAAATCTTTATTCTTGCTCAATAACTGCATTCACTTGGCTTAGGTACTCGTAAGGAGTTTGGTCGAAGAGAGTTTCATTTGAGACAACACAAGCTACAGTACTTTCATTATTTTTTTGTGGTTCTTTGAATGAGCTTAGCCGAAGCATTTTGGATTCATGCAGTGCTCATGGTGGCTGCCCTGCGCACTGTTTAGTATAAAAAAAGTATATAAAAATATATATAAAAAAAAGCCTACGTATCAGGCTTTGCCAGTGCATGTTAAAGAACACTAGATTGTCGAAATTTCCGGAGTCCTGTACTGCAATGTGTCGCCTAATCAAATTGCAATTTTGGGACCTTGAACCTCAGAAATTATTACAGTATTGGAAACAAACCAAAAAAGCACAAAAATCATATTGCTGAGATAAATTATTCCCATGTCCTCTGGCTGTGTCATCTCTCATAATATTAGCATATCTTACCCTTGACGAGTCAGTTGCCAAGTGAAAGAAAATGTAAAGGCTGTGAAGTGTACACCGCTCAGACAATGCTGACAGTGACATCGTCTAAATAAAAATACAACTTTTTCTTTGAAGCATGGAATGATCTGCCACTGTATTATGTCATCGTTGGGTCGATTCTTCGGGTGTGCAGAAATTTCCAGCCAGCGCCACGACTCTTCACTTTGAGTTTTACATGGAGCCTACGGATGGCACGGGAGCCAAGAAGCAGCCATCCACCACAGTCTCCGTCATTCACATGGAAAACGTGGACAAGGTAATTCTTGCAAACCGTTTTCAATTCTTGTGCTGTTGGTTGATCGAAGCAGCTTGAGAGATATGCGATGTAGACTGCTTACAAAGTAACCGCTTATAGTGCAGAACCGGTTACAGTGCGGTCTTTTTCGACTCCCGCTTGCCCTCCTGTAGAAATCTATGTATATGCATACCACTAATTGTGCGATCCCTCAAGAGGAAAGACTAATTATAATGTGGTTGCCGGAAAATCTTGGACAAACGCAGTGCAGAGTGCGCGCCTGAAAGGAGGCATACTGGGAGAGCCACTGGGGAGTGAGCGACGACTTAGTTACGGAGGAGGAGGGGACGCGGAGTGAACAAACAAATGGGGGAGGGAAGAAAAAAAAGGAAAAAAAGAACCCCGACACGCTGCGCGGGTTCGTCGCTTTTGCGCCGGTGTCGACACAGCTACAGTGTATACGTCGCTAGCGTGGCTCCGGACGCGTGCGGCTCGACAAAGTACGTTCGGTGCCGTCTTTTATCAACTGCGATAAAGTTTCCTGCCCGAAAAAGCATTTCGTTATTGAGCTTGGTACAGATATTGCGTTTTCTACCTCGGTCGAGCTTTTGCCTTTGCTGCCAGTGTGTGGTCTTCGTAAGCTTGGTGGGCTTTCGTCATTTTGATCTCCCGGCCACAAATGCGAACGTGTCGCGTACGCTATTCTTGGTTCAATGCTTGAGTGCGATATTTTGGAGGCCGGATCTTCATGTCTTGGACAAACTTCCCACGACAACATGCCTAATGGCAGGCTTGGCCTAATTGGCATTGGTAGCGCTTCGGTAGCGGTCGCATGCTATCTATATCTTGCAGTTTGGTATGGAATTAACAAAACTCTTTGTGGTGGCTGCACTTAACGGGAAGGGATACGTATCCTTAATGAAAACTAGGAATGGTGTTCGCAATTCGATTGTGATGTTTTAAAATCGGGTGCGCACATGTGAAATCAAAGGACTGGCATCTTTCAATGCGTGAAATCCTGGACGTGATTCGACATAGTGTCTGTGTAATGCGCATAATTCAGGTGGCCTGAGGAGTAGGCGAATTTTCGCGATGGTGCTTTCTTTTGTTGAAACCCCCACCTCCTCTCCCCTTTCTTGCGTTAACTTCATTTTTTTAAACATCATCAATTTTTTAACATTTGGAAATTTAAGTTGTTGTAAACATGATGCAATGCATGCTTCGATTCCCAGTCATGCGAGGCTGCATGCTCAACGTGTTTTTTCGCAAGTGCGGCCCTTAAAAAATGTTGTTTTGGGTATAGCGAATACCGCTTATAGTGCGGATATTCACGACTTCCACGGCTTACCTTATAAGTGGTCTATACTGTAATAAGGGAGTTAGTTTATAAGGCACTGATTTTCTAAAAGTACGGTTAGCTATGTTTGGCAGAATCGAAGCCATGCTACACGACTTTTTTCAAAAATAAAAATTAGTTTAACTTAAGTCATTTATACATTACTTCTGAAATTTCTAATTCATAAAAGTGTGGGCATGGACTCGACAGAGAGATTTATCAAACTCAAGCAAATACTGCCAGACGACTCACTGGTGTGCATTATATTTTTTCTCTTTTTAAATGGAGCATACTTTGTGCCCAGTGGTGGTGAAATTAACTCTCATTCTTTTTTTTTACCAGGTAGAAATGAACTTAGATAAATTTTACTAGGTAGAAATTAAATGAATCCAACTTTACCTCGTAGAAATGAACTGAAGTGCACTTTATCTAGCAGAAACAAGCTGTAATTGACGTCACCAGGTGAAAATTGACTGGAATCGCCTTTACCAGGTAGAAATTGACAAAATAACTTTACCAGGTAGAAATGAACTGAAACGGGCTTTGCCAGATCATTTATGGCCCTGAGGTAAGGTTGAGCTGTGTGCATTTTTACACTGTGCAAAGAAAGGGTGTAGGACCCTGCTTTAAGTATATCTGCTTTTGTTCTTATCTTGTGTAGATTACGAACAAGAACCCATCGCAGATCATGGAGGAACTGCTCGAGACATACGCTGTCCCACCAGCCAAACACGTGAGTGTTCCCTTTATTTTATCGACATTCCTTGAGTAATGTATTGCTAGTTTTAAGGTTTTAATATAAGATTACCTGCCCCAAATGTAGAAACATGTTGCTGCTGAAAGATAATGAACAAACTTTATTCAATGGGCAAAACGATTCCCATCCCTTTCAGAGGAGGTGAAGACCCAACATGAAATGACTGCCATGGTCTTGTCTGCTTTGGCTTTATTATTATTTTTTTTCATGATGCTCCTGCATTGCTGTTTCATAGCATGTCAAGTCAAAAGTGTTGGAGTAGAGTTGCATTTTTTAATTTTTCTAAGCTTCCTTCTCTTAGTGACTTTCTTGACCACCTTTTTCTGATGTAAGTTTCGTCCGGCTCTGCTCGTAGCTGTGTCTCAACATAAAGAAATGTTGCCACCCTATCACTCTATCTATTAAAATTAGGAAATTTTTTCTTTAAAAACCTGACCTAAGTCTAAAGAAGATGTCATTGATGTCATTCCACTAATCTGCCGGTGGTGTAAAAGTCTTGTAATTCGGACTGGTTCTATGGTCTTGGCTAGCCATCATTGGTACTTCGCGTATGTCTGGCCATGTCTTAGTTGATTTGAATGATTCTTGGAGAGCGCACCTAATGTGAAGTAGTGCAAATGTGCAATGCAAAAGAGTTAAAGCAGCTCTATTGCTCTTGCTGTACGAAGTGTTGCAGCGACGCCGTCCTAGTCATCGTCGGAATGTGTATTAACCACTGGAAAGTCTGAACACCAGATGCCGATATTCACGCACTGCCGTGAACGACACTGCGAGCCTTTGAATTGGTTGCCATTCATGGTCGTGCTTTGAGTCAACCTTTTAATGCACCGTGGTGGCAAACAATAGTTTCGTTGTAGTTCCGCGCATGTAATTATTCAATGTTTTAAGAACTGGACTGAGACCATGATTTGAGTGCTTGACCGATCTCATCAAATTTCTTTCCTGCCTTGCGTCAGTGTCGTCGGGAGGTTACGAAATGTGCGACGTTTTTTTTGAGCGTGGCCTGTGCTGTATGGGAAGTGTTCTATCGACATCTAAACACGATCAAATACCAATGAATGAACGTGGGCTGTCGTTTTGTTCTCCCTGCACAGATGCTGCTGCTGACACATGTTCGTTTAGCGCACAGTTTTTCCAGCTACCCCAAGCGGTTACAGTGTGTGCAGGCTCGGCTTCAAGCGCTCTCCATACTCGGTGAGAACCGTTTTGTTTGTGGCCACCCGGTTGTGCAGCCTGCGAGGTGGTTCCACTTGATAACTCTCGTGTATAATATTGATCAAATGAGTGGGCCGGCTCAGTCACGAGGTCTTCTGTTCATACAGTATATATATTCGTTTTTTGAATAAAATTTCAGTTGAAAGTCAGCGCTGTACCACGTCCTTTTCTCTTAATCTATGTCCGGGTGTTTCGCGCTGTAAGCCACGACGTAAAAGTTGGCGGGCACTATGTGGCATCTGTTTGCTTATCTGAACTCGTGAGATATAGTACCCTGGTCAGTTTAGCTGAGGCGTGCTAACATGTTGTGGTGTCTATAACTAAGGTGTTGCATTGCTAAGCATGGGAAGGCAGGTTCGTTTTTGGCTGATTTGGCGGTATTTTTTAATCCTTGGTCTCTCACTGCAGTACGTCTTGTTATCTTCACTAAATTGGTATGGGACACCCCAGAATTTATTTTTTGGCACTCTTATCAACTTGAATGAAAATGCGTCTTTTGTGCTCGTACGATGCATAGGTACTATGCTTGTACATGTGTATGAATGAACTTGCAGGATTTTGTGCTATCATTAGCATGCAAGTGTACTCTCCATTCATGCCCCTTTCTCTCCTCTACACAGTGTACTGCAGTGCAATCCAGGACAACATAAACAGTCTCCTGTACAACGGCCTCATTGAGGAGCTCGTGGATGTCCTCGAGTTGAAGGATCCCAATCTCATAGTGAGTGCTGTTCTTGCAGTCAGCTGCGCATTCGGCAACAATTAAGAGGTTATGCTTGGTTAGTTGTGGCGATGTGGGTATTGTAAATGTTTTTGTTTCTTGGTGCAAAACGCTGAATTTTTTATTATACAATGATGTAAAGGTTGATTTTCACCAGGATATGGATGGGACAATGAACAGATTAAGGGGGGAGATGGCATTGAAAGAAAACTTTTTTGTTTGTTGACCTAGAGCAATGAAATTTGGCACGCATTCTCATAAGTGTCTTGAATAGGGAAATATGCAGTTTAATCATAATACCTCGAGTAGTTCTCAAGTTTCATCATGCTACGTGGTTCGACTTCTATGGTCTGCTCGTGGAAAGCCTAGCGCTTTCACAAAACATGCCAGAAAGCTGTAAATGGTGTTGATCTTTACTCAAAAGAAGACTATTTGGTATGACAATCTCAGAATTTTTTTGATCACTTTTCTTTTTTTATAGAGATCATCATGGCTGCCTACACACATTGTCAGAAACAGTGTCATGTACAAGTCATCCTCTAGAAAAAAAAAAAACTGCATCAAAATTCGTCCAGTAATTCCCGTGCTACAAATTTCACGAGCAACCTACAATGTCCAAAACACACTTGTGAGCAAAAGCCTGTCGAAGTTTTCAACTGGCTTTTTTCGATGAACTTTCTTGTTTCTCGTTGGATATTCATGAAAATTGGCACAGACACTAAGAATGACCTGATAGTGCTTCCACAAAAATTTTGAGGCGATACTAGAATTACTTTACGAGAGACAAACTATTTCTTCATTGAACCTCGTGGAGGGGCTGAGCATAATGTAAAAAAAAAAAACAGTATTGAGAAAACTGGGTTTAAGGGGAGATGCTACTCGAAAAACGATTTTATTTAATAAGAGTCTGAATTTAACACAAATTGGCATGCTAATAGTTTTTTCTCCTCTTTTCAAATATGTCATTTATTTTCATGTAGATTGCTTGGTTTTCTTTCTGCAGGTCAGATACTGCAAAATTATGGCCATTGTTATACAACAATTCTGACCTATAAAAATTTGAAATAAAGCATGCAGATATAGCTGACTATGATCCTTTGGAACTGTAGAGTGCAAAAAACTATATAAATTTTGTGTGTAAAAAGGTGAAATACAATAATAAAATAGAAAAATTTACTATGGCTCTAGTTGCCAAGGGCTTTCAATGTTATGTAATTTTTGAAAAGCATAATCAAGCACCACTGACAATCTGAATAGATACTTGCACTCTATGGGCCTTCATCATGCTATGTGCAAAATTTCATAGAGGTATGACAATTCTAAGTACACGAACTAGCATGTATAAGAAGCACAGATCACACAAAAGTGCAAAAGGAGAAAAACGCGTTTGAAAGTTTGAAACCTTTTTTTTTTTATCACAGAGTTGTTAGAAATGCATAATCTTTGGTCATAATGTTCAACAGAACTTTGGAAAGCACTGCAAGTTACTAGAACTGTCCTGCAGCACAGGTTGTGCCCTCACGGTCCTTGCGAGCACTCTCTTCTAGCCGTGCCCTTTTCACTCCACGACGACGGTGGACCCTTGCTTCTGCTGTCAGACGCTCGGACATTCTCTTGATGCGCCTCGCATCGCGGGAATCACTGAAAGTAACTAGATCTCTAGATGGCAGTATGTTGAGCTCTTCCAGGATGTGCTCGAAAGTAGCATGACCCTTGTTGAACCACAGGATTGCCATAGCTGCGGCAGTCTGGACAACCGTTTGGGAGACAAACTTACCGTAATTACTCGAATCTAACGCGCACCTTTTTTCCGGTTAAGCGAGTTCATAAATCGCATGCGCGTTAGAATCGAGTACGAACAAAAAAATTACGGTCAATCTATTGCCATCGCAAATCCAAAATGGCCGCCCCCTACGTGCGTCGGCATGGTGCGTCGGCTATTTCTGCCTATGTGTTTACCATGTGCGGCACTTCGTACGTGTGCTGAGGAGTTCGTCATCTAGTAGTGCATTAGCATCGACGATGTGGAAGGGCCGACTCCAAAAACTCGAGTGCACCACGATGCCGCTTTTAAAAGAAAAGTCATCGTGTGTGCAGAAACGGACGGAAATCGGGCCGCATCGCGGTCCTTCCCGAAACGTGCGTGCGGGACCGGCGGAAACAAAAGCAGAAGATTGTCGACAGCAAAGCTTCACGCAAAGGCTTCAGTGAACCACAGCAGGGTCGGTTTCCGCAAATTGAAGAGCTGCTCCGCGAGTATGTGCTTGAGGAGCGAGTGGCACAGCGGCCCATGACGACAGAACTGCTCCAAGTGCGGGCTATGCAATTAGTCTTAGAAGAAAGTCTAATGCGGAGCCTGTTTAAAGCGAGCAAGTGCTGGCTAATTAACTATATGAAGAGGAAAGGCTCTTTCCTCCGAAGGGGAACATGCATATGCGAAAACTTTTGCGGAGAAGTACGATGAAAAGCTTTACAGTTTTCAGAGGTTCGTCCTAAACTTGCGGCGCAACAACGGCTACCTGCTTGGGCAAATCTGCAATGCCGATCAGACGCCTCTTTACTTCGACATGCCTGGCACCACAACTGTCGAGAAGAAGGGGGCGAAGCAAGTTCGCGTGCTGACATCGGTCCACGGTAAAACTACAGTGACGGCAATGCTCTGTTACACGTCAGATGGGCACAAGCTTCGCTCGTACCTCATATTTAAATGGAAGACAATCCCGAAAGGAATCGTTTTTTCGAGTGGTGTGATCGTGCGGGCCAGCAAAAAAAAATGGGTGCGCGTTGCAATCGATGTCTTACGTTTTTTTTTTTTTTTTCGCGGTGGAAATCGGGTGCGCGTTACAATCGAGGGCGCGGTAGAATCGAGTAAATACGGTAGTCTTGGGGCAAAGTAGCCAAATTTTGCTGTTCAGGGATTCCGATGCAATCTGGGTTTTCCCTTTGATGCATCGAGCAAGGAGCTTCTCATCCGTTAGCCGCTTATAAATGGGCAAAACAGCCAATCCCTGTGCTTTTGTCAGTAGAGGTGTGTGGCGTGGTGCAGGTTCACCAAGTGCTTCAGCGCGTTGATGTTTACACCACGACTCTGTTCCTGCAGGGCAAAACTTGTGGCTGCCAGCATTGTCAGTAGAGCATGAGTGGAAGTACGAAGCGCATACTGCAGTGTACATATCCCGTACACTCCCCCTGTTGCTTGTTATGGCAATCTGATAGTATGTTTGGAGCTTCTGAATGGCTGGCTCTTTCATTTTCTGCCCTCGTGGTAATGGCACATGCAGCTTCCGTAGCGCGGTGCCAAGTCTCTTGGCCACATGATTAGTGCAGTCTTCTTTTTCTATATTGACAGCACCATAGACTTTTGACTCTGCAACTGCACTATATGCTTTGCTGTCACCGCCACTCAAGAATGTCATGAAATACAGTGGGGTGTCATAAGTCAATGTTCTCTGCCAAATGCGCATTGCAGCCTCCGTTTCCATGGCATATGGCATGGGAGGAACAGTCTGAATTTTTTTCACAGACTGGGCCATGGAATGCCTGCCACACTACCTCGTCTGGGCCCATATGCTTGTGCCTACTGCATCTCAGGCAGTAATTTGATATGACCTCGAAGTCTAAGCAGAGGCCAGTATCTAAGGAGATAACTGCACCAATACCGTTGTGGCTTTTGTGGCCCCTCTTCTGCCAAGTGCCGTCGAACATAACAGCCACATCAGTTTCGCCTGCTACTTTTTTCGTCAACTCTCTGGATTGGCGCAAGTTTTCACTCACTGCTGCCATGGCAGCGGTGTGCACCTTCTTTGCTATAGAAAAAAAATTCTCGGTGGTGCATTGGCTTTGGGAGTCCAATAATGGAGCAAAATCTCGACAATTGCTCATGCCCAATGCCGACAGCGCGTGCAGCCACCGCCGCCTTCACATTTACAGCGAAACTATCTCGGGAGCTCCCACTGTCGTACCGTTGGCTCACTCGGCTGCTGCCGTCCGCCGTAACACGCAGTGACGTATAGGAGCACGAAAGAACAGTCGCTGAGCATTCGCTGTTTTCGCAATGAAGTTCGAGGAGCGACGAAAGTCCCTTGCGCTTTTCTGCCGGCTCCCGAACAGCAAGTTTTTGAATACCGCAAGCAGGCATGCCGCACCTGCCACAAGTGCCGTCAGCAAGAGGGTGTCGCACAAAACTGTCGTTGCACAAACCTCATCGCGCTGTCTTTCGTCTTTTTCGAAGAAGCCGAGTTTCTTTTCCGAAGCACTGACGAAAGAAAGCGCAGCGTCAATCCCTTCAACGCAGCCACTGTCGCTCGCGCACTCGTCGATGCCGCCGTCAGGCCTAGCACACGTAGGCGCATTCTCGTTCGTCGCCGTCGTTCGGGACGCTTTACGCCGCCTTCCCTTGAACTTGTGCTTCATTCGAAACTTCTGCGGTCTCACGTTGCACTTTTTCGGGCTTGTCATCGCGGAAATATGCGTAGACGCGCAGAAAAGCAGACGGACCAAATGCCGATGGCCGCCACCAACACAGCTGACAATGACTCTGTAGCCAATGGCGATGCGGCTTAGGGTGCCGTGCGTTTCAAACCGCTCAAACCACGTGATAAAAAGGCCTCGTTTTTTATTTTTTTTTTTTTGCCCACGTACGAAACTGGCGGTCGTTGGAGCTGTAAGAAGAAGGCCGGACGCAACTTTCCCAACCGATCGTGATGGCGGGCGGCACTGCGACGGGGAGCAGCGCGCAGTCAAAGATGGCCAATATCGGCGCAAATTCACGAACTTTTGAGCCACCGCGATGCCTTCATACACATTTTTTTGCATTTTGCGGTTCGAATTTAGTTTTGAAATTTTCACAGATGAAAGAAGGAGGCTTGAAGATTACAATGCAATAAAAATCAGAAATATGAGAAATTTCGCTAAAAACGCGATTTTTCGCCTCGCATCTCCCCTTAAATTTTCAACTTTTCCTTTTGTCTTCGTATATTTGACTTCTCAAGCATCTGGTCTCTGACCAGTGTGCCTTGGTTGCCCTTTCTTTTTTTTTCCATGATCTCTTTTTCACGATTTACAAAGAACAAGTATGGATTTCAAACCAAGTTCTTTGTATGAAGGAGTGGTGTGATAAGCATGGCAGAAAAGATTGTAATTGAATAAGACCATATACTGAAATGATTACACATATTTCTTGTGCTGAAGTTGTAGTGTAATTAAGTACTTTAGTGTAATTAAGTACTTAAGTTGTAGTGTAAATAGTACAGTTGAAAGCTTAATGACACAATTTTATAGTCCGAAATGCCATCGTAAATTTCTATTACCGGACTGCGGTTATATATACAGTGGAATCTCGATGATACGATCACGGCTAATACGAATTTCCGGATGATACAATTTTTTCTGTGGTCCCTGCCGAGCCCCATTACTTTGCAACGCGCTAGAGTACGTCTGTTACAAATCGATTTTTCGCCCCCGTCGTTTGATACGAATGAATGCCGCCCCACTGACGGCCGCGAAATAGAACAGCGCTCAGTCGCGCGCCGAAATGCGCGCTGCACCGCTGATTTGGCATTTTGCCAACGGTGCCTGCCAGCAGTGCGTGGCGGCCTCCAACATCGGCGCGCGGCGTGCGCGATATCGGAGACCTCGGAGACCGCTTGCGCCCTTTAATTTCGGTTTAGGTTTAGAGATGGCGCTGGCCACGGTTTCCTTTCTTCCTCTCTTTTTGGGTGTGGCGGCGCGGACGCGACGACGCGGTGGACTGCGCGGGGCGAATGGGGAGGTGACGCTTTTGTTGCTGTTGTGCTTTTCCTCTTTCTCTGCGTGGCGTTGGACGGAGTGGCTGCAGTGCTGTGCTTCAGGCCGCGTTCTTTGTGTTTGCGCCATTTTGCCTAGTCGCAACGAGCTAAGTCTCACAAGCGAAAAGCGCTCTCCTTTAAGGAGAAATTAGACATCCTTCGAAAGGTCGATGAGGATCCTAAGAGAAAGCGGACGGAGTTGGCTGAGGAGCTAAGCCTTGCAACGTCAACACTGAGCACAGTTGTTGGACAGCGAGAGATCAAAATGAAAAACGTGCTTTCGTTCAAAGTCAACGCAAAGCAAGCGAAGACCGTTCAGCACGTGAAGCTTGAAGAGACTCTCCTGACTTGGTTTAAAGAAGTAACCGCAGCTGGCGTAAATGTCGATGGCAAAGTTTTGCGGGAGAAAGCCGACGAGTTTGCACTTGCTCTGCATATCAACAGATTTCAGGCCTCAGGTGGGTGGCTGCAGCGCTTTAAGACTAGGCACGCTCTCGTTTACAAAAGCGTCTGCGGCGAAGCGAAAAAAGCTGACGAGGCAGTTGTCAGCGACCGGTTAGAGAAGCTGCCGTCACTCATTGCAGAGTATGAGCCTCGTGATATTTTTAATGCTGATGAGGCAGGTCTCTTTTTTAACCTGCAACCCGAAAAGAGCCTCTGTTTAAAAGGCGAAGCATGCAGAGGAGGCAAAAAAAAGCAAAGAGCGTATTACTGTGCTCTTGTGCTGTAACGCCGACAGATCTGAAAAGCTTAAGCTGACTGTAGCCGGAAAGATCCAAAAGCCCCGGTGCTTCAAGCGCGAGAGTCATTTGCCGTGCGTTTATCGCGCAAACAAAAAGGCGTGGATGACAGCGGCGTTGTTTGAAGAGTTTTTGTCACTCCTTGACAGGAGGATAGCTTGTAAGAATCGGAAGATTCTTCTTTTTCTTGACCAGTGCGCCGCCCACCCGAGGCAAGTAACGCTTCAGAACATCAAACTCGTCTTTTTATCCGCAAACGCGACGACGTACCTGCAACCCCTTGACGCTGGAATTATTAAGAATGTGAAGCACCATTTTAAGAGCCTTCTTGTGCGTCGCCTACTCGCAAAAATTGACTGAAAGGACGAAGGTGACCTGAAAATAAGCCTCTTGGACGCCATCCATTTTATAGCTCTGGCATGGGATCAGGTAACTCCGACTACCGTAGCGAACTGCTTCGGCAAATGCGGCTTCTTCGGGAGTCCAGAAGAGGTGCCCCCAGAGCCGGAAGATCCTACAATTGAGGACTGGAAATAGCTCAACGTCGAGTGCACATCTGATGAATTTTGCACGGCAGATGACAATCTCGCCACCTGTGGTGCGTGCACGGTCGAAGATATTGTTGAGGAGGCCGCGTGCTGGGCTGCCGATTCCAGCGATGATGGCGACGACACAGACGTGGGCGACGTCGAAGGACCACCACCGGCGGCTGAAACGCTGCACGCGCTCGACGTTCTGAGGTGCGCTGTTGCCACGGATGAAGTCAGCGACGACACGTGCAGGCGTTTTTATGCTTTCGAACAAAGTCTGCTAAGTGACCTGGCGAAGAAAAAGAGGCAGAAGGACATCAGAGACTTTTTCATCAAGAAATAAATGCTTTTTACGTACTTGTGCCTGGATGAGTTCACGTCTGACTCTTTGTTAATTTAGCTAGTTTTATTTCGATGATACGAATTTCGGCTACTACGAATATTTTTCGTGACCCCGTGAGATTCGTATCATCGAGATTCCACTGTACCACTACTAACAAGAAACAGGTCTAAAATTGTGCTAAGTTCGTTTTGAATGCGAGTGGGCGTTTTCACAAGCTGGGTCAAGTCATGGAACAGCAAAACATCAAGAAAAGATACAGATGCAGCAGAGGTGGCATGTGGAAATTCATCCAACCAATTTATCATGGGAAAATTAAAGTCGCCACCGATTAAAGACGTTGCAACTACTCGTTTTATACTGACAGCACTCCATATGACCGTGGAGTGCGCGGCCGTTATTGATCGTTATTGACAGCACTCCATATGATCGTGGAGTGCGCGGCAGTGTGGACAGTGCAGTCGGCGCGTAATGCAGTTGCTGGTGACATTCGGAGACGATGCGCGAAATGTGTAACTACGATGACAAAAAATCGGCGCGCACTGCGCTTGGTATCGCATTTTCGAGTGACGACGCGCGAAACTGCTAGCCGCTGTTCTGAGCAATCCTTGGCAGTGAAGAGGGGGGGGGGGGGGGTGTGTGTGTGACGAGCTTGATTGTGTCGTCTGCTGCCGATGCGTAAAATGCCCGTATGTGGTTCAGAGGAGCTAGCGAGAGATGGGCTTCATTCCTTGCGAAGAAGCATGTCGACAAGAGTGCGCTTGCACGTCGTTCCTGCCCGCAGTCTCCCTGTCAGCGGAGTTAGGGCTAAAGCCAACTCCGATAATGCGCCGTGCTCGTAGACCGCGCGCCTGCTTGTAGTAACCTGATCGCGCATCCGCTTACTGCTCCTAACTAAAGCGTAATTATATCCTAAGTGATCATCGAGCCGTGAAAACGGCACGAAGTAGCGATTTTCGAGAGCCATGTTCTCGCGACGCACAAGCAGCAGACGACAATCTCCCGGAGCGAGCATCGGGCCAATGGCGAGGCGAGCTGAGGCAACATGGCGGCCACAGCCAATCAAGGGCCCCGAAACGACCTTCAAACATTCGCTTTTTGTGTGCTTGTTTTTAAAGGGAGGAGCTAGCTGAGGCGGGAGAGTTAAACACTGAGAAATGTTCTTTCCGATGAGCCCAAGAAACCGGCTCCCGGCCCTGCCATCGCGAAGCTATAATTTTTTGAAAATCGCTGTTTTCTCGCGATTTCTAGAAAAAGTTTCGCTACCTAGGTGGGTGAAATGAATTTTCCGAAGCACTTCTGCGCGGTTTTCATTGTAGATATTTTGGAATCATATAGAAGAAGGGTTCCAGAAACTGAGAACTTGATTTTCAAAAAATCGATTTCTTTGCCATTTTTCGTGATCCCAAAGCCGCATCCCTCTTTAAAGGCAACGGAGCTGTTCAGAAAAGGCCACAAAAAGTTCCTAAAAAGCGTAATGGATGAGCACTCCTCTAGTAGAGATGGCGGCAGTCGCCTCCTTGACTCGCAGCTTGCTTGTGAACTGTGTGAAATTTGTGAGAATTTGTGTCTTTTTGATGATGTCATGGTAACGCAGAACTCTGGCAGAACTTGGAGCGATGCCTAGATGGCTGTGCTTTGCGGTGAAAAAGATAACATATGTCTCCACAAACAGTGCTGGTATTGCATGATGTTGCGCTGCTTTTTTGCCATCCGAGCTGGCGAAATAATATTTTTAGGCGCTTGGAGCACTCCTTGAGGGGGGACACGTCCTTTGAAAACCGAAAAATCCTGAAAAATTCTATTTTTTGATAACGACATATACAAGTAGTATGTCTTATAAACTATCAGTTCTGTAAATATTAATGTTTACTTCATAGCGAACGTACGTCAAATAAATTAGATAACATGCTGCGGCAGCCGGCGAGTGGCCAGTGAGCGCTGAAAATACCCCAACTTCGCGCGTTTGCAATTTTGCAACCACGCGGCCCAGCGCGGCCATCTTGGTCTTGTTTTGTTCGTGAATTCTTGCTCTTTTTTTTTTCACCACCTGCGGCAGCAGCAGTGGCGTAACCTCGCGGAAATCGCTCATGATTGGAGGGCTCTCGAAGTTTTGAAGTCTCTTGCAGCTCGGATGCGAAGCCGCGATTGGAGGAAGCGCCCGCCTCTCTCGGGAGTGGGCGATCACGCATCTTTTATTGGCTGCTGCGCGCAACGATGCATCTGTTCCCCTGACTCGCCGTCTAGGCTCCGGTGCTGGCCTTGCAGGGGCCGGTGTTCTCTTGGCGTGTGTTGTTTTCACATTTGCCATCATTCCACTCTGTTCTCACGCGTGCTTTTCAAACTTTCAGCATCTTTACGAGATGATCTTTTGCCGTGTTCCCGGGACGCTGATTGTTGTTCTGTCACTAACGATCGGCAGGGAAAATTTTGGGACTCTGCACACATTCCGTTCAAGAAAGCGACTGATGAAGCTCGTACGCATGGTGAGGCTCGTTCACACGCCAACGTGTGGGCAACAGTCGCATAGATGCTGAGCAGCTTCTCCGTCATCTCTTCAAGACGACGACTGCATTAATGGTTATCGCGACATTGAGAATCTGCGCAACGCTTCGTCGTCGCAAGTGAGGCTGGTGTTGGTGTTTCGTGCTCAAGTGCGCCCGGCGCGTAGCGCTCGCTAACTGCAGTGATTACGGCCCCAAACAGTGCGGCCGCGTCGTCGACTGCGCATTTGACAACACGTTTTTGGATGCGCGACCAGTTAGACCAAAATATGTGCTCGAAACTTTTGAAATGCGTTTTCTCAGAATGACTTTTTTGGCCAGTGAGGCTGTTTAGTCGGGTTATATCTCTGCAATCGCTCATCTGATTTCTATCAGATTTTTCCTATAATGTACTCTAATAAATAGCCCATACACTGACAGAGCCGTTTTTTAAACTTATCGTGTCTGTAATTTGTGATAATCAAAATTTTATTGATAAATGTTCAATGGCAAACACCAAATTCTGTGCTCTGCCAAAAAGTTTTCAGCAAGGAAATTAAAAAAAGGGCTCTGTCCTACTGTAAAGCTTCCATCCAGGAATCATCACTGCGAATTTAACGGTGCTAGCAAATTTATTAAATTCAGCAGAGCCTGACAAAGAAACCTATGTGGACTATACTGAGAAATGGCTGTAACTTTGGAAGCAGTGATCCTGAATGCATGAAACTTGGGGTTATTCAAATGGCTGTATTGCTAGCCTATCCTGAAAGTTTCATTAGGATATCTCAACAAACAAAAAAGTTGCCCTTCAATGATAGCCTCCCCCATTAATTTCATTTGTATTGATACAGTGGGTATTACACATTGCATATGCTGAGACAGCTGTTTTTCCTGTGACAATTTTTTTAGACATTATTCGCTATTTAGCTGCCATGTCATCTATTGAGGAGCATTGAGGTTTGTGTAAGCTTGTATGACATACCGGAATAAATTCATTGCACCAAAAACGGGTTGGATGAAAAAAGGACAGGGCACCAGGAGCGCTGTCCCTGTCTGTCCGTTTTTGGCGCTGTGAATTTATTCCGTAGTCTCTTCGGTCTATACTTGTCTGCTTACACTCAAACCTCATTATAACAAATTTGCATCTTTCATATAAATTTGTCACATCCGAAAATTCGCTGTAATGGTTTATTCGTAACACTATTTCTATTGCAAGACTATTTTTTATTTACTTTGTTATAACCAATATTTCGATATATCTGAGTTCGTTATATAGTTGTTGATATAACGAAATTGATAAATTCCCAGAAAAATTCGTTATAAACAGGATTTTGTTATATGGAGGTGCGGTACGAAAATTCGGAAAATAAACGTGCAAATTAAGCAAAAGGTGGAGTGAAGGCAGAGCTAATACCCCCGTCACACGGGCACTTAAATGTCTTTTAAGTAAGCGGTCTTTTTCCGAAAAGGAGTTCCTGACAGCAGACACACGGCACAGAGCGAACTCCTTTTCAGAAGCGGTCTTTTTCGTAAGCGGCGTTCGTCAATCTCTTTTACGGCTCCGAATGAGTAGCCTCGAAACCAGTGGGCGCCAGCAATTTTCAAGTGGTGGGAAAAAAAGAGTGAACGCTTACTTTTCTGTCACCAAAACTCTTTGTAAAAACAAATTTCATATCCTGCAGAAGGTGTAATGAACTCTTTTAATGGTTATTTTCTTTTCTACTCTCGTAAGCAGCTACAACGCGTCGGCAATATCACGTGGTGACGCTCGGTTTCGTGCCACGCCATTTTGCACAAGCGAGGAAAGCATGGCAGTCGTGTGTTTGCCCGTCATTCATGTGGTCCGAGTCCGAGCGTCTATGGCCAACTCCGCAGATCAAGCAGCCGGCGCCCCACGGAAAAGGCAGCGTCTGCAATGGTCGGAAGCAGACACGTTATCCTCTCCTTGGCGGCTTTTGCAGCATCTGCCTCGCTTTTCAGAGCGAGAAGGCAGGCTGTGAGGCTTGCGATTTTCGCTTTTTCTCCCGTACGGTCGCCCATAACGTGTTGAGAGCAGTGAAAAACAAATACGGTAAATAAAAGCCCAGTGGTGCCAGACAAACTTGTGCACGTCGCTAGTTATGGGAATGCTTCCTTAACTAGTGCAATAAAATTTCACATTGGTGTTTCTTCATCTCTTATTCTTAAATTTATTTGAAGAAACGAGCAGTGCAACAAGTCTTTAATTTGTACATCGTAATACATCGTTTAATTTTCATTGCTTCTCTTTTAACTGCTAGCGCCACGCTTTCGCTAGCGTCTTCGAACGAAAACACTAAAAGGAGATCGTTGCTGCCGTGTGTCTGCGTCGCAAACACCTCTTTGTTAAAAGTCTTTCAACTTCGTAAAAGACCGCTTACTTAAAAGACTTTTTGCGCGCCCGTGTGACACAGGTATAACTCCAAAACAATTATTTTACAGTAAAAAAGTGCGATATTATTGCGACACCAATTATATAGACACTACCGGCGGGTTCTCAGCCCGGCGCATACGCTCGCGGAGGCGAGAATGGCGGCAACCCTGATTCGTGGGGTTTAGGCCCGCCTGCCCGCTTCGCGCTCAGCCGCGCAGCGTTCGCTCTTGCCTGTTGCGTCCTGCGTGCCGCCACTGCTTCACTCTTCGTCAAATCGGCGGCGGGGCAGCCGTGGAAGATACATGCTCGTACCAAAATGCAAAAAATGTGGAGCGAAATTCCTAGCTTGTCCGTGGGGAAAATTCAATATATTGCCGCGAACCATGCATTGGGTTTGTTTATTTGTGTTTTGTTTTTTCAGCCTGGCTGCGCCGGCCTGTGCTATCACTGTTTTCACAGCGTTTCGAACAAACGCTATCGAACAGCGTTTCGAGCGTCCCGAACAAACAGCGTTTTGAACAAACGCTATCACAGCGTTCTCGATACAATTCGACTATTCGAGAAACCCTCGCGCCGAGGGATATAAATTCCCGCACAGCCGATGCCGCGACATTCGATCGCCGACGCTCACTAGCGTGCACGTCGTGTTGCCGACCACTGCTTCGCCGCATGTGTATTCTTTCAGTTGTTAGGGGAGCACAAGTTCGCTCCAATAAACTTGTTTTCCTTATAGACAACTGCGTCGTCCTTTGCTGCGTGACAATATCAAGGTTGTCTCCCGCTGTTACTTCGTTATATAGAGGTCGTAAATACATGTGCTTCTATGGATCAACGGCGGGGAATAGAAAAACTGTTACATCGAGGAATTCGTTATATGGAGGTTCGTTATCAGCAATTTAACTATATAGAGGTTTCAGTGTGCTATATCCACAGCGCAGATGTTCTCAAGCTCTCCAGATTCGTCATAGGTTTGTCATAACTCTTGCTACAGGCTTCAGGTGGGATTTCATTTTGAACAACATTGACATTCGTTTGGCGATGAAAAGCGCACAATGGAACCGGGTGGTTCGTCAGTTTCTCCTGTTTCGTCAGTTCCTCTCTGTCCCCATCTGACCTAAGGATGGTGTTACGAAACGTTTATTCTCAAGTTTGATGTGCAACATGTTCACAAGAGTGTTCACAATACAGATTGCTCACAATAACCTCTCTTTTTCCCAGGAAATCAAGGCCGCTTCTCTACGAACACTGACCTCCATCATTCACCTAGACCGCAATCCAAAGTAAGCTCTTGCCATTTTTTTCAGCATGCCATGTGTTTTGCATGCTTCACCGTCTGTTCGGTTATGCTCGCCCCGATATTTCTTTGCCTGATGTGATGACTTGAGTTCTCTCGTTTCTTTCTTTCCCTTGTTTGTCTTGTTTTTCTTCTTTCTCTCCTGCTGGCTTGTCCAGCATAGATTTGAAGACCTGCTTCAGGTTGGTTTGCTGGCATGCTTTCTTTCTGTCTTTCGATCTGTGTTGTTCCTTTCCTGCCTGATGCATTGCTGTGGCAGTTGCCTAACTACACTCTGTATATGATGAAGCCCCATTAGACGATGAAATACCTTGGTTACATGTGATGTAGGCTTGTGCGTACAGGGAATTTCAAGTTTGAAGTGTATAACTATTTTGGTCAAATATATTTGAGTCAAATTCGAGTAGTATATTATATCGCATATTATAAAGAAAAGGGGGAGTACTATTTGTCATGACGAAAGTAACCTGCGTAATATTTTTAAAAAAATTGAAACAAGGCATGTGCAAATGCCCCCTTTTTACATGAAAGGAAGGGGAAACAACTTGAAATTGTAGCAGTATTTGACTTTATGTAGAATGCTAGTGATAGCCTGTGAAATATGTTGCGTTTTAAAATTTGCTATAGTTAGAGCAGATAAGTCAGTATAACGAACGTTCAAACAGAAGAAATGAATCGATGTGAGGGTAATATCTTCATTTAACTTTGAAGTGGGGATTTTGCGGCAGTGCGGACATCTTTTAAGTACAGTAAAACTTCGTTAATTTGAAGTCACTGAGACCGTGAGAAATCTTTGGGTTAGGTGGGTTTTTTAATTAACGGAACATACAAAAAGTGGGATGCAAAGGACTTGAAATTATTCGAAGTATAATCGGGGCTGGTTGTTTACTGTTTCGGCTTGTTTGCAGCTCGAAAGTTTAATTTTTCAAGCAATACCAGGCCACGATTTTTCTGCAAACAAGAAGGAACGCCGAGCCTCACCGCTGTCACCAAAAAAAAACAAAAAAAAACTGAAATGCACGCTTGCGACAAACAAGACATCTTCACTGCAGCAAAGTAGTGACATGCCCGCAGCATGTCACCTGCTTCTCGCTTCTGCCTATTCTTTCTAGTAAAATAAAGAATTCAATAATGTACAGTGTGACGAAATTTTCTATGCTTTTAGGATGGAAAACATGATCATTGAAGCTTTTGAATAGTTTTTGAAGTAGACGTTGCAGGCAAGAACTCCACCAGCAGTGCAAGTGCAAAAATTGCTGGAGCAACTGGCACTTGGAGGTTTGCATACATAAAGAATTCCGCCAGACTGTCCTTTATTTTTCTTTATATTCCCAGATAGAATGGGTAAATCATGATGCGCTGACCTTGCGAGAAGCATGCGACATGCTGCCTACACGTCACCGCTGTGCTGCAGTGAAGCTCATCTTGTTTTCCGCAGGGGCACATTTTAGTTGATCATGCCTCTTGTTTTTTGTAACGATTTTATTTTTCGAGCTAGAAGTATCAAGGTTAGTGTACTTCAGCTGCCACCTAGTAGTATTGACAGCATAGTACTTAGTGGCTCTTAGGGCTGTTGTTATCGTTAAATATAATGCAGTCGTCTGTGAAAAGACCAATATTAACAGGGGCTTGTATAACATCTACTATATTATTACAATAAGAAACAATTTATGGCCAAGTACACTTTTTTGTTAGTCTAAAGTAGGTATATAAAGGGATCGGGGTAGGTGGGAGTGTTGTGTAAATGGCAAGGAGGGCCTTAGCATGATGTGGATTTTTTAATATTAATTTTTTTAACCTTTCAGTCACTTTTTGTTTATGTTATGGACACTGTGATGGTGGACACACTACTTCCACATGCTTTTCTTCTGCTTTCCAGTCGTAAGGATGTTTTTAGTGCTTGTAGTGTGTCTGCACATTGATGATGAATGCTAGATGAGTGGCAAGGTTTTTAGAGGCAGCAGCGGGGTGTTGAGGAGATTGAAGTTGAATGTCACTCTCAGCCTGTATTGTAAGAAAAATCTCATTATCGTGCAATGTTGAGTGAATAATTGACATGGCAGAACACCGATTGAAGGCGAGCACATTGATTCGACAGTTTGCGTTGCCCATGATAAAGTGGCTGTACTGGCCGCATTGACAGGGTTGTAAGCATTGCAAAGTGAAACCCCAGTAATTTGATGTTGTGTGCGGGTATGAGCTTTTTTCTTTCCCGCTGCGTTGCATTGCACAAGCCTGCTTTATCTAGGAAATCTCACCGTTCGTTTGTTCTGTAAGTGCAGGCCATCAGTGATGGTACAAAAAAAAAAAAAGAGGCTAGTTTCAGCTTTATGCATGCGACGAAGTTTTGGGACAGTCACTGCTGTTGCGGTGTTTTCAGGGCACTCTTTCGTGGTATGGTTGGCAAAGTGTGGCACACGTTAATGGGGCTTAGCTAGACCCTTGGTTTCACAGCACCCAAAAACTGGTCGGCCCAATGCGGTATGTATACAGACATTATTCGTTACCTTTTAACTTTGATCCAAACAATATTTGTGCTGTAACTGCTGTCAACCCATGCATATTGTACACATTACGTAGGCTTGCGAGCAATTGTAGGGGCCCATTTCCGGGCTTAATGCTGTAATTCGTGTTCTGTTGTGCAAATTCCTAAATACATATGTCACATTTACGTTTTGATTTATAGAATCAAAAATTGTAATTTGAATGCTGTTATCTAAGCCACTGATATTTTTGGTGTTCCAGTGGAGTAGGTGTCTGCTTTGAGGTCTAGCTTTGAGTGTTCGAGCCGCCTGCAATGTTTGGTCAAGGCACACGATACTATGTGCCCGTGTGTGCTTTGAATGATTGGTGTGCCATATCTAAAGTATACAAAGGTGGTGAGGTGGCAATTGTCATATAAATGTGCAATGGTAAGCTTTTTGCGGTAAGTCATGTAGTTATGAAGAATTAATGACTCGGTCAGCCAATAAATAAATAATCAATCACTGTGTCAAACAAAAGCTGACACGTCTGTCCTGTGTTCTCCCTTTAGGCTCGGCGCCATTGTTGATGCAACTGGTGCAGCATCCTACCATGGCTTTCTGCCCGTGCTCGTCAGGAGTTGCATTCAGTCGCTCACGGGTGAGGGTACATTCCTTATCTGCGTGCCTGTGATCCCTTGTGAAGGTTTGTGAAGTCACGCGCTACCAGATGAGACATTGTCATCATTAGTAGTTTAGGAATGCCTACTTGAAAGGTCTTGAGAGCGTCATAATTGAAGCATCAAAGTTAAATCTGGAGCTGGTGTCTGTGTGCACCGTTTTGATGGCAGTCGTGTCATTATAGAGAACCTAGAGTCGTGCAACTGAACCCTGATGTCATGGAACTGCTGTGCACAGGAGAATGGTGTAAATAAATGTTAATTTAATAAAGCTTTTGTTTGGTCTGTCTTTTTGTATTTGTATACTACATTTAGCCCTGGGAACCTGTGCTGGTGTTGTACATGACAATTATAGCTGGTTGAATCACATGTAATGGGTGTGCACTGTACAGTGTCTGTTCAAATTTGCGGTGAGTTTTGATAAAACCTCTAGACACCACCAAGCGAGTCTTTCTTCTAGTGCTTCTAATTCTTTTTTATTTCTCTCTTTGCAGAGCCTGGCGCCGACCCATTCCCCTTGCCATTCGCCACAGCACTGTTTTCGTTTCTGTACCACTTGGCCAGCTATGAGAGTGGTGAGTGGGGGATTGGATTGGATAAACTTTTATTTGGTCCTCCAAAACACAGATCACTGTGTTGCGGGCCGCTCCCACGTGGGGACTAAGATGCCAAGCTCCTGACCACGCTTCATTGACACGCGTTGCACATCCAGGCTGTTGTAGTGACGTTTTAGATGGTCCGATCTGGGTAACTGACTTTTATGCATATGTGCTTTTGCGTGGTCTCAAGCTTGGAACGTTGTTATTTAAAAAACATTGGAGTGAAACTGCAATGTCTTGTCTATTAGGATAAAAAAAAAAATTTCTCAATCTCATTTTCAGTTTCGGTAGCCCTTTTTCTATCTAAATCCGAAATACCTTCACTGAAAACCACGCAAAAGTGCTGTTAAAAATTGTTGTGCCCGCAGAGGTGGTGAAATTCATTGTGCAAATTTGAAAAAAATGCGTTTTTAAATAAATTATTGCTCTACAATGGCACAACCAGGCACGGCGACCTTGGGCTCAATCAATCAATCAATATCAATCAATCAATCAATTACTCTGTGTTCAAATTTCCCGCCTCAGCTGGCTCTTCCCTTCAAAAACAAGCGCACAAAAAGCCCGAAGCCTCGAAATGCCTGAAGGTCATTTCGAGGCCCCCGATTGGCTGGGATCGCCATGATGCTCCAGCACGCCACATCATTCGTCCAATGGTTGCTCCGTGCGTGTGTTTCATCTGCAGCTTCCGCATTGCGAGGCCACGGCTGTTGAAAATCGAACTATTTAGTCATGTTCGGACTCATTCTGTGTTCGCAGATAGATGATAATTATGCTTTAGCAGATACTCCCGGGAACTCGGTCATTGGACAACAGTAGCGCGATGAGCTCGTCCTGAACATCGCGAAGTGCTCCTCGGACCTGTATTGAGTTCACTCGTCAAACTTGTAGTTCCAGCCACCGGCATGTCTTAGTTAGTGATGAAGACCACTGCGAGCATTGGGATCACCATTTGTACGAGCTTCTAACATAGCGTACCTTGAAAGAGGCACAGCGCCATGCTCACCACAATCGAGCTAACAGCTCAGAGCCGTGGTTAGCCCTAACTGGCCCAACTCCTCTCATGGTGCCGTTGTTCAAGGCAAATTATAACTTTGCGGCCGAAAGAGCATTGTGATAGCGGACATGCGAAAATGAACAAGCCACACTGTGCTTCCTCGCAAGCAACAAATCGCACTGTACAATGGGGCCTCGGAATCTCGAATCTGCATTTTACGCGTCAGCAGCGGACCCCTCAGCCATGGAGCAAGTAAATGGCCACGCTCGTCGCGCAGCGATTGCTCGAAGCAGCGTGGCAATTTCGTGCCTCGGCACTCTAAAATGCGAGGTCAAGCACAAACCACGCTGATGTTTCGTTGCTGCAGCTAGGCATATTGCGCATCGCCGTCGAATGCTGCCACTCAGCATATAAGGTACTGACTTCCTGGACTCCGCAGCTGAGCACTTGGCGGGTTACATAAACATGCGGTGATGATATAAGTGCATTTCAAGCCGTGCTTGCTTTCGCAGCTAGCGTTTATAAATGTACTGAAATAATGAAAACCTCGCCGGCTACATTTTCGCGACCAGGTGAAGAATGAAGCGTGTCAGGGTGAGGGTGAGAAATGAACTTGTTTAGAAGAGGGGACGAATTTTTATCTGCCAAACTTTCATTATGTAAACTTCTCAGAAGTTCCTGTTTCACCAAAGTCTTGGCCATAACTGCCACAGCACGCCACATCTCGCATGCTTACAGACTTGTAATGTGAAAGTGATCGTGAAACCTGGTAGGCTCACCCTTAAAAAAGCTGACAAAAATGACCTGCACAGAAAAATAAAAGAGGCAGTGTAGAAACATTAAGAGAGTAAGAGCACAAGAAAGTCCCTGAAAGCAGACTAAATATTACAGCCCCAAGGCGTTTTCATTTACGTGTAGTGGCTATGCAACTTCCGTGCCAGTTTTTTCGGAAGCTTGTATTGACCTGGCAGACCGAGCATAGCACGACTATGGCTTGATGGATTTTCATGAGGTCTGTTGCATTGTATTTTCCAGTGAATTCTCTATGCTATGATGTTCTATTCTTTTTAAATTACTAATTCATTTTTTACAGTTTAGCTGATTTGACAGGATGATGACAAATTAATTATACAAATGTAGGTGTAATGCTCTGTGTAATAAAAAAAAATAGGGTGATAAAAATATTTTGCGATTGTCATTGCATGAACCATTCGTATGGCTAAATTATAAGAGCAACTGTTGGCTTTTACCATTTTCTTTCTGTCATGCCAAGTTTTTGGCAGTTTGGTTCAGCTATGATGCAAGTAAAAATTTGTAATGTCAAAACTATTGGAAGTATTCTAACGAAACCTTGTAAATCATTCTGTGCACTCCGATCCCCACCTCCCCCTCCTCCCCCTTTAAAACCAGCATCTGGTTCATTAGCTGTGGAGAAAGTAAATTGGGTTGATGGAATGCGAAAAGAAAAAAAAATAGGCAGTTCAGAATGTCCTTTCCACTAAACTGACATCAGGTATGTCAAATGCAATTGACTTATTAGGTGCCTGTTGAAGTAACACTAAACGACATGTAAGCCTTTGCCGTAAAGGAAGTTCGTCAGGCAGGAAACATTGAGAATAATGGGCCTGCTTAGTGTTCTTCTGTTAGCCATTGGTGGTGCGATTTCAATGGTCCGGTTCGGGATAAGTCACTTGAACAGGCATTCCGTAAATACAGTCTAATGAGACTGCAGTTCCAACATAGGCTGTATAGAGAACTTTTTTAGTGCAAGATTGGTCTAAACACACGAAAATGCGAGTTGTAATACAGTGGGAGTGGAACTTGCATGAAAAGCTCTTTTGTAAAGCATGCCGTCGGCTGGCATGGTTTTAGCTGTGTTGGTTGCACAAGGCTCGACAGACTCTTGCCTGTGATTGTGCAGGTGGGGAAGCGCTGGTCTCCTGTGGGATGGTGGAATCTCTCCTGAAAGTGATTGGCTGGCACGGCACCGAGCCGGAGCACATCACGGTGAGATTTTTATAATTTTTTTTCATCTTGCTTTTATAAAAATGGACTGTAAGGCAGAGCGTATGGTGCTTTCATTTAACCAAGGCAACTACCAGAGTGATTTCAAAGTGTGATGCTATGTTACCGTAACGGTCAAAAGCACCTCACTCGTAGTTGGGGTGGTGATGTGATAGCTTGAGTCGTGGTGCTGGATGCATGGTTGGTCATGAGCACATATGTACGTAATTGATTGGTCCATTGCCTGTTTCTTGTGCAACATAATGCCTGCTCATTGTGTAAAGTAGACATGTGTAGTATGGGTGAGCGTGCACTGTTAGCGCCGCCTGTGCTGTCTGCGTTTTCCTTCTCTCTAGTGCGTTTCTTCCATAACTCGTGTGTTGAGGGAAATGAAGTTCATAATTGTTAACATGACGTTTATATTCTTTATTCTTTACGTGAGGTTTATATCCCCACATCATAGATTCCGTGATGCATTCTTTCAGTACATGCGATGCATTTGAGTGCCTTTTGAGTGGCTATATATGCGATGACACATTGTTTTTTTTTTTGTCATTGCAGTTTGTAACTCGCGCAGTACGTGTGATAGACCTCATCACGGGACTGGACATGCAGACCTTTCAGGCTCACGGTGGCCTCAACAGCTTCATCCGCCGACTTGAGGTACGTTGGCTTGGTCAAGGCACGTCGGCTGGCAGGCACAAGGGTTGACCAAGCTAGTAAATAGTGCTGCACAGGAACTCTAAAGGCAAAGATAGTTTTGCTTGTATTGGTAAATTAAGTCTCCTTTCCAACCCTGCCAAATTAACAGAAATACCACTGTTGCCACACAGAGGCCTTTGGAAAACAAGAAAAAGTTCAAGAAGTGACTGGTGGTAGCACTTCCCTAAAGTTCTTGCATTATGTTGCCATGGTGTCATATAATTCAGCGGCATCTGCTAGGGCCTGTATAATCTTTTCTCAGTAAGAATTCATCTCATTGTGTTTTAATGGACCCAGATAATCAACTTAAGCAAGTTTTGAAAAACATCATCGGGCCGATATGGTTATAATTTGAGAAGATACCTTGAATTTCGAGGCATCATAGTTTTGTAGTGGTACTAGGGTTTCAGTGCAAAGAAACTAAAAAAGGTCGATATTTAAGTAATGTATCTTTCAAGGAAGGAGGAACCTTTGGTCACTAAGTTAATGACAGTGGAGTTTCCAAGGAATGTGCGATTCTAAAGTAATTTAGTGTGTAATTTTATTGTCCCTCTAACGTTGCTTTGTTGCGTTTTACATCTTCGGAAATGTTTTGGTGCTTACTACTTGGCTGTTTTAAATGTTGATCATTGTAGTTAAGTGCATTGAGTCTGGTGCAAACGTGTGGTCATGCATGAACTTTGTTCCTTTCACACATCTCTGAATCTTCCAAATGTGTATGTACAGTATAGACAGCTTATAATGCAAGTCGCGGGAGTCTCGAATATCCGCACCATAAACGGTACGCACTATAGCCAAAACAACTTTTCTTTAAGGGCCGCACTTGTAAAAAACGTGTTGAGCAAGTAGCCTCACCTGTCTGAGAATCGAAGCATGCGATGCGTGGTGCTTACAACCATTCAAATTCCCTAATGTCAAGTCCAAGGACCCTGTTGCTAACGAAATGAAGGCAAAAAGGATGGGGCGAGGGTTTAACAAAACAAAGTATCATTGCGAAATTCTCAGACTATACCTCGGACTGCTTGGATTATGCGCATTACACAGAAACTGTCAGAATCGCATTCGAAACATAGAATCGCTTCCAGAATTTCACGCGCTGAAGGACCCCAATCGTTCGATTTCACGGGCGTGCACCCGATTTGAAGGCGTCGCAATCGAATCGCCAAACAACATTTGAGCTCTACACGTGCCACCCTCGTTTTCACGTACAATTAGTATCCCTTCCTGTCAAGTGCAGCCACTGCAAAGAGTTTTTATGCACGACCACTACTGAAGTGCAACCAACACCGATCATGCCTAGCTTGCTGTTTGGTATGGTCTCGCGTAATGTTTGTCCAAGACATGAAGACCTGGCTTTGAAAAGAGCGCACTCAAGCATAGAACTATGAACAGCATGCGTGATACGAAGTTTGCGTTCGCGACTGGGAGGTGGACAACGACAAACACGCGCCAGGCTTATGTGAAAGCAGAGGGGCAAGCTCGCATCATAAAGTCGTAAAAGGTTTTAAATTTACGGACGAAGTAGCAAATGCAATATCTCTAGCAAGCTCGATAACCATGAAGGTTTTGCCAACAGGGAGCTGTTAAGCTCAGCTGATAAAGACTGGATCGCACGTGTCATGCTGAGCCGTGTGCGGCCTGAGCCACGCTAGCTACGCAAGCACTCTGTAGTCGTGTCGGCGCTGGTGCAAAGGCCTATCTGTCGCCTAAGCAATTGTTCTCCTCTCCCGGCGAGTCCTCGCAGTGTGCCGTTTTTTTTTCTTTTTCTTCCATCCACCCTTCGTTCATCAATTCCGTTTCCCCCCTCCTCCGTAACGAGCTCGTTGCTTGCTCCCCAGCAGCGCACCCAGCGTATCTCCTTCTAAACGCGCAGTTGCTACCGTGTTTCTCACAAGGATTTTCCGGCAACTGCATTATAACCAGTATTTCATCTTGGGGGACTGCACAATGAGCCGTATGCATATACATAGGGCTTTATGGGAGGGCGAACGACAGCCGAAAAAGACATTTATTATGGCATTGTAACCGGTTCTTCACTATAAACGGTTACCTTGTAAGTGGTCTATACTGTATACGCAGCTCGAAGTGGAGCATTGTAGGAAAGAGCAGCCATTTGCCATCCGGCCACGACACAGGGAGCCCTCGGTTGCTTCGACTGATGAAAATGTTGCCCAAGACCCAACTCCAATGGAAGTGGATCAGTCTCCAAGGAGTGAGCCACTAGCGTGAGTGAACTTAGTTTTTTCTTGTGGATTGAAGTGAGCAGTACTCAAATAAAAAAGACGTGGCAAAGCTTGGTCCATCTGGTGCAGTTTCTCTGTGAAAGTTACTGCCAACAAGCGCATAGCTTCTGCCGTACATTGCCGAATGACGTTTCAGCATGGTATCGATGCGCTCCAACTGTGCGAGCAGTGCAGTGGGTAGTTGCATAGCTGGTTTAATTGCGTGGTGCTTTCAGAAGCCGGTAGCGCCACTGCTTCATGTGCTGTGATGGCAGGGCATGCGATTTCAATCAAAGCAAATCTGCAGGAATCTTGAATGGACATGGCAGATAATTGTATAACAATACCCATTAGCTTGTGGAATGAGAGAGTGCGGTGTAAGTGGCGAGGAAGACCGACTTAGAAGTGTGAATAGCATGCTCGCTGTTTGTTGCGGTATTCTGTGTAGCAATCAGAGTTTCGGTCTCCACTGGGTGGCCTTGCATAAGCAAAAAGAATTGTTGAAGCAAAGGAAGCCTGAGAAAAGAAGTGCGAGGCTTGCATGAGCGAGCACGGTATCCTTCGAAACAGTGTCTCATAAAAAAAAAAAAAAAAACTAGTGACAGCAACATGGGAATAGATACATCTTTGAAGCATTGAGCCTTGATTCCACGGATGCACGCATATTTTAGTTGGCTGATTTTGTACTATTTGAGCATTCTATGGTGTTCTTTATTGGAATAGGTTGCTTGACTGCTACAGCTGGTTAGACTTTTATATTAAGGGCTGAAGAGCTAGGGCTCACTACATGGCTCTTTTGTGTTTCCTTTGACTTCTTGCAAACGGGTGTTCATTGTTGACCCTTCGTGCAGCTCTACGTCTGCGAGAGGTGATGCTGGTGTGGATGGCATCGAAGGCGGAGCGCCAACGTCGCTCGTTGCATCCAGTGATTTAGAGGAGGAACCGGAAATTCGAAGAGGTGAGCGAAATTTTGTGGCATGCTGCAAAACATTCTCCAAGTGTTGGTCCATGATTGTCTTCTGCCATCTGACGCGAATAAACTTTTTTTCTGCCCTGTGACACCAACTTGAACATTGGTATCGTACTAAATAAATGGTAAACAGATAAATGTACTAAAAAAATGGTAAACAGATAAATGTTTGTTTCAGTAGTAGGCCTCTCAGCCATTTTGGCTGACTTAGTAGGCTAACTCAGGGTCTCACCATTTCTGCTGATCGTCCAGTGCTGCCCTGTTTGGACCTCTTATTCCTTGTGAATGTGTGCTGCATAATGCCCCCCTTCAGCACACTTTGTCACGCACACACACACGCACACGGCGCGCGCGCCGCACAGAGATTGTGTCAAAACATGGAAAAACGAGCCCTTAGGTATACGCTTCTTCCCCACATATATATATATGAGTGTGTGTTTCTATTTTTTGGTAAGCCTTTGTCTTGTCCTCTGCAGGCCTTCAGTGCTTCCCTCAGAGGGCGGCTCTCCTCAAGTCGATGCTCAACTTCCTCAAGAAAGCGATCCAGGACCCATCGTTTGCAGACAGCATACGGCACTGTGAGGGAATTCGTCTTTTTTTTTTACTTGTGACAATAATTTTTGGCTCCGAGTTGTGGTCTATGTTCTAAATGCAATAGATGCTGATGTTTAAGTGTTTCTTTAATGGCCAGTCTTAAAAGTGCATCATTTTCGCAATTGTTCATTAGATTGATATTTATAAATTTGATTTCAAAGACCTACTTGTGGTGAATTGTACTATCCAATTAATTGCAATTGTTTTGGCCAGAATTGCCACTTGCATGCCTGCTGCCAATTAATTTTGATGGTGATGATTAGAATGACTTGCTGACTGTAGCATTCGGTGAGGAAGATAAAAGCCAGCAACTGTTCCGGCTAAACGGCTTTTGATTTACTCCTGGAAACTTTTTTTTGTTTATGTAATGATTTGTTTAGATCAAATGGTGATTTATGGTGGAGAATTCTTCTTATATGTATGTTCTTCTTTCTCCTTCATGGTTAGTGATGGATGGCTCCTTACCACGTTCCTTGAAGCACATCATTAGTAACTCCGAGTACTACGGTCCGTCTTTGTTCCTATTAGGTGAGCACTTGCGTTTCATCTGTTCCTACCGTAGACACTTTCTTTATATTTCCCTGAATAGCTGTTGAAATAAGAAGTGCTTTACTCAAATGAAATATTACTAATTACACCAACCCTAATTAAAGGCAAGCGTGAAGTAGCATGCGAAGCAGCGCATGGGTCGATTTGAAGTTGCGTTCATTACGGAGATGTTAACGCGTGCTTGTAATGAGCACACCATCAATTCACTGTAGTGTCTGTTGCTGTCACGCGTCCCGAACTGTTGTTGGAACACGCCATGCGGGAGCACGTGGCTTCATCGTGCCTCTCCCAATGCCATCATGTGATTGCTGAGAGAGTGTAAAGGTGGAGAGGCCATAGCCTCTTACCCACACCACTCTAGACTTTTCAAGTCCAAAAGGCTGCTACCGTGACATCCCGTAGAGGCGGCGGCGGCTCATTCCCATCATTCCAATGTAGCGCTACATTGATGTCTTTAATGTGAACTGCAATAGTCTAATTGTGTCAGCCTACATTCCTTTTTCCCTTGCAGCCACCGACGTGGTCACAGTGTACGTCTTCCAGGAACCATCGCTCCTGTCTTCGTTGCAGGACAATGGCCTCACGGACGTTGTTCTTCATGCCCTTCTAGTGAAAGAGGCGAGTCTTGGTTTTCATAATGGTCGATGCCTTTATTCTGTGGGATACTTTAAATTCTTGACGTTGGGAGGAAGCACAGGTGCACAATCGGATTGTATCTTGAAGCATGGCTTTGACCAATGAAATTTCACTGAGGCCAGCTAGTTTTCTCACTACACCCGAAGCTCATTATAACAAAGTTGCACATTATACCAAAATGAGTTTGTTATAAAGGTTTGTTTCTAATGCTATATCTGTTGCAACTATATTTTTATTTACAGTGGACTCCTCTTAAACGAAACTCAAAGGGGATCCACAAAACTGTTCCATTTATCAGAAGTTTTGTTTAAGCAAAGTACACTTATTTAGTGAATCAAAACCTTTATTCAAACTGCACAAACCTTACCATACTCATGAGGATGAGTGGGAGAAAAAAAAAAAGAGGGAAAAGTGGTTTGTTTGGCAAGCTTGAGTTGTTTTTTTCACAATGTACACACCCATGTGTGTCAAATTAACTAGAAAATCTGGACAAGCCTTATGCTCAAAATACCGCTGCAAGAGTTCAACAGCCTCTTTAGCTGATCGGTCTGGTGGCACCACTACACTGGCAATATTGTCCCCGCATGCATCGTTGGAAGGTTAATCCTCATTTTGCACTTCGGCAACCATTTCCTCGACAGTCTCCTTACGACAGGTATGAACATTTTCATCAATTGATTCGTAGTCCTGCAGCATGAAAGAGGCAGACTGCACGACCTCACTGAATACTGCCTCAATGTCGGCATCAGCAGGGCTTTCTTCTTATGTATTGCTTCTTGCACTTGAAATCCAGCATGATGAAAGCATCTGTATATTGTTGTTGCCTTCACTTGCTCCCAGGCATGGGCTAAAATGTAAATGGCTGCCAATAAATCTATGCTGTAGCATTTCCCGCTGTCTGCGCAAAGCAGCAATCAATGGAGCAATTGTCTGCATTAATGAACTCTAATGTTCTGAATAACCCTTTGCTTTGATCCATCAGCTCGATCACTGCCGTTGTGCATTGGCTGGCAAGAACTCCAGAGTGATGGCTTGGAGTCCTTGAACCTGACCGTAGGCTGGGCAATTATCCACGATGAAGACACATTCCTGCCTTGCCTCGTAAATCTTGCGTCTTCCTCCCGTAGCCAGTTTTTAAAAATGGCCATGGTCATCCACGCTCTTCCGTTTAATTTCTCATCTCCTGCCTTGTTGGCACCCACCAGCGCAGTGATGCGATCTTTACTGCATTTTCCTCCACTACAGGCTTCGCCTTTGAAGGTGAGAGTCTCGTCAACGTTAAGACGTCCCGTGGCTCAAAGCTCATCAAAATTTTTTTTAGGCCGCCCCTTTTGCCAGTCGGTGCGAATGTCCCTGTTGTCTGCAGCACTCTCACCTGAGTTGAAGACTAGGCCATGGCGTGTTTTGAAGTGGCTGAGCCATTCGTCGCTTAGGACGAAGCTCTCAACACCCGTTTGCATGGCGATCTCTCGAGCTCTCTGCTCGAGAATTGGTCCGCTTATGGGCAAATTGGAACTTCGTCCGTGCTTGAACCACAAAAAAAGAACTTTTTCTGGTTGTTCATAAGGCGTTGTCCGCATCCATTTAGATGCAAAGCTCCCATTCTTTACAGCGCCTTCAATCTTTTCTCTGCCTTTGCAGATTCGCGACAGCGTCGATTTCGGGATGTTGTATTTTTTCGCCACTTCCGTATTGGGCAGGCCGCTCCTGAAAAATTTTCAGCTTTTTTTCAAGCGAGAGTGTATGGTGCGGCCACCTCCTTTCCATCGGGCTAAAATAAAACCGTGATCCACCGCACTCAGCTGCACAAATAGGCTTAACACACGGACTCGCTGGCTCGGCTCCTACAGCCACCAGAAGCGAGAATGGCTACTGGATTGGCTTGCCTCGAGTTGTTGTCATGGTTGTGAGACTACCTTTGGCCTGAGCGAGTCTATGCTGTGTTTAGAGTTTGTGCCATTTAACCGGGGTTGACCAATAAGCACTGTTTCGATTAACCGATGAATTTTACTGCTCATCACATAGAAATCCAGCCATATGAGCCCATTCAGTTCCGTTAATGAGGCATTTTTGTTTAAGCGAGGTTTGTTTATTGGGAGTTCACTGTACTTCATTATAACCAATATTTTATTATATCCAGGTATGAGTGTACTTATATTACCAACCAATGTTTCGCTCTCTCCAGGCAGCACCTGTTCGTTTGGTGTGAACTGCAACTGTTGACTTCCATCATTACGGGCATGTCGTGCAGAGAAAGCAACAAAGCAGATATTTAAGAATCCTGTAGGAAAGGTAAAACATCAGAAGTGAAGGAGACGTGCGTCTTTCGCTGTGATGCAGTTCATTTAGTGCACACTGAGGCTGGCAGATGGCCAAGGCTGTGGGTTATAACGGCCTTGTTGCAGTGAGATTGGTGAAATCCCACAGAACTATGTATTTGCGCATGCTCGGCTGTGTCCTCTGCTGACTCTCTCGTGTGCTCTCTTTATGACAGGTGCCAGCGACGAGGGAAGTCCTGGCATCCCTCCCGAATGTGTTCAGTGCACTGTGCCTCAATGCCCGTGGGTTGCAAGCATTTGTGGCCTGTCGGCCGTTCGAACGACTCTTTAAGGTGAGCCCATACCTCTTTTCTCGTTCATCCTTGCTTGAATGCCACCTGACATAGAAGGGCACAGTCATATATCTACGCCTAAAGAGTGGGTACGAGTGTGGAATTGCATAATAGGCCCTTGCAAAAGAAACCATGAGGCGACAGTTGAAAAATAGTGTAGCTTGTTGATTGGATTTTCTAGAGGGATTGTTTCATTTAAATAGATTTATTGAGCAATGGGACACAGAAGTGTGTGCAAACATATGAATCGCTAGCCTATGATTTATTTCGGAGCCACTGAAGATATACCTTGCAAAAAGTTGTGGACGTGGCCACGAAGCGCAGTTGCTGTTTTTGCTTTTTATAACCTATTGGTGTATTTTAAAATTTTTGGTGTCTTTGTGTATTAACTACTCTGCTGTGAAGTGATCGTGACGTGCAGTCTATTCAGGACTTCGAACAACCTTCGTTGTGAAACTCGGTAGCAATGACTGCATTGTTGGTTTTCTTTATTAATTGGTTTGTTAGTTCTCTTTGTATTTCAGTACAGTAAAACCGTACCCGCGTAAACAGTAGTTTCGTTTTAAAAGTAGTGAAGCCAAATCTCCGACTCGGCGGCCATTGAACATAATGCATTTTGTATTCGCATAAGCCGTACCAGCTTATCGTGTATGTATCGGTTAAGGGGGGACATGGGTCTTGAAACAATTTCGCTTACTTTTTAAGCAAACTTAATGAAACTTGCCAGTCTTGTTGCTTTTTTTCTGCTGATTTGAAATATGCAATTATTTTTTCCATCAGCCAATTAGTTCTCAAGATAATTAGAGGTAATCTGCCATGTTTTTCCGTAACAATAGAAAAAAAAGTATTCATCAAAAAACTATAATCTGCATATGTCAGATACTAGAAACACTGGTGATTGCAACATAGCAAGCAGTTTTTTGATTAATTGCTTGTAAGAGATTTTACAGCTAACTGAACTTAAGCACTTGAAATAGTGCCACCAGTCACCCAGAAATAAAGCAAATTTAAAATTTGCTCGAAAGAAATTTCAAAAATCTGTTTGCTACATTTCAAACACCACCCCATTGGCTTTGTCCTAAAAAAAGAATTATAGCTCTATCTACCCGCAGTGCTGAGATATTGCTTCGGCAAGCTTGCAAGAAGTCAGAAATTCAGCTTTTGAGAAAATGAGCAAAAACACAAAACGTCAAATTTAATGAGAAACACCAGGAAATATTTACATGCTTACACTAGCAAGTGCCTAGTATCCACCAGGAACATAGTCCTTTTGACCTTTGTCAACTCTGTGGCGCTTTCCCAGGGCCTGCTTCACATTTTCAGCCGACACATGCTTTCGAGCAGATGCGGTCATCCTCCGCTTGTCCTTCTCTGCCAGGCGTTTCGAGTTTTGCCGGCCAGGGGTCAGGCTGAGCTTTTTGAGGATGCCTGTTGCAGCTCTTGTATAGCCAGCATTGAACTTCATGACGGCCTCACCGACAGCAGCCTCAACAGTAAACAGTGAAGCGTGCCGCTCCTTTGGTGCAAGCGCCCAGATCATGGCGTGCAAGCTTTCATTGTTATTCTGCGTCTTGCCACGCTGGCACCACTCCAGCAGCTTCCTATCCGATAAGCGCTCGTAGACAGGCAGCAACGCTTCACACACATGGGCGGGCAAGCTGTAGCGGTGCTTTGGCGGCGGCTGTCCTTTGGCCTCGGCTGCATTTTGCCGGCACCACGAGCCAGGGCCTGTTGGACAAAGGCTGTGGTTGGGTGCATCATCACGTGAAGTGACATGTAAGTAGGTTGCCATAACAGCACTGTGCGTTGCATCTACATCCCCCTTGTGGGACTTCAAAACCCACCCATAATATGATGTCAACTTGTTGACCAAATCTCCAGTGAGTCTGCCCTTGCCCCCAAGGCCATGCCCCTTGTGCCGGGAAAGCAGCTTTCGCAGGTTTGTCCCCGTGCGCTTCTGGACGTGGTTGACGCAGTCCTCCTTCAAGATGTCCATGTAGCCGTACACCTTTTCTTCCTGCAAAGCGAGGTAGGCCCGACTGTCTCCGTCTGACAACACGGTTGTGTAGCGGAGGTTGTGTTTGGAGAGAGACCTTCGGAAAAGGATAAGTGCGGCCTCAACTTCCATTTCACCAGCTTTCTTGCTGGTGTTTTTTTGACATTGGTGGTTTTCCACCCACGTTGGGTACGAAGGGTCGTTCTCCTTAGGCTTCTGCCGACAGGCTGCACAGAAATTGCTCAAGACAACATAGTCCAATACAAACCCTGTAAAAAGCTCAATCACCGTTCCGACGCCGATGTGGGAAGAATGTCCGCGAGTCATCCAAGACCCATCGTAGGAAACGGCGATGTTGCCAGGTATGTTTGTACCGAGCTCGCGATAGAGCTCTCGAACGGAACTCGCGCACTTGGTCATCAACTCCTCGGAAGCAGAGGCCACTGCAGGCGTCAGTTTTTTTTTCACATAGTTTTGCCACGTCTTCGTGTGCAGACCCCGGTGCGATATATTCATGGCAGAACAAATGTCGTTGAGCGCCGTTTGACGATTGCCGGTGCTTTGCATTGCACGCGCTGCGAGGATGTTGACGCTGAATGGGTTTATGTTTTGGTCCCCGGCCACACGCGGTGAACTCCACGCTGACGAAATGTCACCACAGTTGACGCACGTAATCAAAAGCTTCACAGCCAGACCGTACTCCCGATCGCATTTGCTGATATTCACATCACCGCCGCAAGTTTTACACTTCACGCACCTCAACAAGTCATTCACACAGTCTAAGCTGATGACGACGAAGCTCACGTTGTCAGCCGAGTCGGCCGCGGCACCGTCACCGGCAGCAGCCAGGCGATCTTGTTTTCGCGTCGTTGCTGAAATTGACGCCAGCTCTTGTAGCTTGGCTTCGGCATTTCTCGCATTTTCGTGCAACTCTGCCGGCTGCAGGATTTTTGTATCAATGCGAACGCGGCCACTTTCACTCGCACTTTCACACGCTGGTGGAGCCGTTAGGCCTACACTAGCCGGCTCGGCGGCGGCGATGCTTGGCGCTGATGACCGGCTGTCCTCGACGCTCGCTGCTGGTGCTGCTCGACGCTTCGTGGTGTTAGCGATGAGGCTTTTTTTTCTTTTCTTTCCGAATCTGTGCACTGAGTGGAACTTTCCCACTCGAGACGCCGACGCACACCGCTCCATCGTCGATCGCAGAATTCAGGAATGGCGCTGACGGGGGCCAGCAAAGCGCGCACAACGCAGCCAGAGCAGATGCCACAAGTCGACTTCAGCCAATCATGCTCTGAGAAACGGTCACGTGCACTAAACAACCAATCGTAGCATGCGTTTTTACTCTTTTTTGATGGTTGTTTTCTCTGCAACCAATGAACGCACAGAAGCCACAGTGGCGGGAGTTTGAAGGTGAAAAACTGCTCTTTCAAACGATACCAAAATGGCCGCGAGTGCAGCTGTGGACATGGAGCTACGAATTTATAAAAAACTGGTTTTTGGTGTCCGGAGCTGCGCGAATTCCGCACGCGCACGGGCTAGGAATTTAATATTACAGCTAAAATATTGATCGGAGAGATATGAAAGTCAGTACACCTGTAAAAAATACCTGTAGTTTCTGAAAATGCTGTTTACAAAAAATTGCTTTTTTGGCGATTTTTCGGCTCCAAAGACCCGTGTCCCCCCTTAATAAGTAGTTTTTCCAATTTTCGTTGCGCACTCGCCGCGGCATGTCGTCCCCCACTGGGCGTCCCGACAGAACAGCAAGCCCCAGAGATCGAAACACGCCTCGCTTGTTTGTGTTGATGATGATGGCGGCTGTGTTGGTGAGCGCTATCTCTTGGATTTTTCTGCAACAAAAAGCACTCGGCCGGCTAGGCTTCTGTTGTCCACGCGATGGCGCTTTGCACAAACACGCAAACACGGTGTGCGTTTGCTTTGCTTTCTTTGTTCCTTTGGCGCCGTGCATAGGTGTTCTCTGGTTGATCCGTGCCGTATAGCTCTCGAGTCGTTTTTCACGTGTTGTGTATGTGTGCTTGTGCTGCTTCGTACTTGCGTCATGCCGAAGCTGGAACAAAAGCATCGAGTGCTGAAAATACAGGAGAAATTGGACATAATTCATGCTATTGAAAGTGGCACGAAAAAATTGGGGCTGGCACGCGAAAACGTCCTGCTGTTAACCACGGTGTGTGGAATTTGGAATTCCAGAGAGAAGTTTCTCGGCAGTGCTGCTGCAACTGCGAAAAGGTGCCGGCTACGCCGTTCGGCGTTTTAGGATGTAGAGGAGGCGCTGGTAAAGTGGCTAAAAGCTGCACGGTAAAAAAATCCGCCTATCAGCGGACCCCTGCTCGTGGAGAAGGCCCTGGTTTTTGCCTCGCAACTCAACCATGATAACTTCGTGTGCAGCAATGGCTGGCTGGCCAGATTTAAGGCGAGGCACGGCATTACCACGAGGACTGTTTTGGGAGAAGGTGCTGCTGCTGACGTGGATGGCGCGGAGCAGTGGCAAAATGGTCAGCTGAAGAACATCTTGGAAGACTACGTACCTGATGACATTTTTAATATGAATGAATCGGCGCTATTCTTTAAGCTGCTACCACACAAAACGCTCGCGTTCAAAGGCGAGACGTGCACCGGCGGCAAGCATGCAAAAGACAGAATATCAGGGGCGTTTTGCGTAAACATGACTGGAACTGACAAAACTCCGCTCCTCGTGATAGGAAAGTCAGCGAAGCCTAGATGTTTCAAAGGCGCTCGGTTGCCATCAGGGGTCATCTATTTCAGCAACACCAAAGCATGGATGACGGCAAAACTCTTTGAGGTGTACGCGCGCCTTATCAATCGTCATTTTGTGGCTAAGAACAGAAGAGTTATTATTTTAGACAACGCTTCGGCGCACGTCGCTCTGGAAAACCTGACGGCTGTGAAGTTGGCGTTTCTGCCACCAAACGCAACAGCGATTGCCCAGCCCTTGGACCAAGGCATCGTTCGAGCTGTAAAACAGCTCTACAAGAAGAATCTGCTGCGCAGATTTCTTCTCGCCATTGAATGTGGCAAATTATTCTCCATCGACCTGATTGGCTCGATTCACCTGCTTGAATACTCGTGGCGGCAGGTTGAAACAACGACAGTTCAAAATTGCTTCAAGCATGCTGGCTTCAGCGTGTGTGCGGGCGACGCAGATGACGCCAGTGACACCATCGACCAGACTTCGGACATCGTAGACGAAGCTTGCAAAGCTCTGCTAGCTGAAGTGCTGGAGCGGCAGGGCGTTACGAAAGGCATTTTCTTCCCCGACTTAAGAGACACAGACAGCGATGTGCAGACATCTCCGGACATGTCCGACGAAGCCATTGTTGCCTCGGTTGTCCAAGTGTTGCCAAACAATAGTGATGAGGACGACATGGAAAGCGACAACACGGGTGATCCAGGTCAGACAGTGGCCGAAGCTGCGCATTGCATCAGTGTCATGCATGTATTTGCCGAGAAGAGGGGGCTGGCGGAAAAGCTGGCTCACAGCATAAGTGAGTTTGAGGCCGCTGTCGTTGCTGCTAGGCCGCCGCATCGTCAAATGAAGATTACAGACTTTGTCACGCGAAGTTAATAAATTACTGCACATTCTTTGTTCTTTCATCGCACCCCCTGAACGTTTCTTTTTTTGACAGGTAAGTGAGCGACCTGACGCTATTTCGGTTAAGCAGTACTACCGTTTAATACCTACTTTTTTCTAGCTCCGGCCAACTACGGTTTAACGAGGTTTCCCTGTATTTCCACTCACTGACTCAAAGATTTGTAATAAAAGACCTTGCAGCAGAGGCCAAATGCATCATCTCTTAGCATTTGCAATGTGTAAAAGTATTCCATTATTTCTTTTTGGCTGCGTCATTTGTTTCAAGTTAACTTTGCCCGTGTGCGCACTCTCAGGTTTTGCTGTCACCGGACTATCTGGCGGCCATGCGTCGACGCCGTTCGTCAGACCCCATGGGTGACACTGCATCCAATTTGGGAAATGCCATGGACGAACTGATGAGGCATCAGCCGAGTCTGCGGGTTGATGCCACCGCAGCTATTATCAAGGTGAGGTCATTTCTTGCTTGCAGAAGCAGCCCCTCTCATATGTTGTTTGAAAAACGCTATGTATAGAACTCATCATCAGACATTTTATGTGTTCAGCGAATTTTGAACTGGTCAAATGGACAGTACGTTGTTACTGAGGTTTTGTTTAGTTAGCCATGTAAAATAGACAGTTTTTCATAAAAGTAAAGTTGGCTTTCCTACAATGCAGTTTAGCCTGACAAATGGCGACTAGTTGCTTCTCCATATAGTGAGTTCAAGTGTATCTTCTCGCAGTATGATGGTTCAATTGTAGGTCAAATCAGTTCTTCTGATATAAACATGCATAATAGACAACCCGAGCGCTTGCAACTAGAACCTGGTCTCCACTTGAAGCGCAAGAGATGCCGCCATTATTCGGGCAACACTGAAAACAAGTAGTTGCTGCACAAGCCACTAATATTTGGACGTGCACTGTCCATCAGATTTAGTGCCCTGTTCCAGTTTTCTAATATGAATATTTCCCAGCAGTGCAAGAAGTGATTGTACTTCCATTAGGTGAGCATAGTTGCAGAGCTGCATTACTCTATCTACAGTGTGTACGTGAAAGCGTGATGCGTGCATTTTCCAAGAGAATGGTACAGTTCTTCAGCATAAAAATTGATATGCTTAGTCCTTAAGCATGCAGGTCTGCCGGTACTTAACATACTCGATGCGGGAACATCTTACCAGCTAACTCTCGTGATTGATCTGCGCAGCTTTTAGAAGAGCTGTGCTCCGTGGGCCGCAATCCGGCCTTCGTGTGCTCCCGGCCAGCAGCTAAGAGTGAGGCGGGCGGAGTCTCCGGCAGCGGAGCCCAGGCCTCCAGCCACGGGGGTGGGGCTTCTGGAAGTGGAGCCGGTGGTCGAGGCTCTGGAATGGCCAACGATGCGGGCTCCTCGGACGAAGAGGAAGAGGAGGAGGACGTGGACCCGGCACCCACGGTGCCGTCGACGCCCAAGGCCAACGATGAAGGCAAGGCGGCGTCGGGCACCGGGGGCACCACAGCCGAGGCGCGCACCCCGGTGCCCCTGGTGGACTACATCCTGAATGTGATGCGGTTCGTGGACGCCATTCTGAGCAACAACTCGACCGACGACCACTGCCGTGAGTTTGTCCAGCAGAAGGGGCTTGTGCCCCTCATGAGCATTCTGGGCCTGCCCAACTTGCCCGTCGACTTCCCGGTCTCGCCGGCCTGTCAGGCGGTGGCGTCTGTCTGCAAGTCTATCTTGGTCAGTAACCATTCTTTCTGAGTTTTTTTTTCTGGTCATTCTTTCTGATCAAGGTTTTACTGCCCAGGTAGTGAGAACCTGGTGAACGTGAGAATACTGCAGTACTGCTAGTGTTCTGTTCCTGTTTGAGGGGGACATTGGGATCGTTTTTAACTTTTTAGTTTGTTTAGTTTCTTGACCTGGTTGATGAAATTTGGTTTATACACTACAAATCACAATAAAGTGACAAATGCAAATTTTGTGAAACATATCTCTGCTAATTTTTATTTTATAAAGGTTCTCAAGTTCGTTGCTCGTGGAGAGTCTGGCACAGCAATGAAACATGCTACAGTTCTGGAACAACTGTGTATGTATAGAAGTATTGCTTGTTACCCAAAGACAGTGGAAGATTTTTTTTTTTTTTACTGCCCTAAAAATTTTCTGCTGCACATTATTTGCACATGCATGTGTCCATGAGCTTGAATTTAACAGAATGAAAATCGGTTGAGCCATAGTGAAGCAATGCTTTCCACGAGCGAAGTGGCTGAAAAAAAATTTACAGAAAATGGCTTTTAAAGTTTTGGAAATGTTGCACCACTATTAAAATGCCCCAGGCCTATAGTAATAGGCATTATTGCCAAGAGGCAACTTCTTGGACCTCTGTCCCTTGGCTGCTTTCACGCGGTCTTGAGACGTTGGCGATTGTTTTCTTGAGCCCTCTGGAGGGCAATGAAACCAGGAGGGTCACCCACATTTCTGAGTACATCCATATGCATTCTGAATTATACTTTAATACTGCCCTCTTTACCACTGTGTCTACAGCAAAAAGCGAATTATGGTGGTCCTTACGAAATCACAGAATTCAAGCTTTCAGCTGCATTCGCTGCTCAAGCAGCTGTGTCTCTGCAAGACATTCATTCACCAGCAACATTGTTGGACAACTCTGCTTGGAGGCTTGTACTTCTGGGCTGGTTGTGCTCGTCCTTCTGCCTCTGTGACTCTGTGCAAACACCAGATCGTAGGACCAGGGGGACGTAGGTCATGGTGGGGACTCTCATCTGTGGATGTGACATGGTGGTACGTCGCCATCGCGTCCTTGTGCATTGCCACAACATCGTTGCTGTTGTTGCGAAAAGCTATTGCATAGTAATTGGCAAGTCTCTTGATAAGGACTTGTGTGAGGCCTCCTTTTCTGCCTAGTGGCCCCCTTTTCCTTGCTTTTCTGACAAGAGAAAAGTGCAGTGCCCATTCTTTTCTTCACAGGATTTGTACAGTCCTCCTTAGGTATTTGTATTAGGGCCTGAAAAACTCTCCTGTCTCCATCAGAGACCACACTGCAGTTCCTTAGACCTTGCTTAGTCAATGACCGGCCAAAAAGCTGCAGCGCGGCCTCCACCTCCATGCGACCAAATCCCATATCTGGGTTTTTCGGCGCTGATGGTGCTGCCTCCACTGGGGATACACAGGGTCGGCCTCTGCTGGTACCATTTCACAGCCGGGGCAGAAATCGGTTAAGACAACTCTGTCAAGCACTAGCCCTGTATGGGACTCGGTTATAAACCCTACTGCTATATGTCATCGGATGACCATGTGTCATCCAGGTGCCGTTGTAGGCATTGGTGGCATTTTTAGAAAAGCCAATGTTCATCTCTCTTTGCACTCTTTTGACAGCACCAACAGCATCTGCTAATGAAGCCACCTCAGCATGCAGGCTTGAATAACAGCTTCAAATCACCCTGGTTGGTTTTATGATGCAAGCCGCAGCGAGAAATGTTCATAGTGGCCCACAAGTCATTCAGAGCCGTCTGTCCCTTGCCAATGGTTTGTTTTGCGTGACTTGAGCGAATGTTCACATCAAACACTTTTGAATCATCCTTCCAGTGGGGGATTGTGCTGCCACAAGTACTGCGTGACAGTGCCCTTTTCGCGGCCAGACCCAGCCTTGTTTCGAAATTCACGCCCACAGAAATTTTTCAGCATTTCGGACAGAAAGTGTCAGCCATCATTGCATTGGTAACAACAGCTTGCATGAGTATAAATTCATCTCCAGGTGTCCCAGAAATTTATTCGTCGCCTAGCTGGCCCACCAGAGACGGCTTCCGCAGAGTAGCGGACACCGTGTGAAGAGAGTCATGAACGCTTGATGCTTGGCGCCTCCACCGTTTCTACTGACATGTAGCAAGCCACCAAGTGCACCTAAATGGTGCGATGAACGGTTGACATCGCTTTGTAACTTTTGGAACCACTGGCACACGGTGAATCGAAGTTCCCGTCGAAGCTCGTCAACGTGCGGGGATCGCTCGCTCTGATGAGAGATGCACTTCCCCAGGCATTGCTGCGACGGTAACCTTTGATCCAAATGGCTGTCGGTGATTTCATCGAGGTGCGTGTTCGGTGGCATTGAGCAACTTGAAGCAATCACACACGATGAGTAGCCGTTCACGTCGAAGCTTGTCGACAATCAAAAGTTGCTCGTACATAATGGGCGCTCTTTCACAGACTTCTATGGCGATTTTTCATCCAAACGGCAGTCAACCATTTCATGTCGGCTACGCAAGCAAGCCACCTGCGTGTCGAGCATCGGGGATCATGGTACACAGGGAAGCATCAGATGTGTCCTCCGTTGAGTGTTGTACGACGATCGCTACACAACGGTGATATTGATGTCGTCACAGTGCGGTTGTTGAATTCACTGCTGGGTTCTTGAAGTGGCGCGGTGCTAGGCAATTTGGCATGTTATCCACGTATTCCGTTGATTCCAATACAGTTGTTAGATGTTTCACTGCTTCCGCTAACGTTTTAGCTGTAGGAGGCTACCACTTTCGTTTTCCAAACACGTGAGTCATCTCAAACTTCTTTTTTGACGAGCGAGGTTTCATAACGGCATGAGTGATATATTCAACATGTGTAAAAAAAGTGTGCACAAAACGTGGTTTGCGGTGCAAACAGCGGTGGCTACTGGTCTGTTGTTGTAACAGCCGCCAATGAAAGCCTTGCAGTGCGCCAGCCAATCGGAGGCGCTCTTTCAAAAAACGGCCCTTGGATTTCCCGTATGACCATGTGCTCCTTTTTTAATTTTTGTGCATTTATTCCTTGACGGTGACGTTTGGAATGTGTAAAAACGGGAAAGCAAAGCATCGACATTTCGATGGATATCAAGATGGCGACGATTGGTGGCGCGAAAGATGAACCATTTCGTCATGAACATCAGTGTTTTTGTGCGATTTTGAGCCTCTTTCTCACCAATGGCACTGAAAAACTTTTTTTTTGTCCTTTTCTTCGGGCATTTAGAGTAGGTTTTCAGCCAAATTGGTTTGGTACAGCATAGAATAGGCATTGTAGATGCCGCATTGAGTGATTTCCGAAAATTGATTTTTTTTCCCACGGTTTTTGCAATCTGATCCTCGCGGCCCACCTTAAATGTTGCTCAGCGACACTTTCCTACAATAGAGCCTCTACAGTATAGCCTCTATGATTATTTATAGTACTCTCAACGTGGTGAGACCTCAGGATTTTCTTTGAAAAATGAGAAGTTAGAGCTATTAGTTTAAATATGACTCAAGGTTTCATGTCAACTTGTGTTGAATGTTTGTTTGCCGACGCCATAGCAACATCATAAATAATTCAGCATAAATGCCTGTAAAGTATTAAACGTTTTAGACTGAAGTGATCATACCGTAATGTCTTGGCCTTTTGCTGTGTTTTCTATAACATGAAAGTTGGCAGGCCTGGTACTTGCAGCCTTTGTCAAATGTCTTTGTTTCTTTCTGCCCCATGTTCAGAACCTGGCCCACGAGGCCCAGGTGCTGCAGCAGGGTCTGAGCCACCTGGGCGCTGTGTTGGCAAGCCTGGAGCCCCTGCACAAGCCCCTGGATCCCCCAGGGGGTTCTGTGCTCCTCGAAGAGTTGTTGGGGGCCCTGGCTGCCTCCCAAGGAGTATCGGGCAGCGAAGGTGGCGAGGGCGCAGTGGCTTCAGTGACGACGCAGCAGCAATCACCCTTGCTTCACGCGATGGCTGCCACTCACGCCTACATCGTGATGTTTGTGCACGTCTGCCGCACTGGCCAGGTGAGTTTGTGTGAGAGGCCCTGGTTCTGGATAATTTGTGGAGTTCTTTGGGCTGCTTGGCAGTTAGCCCAGGACAGCTTAGAAGAATTATACTGAAGTCTCGAATGGAACAAGGATCAGTGCGGAACCTGTCCTGTTCTTTCCTGAGCTTGTCTTTCAGTGCCTTGTAGCCATTTCATGAAAACACTCGTAGGAAAACTAGGACATGAGCTACTTCAGTTTGATTGCATTTCTCTTTTTGAAGATCTTGCCTCATCTGTAGTGCTGTTAAAACTGCAATCGTAACACCTGTCTGAATTTAGAGGAATGACTAAATAGGTCTGCTGTGTGCGTTATCAAAGAACAGTCCCGGTTACCGTTTTTAACCTATTGTGGATGTGACAATATTTTGTCGGCTACCAAAATTTTGTTGCTGGTAAATGTCCGAGACCAGCAGTGCCACAAGCATGCATGTTTGATTCGCACACAATGTCGGATTTGCCCCCCCCCCCCCCCTTTTTTTTTCATGCAACACGCTCCCTCTGTCGCCTTACCAGGAAAAGCATACTGTGTAGGCTTGTGTGAATAGTGAATTTTAGAATCAAAGCTAACAGTGATTTTGGTCGAACAATTTCAAGTCGAATTCAAGAAGTTTACATATCACATTTTTAAAAACAATTGGTATATTTTGTATGACCTAACTAACCTGAAGTAAAGTAGCAAATATTGAGTTGTATTTGTGCGCTGATCGAGATGACTAACCTGCTCAATTAAAAAAAAAATGACACAAGGCCTCTGCCTGCAAATGCCTTCTTTTTCATTAAAAAGCAAAAGTGGAAGCAACTGGAAAAGTAGCAAGATTTAACTTTTTGTTGAATGCAAGTGATAGCCCATGAAATGTTACTTTTTAAAATTTGGTAAACATAGCACCATATAAGTCGGTATAACAAGCTTTTTAAACTTAAAAAAAAATGGATCTGTGGGAGGGTAATGCCCTCATTTAAGGTGGGACACAGGTCTTAGAAGGCCAAAAATCGCAAAGCAAAAAAATCGACTTTTTGAAGCTGGCATTTCCGGTATCTGTACCTATTTTTACACCTATCTGAGAAGTTTCTAGCTTCTCGCGTCATTATTTCTGGCGCAAAATCAATTTATAACATCCCTGTGAGATGAATGTGAGCGCAAATTGACGCTAAAATCGGGCTTTTTCAGCGCCGAACTGTTGCCGTTACACACGAGCTATTGTGTTCATTTTGGTCTCGTTTGGAAGGGTCGTTCTTCATCTTCAATTTCTCACCGCCGCTGGCTCGCCTTGCTCATTGGTATTTCAGCAAAAACGCATCATCGAGAAGCACTAGTGTGCGATTCTATTGGCTGCTTTGGGCACGTGACAAAACCTAGGCATCTGATTGGCCAAGCGGCGCTTCCGGCGTCTGCTTCACCATGGAGACGCGCACGGACATGCGCCATTTTGTCATGGTGCTACTGGCTGCCTGCGGCAGTAAAGTTCCATGCTACAGTAATTTGTGAAGCGGGTGTGGTGGTCGTTTGTTTGCTGTGAACTCCAGAAAGAGCCCCGCTTATGGCTCAGGACAACGAGGATAACAAACTCGACGCGGTCAACGGCGGTCGCAGAGTCACCAGTGTAGGCCTAACTCACGTACGAGCCCATTAGTTGCCGACAATGTTACTGTTTTGCAGCCTCATCAGTTAGAGGATGGCAAGTAAAAAGCAGAAGTGAAGCTACCAGAGATATCAATCTTTGTAGTGACGGAACGGAACCGCAGTCGTATCGCTAAACGCGCCCATGCCGCAGTTCCCCCCGCCTGATGAGAGGACCTTGAACTGCACGACGAGTTGTCAGAGTGGAGTACGCCGCGCGTCGACGAGCAACAGAAAGTCGATCCAATCGCAGTGAACGTGCTCCCCCCCCCCCCCCCCCCCCCGCAATTGAGGCTACTGGCAACAGGTAGACTGCTTTTAACACTGATTTTTGGCCTTCTAAGATCCGTGTCCCCCCTTAAAGTGGGGCTTCACAACAGTGTAAATTTTTCTGGATGTGTGTTTTCATGGCTTAACATGTGGGGTCTCGGCGAGGCGAACGCGCGCATCGCCACGCCACGCTCTCGGAGTGAACAGACACAGTTGACGCGGTCGGTACAAAGCACACAACATACATACATTTATTGACTAATTTAGACGACGATATCGCCCGCCGAATGTTACATCAATTTTAAATAACATGCTACCATACAAATAACATAACGCAGTGACACACTAAACACACAATAACATGATAAACACACACTAACACACCCAACACACTAACACATACCAAAGGCGGCGTCGCCAACGCCTGACCTTCCACGTGGGACCCCGGCGCGAAGCCCGCGGTGCCGAGCACCGGGGGGCCCACGCGACAGACAACCGTTCGCGGCAGCCGCCACGCGCAGAAGAGGCTCGCTCAACGCTCGCCCACCGCCAAGGCCCGCCTTCCGCCAGGGGCCACCGCCGGCGCTACCACTCTACCAACAGTGGTACTCAGAGCGAACACAACGCCATCTATCGCCCGGTGGTGGTCACCACCGAAATAAAGCCTTGGGGCGAGACACGTGCGCCACGCGGCGCAGACAACTTTACAGGTGGGGGATGTCAGCATCCCCACATTCCCCCAACCTTAAATGAAACCACATCCCGAAATCAAAAATTATCTACACAAGCATTAACAAAAAAAAAAACTGATATCGCACGACCATAATGTCCTTGCACCACGACACCGCCACTGGTCGACACTGCTGCACTGTCCGGCTCGGCTTCACCTCAGTACCGGCCCCGCAACAGCAACGTTGCCGTCGGCGCGACGATCCGTCGCTAGCGCCGACACGTCTTCCAGTTGCGACCAGCACTCGCGAGGGCGCCGGACTGCAGGCAGTTGCGCAGGTCCCAGGCATCTCCATCGCCCGACCTCACGACCGCATTCCTGGCCAACGACGCTGACGATGTGCAGGACAGCCGGCCGTGGATGACATCCCTCCCACTGAATACATCAACAAAAAACAAAACTCGAAAGAAACAAAGGAGCGCGGCCCAGGGGAGGGAGCTTCAGGCTTTTCGGCCACGTGGTACGGTGGTCAGTACTGCTAGCTAATACATCGGTGGCGGCCGAGACGTCCATCAAAATAAAACAAAAATCACTTTTCCTAACCCTTGCATCGCAAGATAAAAAAAAGTGAGGGAAGCAGAGCGCAACACCTCAACGCCACGATCCACCTAGTTGTGCCACGTGCGACAGGCGGCTGCGTAGAGCCTTAGGCCTAATGAGTCGCACGGCAACAACCGGCATCCACCCAGCACCCAGCCTAGGCGCAGAAGAGGCAGCCGCGAGGAGACGTCCACTCTGTGAGGTGGCCCTATCGCTCGCCGCACACAGCAGCTTACCGAGCGACCGGCGTCCACCGCCCCGGGCGGTGTCACGACGCCTCGGCGTCGAGCCGCAATACAAGTCAGCAACGACGCCCGGCTCCCTGAGCCAAAAGAGATGGAAGAAGCTATTCACAGAAAATCGGACCACCCACGAGGCTTCCGTACTCACTCGCTTCGGGCCTGGCCTACAAACCACGTGCTCTAGGCCTTGCTCACCCCAGGATGCGGACCGCATGGCTCTCGTCCTAATTCAACAACGTTTTTGAAAACTAACAACAACAAAAAATAACACTTGCGAGCAAAAAAAAAATAAATAGAAAGTCAACCTGCCGACCAACTGAAACACGTTACAAAACCAATCTCCTCGCTTCTCAACAAAGCACACCACCGACGCTAGCAAAGAAGTCCCCCCTAGGCCTACTCTACTCCGGCTCTAACAAAATCCCTGTACCGAACCGCAAAAACTGTCGTCCGATACTCCAAGAGCTCCACGTTGGGCTGCCAGTGTGGGGTCTCGGCGCGGCGAACGCGCGCATCGCCACGCCACGCTCTCGGAGTGAACAGACACAGTTGACGCGGTCGGTACAAAGCACACAACATACATACATTTATTGACTAATTTAGACGACGATATCGCCCGCCGAATGTTACATCAATTTTAAATAACATGCTACCATACAAATAACATAACGCAGTGACACACTAAACACACAATAACATGATAAACACACACTAACACACCCAACACACTAACACATACCAAAGGCGGCGTCGCCAACGCCTGACCTTCCACGTGGGACCCCGGCGCGAAGCCCGCGGTGCCGAGCACCGGGGGGCCCACGCGACAGACAACCGTTCGCGGCAGCCGCCACGCGCAGAAGAGGCTCGCTCAACGCTCGCCCACCGCCAATGCCCGCCTTCCGCCAGGGGCCACCGCCGGCGCTACCACTCTACCAACAGTGGTACTCAGAGCGAACACAACGCCATCTATCGCCCGGTGGTGGTCACCACCGAAATAAAGCCTTGGGGCGAGACACGTGCGCCACGCGGCGCAGACAACTTTACAGGGGGGGGATGTCAGCATCCCCACAAACATCACTAGATTGGTACATGTGAAATAATATACATGAGAAAAAGTGCTTTCACGGCTTAGCACCACTTGACTACTGTGAAACCACCTTTACAGGGTGTCACGTTCAAGCTAATATGCACCTATTTGTTCGATTTGAAGGGAAAATTAATTGTGCATTATTCATTTGAATAATTGAAGCATTCAAGTATACCAACAAGCCTAATGCTGTGGCATGCCTGATGTCCTTGCACCTTGTGCAGAGCGAGATCCGTTCCATCTCGATGAGCCACTGGGGCTCTGAGCTGGGCCTGGGCGTGCTGCGAGGCCTCTCCCGGCTCTACACCTCGCTCGTATGGGAGAGCACGGTACTGCTGGCTCTGTGCAATGACTCGGCGCTGCCTCCCGGCTGCCCTTTTGGCCGACACCAACTCCAGAGGCTTCAGGGCACCTTGCAGGTATGCTCAAGTTTTCGGAGGACCCGAAAGTATCCTGGCTGTAATGGTTGTGTTTCGGTGGAGGCGAAATACTGGAGGCCTATGTTCGTTGTGCAATGTCAGTGCATAATAAAGAGCAGCAGATCGTCGAAGTTTCTGGAGCCCTCAACTACGTGTCTCCCACACTCCTGTCTTAATTTTGGGATGTAAAATTCCAGTTATTCTTGACGTCTTCTGAAGGCGGCAATTTAGACCAGTAAAAAACGATCGTTGAAGCAGATTATTAACAATGAACAAACACACAAGAAGCACTCGTGTGCTATCTTTGTGTTCTAAAGATCATGCAAGAGACCTGCCTTGTGCAAGTGTGGACACTTCAAGTTTTCTACAGTGTCAATGAATTTGGGCTTGTTTCTTGGTCTTAAAACTCCAGTTCAAGCTGTTAGTGTTCTGTGTTCACAAGAATGTTCGGCATATCCAATCAAAGCTAAGCGCATCAAATCAGTTAGTATCAGAATATTTATGGAGCGGGCGAAAGCTGGAACTGCAGTGCTGCTGAAGAATTTAGTGTCAAAGCAGTGTATCGACATTAAGTTTGGACTGCTTGAAACTTGCTGCAGGTTGATTGTTACATGCAGGTGTAAATGTGTGCTGCTTCTTAAGGTTGGGCTTTCATTCCTTTAGTGTACACCTCTTACATATGTCTCCAGGCTCTTTGCAAGTGGCAAGTACACAAGGGGTGAACTTGGGCTCGGGGATCGTTAACCGGGATTGCATGTTTACGTCTCACAGAACATGCCAGACGCAGTGGCGAGCACCTCTGCAGTGGCCCTGGATGACTCGCCGCCACAGAATGGCATGGAGGTGGATGTGGGCATAGCGGACAGCCCTGGAGGGGCAACATTATCCACCTCGGTGGATGGTAAGGCCAACAAGGCACGTTCGCAGGCAGCTGTCAAGCAAATCAAGCCCTTGCTGACGGGAGCATCGCGACTGGGACGTGCACTCGCCGAACTCTTTGGCCTTCTTGTCAAGGTAGGCCTGTTCGTTGTTGCTAGCGAACTGCTTAGTAATATTCTCAATGCAGTTACGCTTCAGTAATTGTATCTCTAAAAGACCAATGAAATAAATGGTTAAAAGGGCAGACTGGTTGGTCTTTGGGTTTCATTTTTTAAAATTGACATACTGTAGACGCCCATTAAACGAAACTCGGAACAGCCGCATAAACGAAACTATCTAGAGACATTTGGTTGGTATGCTATATATTTAATGATAAAAACTTTCAAGTAATTGGAACATTGGTTTTAGCTTACATCAGTTAAATGAAACTAAAACGGGCAGAAGTCATAAACGGCGGTAGTGGCCTTGGCAGTCTAGCAACCATGAAACAAATGCAAAAGCTAGCCTAGCCTAGTCAAGCCAAGCCAATCCAGTGATTGCACATGTCAGCGCTCGCCGAGCAGCAATCGACGCCTCGTCGTGAGCTTGAGGACAGCCTTTATAGCTGAAGTCCAAGATGAGGACCTGTGCTCAAAGGGTAATGAGATAGTGTGTGATCCAGAGCCCATTTCAGTGGCTGACAGTGCAGCAAGAGATGCTGTCATCTTGTTGCAGCACTACTTTGAACACGATGGTGGCACAGAGTTGCTGCCCAACCTTTCAGCAATGCGCTCCTACAGTGTGAGAAAGTGCTTAAACAAGGTCAAGCAAATTGTCATCCACTCCTTTTTTCCGAGTCAGCAATATTAAACATTTTTTTTTCTAATCAACTATAGTAGTATTGCATACTTCGAAATGTTTCTGTTAGTCAGCCACTGTTGGTGTTTTTTAAATAAAGCCATATTTCATTCATATTATGAGCTTTGCTTAACCCTTTCCGCCCTGGAATTTTTATTTTTACCACAGATTTTTTTTCCTTGCATTTTCTTTACTTTGAAGGTCCAAATGACATGCTCACGAAATATAAAGCTTGTGTGTGAAGTAATTACCGATTTGGCTTCATGTTCTCAAAAAAGGACATCAGGGCTCAGTGGTTGTAGGAATGAAAAAAATGTTCACTTTATTTCATGCGGCTCTCACAACAAAAACTATGCACAAAATTGATTATTTCTTTGTGTGAAAGTCTTTGAAGCAATTCCTGGACTTCGTCAAGCGCAGATGCACCTTGCACTTTTCACAAAACACTCGAACTTTCCCTGTGCATCCGTCCATTTTACACTGCTGCGCCTTAGCGTCGGTGTGAATTGGCCAATGTCCAACTTGGTCAAACCTCACATCTTCTATAGGCCTATTCTCTGTGTAGCGAACTTACTTCCTGGGCTCTAGTGGAAGCAAAGATGGCCTACCACGTTTCATTATCTTGCATTTCTTATCTTTCTTTGCACGAGCATCAATGATTCTGAGGGTGAAGTTCAGGAGGTCAAGCTGTTCATTCGATGAGACTCCTCGCACGTCGGCATCATGTCTGTACTCTAACCAATATTTCACAACAGCAAGATTGAAAAAATGAAAAATCATTCTGAGAGTCCACTTTCTTGACCGAATTGTGGTCCTGTTCAAGGCAACAAGGAAGTCCGTCTTGTCTACACCTCCCATGCATCGGTTGTACGCCCCGACTACAGCTGGGCATTTCCCATCAATGAAACATTTGTCCACCTTGCTCCAGCGCTGTGCTGTTTCTTCCTTTTCAACACCTATAAAATTCGAGGCCATATTTACGACTCGATTGTCCAGCCACCGCGTCACAACAATCTTGCCGTCTTTGCTGACCAAACTGTCAGATGACCCTCGACCACTTTTCTTTAGTTGATTTTCACTTATGAGAGGGCACTTCTCACACCTGTTCATGCGTACAGTACCAGCTGCAAATATTTCTCGTTGACGCAGGGCGTGCAGCATGGGCAACGAAGTAAAGTAATTATCAAAAAAAGCTTGTGGCCAACAAACGGCGGGATTCGCTCGGACAGGTGCGAAACAATTGCTCCTGTCACACCATACTGCTGTTTTTCACTCTCATTCAGCTCTGTCTAAGAGCCCTGGTACACCAGAAAATCGTAAATAAGGCCAGACTCGCCGCGTAGCATGAATACCTTCACACCCCAAGGGTGAGGCTTGCCCTTCACGTATTGCTTTATGTCCAAACGGCCCTTGAAAGGAACTATCTGCTCATAAATGCACAGATGCTCCTCTACCTCGAGATCGTGGCACCTTGCTTGAAAATTCTTGAGTAGAGGTCTCACCTTCCAGAGTCTGTCATTTATGTCCGGCTTGTTCGCATCAACAATTTGAAGAGTGTTGCGCAGTTTCTCGAAGCGGTTGCGCGAGATCTCGCATGATGCGATAAGAGCAGTTGTCATTGCAGACTTCTAATATAAGCGCAACCTTGGATATTTCAGGACGCCCATTATCAGATGGAGGGCTACCATCCGGCTGATTTCATCTTCATCAGTGTTTACACACGTGCCATACCGAAAAACTGAGTACTGGTTTGTTTTCTCAGCCAGCTCAGTAAAGACACTTTTTAGGATATAACGGCTAAAATAACCAAATGGTGAGGGTATGTCCCCTACGACGTCAGTCTTCGTGGGCTCTCCCTTTGAATTGGGTCTCTGGCACCTTGAAAGGCTTTCTCGCCCATCCGCTTGCCGTTGCTGGTGTGCTATCATCTTACGAATCAACTTCGGAACCATCACTCTCGCTCTCCGCCGGAGCTCCAAGCGCGTCGTCCCCCTCGTCACCGCTGCCGCCAGACTCGTCGCACTCGCCTTCTACGTCAGATAAATTATCGTTGTCCAGTTCTTCAAAAAGACTATCCGTGCATTCTTCCAAGTGCCGTGACCGTTTACCATGGCATGAACAAAATAAGGCCGCCAGTATCGATGCACCTATAGAATATAAAAGGGAATAGGGCTAAAACGACGAACGCACGACTTACAACCACTAAGCCCTGATGTCGTCAAAAGTGGACATGTAAACTAAGGGCCACTACAGAGAAAGTATGCAGGTTAGGCCTACAATTTTTCGCGTGCTGCCTACGTTAACAGTAGGACATAAATATAAAAAATATCAGCTACAAATACTCGAGACTTCAAAAGTTATACATCGTGAAAGTCGATACTTACCTGAATGCTGCTCAGCCATGGTACGCGTGAACACGTCGTCGTCGTGTTTGCGTAAACGTGCACAAAACGCTCTGCTGCTGATAGCAGTGGCAATAGGGCTCACGGAGGAACACCCCACAAAAATTCATTGGTTTCAGTTTCGGTTTTGCAAGTGAGAATTACGTTTTACTTTGTGGGATCAAGTGACGACGCCAGGGCCGAAAGGGTTAAATGAAACTTCTCATAAATCCTACATGACTCTTGTAAGCTATGTAGCATGAGAAGCGCCACCCTAGAGCATGTTATGGGAATGCACACAGATACAGGACGCCAATGCAGTCTCCCCAGAATAGCGTGGGGCGCGATGGAGAGCCGCGCTGATCACATCAGATCAGCGCGGCTCTCTGTGTGTTTTCAGTTTTCCATTTTTCTCAAAAAAGTAAATTTGACTGTTGAATTTTGAGGTTTCAATATCTCTGCAGCTAGGGCAGGTACAACAATTCTTTTGGAAACCTGTATGTGTAGAATGCAAGTATGGGAGCATAATTTAGAGCACAAGCTTTTATAATTAATTTATAATCAAAATTGTAACACAATTCCAACTGCTTTTGGAAATGGATAGTTCATTTTGCTGTAAAATAACCAACAAAGGCCTAAAAAAAAAACTCTTGCATACTTTCACTCTATAGTCATTAGTTTATGTTGGCATGTCCAAAATATAACATTTAATTGCAACACTTTTTTCTATGGCATCCTTAAACAGTTGAGTGTGAACTTAAGTTATCTTAGGAACAAGGTCAGTTACAGGTGTGAGGGTGGCCGAGAGAGGGCGTTACGTGACGGCGTCATCATCATCGGGACTTGGCCGAGAGAGGACACTACGTGACGGCGTCATCATCATCATTGGGACTGGAGTGGTGGAGGTTGCGTGTGTGGGGAAGAGAGAGTTCGGGCTGGTTGGAAGGAGTGGCAAGACGTAGGGGTGTGTGGTGGGCGAGTTAGGGCTAGCGCGTGACAAGTGGGGGCTCGTCCGGGATGGCTTCAGGCCCGACAACAGCAGCGGACGACATGCCTAGGCTCCAAGGTCTCGTTGAAGAGCTGTTGCTGGGCACCGACGGCTCCGCCATGGAGCGCGAACGAATCGCGGCGGTCGTGCGCGATCGAGTGATGGCGACGCCGCTGCCCACGGCTCCGCACGTGGGAGCATGGACTGGGGCCGCTAACACTGGCGCGGCCCCTCGGGCCACCGACGACTCTGCGCCTCGGCTCGCCGCTGCGCACCTCCCCCGCTACTCCGGTGCTAGAGACTTGCAGTCGCCGGAGGAGTTTCTCGAACGTTTGGAAAACTTCTGCCTCGTGACGGGGGTCGCCGCCGATAAGCGACTGACACACGTGGTACCGGCTGCCCTCGAGGGTGGCGCGAAGTTGTGGTGGCGGTTCGTGCGCGGGTTCGACTCGTGGGAGCAATTCACCGCCGCCTTCCGCTCCGAGTTCTCGTCGATTGACGCGAAGCGTCGCCTGAAGGCGGAGCTCGAACAGCGCACGCAGCACCCGGAAGAAAATTTGAAGGAGTTTATATATGCGATCGCTACTTTTTACGACCGCATCGGGGAAGAGGTCTCCGAAGCCGAGAAGGTGCAGCGCGTACTGAGGCAGATGCACCCTCAGTTGCAAGATTTGGCGGAGGGGCATGCCTACAACGACCTCGCCGAGTTGGTGAAGGCAGCCGACGGCCTAATGGAGCGGGCTTGGCGTCGCCTCCAGTACAGACCACCGCCATTTCCGAGCAACCAAGTAGCCAGAGATCTGGCGTTCCGCCCTAGCCAGGCCCCCGACCATCGCTCACTGCCGCAGCCGAACACTATGGCGACGGCGTCGTTCGCTTCGTTTGCTGCTGCCCCACCGGCACCGCCGACTTATCACTGGCCACTGCATCCAGCTGCGCTAGACCCGTCGTACTGCCGGGACCGACAGTACTCGTGCGACACAGCGCCTCCGTTCTCACCCTACGGGCCAGGACCGATGCCGCGGCAGGAGCCCACGAGTGGAGCAATGCGTGTGCAGTGCCATCGCTGTGGTGGATTCGGCCACATATCTCGTAACTGTGCCACGGGTCGACGAATGGGGCCACCCATTTGCTTCCGGTGCCAGCGATCGGGTCACCTGCAAGCACAGTGCCCGGGAAACCAGTGGCGGTAGGTGCTGCCCCGGCGGGCACCTACGGCAGTGCGCACCAAGTAGCGACCACAGCCGGTGGCAAAGAGCCCCTTATGGACGTCCGTATCGGGTCGTCGACGTTCAAGGCCCTGCTAGATACAGGCTCAAGTGTAAGCTTCTTCGGACCGCACGCCGCGGCGGCGGCCCAAGCTTCTGGAGCCAAACCCAAGGCAGACGTACGCGTGCTGCGTTTGGCATCAGGCTGGTCGCAGTCAACCATGTCTCTGAAGTGCCAGATCGAGTGGGCTGCCGGTTGCCGCAGACAGCAGTTTTTGTGCGTTTCTGACCTGTGCCGTGACGTTGTCCTTGGTAGGGATTTCCTGACGGTGAGTGGCATCTCTCTGCACGTGTCACTTGGTGGGTGGACTGTCGGCACAGAACCACAAAGAATTGTGCCGTTTGTCTAGGCCGCTAAGGAACAGCCAGAGGCAGTGGACGATTTTGGAGACAGTCTGCGCTGCATTTTTGCTGAGAGTGATGCCAGTGTGTGTGCCAGTGTGCCGGAGGCGACTGCAGCCTGCAATGTGATCATTTCCGGCCACTCGTCGGACCTAGACCCACGCATGAAAAACATTTTAGAAGAGTTCAGCGAAATCTTCACCACAACTCCGGGCTGCACAACCCTGGCAGAGCATCGCATAGACACGGGAGACAACCCACCTGTTCGATGCAAACTGCGACCAGTGAATTCCAAGAAGCAGGCCATCATGGACAACTGCATTCAAGACCTGCTGGCACAGAACCTCATCCGCCCTAGCCAAAGTCAGCATGCCAGTGCTCCAGTCCTGGTTGAGAAGAAGTCTGGTGGCTACCGCATGGCTGTGGATTACCGCCAGCTAAATGCACGCACTAAGGTGCCAGTCTACCCCATGCCGAGGACTGATTGGTTGCTGGCACAGCTGGGACGAGCCAGGTGGTTCTCAAGTTTTGATCTTTCACAGGGTTTTTTTTCAAATCCCTGTTCAAGAGCAAGATATTCCAAAAACAGCGTTCATTTGCCATCGGGGAACCTTCGAGTTCATGAGAATGCCCTTTGGAGTTGCCGGAGGTCCTGCCACGTTTCAGACCCTGATGGACCGACTACTGGAGGGAATTAATCACCAGTTTGCCATGGCGTTTCTCGATGATGTCCTGGTGTATTCGGAGACCCTAGAGGATCATCTTGAGCATGTTCGGGAGGTGTTGAAGCGGATAAGTTCGGCACAGCTGACCATTAACCCAGAGAAGGTGCACGTGTGCTGTAAATACCTTAAGTTCCTTGGCCATGAAATATCGCCCGGGCAGTGTAGGCCGGACAAGGAAAAAGTGCGAGCGGTGCTGGACTATCCTCAACCAACAACACTCAAACAGCTGCAGGCCTTCTTGGGACTAGCAGGCTATTACAGAGGGTTCATACCTCAGTTTTCTATCACTGCACGTCCACTCACAGAACTCCTTAAGAAAAAGCAACGTTGGCGGTGGGAGCTGCAGCAAGAGGAAGCCTTTAGAGCACTTAAGCAGTCCCTGGCCGACGATGTTGTGGTAAACTTGCCGGACCTCAACAGACCATTCGTGGTGGAAACAGACGCCAGTGGAGTCGGCATTGCAGCGGTGCTTCTGCAGGCAGCCGAGAGTGATGCTCAACTGCGTCCAATAAGCTTCATTAGCAGGGTCCTCACTGAGGCAGAGCAGCGCTATACAGTGCAAGAATGGGAGTGTCTGGCTGTGGTGTGGGCAGTGGACAAGTTCCGACCATACCTTGAGTTCACCGAGTTTGAGGTACACTGTGATCACTCCTCACTATCCTGGATGTTCACCACAGACCAGGCCTCACCACGTGTAAAGCGTTGGGTTTTGCGGCTGCAAGGTTTCAACTGCAGAATCAAGCACAGGCGGGGTCTTGCAAATGTGCCAGCCGACGCCTTGAGCAGAGCTCCCCTTCGGCACCAGGAAGTTCCAAGCCCGAGTCTACACGAGACGCTGTTCCCTATGGCTGTTCCAGAGCCCAGCCCACAAATCAGCTTTGAGGCAGCTGCTGTAGCATCTGAAGTGGACGACACTACTGTCTTGAATGATGCAGGGCTCCTCGCCCAGGAACAAGAGCAGGACCCCATACTGTCAAAACTACGAACTGTGATGAAGGGAGGAAAGCTTCCGCCCACTGACAGTGATCAACCTTTGATAAAAGACCTGGCGGAGACGACCGAGATGGAAGAGAGTGGGTTGCTTGTACAGCACCGAGGGAACAGGAAAGTACCTTGGCTACCAAACCATCTCTGCAACTTGGTCCTGCGACTGTCCCATGACCACCCGATTAGCGGCCACTCCGGCTTTTTTAAGACCCTCAAACGCGTTTCTCAGAATTTCGTGTGGCTGGGTATGCGCTCGGACATATCCAAGTATGTGCGATGCTGCCAGGTTTGTCAGCGCACCAAAGCCCACCGGCAGAAGCCAGAAGGGCTGATGAGCAGTCAATGGGCCACTGCCCCTATGGAACAGCTCAGCGTGGACATAATTGGGCCGTTGCCTATGACGCCTCGACGCCACAAGTACCTTCTCGTGGTGATTGACAAGTTCACCAAGTTCATTGAACTTTTTCCATTGCGGGCAGCAAACAGCAAGAGTGTGGTGGCCTGCATGATCCAGGTTTTTTGCAGACATGGCACACCTGTCTCCATTTCAAGTGATAATGGAAAGCCGTTTGTAAGCAGGTTGTGGAAGGGCCTCCTTGAGCATTGGGGCATACAAGACCGACACACTGTTCCGTACCGCCCTGCCGGGCAAATGGTGGAGCGCCACAATGGCATTATCAAGCAGTGCCTTAGGGCTTATTGTTCCAACCACAAAGACTGGGACCAGCACATCCCTGAAATAGCCCTGGCCATGCGCACGGCTGAAAGCGTTGTCACGGGCTACACGCCTGCCTTCCTCTGTTATGGCCGGGAGCTGAGAACTCCATGGACACAGGCTGAGGCCAAAGATGACGCGGAGCCTCCTGCAACAGCATACCGTGCATTTGCTACTGAGGTCTCCAAGTGTCTGCAGGAGGTGCTTGACTTCTCCAGGACACACCAAAACCACATGTGGCGCGCCCAGAAGACTCGCTACGACCAGCACAGGCGGCCACTGACAATACGGGAGGGTGATCTTGTTCTGCTCGAAAGCCACTCCCTCAGCGATGCCACCAAGGGCTTCTCCTCGAAGCTTGCACCCCGGCGTTCCGGTCCCTTTCGGGCAGTGAGACGTGTAGGACAGAATGACTTTGTTCTAGTGGACCCCAAAACGGGTCGTTGCCACGGTGTGAGACACGCAGATCAGCTGACACTGTACCATGACGCTGCAGGCGATGTGTAGTGGTGGCTTCACATTTTGAGGGGGGGGGAGACCTGTGAGGGTGACCGAGAGAGGGCGTTACGTGACGGCGTCATCATCATCGGGACTTGGCCGAGAGAGGACACTACGTGACGGCGTCATCATCATCATTGGGACTGGAGTGGTGGAGGTTGCGTGTGTGGGGAAGAGAGAGTTCGGGCTGGTTGGAAGGAGTGGCAAGACGTAGGGGTGTGTGGTGGGCGAGTTAGGGCTAGCGCGTGACACAGGAAAGCTAATTAAATACTTGAAATCGGCAGAAAAAACTGCATAACCCTGTGCAGTTTGATCAAGATCACTGAAGAAATAAACAAAAAAAGTTTAAGACCAGTCTGCCCCCTTAACAAGGGACAGGAAAAAGAAACTTGGACATACTGCTGATTTTATTGGCCATATTCACCAGCTTTGCCATGCCTCTAGATGAAGTGTTCCTTTTTAGGTGTTCTAAGTAGTACTCTAATCAACATATGGCATTGGAGCTCCTAAACAAAGTAGATTTTGCAATGTACACTAGCTTTTGCAACTTGCCGTTGATTGTGGGAATAAAAAAGAAAAAGCAGCAAACTAGTGGGATTAGTGTGGAAGTTTACGCTTGTTGTGCACTGTCAAGAGAGCATTTTTGTCTCTATAGCCACTGCATTGTCTCTGTACAGTTAATTTCATTGAAATAGTAGACTCCCATTAAACTAAACTCTCTTAAGGGGGAAGCTACCATGGAAGGGCGACTTTTTTGTTTGTTGAGATATCCTCATTAAACTTTAAGGGTAGGCTAATCCATTTGAATAACCACAGAATTTCATTCATTTAGGTTCGCTGGTTCCCAAATTACAGCCATTTATTAGGATAGTCCAGATAGGTTTTTTTAATCTCTGGTGAACTTGATAAATATGCTAGCACCGTGAAATTAACTGGGATGATTCCTGGATGGGTGCTTTACAGTAAGACAGAGCCATTTTTTTTTTAATTTTCGTGCTGAAAATTTTTAGCAGAGCACTGGATTTGGTGTTCAAGATTTTATAAATGAAATTTTAATTATCACAAGTTACAGATGCAATAAATTTAAAAAACGGCTCTGTCAATTTGTGGGCTATTTATTATGGTACATAATAAAACATATCTGATAGAAATCAGATGAACGGTTGCAGAGATATCACCAGACTAGCTTCACTGGCCAAAATGGTAATTCCGAGAAAGCGGACTTTGAAAGTTTTGAACACATATTTTGGTCTAAAATGATCCTGCAAAGTAGCTAGAAATTTTATTTAGGACTCTTTTCCTTTTCTGCTTTTCCTGCTCGTGTTGCAACTGTACCTGAGCCTTTTTCACACGGAAAGGGTCTTTCTCCGCTGCCCGTTTTTGCCGACATAGCACCGAGCTTTGGTTGCACAGCAACACGTTCGCTATCCTCTACTGCTAACAACTCGCACATCCAAAAAACGTGTTGGGAAATGCTCAGTCGACAACGCGGTGACACTGTTTGGAGACGTAATCACTGCAGAGTGAGCGCACTGCATCAGGTGCAGTTGAGCACGAAACACCAACACCAGCCTCACTTGCGACGACAGAGCGTTGCGCAAATTCTCGATGTTGCGATAATCATCAATGCAGTCTTGGTCTTGAAGACATGAAGAAAAGCTGCTCAGCATCGATGCGACTGTTGCCCACACGTTGGCGTGTGAACGAGCCTCACCATGCGTACGAGCTTCATCGGACGCTTACTTGAACAGAACGCGTGCTAAGTCTCATACTTTGCCTTGCCCCTCGTTAGCGACAGAACAACAATCACAACAATCAGCGTCCCGTGAACACAATGAAAGATCGTCTCGTGAAGTGAAAGGTTTGAGAGCATGTGAAAACTGAGCGGACTGATGCCGTTGTCAGTGGAGGCGCTTTGTCGGCAAACGGGACACACAAGCACGCCCAGAGAACACCGGCGCTTGCAAGGCCGCACCGAGCGAGCACCAGCGCCAGAGCAGACAGCGAGCCGGGGAGAACAGATGCATCATAATAATGACGAAATAATGCCAGAAATAATGACGCGAGAAGCTAGAAACTTCTCAGGTGCAAAAATAGGTACCAATTCCGAAAATGTTAGCTTTAAAAAGCTTTTTTTTTTTTTTTGCATTTTTGGCCTTCTAAGACTCGTGTCCCCCTTTAAATGGAACAACTGCCACTCGTATGTTTGGTTTCCTACTTGAATATTGTACCTCCATTTCTCTCTCAGTAAATGAAACTCCTCTTAAAGGACACATTTTTCCTGGTCCCTTCAGGTTTCGTTTAAAAGGAGTCTACTGTATTCTGTGTTTGGCAAACAACTTTGCCACTAACTGCTTTGCTTGTTCGCTTGTCCGGAAGCATTTTTCAGTAAACATGTTTTGGTAGTGTGCCAAAAGCATAATTCAAAGTGTTGCCTCTGGTTTTGTTTATTGAATCACCTTTTCAAGGATGTTGAGGTTAATAGGAAAGTCCATCAGAATTTAACAAACTGTGGTTGGTTGATAGCCTCATCAGAATGCACTGCTCTGTCCAACTCGTGAAGCGCTTGTGTGCCAGTAAATTATGCTGACTCATTTCTGAGATGTCACAGTAGAAAAGAATGTCCTCGGGATTTTATACTTTTAAACCGGAAATTGGACAGATACTGTATGGCGTTGTTTCGATGGTACTGATTTTTATTTTTTTTTTTCTCTCTCTGCTGAGTACTGCTGGGAGGCATCCGAGCTGTTGCATTCTGCTGCCAAAACTGGTTTCTATATATAGAGATATACCATAAGACAAACATAATGCCAGGAAATAATGTTTAATGTGAATGAGAAATGTACAGTCTAAGGGCATTCTTATTCAGGCAGATATGATGTCAGTGCTGTAATGTGTGCATTCTTGCTTTTCCTGATGTCTTTGTTCGGGACGTTTAACTGCACATATCATCATGACGTCTTTGTTCATTTTGCTCCGGTGTGCTAGCTCTGTGTGGGTTCCCCGATGCGTCAGCGACGTGGTCAGCAGGTGCCGCCATCCCCCACGGCGCCGTCCCCTTCTGCACGGGCAGTGGCTTCGGCTCTGACCCGACTACTGGCAAACGGCCTATCCTGGGAGCCACCTCTTACCTCTCCCATGCCGAAGTTTAGGTATGCAAATGAACTCGTTTTTGACCCTGTTGGCATTGACTCAAGGGTGCGGTTGAGGCTTCTGTAATCAAAACCATATCTAAACACCTACTGCGGTGTTCTAGTGGCTATGGTACTGGACTGCTCTTCCAAAGGTTGTGGAATCGATAGATCAACGATGATGCAGAGACAAGAAGGACACGAAGGACACGAGCGCTCCTTCGTGTCCCTCTTATCTCTGTGTTGTAGTTTTGTTCTCGCGCTATAACTATCGTCACGCCATACCAACTAGACCAAGCTGCCACACATCGGATCACCGCCACGGCAGCCGCATTTTCAGTAGAGGTGAGAATGCATGAAGCTGTGTACATAGATTGCGGTGCACGTTAAAGGGACCGACAAGACAAATTTTTTGACCCAGTTTTTTTTTTTGGCGCGACAGAAAGCTTATCATTCGTAGTGTTCGTAGCTGCAGTAGTTAATCCCAAAAGCTCATAGTCACTATAAGCAGCATTTTTCGATCTGAAATGCTCTGAATACGGATGAGTCCTTTCATCCAGTAACGCTGAGAATTGATAGTGATGGCGATGGCCTTTCTGGCAACTTGTGCATGTTGTCATTCTCCTGCTCATGCAGGAGTTCCTGTAACTATGTTTAAGGGGGGACACGGGTCTTAGAAGGCCAAAAATCGCAAAAAAATCGACTTTTTGAAGCTGACATTTTCGAAATCTGCGCCTATTTTTGCACTTATCCGAGAAGTTTCCAGCTTCTCGCGTCATTATTTCTGGCGCAAAATCAATTTATAACATCCCTGTGAGATGAATATGAGCGCAAATTGACGCTAAATCGCACTTTTTCCGCGCCAAACTGTTGCCGTTACACAGGAGCTATCGTGTTCATCTTGGTCTCGTTTGGAAGGGTCGTTCTTCATCTTCAATTTCCCGCCACCGCTGGCTCTCCTTGCTCATCGGTTTTTTACCAAAAACGCGGCATCGAGAAGCACAAGTGCGATTCAATTGGCTGCTTGGGGCACGTGACCAAATTTAGGCATCCGATTGGCCAAGGGGCGCTTTCGGCGTCTGCTTCGCCATCCGGACGCGCACGGACATGCGCCATTTTGTTATGGTGCCACTGACTGCTTGCGGCACTAAAGAAGTTCCGTGCTACAGTAATTTGTGAAGCAGGTGTGGCGGTGGTTCGTTCGCTGTGAACTTCAGAAAAATCCCTGCTATAGCTCAGGACAACAAGGATAATGAACTCGACGCGGTCAACGGCGGTCGCCGAGTCACTGGTGTAGGCCTAACTCACGTACGAGCCCGTTGGTTGCCGACATTGTTACTGAGAACGGCTGTGTTTTGCAGCCTCATCAGTTAGAGGACTGCAAGTAAAAAGCAGAAGTGAAGCTATCAGAGATATCAATCTTTGTAGTGACGGAACGGAAGTGCAGTCTTATCGCTAAACCCGCCGATGTTGTGGTTTCCCCTGCCGCTCGAAAATGCCGCTCGAAAATGCGGCAGTCTTACGTGAAAAGGAAACTAACACCTCGGCACTCGTGTAGCCTCGAAATTCATGAGCGAGGGAGCAACTTTGGTTCGCGACACTTACGGGTAACTTTTCTGGACAAGCCGGAAAACATCGCCGCGTTATTCGACGGATCGTGGATGACGCACGCACATTTGTCGCACATCGCCGTCAGTACAGTCACCGAACTGATATGCGGCCTCGCGGCAGACGAGCACACGGCGACAACTTGCTACAGGACTAAAATAAACGACACGCTCGTACAAACAATCGGTCCTATTACATTCCCGGTGCATATTAACTGACTAAAAGTATGTGTGCCATGATATTTTTCACTCGGAATGGCGAAATAAAATTTTAACAGCATTATTCTCGAAGCACAGATTTTGACCACTTCCTTTTGCTTGTTCGGTAAAAGTGGACCTAGGACGGCTAGAGCTGTAATTGTTTTTGCACAATGTAGCTAAATGTGCACAAATAACAATGCTGGGAGCCTATTTTTTATGGGCAGCTTCATTTTTTTATTTTAATATAAAAATGTCTGTATTTGATTACATGCAATGTATTTACTGTGCTGTAATTTGAGAAGTACTCGTTCAATTTTCGATCAGCTTGCAGCATTGCACTCCTTAGGCTTTCTAGCATTTATTTATATGTCAATGGCTATGTAATTATAAGTGCATACATTTTTTTACAGTTAGAAATGTTAGAATTACTTGTTTTCTTCATTTTCTCAAAATGGCAATTTTGTACACCCTGCATGAAAATTACTGCAATATATCTGAAACTATTACAGATAGCAGAATATTTTATTTTGCAGCATGAAGCTATATGTTTGGAGCACACAACACAGGAAGCAGATTTTGATTTCTCTTGATGCAAGTTTTTTAAACTAGTCTTTTGTGTGACCACACAATGGCCACATTCAGGGCTGTGTAGTTTAGTGTACTTAAAGCAAGAAATAATGACCCATTCAAAAAAGTGCTTCTTATGCTGCATGTCTTATGCTTTCTACTGTCAATCCCTATGTTATTTATAAATTTTTGACAGGTGGTTATTTTTCTATTATGGTAAGAAGAATAGAAATTGTTATCCTGAATATTTAATTAACTAATGAAGGTACCGAAAAAATAGCTACATTTTTAGAATCCGGAGAACAAACTAAGTAAGCATGCCAACTTTTGTCACACTTGGTTCAAAAATAAATGAGAGAGCCCTAAGAACCATGTACCCCCTTAACCATGTTTATTCTGAGCTTTACAACTATTTTTTGAAAATAACCAAGCCGTTACAATGAGACGATGTGGCTTTTTACAGCTTCTCTGTATTGGTACTACGTTGCGTGTGCCTGTGCTCATGGTTGTTGTGCCTGTGTCGTGGATGGCTTGTCCCATCGTCGTTACTTTCCCGACACACGAGCCAAGCCAAGTCGCCGAAACCGTCGCTGCACATATGCGCAACCTTGCCGACTAGTTGTACACTTCATTTCTGTGCCTGTAGGACACGACAGAGACTGTAGGACCTGGCAGCTTGTGGGGTCCTAGAGGAGTCCCACAGCCTGTGGGGCATGACACAGTTTTTCACATAGGAAGTGAATAGCGTGGTCCACTTGTGATCCACGAGTTGGAAGGGAGTGGGGGACATTGGGGGCACAGGGAAGGCTGGAACACCAGCTTTGCTTTGTGAACATCGACATAGTTTGCGAGATGGGTGCCGTGACCCTCATCATCTCTCTTTTCTTTTTTTTTTCGTAGCTGGTGTTTAGTGTATCTCTCCATTCCCACAGAGGCATCCAGGAAAAAATGGTGTTAGTGACATAGTGTCACAAGAAAATCGTTACAAAGGTTCCAATCCCGCAAAACATCACAAGCTCATGGTACAGTGGGCACCCGTCGTTATAATCATCGCAATATTAAAGCTGGTGTTTCATAAATGTGTTTTGATTCCTTCTTTTTTTAGCATCATGCTCATTGCCGCCATTTTGAAGAGGCTTACAGTCACCGTGGTGTAAGTTAGTTTTGTAATTGCATCAGCATTCCGTGAATCCCTTTGATTTATCGAACTGAAGTGCATTTTTGTATGCGACCACAGGTTAAAGGAACCCTGGATCGACCTCGAGCTGTAAGACTCAGCCCCCTCCCGCATTTTTTATTGTCTAGAAATAACGACTAGGTGCTAACCCCCGATGAGTCGGGCTGTTTCAGGTACTGCGTCGAGTCTTTGTGCGTCAACTTGTGTGCGATTGTGTTGTGTGTCTTGATGGGAACTGTGCTGTACAACTTGGCCTTCACTCTTGTGTGACTGCATCTTTTCTGCTACATGGAATACTAAACCACTGACGATTCATCGGAACAATGTTGTCGACTGATAATCCAGAGCTCACCAGAAATTAAGGCACTTAATTTTAAGAGGTGGAGTAAAAAGTGTTGTAGCAAGTGTAAGTGTACTTAATAGAAGCGGTGCCATGCGAGGGAATATTAATCAGCTGCCGTCTCGTAAATAAGATCACGTACCACTTGACGCCAAACAGGCAAGAACGTGTCGTCCACATTCGCCACAATGGGAACAGGTGGCACTGGCTGACACATTCACGTTAAAATGCACACATGGGCGGGGGGGGCGACCACCACCGTAGCTCAGTGGTAGAGTATCGGGCGCGTTATTTGAAGGTCGCAGGTTCGGATTTCGCCGGAGGCAAGTTCTTTTCGTCCACTTTGCTTTCTTTACATTAACGTTACAATTACTACTAGCAATATCCCCTATACTTTTCTTGGCATTATTGTCTGTTAGTCCACATTAATATTGTATCTCTCACAGAAAACGAGCCCTTAAGTTTACACTTTCCTTTATGAAAACCTGATTAATCAGTTCATCCTTGAACCGTTGCCGTGATATGACTGTAAACTGCATACAGTCAAACCACCTCTGTATGGAACACGTTTGCACTGCTAGCAGTGCCACTTTGAATACCCTAGAAGAGTGGTTCTCAAATGGGGGTCCGTGAAGCCATTTCTAAGATCAGCGAAACCCTCACCCGCTTTTTTTTACATATTAAATTTTTTACTTATGTAACTATGTTTAATTGCGACTGCGCCATGTATTGATAGACTGTCCGAACTGAAGGGGCACGTTTGTTTGATGCTTTTCTTTGCAACAAAAGCCACCTGTTCTACCCTCCAGTTTTGTCAAGTTACCTACGTATCCCCCCTCCCTCTGCTCCAAGGGGCCCATCACTTCCACCAGTCCACAAGGGGTCCCCGACGCATCCATGGCTGAGAACCACTGCCCTAAAACTAGCCTTGCCTAATCAGGCTATTACGTTTTTTAGCTGTAGCTTTCATTTCAGACTGCATTTTCGGTCGGCTTTTGTCTACTGCCCTTGAAATGCAATTCTCAGAGAGCAAAGTTGATTTGCGCTCTCGGTTGATCACCTTGCAAACGTGATAAAACATTAAGTGGACGTTCCTGAAATTTGGTGTCGATCTGAATTGTCTGTCGGCGACTTTCTTACTTGGCATTCTCTTAACTTCTTCTCGTCCTTCTTGTCAGTGTTAACTACAGTACTCGCAGATCGCTCGCGACACGCGGGTACAAACGGAGTGGTTGATTTATCAATAATTGCGCAGGCTCACCTTCTACATCTGCTCGGTGGGCTTCACATCGCCGATGCTGTTTGACGAACGCAAATACCCGTACCACCTGATGCTGCAGCGGTTCCTCTCGTCTGGAGGACAAGACGCCTTCTTCGAGTGAGTTCTTGCTTTTTTCTTTCCCAAATTGAGTGGCGGCTCTTAGTTTTTTTTTTTTTTTTGCAGTGCATCTGATAGTTTCAGATGTAGCATGGGCAAAGACAGCAAATGTCCATTGAAGAAGTTGCATGTCATGCATGGATAACTGTAAATGCGGTATTTATAGCGTAGTGGTTTGGCTTGTCGTACACTTTTTGTCATGCTGGGGACTTAAATCAGCTGCAATCGAGTAAAATCAACTGCAATCGGGTAGAACTCGACGTGCCAGCAACGCTTCTTGAATGTAGTCAGAAAATGCGTCTGATCAATAGTAGAGGCTCCACCGAACATGTGAGCAAAGTATTTTAATGGGGTCTGTGGAATAGAATTGTGGAATAGAATAGTCTGCTAGGAATCGCACGTTTTTTCTCCTGACAATGGATGTGTGTACCACTTACACCCCCCCCCCCCCCCCCCACCCCCCAAAAAAGTCAAAAAGTCAATTTTTAACTCTGGAATGCATAGACCTGGCCGTTGGCTGATTTGAGCATTGCGAGCGACGTAGTTACCAGAGCTGCCTGCACACTGTCCAGATTGCGCTTAGTGCTCTCACTAAAAGTGATGCACACATTCACGGATAATTAGTAAAGGAAATACTCGAGGTATCGATGCGTGCGATTCCAAAAACGCCACACTCTCCACAACCAGACACTTGGCAAGTGAGAAACGTAAAAAAGTAATTGTGGGTGGCGATGCCACCCCGAAATTCCCGCACTCAACATCATGTCGTAAATTTGGACAGTGTTTACTGAGGCCTATGTAGCTCGTAATACATTTTGAGTTGTTTTGTCGAGCTAATGTTGGCAAAATTCGAAAAGTACGCTTTGAAATTCATGACGTAAAGCATGCAGATTTCGGCGCGAAATTCAGAAATGGTACTTTGATTTTTTCATGTAGTGACAAACTTGCGATTGCAAGATTAATGACATTAAAGAGTTTTCGTAGAACAATGTATCAATGTACAGCTATTCATTGTTTCACTGTAGTGTCCCTTTAAGCATGCGACAAGGCCTGCAAGTCCGTTTGTACTGGACAAATTTTAAATATCTTTGTGGCAGTCAATTTCCCGAGGCAATAAACGCCAATGGAGAGGTCGTTCGGCAATTACTCGTAGGGCCCTTTAAAAGGGGCGGACTGGTCCTTGCGACCGAAAAGTGCCAAAAAATTTATTTGCCAGCACCTGTATTCAAAGCTCTGCTACCAATAATTATGAGTACCTTCATGAGCATTGCAAAACATGCACATTGTGATTGTTGTTTTTTGAAGAAGCTGCGTGTTATCAGTTTTTTCCATTTTTTTCAAAAAAGTAGATTTCTGACTGTTCAATTTTGAGGCCTCGATATCTCTGCAACTACGGCAATTAAACAATGATTCTTACTGCGATGGAAACCTGTACGTGTATAGAATGCAAGTATGGGTGCAGAATTCAGAGTGCAAGCCCTTTTAGTTAACTACCGTATTTACTCATGTAATCCTCGCACTCGCACAATTCTCGCACCCTCCACATCGCCCAACAAAAATGATTTTTTTTTCCTCAAATTATTATCGCACCCCCGAAAACTGCTGCAATAATGTTGTCTGCTCTGATTATGATTGTCAGCCACTGATTATGATGGCGCACATAATCTTGCGCCATCTCTTAAGCATCAAGCGTACTATTACACAGAGATTCAATCCAACTCAAGCCAAGCCGAAGTGGCCAGTGCGCGTTGCGGCGTGTTTTGTATGTTGCGTCGGTAACCTTGTCAAGTTATGAGGCGATACTGAAGCTGTACGGCTGCTTTCAAGTTGCATGTGATAAATAATGCACTAAAGAACGGAAACAGGGCCGCCAGAAGGCATTTGGGATTCATGGTAAACTTTATTTCTTAAGAAGGAAACTGCGGACAATTCTATTAAATAGCCATCAGCCCAATACTGACGTCCCACGCTTACCTTTTAAGGGCTCCTGTTGAGCGACGAACGCTACCGCTACGCCCGCAATGTCTGCAAGCTTTGCGTATGGTATTCTAATTCTCGAATATTTGCTTCCACTTTTTGTGTCTCAATTAAATCTTGTCTTGTGTTGAACCTCTGCTTTTATTGTTGAGGTAAGTTTTAATTAGTACTTCTTAAAGATTTGCGGCCACTTCGTTTTCTTTTTCGCTCTGTACGTTTTCGTAGAAAGTTTTCCCCGCGTAATTCTCGCACCCCCCCCAACTTTTCATCGGTTTTCCGGTGAAAAAAGTGCGAGGATTTTGCGAGTAAATACAGTACTCATTAAAATTGTAACACACTTTCAATTGCCTCTGAAAGGGGAAAGTTCATTTTGCTGTCAAATAACATAAGAAGGCAAAAAAGAACCCCCTAAAGCTCTTGCTCTATTTCATTCTCTGGTCATTAGTCTATGTTGCCATATCTTAAATATCACTTTTAAATAAGCGCTTTTGTTTCTATGGCAGCCTTGAATAATAGGGGGTGAACTTAAATTGTCTCGGCAAGAAGATGAGTTGTGGGAAAAGTAATTACATATTTGAAATCAGCAGAAACAAAATTCCATAAGCCTGTGCAGTTTGGTCAAGATCACAGAAGAAATACACGAAAAATGTCAAGGATAAGTGTACCCCTCAAAGTAAACTCTCTTGTAATCTTCAGGACGTTCCGTTGGGCCCTGACGTGTGGCGGCAAGGTGCCCCTGAGCGAAGGCCTGGAGAGCCCTGACCTGCCCGAAGGCACTGGCGAGTTCCTCGATGCCTGGCTCATGCTTCTCGAGAAGATGGTGAACCCCCGCATGGTGCTCGAGTCGCCCCACACGCTGCCCGCCCGGTCGGCGACCACCGGCACGGTGCCGGCCTTTAGCCCGGTGCTCTACCTGATCCACACGCATAAGCGGGCCTTCGACGCCATCATGCAGCTGTGGGACCGCAAGCCCCTGAAGGTGTACGGCGACCGCATGTCTGAGTCCATGCTGGCCATCCTCTGCCACCTGCTGCGTGGGGAAGGCCTGATCCGGGTGAGCTGTTGTACACATTTTTGATGTGGTTGTTTGGTAATGTACCTTTTGGGCAGTTTACATTTAGGAATAGTAGATTTTCTGAGTAAATGTGTAGCAGTAATGCCAGATGTAAAAGTAGGTGCGCGGTATTTACTCGGAGTAGCATTTATGAACAAGTTCCGCAAAAAAGTGATATATAGATAGGTGGGTCGGGCCGGGTCGGCTCGGTCGGTCGGTTCTTTGTTGAAACTACTTGAAGCAGGTGAGCACTCGCCTTCTTTCGCTGGAGAAAAGGCTTATCATTAATAAAAGGAATGAAGGTGCATTCTGCAGCCTGCTAGTGAACACGGCCTACAGGGAAAAGGAGGGAGGGAGGAAAAGAACGGAATAAAGAGGAAAGTTGAACCAATGCATTAATAGGGTATCTGCGGTGTAACTTTGAAGTGGTAGAAGAGGTACTAAGTGCAGAGCACTGAGGACCTGGGAGGACATGACCACGCTACACTTGAAAGAATAAATTTTAACTTAACAATGTTTTGATATAGCGAAGCGAATTGCCAATTTTTCTGTTACTTTCTGATTTAATGCATATCAAGTAGTTTGGACTAGCACTATTAGTGATAATGGGTGATGGCATGTTGTAATGACGCATGGCCTTTTTTGTTGGCAGGATAAGCTTGCCAAGGAAAAGGAAACAGCGTCGGCTGTTGGTGCTTCAGGAGGCCCAGCCTCCTCAGCGGTGTCTGATGGTGCGCTGCTACACGGAAGTGTCCGGTCATCCAGAGGGGCCCTGGGAGCATCGTCACACGAGGACATCAACCAAGACCACCTGCAGCAGGTGAGCAAGGGGCAGTGGTCATTAGGTAAATTGGGTAGGGAGCATAACTGGCTCTTCTCGGGCTTCTGTCATGGATGCACTGAAAGGAGTAAGTCTATAGAGGGCAGGTTTCAATTTCACGCCAGCTTCTGCAGTCAAGCTACCAGTCACCTTCTCGACTAAATTGACTACAGTAAAATTTCATTAACTCGAAATCGGTTATTTCGAAGTCCCACTTAAAGGCAAAGGAAAACTCTAAGTGAGTTATGTGTCCGACCACAACTCTTGGATGACGAGAGACATTTTCGCGCAATGGCTGCACGAGCGGGACGAGCGGCTGGACAAGCAAGACCGCAAGATATGCCTCGTCCTAGACATCTGCTCGGGCCACCACACTGCCGTTGTGCTCAAGAGCTGTGCTTTTTTTCGCCAAACAGCACTACGGTAGTGCAGCCCCTTGACCAAGGGGGGATCATGAACTTGGAAGTGGGGCTACCGCAAGCGAGTAATTGGCCGAATTCTCAATATGAGAATGAAGGGCGAAACCACGATCGACCTATACTTAGCAATCGAGATGTTACAGACTGCTTGGATGACTGTAACTTCAAGCATGGTCGCCAACTGCCTCCGGCATGCTTTATTTGGAGTCAGCAGCGGCGGTTGCGGCGAAGATCTTGGTATTGTCACCAATGACTGTGACATGAACGACCAAGCCCTGGCGTCGTGGCACGCTCTCCTTGATGCCGGTGTTGCGCCCGACTGCAACACCTTTTGCAAGTACATCAGTGCCGATGGTGACGCGGTGTCCACTGAAGAATTAACCGAAGCGGAAATTGTGCGCGCGGTGACGGGGGGCTTAATGACGACTGTGGCGAGTGTGTTGATGACGGCCCGAGGGGCGAACCCGACATACCGACATCCGTTCAAGATTTGGATGCGGCAGACTTGCTGCGCCGCTTCTGCGGCGCTCACGAGGACGGCGAAGATGAACTTGAAATAACGGCTGCAGCCGAAAAAGCCATCTTCCTACAGAAATCTATCAAGGCCTTTACCTCTACTAAGCGAGCCGCCAGCTGCTAAACAGAGTTCGCGGGAATAAAGTAGCGATTCCTAGCTGCTTTCTTTCTAGTTTTTCTCTGTGCACCGGCAGTTTTTTCTTTGCATGACACGCTGCTGTTAGATAAAGAGGTGAGTGCCTCCTCTCTAGCTTTCTATTGTCGGTATAAATGGTTATTGGATATAATGAAATAATGGTTATAACGACGTAATTACGACTCCCCTTCAACTTTGTTATAACAAGATTTTACTGTATTTATGCATTGACTCCTATGAACTGCTGATGGGGAACCAAGAATTTTTCGTTGAATCGGCTGGTATTCGTTTTACTGAAGTTCAACAGTATTTTGAAAATTGACTGTAGGATTTAGCAATTAACGTAAATTCTTTTTTTCATGGCTTTTTAGTTCAATCTCATATGTACGGTATGTTTGAATGACTTGTGTGCATGCGGCCTCTGTGCTGAATGGCAGCAGAAAAAGCCTGTCAGGCCACATGACCGTAATCTTCTGCTTCCTTTCGCTTGGAAAGAGGAAAAATTAAATTTATTCACTCAGTCATTCTTGCGCAGCTGATGGACATGGGCTTCTGCCGAGAGCTGGCCGCGGAGGCCCTCGCGCACTCTGCCTCCCTCGAGCAGGCCACGGACTACCTGCTCAGCCACCCAGCAGCCTTGGCACCGAGCGGGTCCGGAGCCCACCTTGGCGTGGCCGGATCACCTCTGGTCACATCTGGACGGCCATTGGCAGTGAGTGTCATGAAAGCAACGCGTTGGAAGTAATTTTCCTGTGACACCCTTTGAGTGCGCTCATGTGATCAATTGATTCGTAGATGGTCAAGTCGCACAACAGCAGGAATGTGAGTGTTCTGACTGTTTGCATGGTGTACATGCGCCGTGCTCTCAGAGACGAGAGGGAGAGAACCCGAGCCAAAGCCAGTTCCAAGTGTGGGCGATGCTGCGCACATGTTTTCAATGAGAAACCACATGTCCTAAGCTGCCGGAAAAACAAAAAATGCCGTATATACTCGCGCAATGAATGCACTCGCATAATAAATGAACCCCCCCCTCATTAGTTCGCTGCAGTCCCGCTAACCAACACGTGGCACCTCCTTGCCTGTTAGATGTTTTGTTCGTTATTATTATGCCAACCCCTTTTGGCCACCTCGGCTTGCTACCGCCTTCCCTCCCTTCGCAACGTGCGGTATTGCTCTTCTTTTTATCTGCCTGTGGCACATCCCCTGTTTTTATTTTATTATGTGTGCACCATAGTGGGGTTCACGAACAGTGTGAGTTTAGGGACATTGCAGCACACAGCGAGCGAAGGTCGTGAAACTGCCTGTGCCAACCTGCAGTTGGTTCCTGCAAATATGAAACATTAAGGTCCAGCTGCATGCCCGTCCAGCTGCATACCAGCTGGGGATGGTGACAGGCAGGCAGTATAACAAGCATAAGATGAAGACAAGAGAAGCCCAGCTGGCAGCCTAGCATGGGGATGGCTCTTTGAACATGCGCTTGTTCTCTCTTCGTCTTGTGTTGTGTTCAGTAGCGTGCAATGGTTTCTCAACTCCCCAACTTGAAGTGGAGGGTCGCATGACTGTGAACCAACAGGCCACAAAAGCGATTCGGTCCGTCATCTGAAGTACAGCACATGTGACCTCTGCATATGTGCAATGTTATGATGTTAGTTTGTACAATTAGCACCACTTCCTTGTTTGTTCCAAGTCTTGTAAAATTTATGAGATAGGACGGGGCTTAACCTACAGTCAACTTCTGAAGTGGCCGTCTGGTTTCTTTCAAGTGTGCTGGTGAACTGTGGAAAATAATTTGATGTGAACTTTTTATGATGATAAACTTGCTACTGTTTGAGAGCTGCAGAGTATTGTTTCATATTGGCATGTGCAGGAGATTTTGTGGAATGGCTTAATAGTGATAGACTTTACATCACAGTTTATTGGCACAGTGTTTTGTTTAAACCAGACAGATAAATAGTATAGGAGGCTAGAACGGGCTCCCCTTATGCTCTGCAGTAATGAAGCTGTAGGGACATGCTGTATTTTCTCTTGTATACGCCACACAAGAAGTATAGAAAATTTGGTGCTAAGGACATGATCAAATGCACAAATTTCAGTGTGCAAGGTGGCTTTGCAGCAGTGCAAGGAAGCTAGCATCATGGCAGTACAGGGGCGAATTTTTTTTACAGAATTTTCTTGCCGCTCGTTGGGAGTGCGGGCTACATGTGAAAAAAATGTGCTATGTGCAGCAGCTGGGCTGTGTGTTGTCTGTTATAGGTTAGTCAAGAGCCCCCAGTAATCGCAACTAACCTAACCACCTTCAAAGGCTGCGTCTGAGCAATGCCTCATCTCTGTTCCAGGAACTGCCATCTGACTTGGAAATGTCGGAGGAAGACCAGATGATGCGGGCCATCGCCATGTCCTTGGGTGAAAACGTCACACCAGGACAGGTGAGGAGCAACATCCTAATGTTCATTTGTACCTGTGCTGTCGTTAACACGATGCACCGTTAGAACTTTTTCGTCATTTCATTTCAGGGCACTTTGGTAGTTAACAGCTAAGATGCCTCATAATCGTAGTGTGGGTTTTATCATTCAAAATGCCGAAACTCAAACTTTATATGTTATGCCCACTCTAACTTGTAATCGTTGGCAGCTGGTGGTGTCTTTAGCCAATCTCCAGTATCCACTTTTTCAGGAGTTGTAAATCTCATAAGCTTCTTTGTAATGGGCTGTGTGTTTCAGAAGCAATTGTGGAGGCTGGAAACTGGTTGTGGTCACTCTATTTAGGATGTGAAGTTATTATTCTACTGCTCCTGTTAAGTTGTTGTTGGTCATCGTTAGCGTATTTACTCGCGTAATGAATCCACCTTTTTTCGGAAAAGTTGACGCCAATTTGGGGGGAGGGTTCATCACATGGGAGAAGAAAATCATCGTAGTAATAACAGCGAAAATTTTGCCTGGCGGCTTTGCTTGTTTGGTCCCGTGAAATGAGCGACAAATCTTTTTTCGTAGCCTGAAGCTCTTTTTATTTCCTCCCGTAAAGAAACTCACTGATCAATGCCGAAGTATCGTCCAGCCGCTTTGTTCTAATGCTCTAGCGCATGCTGTTTGCAACCAGCCATGCAGCTAGCGTACCGGCTGAACGTGCCCTGAGCAGCAGGTGTCCCAACTAAAATTGCATCGACAAACCCGACAACAAGAAAGTCAGTTTTGCCGCGAGGGCGAAGCAATGAATGGGATAGAAACGGCTTAGAATGTAACGCTGAGAACGGCTAGCAGATCTAAACGTGCAGCACTGTTCATGCACACAATTCACGAAAACAGCACACTGGACAAAGTTCTAGTTCAGTATAGCGAGAGCTACCGCTCTACACGTAACGCGCTGTCTAAACAAAAACCACGCACTAAACGTAATCACAAGTACAGATGAGCGCGAACAGGTGTCCCAGTTATTACTTCGTTGTGTTTGAAAAGCATGCTCTTTTTATAAACTGGGCCTCTCCAGCGAGCAAAGTGATCTTTGTGCGCCTAGAGACTAAACGCAATCGCTCCAGTCAAAGCAAAAGGCGCACGATTCTTCCCACCAAAGGATAAGCGCGCACACTTATCCTTTAGTGGTGAGCGCGTGTCGGCGCATCCGGACGAGCTGGGGGCCGATATATAGATACTTATACATATATGGTATATTCTAGGCACTATACTCTGGGTGCGGTTGCGCTTTGCATGGCCTTCGAGATGGCGAAAAGGCGACATGTTTGTATGATGCACGCGGGCCAGTTTGAAGGCCACGCGCTTTTTGGGCCGCTGTGCTCGCGTGGTGCTATCAGCAAAGAGTTTTCTCCTGCATTCGACAGGTGATGCCTTGCCGCAAAAGGTGCGACTCAAATTTTGATTGACATCGTCCATGCTCGCTCTGCTCGCAACTGTTTAGCATATTTGCAAAACTATGTTTTGACTTTTATTGGGTTGTTATTTGTGATATAACGGCTTGCTTTAACATAGTTTCGATCTTTAACAGCACTGGCTATTATATCGAAATAAATGTAGAGGTACACCACAAGAAAAGTTTTTTTTTTTTTTTTTTGAACGGCCTGGGGGGGGGGGATTTCATTATACGAGTGGGTTCATTACGCGAGTAAGTACGGTATTACACCCAGAACATAGAATTCCGCCCGAGTGATATGGACTTGGAGCGTGCTGGCTTGTGAAAGTTTGAGGTGTGTTATTGTTAATGCCTATCGAAGGTAAGGTCTTGTTGCGGACCATGAGGACAACTGTCATGAGGGAAGAAAAGCGGGAATTAGGTGCTGTCTCAATTTTTTTTGCACAAGCCACGTCAGGATGCCTTCTTAACTAGCCCAGCAAACCAGAGTGCAGGCAAATGACGAGGACAAAAAGGGAAACAGAAATCTAATACATGGGGTTGTGCATCATGTGATATATTTTTGTGAGTACGTCTTCGTTTTTGTCTGCACAACTACAGAGTGAAAATAACATCCAAGAAGCCCACACCACTACCTTTGCAGCAAACCAACTTCTTCAGAAATAGCCCTTTCACATTTCATAATGCCTTGTTCGTGCAGGCTAAAGAAGCTGACAAAGTGATGCGTGACGAAGAGGAGGACGACGAGAAAGTTCAGCCCGAAGAGGAACCGGCAGAACCGGCGGTAATGGACCGCTTCACGGAGAACATGCTGCCGGGCTGCCTGCGGTTGCTGGACGCCCTGCCCGAAACCGTGTGTACCGTGTCTGTGACCTGCTGGGTGCCGTGGTGTCGCGTAACGGAGTCGTCTGGCGAGACCAGATGCTTGCCAGCCTGCTTCAGGAGGTGGGTGCGAAGTGCGGAGCCGTGGGAGGTCACTATTAAGTCGAGATTCTTTTTTTTTTTTTTCATGTGTGGGATTAAATTACCACTAAGCAATGCATGAGCTCTGTCACATTACTCGGTTGCATCACCTTTATTTCATGACTGCTATTGGATGGTGAAAGAATTTGCACCAGATGCTCCAGGTACAGGGGCTAGAGATCAGTGTTGGGCGGGCAGCATAAGCCACACATCTGTCAAGCCTTCAGAGTTTTTCGATAACTGCGGCATGTTCTTGCGTACAGCCAACACCTTCAGCAATGATATGTGGAAAACTTGATAAAAAACCACGTACAGCGAAAGCTTGTTAATTCGAACTTCGATAATTCTAATTTATAAATAATTCAAACTAAGTTGTGGTCCAGCCAAGCTCCATACAAGCCTATGAATAAAAAAAGCCCGTTTATTCGAACGCGAGTAGGTTCCGCCGCGGATAATTCAAACCACGCGCTTCCGCGCCGGTGGCTTGGCTGGTCACTTTATAGGGCAGCTGTCCGAGTTACGAGGCGGCGTGGACAGGGAGCGGAGAGAAAAAACTGAGAAACTGGCACGGAGGCCAGAGTGCAGAAAATAGTGCCACTTACTCTTCACCCCCTCCCCCCACAATCTCTAGGCGGCTGCCTGCTTTCCGTCCTACGTAACCTCCAAGATTTGTTTTTTTTTTTTAAGCGCCAATCTCGGAGCCTTTGAAAATCCTGCGTAGTTGCCGCTGTTAGACGACAGATGGCATGACCATCACACGGGTGCGTCGTAGCTTCGCCCAGCCTTCTCTGCAGTCTCTGTCTCGGGCTTGCGTCATACACCTCGGTTGTTGGTGCTGGGAGTAGCTTCCTACTGTCGCGATTCTTTGTGTTGGTGTTAGGCCTCGGCTAACGCTTGTTGCGGTAGCGCCGGTAGTAGTAGCTTCCCGTCTGTCGCAATTCTGCTGCTCCGACTTGATGACGTGGGCCCGCGGCAATTACCGCACCAAAACACTTCCTCCCAGCAAACGCGATAGCGATACTGCAGCCCATGGACCAGGGTATAATTAGAAATTTAAAATCATTTTATCGGCGTCATATGTTGGAACGAATTATTTTGTGCAATAACTAACAGGTGACGCTCCTAAGTGTACTACACATGCTTGTGTGTGCTTGGGAGCAAGTGACAGCGCTTACGATAGCATATTGCTTTCGCCACTATGGCTTCAGCACCGAAGCTCTGCAAGCTGACGAGCCACCAGTGCTCGAACACGGCGTCACTGCCCCCATGGCAGACGTTTTGGAAGACGTCTGCTAGGCGGACTACGTCGATGTGGACTCAAGTGCAGTGGTGTGTGGTGCACTCACGGATGGCGACATATGTCAGGTGAGAAGTGTAGGACCTGTCGCTGCCAGTGACAATGATGAAGAGGAAAACGAAGCACCAGTGCGGCCCTCTGCTGCGGAAGTCATGGCCGGATTGAATGCCGTCCAGATTTTGTTAACTTTTGAAGAAGGCGGAGAAGAGGCCTTTCGCCAAGTTCGCTCGTTAGAGCGAAAAGTGTTGACTGTCGCCTTCAAGGAAAGAAGGCAGACCGCGATCACAGATTTTTTCAAAAAATAAATTGTATGCCCTACTCACATTGTACTATTGTTGTCTTTCACTTTCGTTAGTTTGAACTTTCGTTTATTCGAACTGAGGCGGCTTCCCCTTGCGGTTCGAATTAACGAGCTTTCACTGTGTTACTTTGCATAGCTGTGAGGCACTGTTGTGAAATCATCGCCTACTAGCATTCGTGTAGTTGGTTCTGATTATTGCTCAAAATTTTCTGTATTTTTTTTGTGCGGCTTATATGTGTGAAAGCGCTGTATCGCTTGCATAGGTTTGTAAGAATCACTGTAATTGTTACCCAGCACCTCTAACAATTCAAACAAGGGTGCTTTTGAAGGCAGCAGTCACGACAAGTGGACATCGGTTTTACTACCACAAGGGCTAACTAGCAGCGCGAGTGTTGATCGCTCATCGTACTCTCTCTTCTCTCTGGTGAAGCGGCATGTCCACTACCTTCGTTACACTATGTAGAATTATTCTTGATAACGAATTGCTGCAGTTCTACAAATAATTGCCTGTATACTGAGGTGACGTGTGTGTGTTTCTATATTTGCAGGTTCGGACAACAGTGACATCCTTGCTTGAGATAGCCACGCGTGACGACCTGCCCCAGGCGGAGCAGGCTGTCCAACTCGCCACCCTGCCTGTGGCCAACATGGCCGCTGTGCGCGTACACCTGTTCACCCTGCTATTTGAGGTGAGAGTGAAGTACTCTTGACATTGATTCAAGCTGTGATGTTGAGGCAGTCGTGTCCCTTACAGTGTCCCTTACAGTAGTGCATGCTAGGTTACTCTCTGAAGTGTTTAGCACAACATATCCTGTTTGTGAGGCACTTTACCTGTTCGATGTATGGAATGCTGCAGTGGTGATATGGATGCTGTATCCTATTCAATCAAGCACGCTACCTTACTTTGTAAAAGGTGCCCATTGTGTGTTTTTTAAGGTGCACCTTATCTAATGCCAGCCAGAATTTTGTATTACCTACTTCAATCACATAAAATAAATACAATATCTCAACGGAGTGAAAAGAATGGTGAAAGTAAATAATGTTCAGTGTTGTGGCTGTCCAACAGCTCCATGTTGCTGCTGGGGATGAACCACAACATTGTTGTGCTTGTGATGGGGGTCAAAGCATCTTGCTTCCCACGTGGCTTGGCGAGCAGGAGCTAAGATCATAGAAACTAAATAAGTTACTAAGTTCAAAGCAAACTGTAAAAAGTGTTTATACACTGGCAAACCGACAATGAATTCAATAATTCTCGCCACGACGGGGTACACACTGTGTTCGTGTGCATTTCCCACCATAGAACGCGGCAGCGTCATCCTCGAACAGTTCTGTTTGCGCGTGATAAAGTGATGATTGCCAGACTTTCTCTGTGCATAATGTCACACATGAAGTCACCTGCTGGCTTTGCTGCACTACGCGTGCTTGATGCATTGCGATGCTGCTGCATAATAGCTTGTCGTCCATCGACATGACATTGGCAATCCCCTCATGGTGCAGGAGATGCGCCTGCCTTGTGCCACTCTGCTAGAGGAGCAGAGCCTGGTGGATCTCCTGGTGCAACTGGTAGACGCAGCCCAGCACGTGCTGGTGCTACCGACTCCACTCAAGGAGCCACCGACCACGCCCAAGTAAGGGATTTTCGGTGCCGATCACTTGAGGCGTAAGCTGCATATGTTTAGTCTTGAATTTTGACGCTGTAACCAAAGAGGTTTGGGAAAAGCACATTTGAAGCAAATGGCATTGTTTGGATGTTGTTCTTTCGCACTGTCCAGCATCCTGCCAACATTCTCAACGAAGGCTGGTAAAATGACCCTTAGGAATGTTAACCCATTGGCTTCTGTTGCTGGCGATTCGCCGGCAGGGTTGGTGAGGCCGAAAGCGCTTTGACTGGTGAATCGTCGGCCGCCTAGGCCACGTAGGATTATTTTCAACATTGTTTCATAGAGGGCAGCACAGTATTTTGCATTGCCTTTTGCTTAGTATATTATCTGTTATATGGACATAGTTGTTCATGCTTTACAGTTTTTAATGTTTTTTTTTCTTTAGTGGGAATGGTTGCAGAGAGGGCGGAAACCCAATGGGTCAACAGTCTGTCATGCAGTTAGCTTTTTGTAGTCAGTAGAACGGATGACATTGCTAATTATTAATAATGCATTAATAATGCGTGGTCTTTGCCCTTCTACACGTCTAGGTGGCTGGTGTCGCTGATCCTGCTTATTGACCTTTATGAGAAGGCTTCAGTGGCGTCCAAAAGAAGAGCACCCCTGCTTCAGGTCAGTTCTTTCAGTACTTGTCTATTCATTTCTGCCACTGTAGGTGTTTGTATTGGACCTTCATATTCTAATCTTACATCAACATGCATAAAGCAAAATGCAGATATTGCTGAACCATGTTAGTGAGCGTTCATATTTTACTGAACACAGTTACTGGAAAATTGTTGGTTCTGTATGACACCGTTTAGCTTAGTGGACGCTCGTTTCTTTGCTCCTCGTTTGCAGCTTCCGAAGAGGCAGTGGAAGTGGTTTGACGATCGTACGGGCCGGTGGAACGCCTATACTGCTCTGAACAACAAAGCCATTGATGATGCCTACTGCGCAGTCGAACCCAGCGTTCACTTTACGGCCGGGCGGCGCAAGTACACAGTGCAGTTTTCAACAATGGTGCAGATCAACGAGGAGACTGGAAACTGGCGCCCCGTAATGCTTGCCTGGGACGGGAAACCAGCTGCTACGGCGAGTGCCACGACGGGTGTTTCGTCAGCTACAGCAGTCGATGCCGGCGCCGGAACCAGTGCCAGCACCGCAGTTCATCCCACTGCACCAGTCGGTGCTGCCGCTTCTGTGGGTGCGTCTGCTTCTGTGCCTACGCTGTCGTCTGCTTCGGCTGACGTGGCCAGCACAGTCCCCACAACAGGTGCCGACTCTGGAAATGCGTCGGGATCATCGACAACACCTGTGACACCAACAACAGTCAAAGGCCTGAGTCCGCACCAGTGCTCGACATTGATCAGGTTAGCAGGGCTGCATGGTTCTCGACACCGTCCTGGCTGGCACTGTTTACCGTATTAATTTGATTGTAGATCGACCCATTTTGAAATCCGAAGTTGTGAGGGTCGACCTAGAATTGAAGAAGAGTTTTGGCTGTGAAGTTTTTCTAAAAATCTCCACGTATTTCTGCAAAGCTAGTTTTTCTGCACAGCCTTCAAGTACTGCCGTGAAGCTACCTTCGTTTATCGGTGGATCGTGATGTGTCAAAAACTATTTTTTTAGATAAATAGTTCTCCTGCTCTTCTCTCTTTTTTTAATGCCGTGCCATTTTTGTGAGGTTGACCTACATTCAAGTTGACTTACAATTGCGTAAGTGCAGTAATTTCTGCTAGGTCTTTTAAGGGGGGGACACTGCACTTGAGAAGAAATGCCAGGTATTTTCATGTGTTTAATAAGAAAGTTCACAGTGTGATTGAGTTTTTGATGCTGATTTCAAAAATGTAATTACTTTTTCTCTAAACCAATTACACTCAAACCTCATTATAACAAACTTGCATTTTGCTTAAAAATAAGTTTGTTATATCCGAAAATTCATTATAAAGGTTTATTTTTTAACACTATATCTATTGCAACTCTATTTTTCATTTATTTCGTTATAACCGATATTTTGTTATACCCGGTTTCGTTATAACGAAGTCTGAGTGTAGTTTTTGAGATATCCTAAAATTACCTATTGTTTGCTGGTATGGTGGCACGAGAAATTTGTATTGCAGAGCTACTATTGGCATATGCCTGTTTACTAATGAACATTAGCCACACAACGGTAGGAGTGCTTTTTTTATTCGATAACTTTAGCAAGGTTTGTCGCGCCTTGCACCGAAGTGTTGCAGACACACCCACTTTATGCTCCAATTTCGGTAAAAAATTTAATTTTTTGGAGGTCTTAATCAAAAATTCACACCTACTATTGTGTAAACTAAGGATACAGCTACATGTAACAACAAAAATGACAGTCCTAGCTGCTTTTAAGGCAGAGATATTTTTTAGACAAGTTTGCAACTGCGGCAAAATTTGAATCCTGAGAAATCATGCAAAAAACACAAGTCCATTTTGGGCAGACAGGAGCATGGAAAAGCTGTTTATTTACAATGATTTGCAAATTCAGCTTTCTCAGTAGGCACTAGGCATGTAGCCCTTCTGTTTTGCGTCACCTAAATGACATTTTTTTTCAACGACCACTGCATGTTTTCCGCAGAGGCACACTTGCGAGCTGATGTGGTCGCCTGGGGCTCGTCTGCCGACTAGGCTGCTTATCAATTTGGTGATGCCTATGTGCGATGCATGTGCACGCGTCATCTGCGATCCGTAGTATGATAAAGCGATGTTTTCCGGCTTGTCCAGATTGAGTTGTTGATGTCCCAGACTGAACTTGCGCACTCGCTCATCAATTTCAAGGCTGCTAGAGCAGCGAGGTGTTAGTTTCCTTTTCACGTAAGATTGCCACATTTTCAAGTGGCGAGGCCGCGGCGCAATATGTTCATCGTTGCGAATGCGACAAGCACTCTACCTGTTACCAGTAGCCTTCATTGCGCTGGCGGCGAGCACATTCACCGTAAACGGATTGATTTTGTGCTGTTTGCCGAGACGCGGCGAACTCCAGTCTGGCGACCCGTCACGCAGTTCACGTCGGACGAGGGGAACCCGCGGCATCGGCGTGTTTAGCGATAAGACTGCGCTTCCGTTCCATCGTTGCAAAGATTGCTATCTCTCGTAGCTTCACTTCTACTTTTTTACTTGCCATCGTGTAATTGTTGAAGCTCCAAAACACTGCCGCTTTCAGCGACGTTCTCGGCAACCGACGGGCTCGTACGTGAGTGAGGCCTACACCGGTGACTCGGCGACCGCCGTTGATCGCCGCGAGTTTGCTATCCTCTCTGTCCTGAGTGATAGCGGGGCTCTTTCTGAAGTTCACAGTGAACGAACGATCGCTACACCTGCTTCACAAATTATTGCGGCGAGGAACTTCTTTACTGCGGCAGGCGGTCGGCAGCCCCATGACAAAATGGCACATGTCCGTGCGCATCACGATGAAAAAGCAGACGCCGGAAACGCCACTTGGCCAATCGGGTGCCTAGGTTTTGTCACGTGCCCCAAGCAGCCAATAGAATTGCGCGGCGGTGCTTCTTGATGACGTGTTTTTGCTGAAAAACGAATGAGCAAGGCGAGCCACTGGTGGCGGGAAATTGAAGATCAAGAACTACCCTTCCAAACGAGACCAAGATGTCCACAATAGCTTGTGTGTACCGGCACCGGTTCCGCATAGAAAAAGCGACTTTAGCGCCTAAAAAAAATTTTTACTCAAGGGGAAGTGCACGCGTATACGTTACAGGGCGCAGCTCTGATGGAGTGAGCTTAGTAGGCGATGCATTGTATGCAACTAGCTAGGGGCGCGCTCAGCTTGACATACGATGGTAACGTGTTTCATGTATAGCCATGCCAGTTTTCGCCAATGGATTACTGTAAAAACGCACGCGCACATGTCAAAGCTTGACGAGTCGTCTGTCAGCTGTGCCACTACTTCAGCATGTATACCCTCTTAGTTCCGGAATGATTTCATGATAGCGGTTATGGTCATGCGAATGAACTGAAGTGTTTTTCCGCGCAAAGGCAGACATAGAAAAGCCCATGCACTTTTGGTAATGTTAAAACATCATCATCACATATAGCTTTCCGTTGCTAACGGTGACGTACGTAAGGTGACAGAAGGATTATTACTTAGTTCCGCTGTATTCCCCAAAGCACCTTTGAAAGTTCGTTGTACAAGCATCGCGCTCGCGCGGCAATGTCTTCTGCAATCACCCTCCGTTACACCGTTCGTATGATCTTGCTCTTTTGCCAATGTCATTTTACTGCCGTCTGTAGCCAGTGCGCCGAAAGGGGTCACGATGCAGCAAAATAGTTCACTCGCCGCCGAGAGTTGTGGCTCCGTCAATAAAGAGGCGTATTTGGGGCGTTTTTTTTATCACACATTAGTAATCATCAATCTCGCGCGCTTACCTCGCGTTATTGCTGTGCGCATGGTACATCTCAATCACGACCGTGCAGCTATCAGCGTAGCGCAGCATTCTTGATGGGAAAAGGGCGAGCGCGGTACTTGAGAAGGGCAACTGAAGCAAGTGAGATAACGAGTATTGCTGTGTAGTTGAAAAATGCACTAAGTACTCCTATTTTCTTTAGTGACTTGACCGGATATGAGAATAGGGGACAAAATTAAAAAGAAACCATAAAATCGGGGTCTTTCGAGCCAAAACTGGATGAATTGTGATCACCTGGACTGCTTTAATAATCGCTTAGATTTAAGTACACGGGTGTTAAATGTTACAAATTCAAACCAATGGCCTCATGCTCAGTCATCAAGGCAGGTACAAAAGCTTTTTTTTTTTTTTTGTAATAAAGTGCTACCACATAAAAAAAAGATACAGAAGGGTTGTTCATCATGTGAATTGAACCCAACATCACAGTCACAAGCTCAACAATTATTCTTGTGCTTTTTGGCAGGTACAGATGGCAACATTTTTTTTTTTTTAATTTTCGTGTGCAATAACTGACTATAATAACAACTGTACTCTTTCCAACCTAAATATATGATTCAGTAAAAAATTACTGCTGGAAAAAAATTGAATCTTTTCATTATTCAATATTCGATTCGTAATCGAAGCTCTGTATTCATATTTGATTCGTAATAGAAAATTTTGATATTCAGATGTAGCACTTGCTCTACATTTAAAATTCTGCACTGAAACTGGCAAAATGGACCTCCTGCTTGAGAATGTTCTTGCACGAATTTATTCATGGCAGATTAGCGCCTGTACAAGGCAGCTCCTAACAGTTGCATGAAAGGAAAATAGCAGTCATATTTTGCACCCATGTTAAGATGCTTCTGCCTGATGACCATATTTTTGTGGGAGGTGAAATCTAAACAATATGATTGTGCTCCGATTTAAATAGAAGTTAGATAACTTGAGGTGTTCAGAATTAATTCGGGGTCTCCCACTGTACCAAGCGCCTTATCTTCATTCGATTGTTTTACGTGTAAAACACTAAAATTTAATTATAATCTAAGGTTTAATAAGCTCACGTACTAAACTTCACTCGTGGGAGGCAGACGTTTGCAGCACCATTTTTTTCTTGAACGTTATGGTGTATTGCCACTTGTATCTCTAGCACTGGTTGGATGACCATTTGCGACTGGTGGCTAGAAAGTGGCTCAAAAAGGCCGACATTCATCCCTGTGATTGTCTGTCACCAGACATGTCTTCTCAAATCGCCATTGCCCCGTAAAATAAGCAGACGTGCTGTTCCTGGGCACTTGGTTTGGTCAAAAGCTTTGCGGCAAGAAAATGAACATCGAGCAACTAAGCCAAAGCGCTTGCTTGCGACCAACTTGGTCTCACAACCATTTGTGACCACCCATACGACCAGTGCTAGTTGCTGGTGTGAACGCAACCATGCCTTTATGTTCTTTGAAAAACAAAAAACAAAATACTGGCACTATCCTCGCTTGGCTGGACTTTAATCGAGTTTCTTTCGCAAATGTTTGTGTGCAGGGCATGTGTCGGACTGCTTAGCATCCCCGTGGAGCCCGACACACTGCATGGTGTGCTGCGGTTGTCTCTGCGGCTGACGCGGTGCCACGAGGCTGCGCAGGCATTTGCTGCCCTGGGAGGACCTCGCCTGCTACTGGGACTCACCCAGGCGTCGGCATTTTCGGGATTCGCTTCTCTCGCCTCTCTGCTGGTCCGACACGTGGTCGAGGAACCGCCCACCCTGGCGCACGCCATGGACAAGGTAAATGGCTGCTCTCGCAGGTTTGATTCATTGGCTGTCATGCTCTTTAACACACACTACTGTCACAGTGCCATTGTCTATTACGAGACATATTTTTCAGGCTTCTGTTACCTAAGTACCATACGCTGATGCTGTTAGTCAATGTTCTTAGCATCGTCAGATCTTCTTTAGAAGAGGAGCTTGGTGAAGCATGACAAAAATGTGGCTATTTGGGCCGGTTGAAACAACATACCGTATACAGGCGTGTAAGGGCCGCACCCTTGTAAGGGCCGCATCCCGTTTTTAAGAAGCACATATTCAAAAAAAAAAAAAGTTGTGTGTAAGGGCCGCATCCGCACTTTCCTTGACCCATGCGTATTCAAAATGCGCGCGCGTGTGTGAGCTACTAGGCGTTGTCAGTAGATGGCGTTAGAGAACGCAATTCTCATCATCATCATATAGTACATCATTAGAATAATTTGTTGGTTTTCTTCATGCTAATATGTTCATGAAGTTGACTAAAAATTTTTAGTTTTTTTTAGTAGTGTTCATACACCCGCCAACTAAAGGTTAAAGCAGGATTTTATCTTTAACTTTTGACACTTCTATACAAACGCGCTATCCATATCGGCATTAGCATCACGAACTTTGGTGTTTGTGCCTTGTTCGGTCATTGTGCTGTTCAGCATGCCATGTGCTCGAGTTTTGCGCACCGTTGAATGACTCTAGGACTCCAGCTAGTTTTCTGCGGGACGTTTACGTTTTCGCACGATGGGCAAGCAGCTGAATAGCTATACAGCTGGCTATAAGTTGAAGGTGATCGAGTTTGCCCTCGAGCATGGGAAACGGGCCGCCGGCAGAAAATTCGACGTTGACGAGAAGTGTGTTTGACGTTGGTGCGCCCACAAGAAAGCCTTGCAGAACACCAATATCAAAAAGCGCGCTTTCCGAGGAAAACGGTGCAAGTATCCCGATTTGGAAGAGGAGTTGCTCCGCTATGTGACTGAGGTGCGGAACGATGGTTTTGCGCTCACTACAGACATGCTGCGCATGAAGGCACTAGCCTTGGCACGTGCGAAAAATATACCGGCCGGGGATTTCAAGGCTAGTGCTGGCTGGGTGCGAAGGTTTATGAAAAGAAAGGGACTCTCTTTTCGGCGAAAGACCACGCTGTGCCAGCGGCTGCCAGAAGACTATACCGACAAGGTGCTTAGTTTTCACAAGCATGTCATTGGCCTGCGCCATCAGCACAGTTATTTGTTGTCGCAAATAGCGAACGCTGATCAAACTCCTGTGTGGTTTGACTCTCCCGAGAACTACACAGTCGAAGTAAAAGGCAAGAAGAGTGTCGCCTTGCGGACCACCGGCGCTGAGCGCCAACGCTGCACTGTGATACTTTGTGTGACCGCGGACGGGCGGAAGCTACCCCCGTACGTTGTTTTGAAGAGGAAAAGAATTCCGAACGAAGTTTTCCCCGAGGGCATCATAGTTAGAGCCCAAGAGAAGGGATGGATCAACGATGATTTGGTGCTAGACTGGGTGAAAAGTGTTTGGCAGAACAGACCGGGAGCTTTGTTGGCCAAACATTCACTTTTAGTATTGGATAGTTTCCGCGGCCACCTTACCGATAAGGTGAAGGAGCAGCTGCGCCGTGTCGGCACAGACATGGCCGTGATTCCAGGCGGCCTCACAAGAATGTTGCAACCATTGGATGTGAGCGTGAATAGACCATTCAAAGTTGAATTCCGAAGACTACACGGAATGGATGGCAACCGGCAACCATGAGCACACGCCGACCGGACGGCTGAAGAGGGCACCGCTTGCTACTGTTCTCGGTTGGATATTGTCGGCGTGGAGCTCGGTGTCGACGGACATTGTGTCCCGAAGTTTTAAGGTCACTGGGATATCCAACAGCCTGGATGGCACCGAAGATGACTGTTTGTGGAATGATGGTGCTCCGCAACACACTATCTCGGACTCCGAGTTAGAGGACTCGTCGAGTGACGACAATTAAGCGCACACACGGCATACTGCAATAAACGCTCTTCGTTCACTAACTGGTACGTTGTTTTTAGTTCACCAAAAAAAAAGTTCCGTGTATTGGCCGCAACCTGAAAATTAGCCCTCACTTCCTGAAAAAAAAGTGCGGCCCTTACACGCGTTTATACGGTAATTGACAGGACAAGCTTTTTTTTCCCCCACCCATTCTGCACACTAAGGTTTCCCTTGTCAAGTGTGGAATACTGTATTTAATCAATCCTAGACTGACCCTGATTGTAAGCAGACACCCCCAAAAGTCCGAAGCCAGGGGAAAAAACAAACAAAAAACACTTTACCTTAAATGTAGGCCAACAAAACAGCAAAGGCAGCGTTCACAAAGAGAAAACATTCATTGGATGAAACAAACAAGTTAGTTTATGATGCAAATAACTTGAGAAATATAGAGCCGCAAGTCTTGTTGCGCGTGTTTTTCTTTTGTCGTTTTTATCATGCTGCTTTTAGTTGGATCATAAGGATGCCACATTTGTGGATGCCGCATTCATTTCGACTTGTCATCACTGCTTCCTTCGTCGGTGACTTCTTTGTCGCTGTCTTGAAACAGTGCGCAATCGTCAGTGCCATCAAGCGCCTTGTATATGCCGAGGGCACAATCAAAGTTCTATGGGTTGTCCCACGGTGCGGCCCCTCAGCAACATTCTACTTCAAAGTCCCGCCCGTCTTGAGCTTTGGACGACGGCTCTGCGGCTAGGACGTTTCTTTCATAAGTAGCACTATGATGACACCAGCTGTTTGGTGCCATTGAGCTATGCCGCGAATCTAAATCCTTGAATCTAGGCTGATTCTGGAGTTTCATGCAAGGTTATTTGGAAAAAAAAAAAAAAAAACTATTGGCCTTGATTCGAATAAATGCAGTAGGCTCGCAATAATTCAAACTCTGATAATTCATACTCTGTTATTTCGAACAAAATTCAATTTTTTTGGTTGGCCCTCAATTCTTTCAATGTACTTAAAAGCCTCTTAATTCAAACTTCATTATTCGGTTAATTAATGCTTTTTGCAGGTCCATACCGCAAAATATCTGCTGCTTTCCCCCTACTGTTTAAAAAATTTGTGTGCTTATATAATCCTAACTGTCTAAAAATGAAACATAAGCACCTGAAGTCTTCAAGGAAGAAGGTTTTACAAGTAAACAAATGTTTGAAACGAAGGACACGCTTTGTAAACCGTGATGCTTCTCAACTGGTATAGAGAGCTTTGTGCTGAAGGCACGTATAGCAAAGAAGCAATTGGCAATTTGCGATTTCTGTAAAAGGTGTGATTAGCAGTGAATGGCCAATAAAGTTGTGGACCTTACATTTTTGCTTTGTGTTCATTACGTGCAGTTAGGGTTAAAAAACTGCTAAAAAATCTGTATATGTTATAAAATCAATGTCTAATTTTAGTGTGTGGTGTCACCTCACCCCACAGTCATATATCTAAAAACTTCTGATAATTTAAACAAAATTCAGAGGTCCCTTCGAGTTTGAATTAACGAGAGTCGACTGTACAGTAAAATGCTTGATGACAAACTTAGGTGGTACGATAGTGGGGTCGGTGAACATTCGATGGTTGTGCAAATCTCACATACACTGTTGCAACGCTGCTTCCCAGATTTAGTACTGGTAGCCAGCACGAGTACAGTCAAACCTCTTTAATACGTACCCGCTTAATATGTAACTGCGGTTTATACGTAGTAGCGAGGAATCCCCCGCCCTATCTCCATTGAACCCCATGTATTGGCTGACCGCTTAAGCCGTAGTCGCTTGTGGTGTTATGTACGGTTAGTACGTACTATTTTCGTTCTCTTTATCCATGCACAGGCCGAAAATCGGCAAAATTTCGTGCGCACAGACGGTCGATACACTCCATGTGGCGATCGGACAACAACCACCAGCGATAGTGACGTCACAACATGGCCACGATGACGTATTTTTTGCGCGTACGTCTGTTGCCGATCCCATTGTGCAAGAGCATGGCCTTCAAGATCGGTTTTTGGTAACCTAGGAATTCTCGATTGCTGGTCCCGGTAGGGGGTGCAAATTCGCTGTCGCTTTCAATCCAAGCCAAGTACGTATTCTCAACGGCTCCACAGCGTCGAGCCAGGCTGAGCTCGTTTCTTTATTCGGTCGTTAGTCCTCACCATGACCTACTACACTCCTGACCTGCCCAGAGAGCACCTCTTCCAGCGCCCACGTTCTAGTTCATACCTTCTGCCGCTAGGGCCGTCACCTACGAGCGGCGTGGCGCTAGTCAGCACCTGCTCGCTGACGTCATCTTCACTCTTTGTGGTCAAATTTTGACCAACAAAGCACTCGTAGTGCGTATTTATGATCCAAAATTTAGAATTATTCAGAAATAATAATACTAAAAGACATTCAGAATTTTTTGCAATAAAATGCACGCTACCACGCATAGGCTGCCCTACATCGTGTAAATCTACGGGTTCCCACGTTTGTCAACCAGTGTGCTATAAATACTCAAGCGCTCTGAACACCTTGCTTAACCAGCAATGTATGGGAAGAAATAGTCACATATATGCCGCCAGTTCACTACAGAATGCAGGCATTCTTATACCAGCGCCTACAAAACAACCGTAAAGAAACAGACGAACAGGTTATAGGTAGCGCCACCAATGGTGAGCGGTTGAACGAGAGCGGGGACACGCGCTCCCATAGGAACCCCGCTATCTGAACAGGTCAGGAGTGTAGTAGGTCATGGTCCTCACTTTCCCGCAGTGTTGGTCGTGGCGGCGGTGTGGTGGTGTTGCGTTACTTACGTTCTTGTGCGGCGTGTTGTGTTTTTTTTTGTTGTTTTTTTTATTCTTGTGTTGTGCGCGAGTGGTGCGATTAAATTCGCACACTAAAACTTCTTACTATGCCGAAGTACCACGTCTTGAGCGTAAAGGAAAAACTTGAAATCATTCGCACTATTGAAAATGGGGCCAAGAAATCTGCGGTAGCCCGCGATAAGAACTTGCCGCTGACTACTGTATGCGGAATTTGGAACGCTCGCGAAAAGTTGACGGGAGGCACAGACAGCGATTTGAAGAGGTGCCGCATGAGAGACTCAGCTTATCCCGAAGTGGAAAAGGCCCTGCTTCTCTGGCTGAAGAAGGCGCGGAGCATGAACCTGCCGGTTAGCGGACCCCTTCTGACCGAAAAAGCCCTAACTTTCGCAGATCAGCTGAACTGCCCCGGTTTTGCCTGCAGCAACGGCTGGTTGTCGCGGTTTAAAGCCCGCTACGGCATCGTGGGGAAGGTTGTTTGTGGTGAGGCTGCTGCAGCAGACAAAGAAGGCGCTGTTGAATGGCAGGACACCGTTTTGCAGGAAGCCTTGACAGCCTACGATGCCGCCGACATTTTTAATTTTGATGAGTCGGCACTTTTTTATTGCCTTCTTCCAAATAGGACATTGGCATTTAAAAATGAGACGTGCACCGGCGGGAAACACGCCAAAAATCGCATATCGGTCGCTTTTGGCGTAAATATGACCGGTAGTGAGAAGCTGCCACTGATGGTCATTGGCAAGTATGGAAACCCGCGGTGCTTCAAAGGCGCTCGGCTGCCATCCGGTGTTGTTTACAAGCACAACAAAAAAGCCTGGATGACAGCCCAGCTGTTCGAGGAGTACGTGCGCCAGCTGGACCGCCGTTTTGCTGCCAAGAAAAGGAGCATTTTGATAGTGCTTGACAATGCGTCGGCGCATGTCGATGTGGGTAACCTGTCGGCTATTAAGCTGTTGTTTTTGCCGCCCAACACGACAGCGCTCGCCCAGCCCCTCGATCAGGGCATCATCCGCTCTGTCAAACAGATTTACCGCAAAAATCTTTTGCGGCGGATGTTGATCGCCATGGAGAGTGCCAAAACGTACAGTATAGACCTCCTGGGTGCTATACACCTGCTTGCACACTCATGGATGCAGGTGCAGCCTGCAACGATACGGAACTGTTTCGCGCGAGCACAATTCAAGATGCCAGAAGAAGGCAACGACGAGAACATGGAGGATAACGAGGATGGTGAGGACACCGAAGACTGCGAGAGCCTCCTTGTTGAGGTGCTCGAGCGGCAAGGAGAGGGAGTCGACAAGTTCAACTTCGGCACTTTCCGAGATGTGGACGGAGACGTCCTTACATCCCCGGACTTTTCCGACAGCGACATTGTTGCCGCCATCGCACCTCGTCCCGATTCAAGCGAAAGTGAGGAGGAGGGCGATGTCGAAGTGGACGACGGCCCCTCGTTATCCGAAGCTGCGCGTGCTGTGACTGTGATGCGAGCCTTCGCCGAGAAGCGTGGCCTAATGGACCGGCTGGCTCGCGGCCTCACCGACTTCGAAGATGCCGTCGTCGAGGCAAGGCCACCACGGCGGCAAGTGAAGATCACAGATTTTTTTGCTGCCTGTCCATAAATAAAGCTGGCGTGCCGGCGTGTGTGCGCGCGCGTGTTTGTGAGGATTGTGGCCTTCTTTTCTGACCGGTAAGTAGCCGCTAAACTGGCACTGACGGTTAATTCGTACATCGCTTAATGCGTACCAAAACGTCATTCCCGGCCAACTACGTATTAACGAGGTTTGACTGTAGTATCCTAATACGTAAAAAAGTGCGGAAGTCTGAAATATCAGTGTGCCAATATTTTTTTAAAGGGGTGGCCAACTTGTGCATCTGTCAAGGAAAGGAGGCATTTTGCTTCCATGCCTTTCGGCAGAAACTGGACCGGAACTGTCGGACTAAATGCTGTGCATGGCTGCTCTCTTGCAGGTTGCTCGCACCATGGCAACAGCTGGGGGCAGTCCCGTAAGCTCCAAGGAACTCCACTACGTGCTGCGGGTGTTGGGTCCGGCTGCGTGCCGTGATCCAAAACTTTTCCAGGAGGTGGCCACTAATGTCCTTCGCATTTCTCTCCTGCCTATGTCCAAAAGACGTAAGCATCTTGATCTTCCTCCATCTCTTGCCCAAGTTTTTTTTTTTTTTTTATGGCGCTCCACTTTTGTAACATGGACTGGCCTTGTGTGGAGTCTGTTGGGGCTGCAGCAACTTCATATGCAGATTCATACTGAAATGATTTAGCGTGTTTCGCAATGAATCAAGGTTCTGGGTCTCAACTAACAGAAAAGATGATGCTGAGATCAAGCTCCAAACTGCCGCAGTTTCTAGCTCTCAGGTAATTTGAGTTATGATGTCGTGATTCTACTTCAAATTTGGAAATGGGACCGAAATCAGGTGCAGAATTAGCTGTAGCAGAAACAGCTTGTGTGTTCCTTCTTACAGGTTTTCAGTGCTAGACCTTCTTTTCACTTTAAAAATGAAAGCCGTAAAGGCTTGTTAAATTGAGAAATTTCAATAATATGGATTTGCATAAAGTTACTTGACATAGTGCAAATAGTGACTACAGTTTACCTGAAGCGGCTGCTGGAAAAAGTTATTGCATTGACAACTCGACGCAGTGAGTGCACAATGTTGTAAGCATTGCACAAGCTGCTGAAATGTGAAGAGCAGTCTCAACAAAGTCCCTTATGACACTATCGAACTTTAGCTACATCAAAGAGGTGGACAGTTGTTTGTAGGCAGTCTTATTAGTGAAAAAAGTTTAGTCGTGCTGTGTCTCAGGCAGGCAATGTTCCTTGCTGTTTTGCAGCCGAAGAGGAAGAAAGCCGGTACACCAGCAGCAACGCCGTGCAGATCCTCAAGTGCGTCGCAGCCAAAGGGCCGACGGCCACAGCTCCCGTGGGGGACGTAGTCGCTCAGGTGATGAGTGACCTGCTCAACGTCCTGCCCTCCCCACTGCCTACTCCGCAGCCTCAGGAAGGTGTGTAGTCAAGGCTTGCCGTTTCATTGCTGACTGAGCTGTCATTAAATTGAATGAACCAAGTGAGGAGTTGGGGGACTTGCAAAAGTTAGTGACAGCAATTAATGTGGGTAGCAAACAAAAGGAAAAAACGCACGCACGTGTCAAGGACTCGGCTGAACCGAGCTTGTCTGAGACTTTTTTTCTTTCTTGTCACAATTGACGATGGACCAACACATGCCAAGAACATTTTTATCCCCTTTGTCACGTGTCCAGTCTTCCCACCTCTCTCTTAGTGTATAACCACACACACACTCGCACGCACTGCCCACACTCTGCACTTGCGCTATCTCGTTCTCCTTATGACAACTACAGACAGCCACACATCATCCTTCGAGACCTGCACCTAACACACGTACATTCTTTACTTTTTTTTCTCATCCCGCTCCCATAATGGTTCACTTAGACCTGCACTCTTACCCTTCTCTCTCAACTTAACAGGTGCTTGCAGAATATAGTAGTGCTTTCAGCATTCTTTGCATGACCCTTCTGTCACTACAGTAAGGTAGGCTCAATCATTCAAACCTGTACTCGGCTGCTGACCCGCAGGTCGCGGGTTCGTATCTTGGCTGCGGCGGCTGCATTTCTGATGGAGGCGGAAATGGTGTAGGCTCGTGTGCTCAGATTTGAGTGCAGGTTAAAGAACCCCAGGCGGTCGAAATTTCCGGAGCCCTCCACTACGGCGTCTCATAATCATATGGTGGTTTTCGGACGTTAAACCCCACATATCATCATCAATCATTCAAACCATGATAGTTTGAACTTTCAGTTCAGTCAAGCAAATCTTTATATTTTTGGTTTGCCCACTCTGTTCTCAATGTGCAGTAGAATGCCATTAAATGTTACCCATTGGAAAAGAAACAATGTTCAAAATTCCACGAAGTGTTCATCATTTAGTGTGACATCAACAGGGGTGCAGAATACACAAGTGCAAAACCAGTGACTTCTTGTTCGAGTGCTTTTAGACAGCAATATCCAGCATAGTTATATTCGTGCATATGTGGCCAGAACAGTTCAGTGTTCAGTCATTGGAAGGGAAGAGCTTTTTCTCATCACATTTGGAAGGTCCAAATCACAGAAGTGGCTCTATTTCGAGCGTGTCTCCGTGTGGCTGTAAACCAATCATATTAGATGCAGTGAACAATAAACATAAATATATATACATGTTGCTAAAGTCGCATTAATGAGAACTTCTAATAATTTGAACAAAATTTTGACGTCTTCTAGAGTTTTCTACCGTAGTCCTGTTTGACATCTTGAAACGTGAACGTTTACTCGTACTTACTTGCATAATAGGCTCACTTTTTTTTTGTAGAAAGTCCGGCTCTTATTTCAGAGAGCGCGTAATACGCGGGGGTAAAATTTCAGAAAATTTTATTTCCGACTACAGCATAGACTGTCGATAACGTACGTCGCTGCAGTAAAAAATATCCGCCCTACAGCCAAAACAACCTCATTCTTAGGCTACACTAGCGCAAAACGTGTTGAGCATGCAGTCTCACGTGTCTGAGAATCGAGCTATGAGGTGCGATCTGCATTAAATTTTAAAAACTACGAAAAAAGCGCCTTAGCAGAAATTGGCCGATTATGTTTCAGGTCACCTAGATAATGCACATTATCACAACCAAATGCAGAGCACTGAACGGTACCGTTTGTTCGATTTCACGGGCTCCGACGCCATATCCAAGACATTGCAAAGGAATTGCTAACCATCATATGAGTGTTACAAGTGCCACCCAAGCCTCTTCTCCTTCAAGTAAAGCCGCCGAAAAGATTTACATTGAATCCGCTCGAAACCCACAATTTTGATTGTCCCCGACTCTCACAAAAAAAGCACTAACAATGATTAGGCATAGCCTCAAATTTGGCGTGTTATCGCGGGACGTTTATACTAGACAACACTGAAAATTGTTGCGTCAAATAGATCGCTCTCAAGCACTGACCCAAGAGCAGTGCACGTGATATAATGTTAGGTTTGCACCCAGGAAATCAATAGTAAAAGTCCCGAGCTTGTGCAAGTCCGCGTATATAGCAAAAAGTTCGCGTCAAAAATCCAAAAGGCTTTTAAATTTGCAGGAAAGATAGCAAATGCGATAAGGATGACGCTTTTTCCGACAGCAAACTCAATGCGCACTTGACTAGGAGGTGACCACGCATTTCATGCTGAGTGCGCTGCTCGGCTAGCAGCAGGAGCCACGCGGTGCCGGTGCAAAGGTTACTTCTAAACTCAAGCAACCGTTCTTCTTTGTCACTCGGCGAGCCCGCAGAGCGGGCGCAGAGCTCCCTCTTTGCGTTTTTTTTTTCCTTTTCATCCGCTTCGGTAAATGTAAGAGGGCGTCAGATTTCAATGGTGCGAATACGGTACATCACTACTTATCACGGCCAAGTTTGGAGTGCGCCTATTATGCAAGTTTTATACAGTCCGCACCCGTTTATAACGAACTCGAAAGTGCCGCGATAAATGTTCACTATATCAGTAGTTCGTTGTATATGGAGTCGCCGTTAAAAACGGCCACACAGCGGCAAAATGTTTTTTTTTTTTTGTGCGTGTTTTTTTTTATTGAAAAGTGCGAACAACCCCTCCACTGACAAGTTAAACCTTCTCGCTTGTTAAACGACGCTCGTTCGCAATGAACGCACGTTCTACTGAATCGCAATCCACTGACGTCGAAACCAGTCATGCCTGGCTAGTTGCGTGCACTATGTCGCTTACCGAGCTACTATCGCCGTCGCATGCCAGTTCACTTGCAGTCCAATGTTGTGCATGTTTGTGCGTTCTTTGCACATGTTTTCACTCGGGATCGTGCTAGGTGTGGGCGGTAGCGGGTAGTCTGTTCGGTTTTTTGCAAGCAATGTGCGCAAGCGGCCTCACACGACGCGGCAGCGGCGAACGGCACCATGATGTGCTTGTACCACCGTCACTCCCACCCAGCAGTTATCTGCACATGACTGTGATAAGCTCGCTGGCAGTGAGTCAAAATGGCGCATTCATTGCCACTGGCCACCTCGCTATCACTCTTTTTTATGCTTATTCATTGAGGCATTGCAAGTTGTTATCACTAATCGACCGTTCTTTGCCGTTACCTAAAGGTGGACAACCCTTGAGGTGGGACACAGGCCTTAGAATGGTTAAAAATGACCAAAGTCATTTTTTTCGAATTTTTTTAATTCCTATACGCACGTGCTCTAAAATTGTAAACGCTAAATTCGATCATAAATGGGTTAGGATTAGTTATAAAGTCACTAAGGGATTGCAAAAATGGCCCAAGAAAGTAAAATGTTTTTTAACTTAGCGCGCGCGCGCCGTTCCCGAAACAGTCGGTTGATCGCCGGCATCTCGAGCTCTCGTTGTGAGGCTGATTTCTTTGTGCACATTTT